>OZ038435.1:19295083-19895083 GCA_964036275.1 Litoditis marina | reverse complement strand
TTTGCTCGAATCAAACTACTGCACAGACTGCTTTGAACCGCTGGGTTTGTAGTTTGATCTCGTCGTACTTCACTCGCAATTTGAAATTGTACCGTGTATGCTGATCAAACTACAGGCGGCTTAGCGAACCGTCCAACCTCATGAGAAGTTCATATGAGTTTCCCATGAGATACCTCATGAGCTACTCGAGAACTCACGACGTTATAGCATAGCAATCAATAGAATCTCATGAAAAGTTCATGCTAATAGTTCATGATGTGATCTCATGAACTTTTGTGGGAAACGCCGTCAGCTCTACAGCTCATATAATTGCATAAACTGTACTGTTATTCAATTGCACAGTCACGTGAAACATGTTAAACACATCAGGACCCAGAAACGTGCAATAACAAAGTGCGCTATTCGTCATTAGAATGCGAAGCTCACGTGACTATTCAATATACTTCTAGTATACTCACATTGGTAATATCAATATGCAGTACATCCTTCATATACGTCAACTGATTTGTGAGCAACAGGAAGAAGGTCCAATTCCGACAGAAATTGCAAATATTGATGGCCCACGCAGAGGGAGAAAGAAGCACTGCCTTCCAAGGCACGGTGGTCAACTGGAGAAAAAAAAGATCATCGATTATGTTAAACTAAATATATTTTGTAGTACAATAATTTTTCGAATGAAATTTGACAAATGGAACAATAGAACTTTCATGTTGTGCTTTGAGACCAGATATTGAGAATATAATGTACAAGTGCTCCTCTCCGGCCCTAACTAGGCGGGTAATTGTACGATTTCCTCTTTTACTACAAGGTTGGGTTATGTGGGAAGCGTTATACAGGGTAATATAATGTCAAAGTTCAATTGAACAAAGACCCTTCCTGAATTGTACATTTGGTGGTGAGATGTTTTTACTATTCACAACTTTCACAGCAACTCACAGTCACTTCCGGTGAAGCTGCGTGTCCAATTTTCTCTGTAATGAAAGTGCGTTCCTCGTTCGAGATATAGGTATGTTCCAGTGGACTTTTCGCGGATACGTACCACCATAGTAAGGACCAAACAATTCCGAACAGTCCTGAAATGTTGGAGTTTCAGTTGAAAATTAGGTTGCAAGGTTGACTGTATGCCGTGGTTAGAATGGAATAGAATAGAATAATTTATTGAAATAGTAAATGAGTTCAAAAGTGTGAATACAAAATGGTTACTACTTTACTTGGGTTACGTTCCTTGGGTTAGGTGGTTACTGGTTACCCTAACATTCCAGCTCAATTCATTTCCCGAGGTTTGAACTGCATCTTCGCAAAATCGAGTAGCAGAGAAACCGCGTATGTTCGCAGACCGTATTCTGCATCTTGCCCTTTGTAGCTGATTTTAGTTTGATCTCCACCTTGCATTGCCGCGCTGCGTCCACGGCGTGTTCAAGTCAAGTTCAAGTTTTATTTATTGTGTCTCGATCAAACTACAATAGAGAATTGTCACGCCTCATATACTCTGTTTCACTAAGTAATTTCCTTCTACAGTAATTCGGCAAACATCTGATTAAAGGGAAACAGAAAGGAAAGTTAATATGAAAGAGCTTATCAAGAGAAACCGATAAGTATAACTTTTAGTTCAAACCAACGAACCTAATTTGCATACGGTAGACATGTGTTTGCCTGTTTTGGCGCGCGCAACGTTATATTTAGGTACCCCGGGGTACCTGACTACCTTTCCTTTCTGCCCCCTTTAATAATTAGTTACTTTGGTTTCAAACATTCTGATAGTAGTTAACGTGCAGAAGACACTTTCGAAAACGCCAAAATACCAAACTTGGACCTGGAAATTTGAGCAGATTACTGTAGAGGTTCATGAGTGGGTGGAACAAACTATAACACTCACCAAACGCGTAAAATGGCGCCGCCCAGTGTATGTAACTAACGAGGGCTGCCGACAATGACAATCCGACCATGACCCCAACACAACTACCGGTAAAAGTAGTTGTAGCTAGCTTGGATCTCTCCAGCGGCGGCGCCCAATATCGCCAAACACCGTGCATCGCCGGGTAGCAGACACCCTGTTGAGAGAATGTTTAGGTCAGAGAGACGCAGACTGTATTGGAGTGTCTGCGGTCTCATTGACATTCATGTTATATCGCTTTTGTAGAACCGCAAAACATTGAGAGCAAGTGTTTTTAGCAATGACATGCAAGGGCATGACAATCGTTTTGTATTGTAATTGGGTACTCTTCGCTATGGTTAACGTGAACAGGAGTCATTTTCTGTAATGTAAAACTTATAATTTAAACTCTACAAAAAGGAAAGATGATGTTTATTTCTGAATGCAACCAACCAGCGCCAGTCCTTGAATAACCTGTAGAACCATAACAAAGACGTCGGTCATTGGATGATAGTGCAGAGCTAGAGCAACGATAATATTCACGAAACTAGCCCCTAATACGCCGATCAACAACAGTCTGAAATTAGCTGTTGTTGATTACAGTTCCTTCAGTTACATCTATACCCTGAAAACCCAAACATTGCCGGTGACTTTAAAACATAACGAGCTTGTGAGCTCGTGAACTGAACTGAATTGGAGAAGGACGATCATGTGGTCCAATCGCAACGCTACAGTCCTTTAAACTACAATACATTTTTCAATTGTAGTTTAAAGGACCGATACGACGGGATCGGCCCACCTATTCGTTCTACTTTAAATACCAGATTTCCAAATTTCGCTTGATTCTAATAAATGTAGTGGAAAATGATGTTTTCATAAGCTCTGTTGTTCACATAAAACTAAGCCCAGGCGGCTTAGCAATCCCTCACAAATGTCGTGAGATACCTCATGAGCTATTCGCACGAGCTTCTCATGAGATTCTGTTGATTGCTATGCTACAACATTGAGAGTTCACGAGTAGCCGATGAGGTATCTCATGGGAAACTCATATGAACTCTTCGTGAGGTTGGAGGGATTACTACGCCGGCAGGTAACCAACTTGTTCGGAGCAAACTTGGCGGCGAGTACTCCGGTTGGGACCTGTGACGCGGCATAGCCGTAGAAGAACATCGACTCCATGACTCCCAGCTCGGTGGGAGTCCAGAAGAACTCTTGTTTCTGAAAAGGGTATGACATCGGCTCTTTTGGAGTTCCACTAGCCAACTTACGTGTTTTATTATTTTCCAATTGGGATTACCTCAAATTTAGTTCATGAAAGTTTTCTGACTATTTGAGAGCCAATTGTAGATGTGACTCATCGTTTTTAGCTTCATTTCACAGTTTAGAGTTTAATTTTCTTCATTTCAAATTTCTCAATTCACTGTTCAGAGCTTGAGCAGTTTTTTGATGTTAGGAAATAGTCATAGATCTTTTAGTGGGTTTCTTACAGAAATATTTATTTACAAAAGTTGTTGGATAACGCGGGGTTCATCTCCATACAAGTTTTTGTGACACATCCTTTATGCCAAATTTAGGTGCCAAATTTATAGATTTTTCTTTCGCCGGGATCGAACCTGCGAGCAAAATGTTTGTAGCAGGGCGCTAACCACTGCGCTACGAGAGTGCACGGCCGACAAGCTTTGGAATCGAATATATGTCCGTACACAGCGAAAATTGAGATATACAGTACCCTCCCGCTTTTCTGTTGGCGACGACTATATGTACACCCCGCAATTTCAAGTCATCCGGTGAACTTGGTTTTGACCACGATATCGCGACCGAAAAAAGTGTGTCTCCGAAATACAGTGTAATAAAATAATGATTAATGAGTAGCGGATGAACCACCTATGAAGATCGCAGTTAAAATGAAGAAAAGAGATTTTAATGTTCCGGAATTTTTTTTTGATAGTCCCAGTTCACAAAAACTTTTAAAAAAACTCGGTACAAAACTTGATCGAGAAGCAACAGGATCAAACTACAAACACAGCTTATTAGATCAAAATCAACCGTATTGGCTCTTTTCGAGAAGAGCGAACTGTTAATATTCAGAACAAACGTCGTTACAAAACAGTAAATTACTGTTTATACAGCGTGGCTCTCATATATATTGATTTTTCCTCTCGTCGTCTGACGTCTTTTCGGGGCACACTATATCTCTAGATTTGTTGCAATACAGTTTCGACCAAACGCGAATTTGTAATTAACAGAGCGCGTTCCGAGTAGTGGGTGCCATATTTATAAATTTCTGTCTCTTGCCGGAATCGAACCTGCGTGCAAAATACTCGAAGCAGGGTTCTAGTCACTGCGCTATTAGAGCACATAACAGGCAAGGTCTGTAATCGAATAAATCTGTGCGTACACAGCGGAAAGTAAGATATACAGTACCCTCCCGCCTTACCGTTGGCGGCGACTACAACTCACATGAACCTCTCCGAAAGCGTCCGTGAAGTTGTTGACCATTCTGTTTTTCGCCACTCCAAAGTTTGCACGAATCCCGAATGCTATGGCGAAACCGAGGTGAGCCAGGATGGAGATTTGCCATCGCACTTTTCGCAGAAAGAACTTTTCCTGAAACTTTTAACGTTCTGCTTAGTAAGACTTTCTATCAACCTTTCTCTAAGTTGTTGTTTGATGGTGATACATGCACATTCCATGTATTCTGATCGAAACGTACCGGAACAAAAGAAGAAGGACAACATGTACTAGTGATAAATTGAATATAGTCACGTGACGTTAGTATTCTGATGAGGAATCTTGAACTTTGCCATTGCACGTTTCTCCGTGTTCAGTTCTGCTGTGTTTAACATTTTTCACGTGACTGTGCAATTGACTAACAGTATTACCCCGCATATGCTGACTTGAAAAAGGAGAACGCTATAAAAAGCGTACGATTTTTGTAGAAATCGTCGACAAAAAGAATCCGTCCCGCTTTAATTTTGACCTCTGAGTTAACAATCTGACCCTATGACAAATTAAAAACCATTATCAAAAAAATATACTTTTATATCCCTATCTTGCTTCGTTTTCTCAGAAAACCGCTCGAAATAGCCTATAGAAGTGCAAAAATGATTTTAAAACAATCTATCACATGCGACTACACAATTGGAGACTAAAAAATCAAAATAAATCTGGATGTAAATGAACCAAGTCAAATTTCGTCACAGTGAAAATGTTCATACCCCATTCTTTATTGCTGGACGTTATGCAAATTTTACAAATTTTCAATCAGAAAGTTTTTCCATGGTCAATGGGAAGACATTAAGAAACTTTTTTGAGCTTTTTAAATTTTTCGTGAAACTCAAATTAGAGAGGAACGGTTTCCAAGAGGGGAAAATTAAAAGCAGACCGGCTTTTAAACTCTACGTGAGTTTCGTATGTATCCATTAAAACTTACCTTTTTATTCTACTGGGAAGAGAAAAAGGAAAAAATGTACAATCGCCCCCCACCCAACAATCACCCCCCTCGTGGTACTCTTACCCCCCACCTAATTGAAATCCTAGAAAAATCGCACGAAGGTGGGGGGTAATTGGTAAATGGGTGGGGGGACATTGTACATCTTCGACAATGAACAATCGACCCCCACAATACAAAATGGGGGTTGATAGTACATACCCGGAACTGATGAACAATCACCCCCCCCCCTCCCACTCAACCCAAGCCTGCAGTAAATAAGCATGGTGTATAATCGCCCCCCAAAGGTGGGGGGCGATTGTAGTACGGGCCCTTTTTCAACCTATTTTCGACCAGGGTGGGGGGCAAATGTAAACTACTCCCGAAAAAAATAATCACCGTTTCTCTGAGCGGATGAAGATGGTTCTTCTGCTTCTTGTTTTCAGATGAAATTGCACATGGAATCTGGTCAACCATTGTTTTCTAACTTTTCGTAGTTGGCGTTCTAGTTGCATATACTGCGAACAAACGTACAGTTTCAGACCAGAAATAACAATCAGATTTGAACATAGAAAATGGTTGGATAAATAAGACGTATACTAGAAGTGAATTGAATAGTCACGTTAAGCTAACATTACAACGAGGAATCGTGCACTTTGTCATTGCACGCTTTTCATTTCTGGTGTGTTTGGCATCAAATCAAGTCAAATATTTATTACACAGTGTGTAATAACGGAACGAAAGCTTGAAACGCGAAAGGTTGCAAAAATGAGAATGATGAAATAAGCATAGAAAACAAAAGATATAATAAGATTGTATACATTCTATACTGAAGCGACTGTTCTGACAAATGCTCTCACCGTATCAATACCACAACCGCTGAGCTGTATTTCGGGACAGCATATATTTGTTGATTAGAAAAGGTATGTCTTCACTGTGAATGATTAAAATAATACTAACTTGTTTCACGAACTTGTTTGACTGTGCACTAACAGTATACAATCATATTTTCGAAATCGGTACGGACTGACGAAAGATGAGAAGTTAAGTATTCTGAGGGGAGAAGAGAAGATAAAAAGAACGTTGTGACGAGCCGATTTTCTTACTCTTGTCCCCAGCTGTTTTGTGTGTGTGTACGTGACTTTTCAAATGTTTTGCGCAAGTGAGAAACCTGACTAGCGAAACGGAACAATAAACTTGACCAGCAACTTTTGAAAAAGTGATAAGATAAAACGCAGATAAAGGAAGAACAAGGCAAACGCACATGGAAGTTGGTATAAATTGCGTATTTCATCTCCTTGATCACTGCTGGTACATAGTACAGTATGCATTTCGGTTTAAACTCCTACTTATCATGATGTGACAACTACTCTGAAACATTTCCGAGTAACCTGATACCATGCATACTTTCGAGTTTGAGACTTGAAACCAATTTGAAGTTCAAGTTCTATACTGTAAATTTGCACGAGTGAGTGGTTCAGACTACACTCTGCTTCTTGCTAGGTTCCAGCAAAACAGTTCTGCTAAGACCAAAACAGGTTGTGGAGTGACCAAGAAACGTAGTGATATGACCACACAGATTGTGAGGAGCAGAAAATTAGAAATGAGCATTGGATGGAAACGTGCAATCACCCGTGAACTTCTTCCCGAACCGACTCTTTCCGAACCAAATCGAACCACTTCTTCCCGAACCAGTTGATTCGTTTCAAAACGGAACCAAATTAGGGCTGATAAATGTGAAACCAAACCAATTCATTCAAAAATTGCTGAAGTTGATCGCTTATTTGAGTTCGCTTCGGTTTTCTATCAGTTTGAGTTCACAAATGGGTCAGTTTTCACCGAACCAGAAGAGGTGGTTCGATTTTGGTTCGGGAAGAGTCAGTTCGGTGAGAAATTTGCCCGAGCACCCAGCATCTTAATCGACAGTTGTGCAGAGCACGTTTGCTAGAAGATTCCGGTACCTTCTCTTGCACCCAGCAAGGATGTGAGAGACAAGAAATAGTGCGGCAGGGCGAGAGACGCAGGATGGGATAAAGATGCCGGGATCTTCTAGCATACGTACTCAGAACACGCTAAAGAAGGCGGCACTAACATTGACATTACAGGTTGTACTCTGAATTTCACGCAGAGGTTTTGGGAAGGCGGTAATTTACTCGACCGTTGTGAAATATTAATGTTGCGGTTACTTTCATAGGGTTATGGCTAGCTACAGCGAACCTTTACGGTGCGTTTTGCCCATATACCACTGCATTGTGGTTTTATCCGGTTACTTTTAAGATTGTATTTTCATATTTTTGAATTACAAACGTAATTATCAGGCCACATTATTTATTTGTTTCCAATTACTCCGATCTCTGGTTCAAATGTGCTAAATATAGCCCCCATCTTGTGTCATGTCCCAATTTCAGGTTAAAATTACGATAATTTTGTTAGGTTTTCATATAATATAATTATATACCTAATTATCAGGCCACATTTTTCATTTGTTTTCAATTACTCCGATCTCTGGTTCAAATGTGCTATATATAGCCCCCATCTTGTGTCATGTACATGTACCATCCACGTGCTTCTATGTACCCAGCCAGATAACAGTGCAAAACAAAAAAAAGAAGATTCTTATCAAGAAGAAACAAATGGGAGTCTTTGTCAAACTGCCAGTACTACTGTGCACCTAAAGCGGAAGTTGGAATATCGAAAGAAAAAACAATGATGAAGCTGTTCTGGGTGTCAATGGCCTTTTTATCATCCTGAGGCCGTAAGCATAAAACATCCCGGGCCGGGTTGGGATGTTATCCCGAGCGATTTCCCGGCCAATTCAGCTCGGGATAGCATCTCAACCCGGCCCGGGATGTTTCATGCATACGGCCTCTGGTCACATTCTGGCCAAATTGTTGTCAATTTTGTACGTATGAGCAAAGTGCAAATGACCCAAACCTGGGCGAGGTTACGAGCAGATAGTTCAGCACAAAGGTGACTTTTTCCTGAGACTTTGCTATGGTGCCAGTGTCAGCGCCCAAGAACGACCATACTTTTCGTCCAGCTCAGAATCACTATGTTTTTAGTTAGATGCGGTCGTTATTCAGTCGCGTGTCTGTAACCGTCGTATAGTTCGCACATTTCCCAATTGGACTTGGGCAGCTTGCCAATGAAATTACAAGGCAGTTTTTGAACATGTTGAAATACTTCAAAACAATAGAAATTTATGTGAAGGGCTCTTCTTCTCAGTTATAAATCGCACTCAAGAAAACTTTCCGTGAATAAGTTTTCTCTAAATAACGGTCTTCCAAAGTTATTGGCACGCTGCCAACGAGTCCAGTTGGGAAATGTGAGCACTATATGCATTGAGCAGACCAGAATTCACTGTCCCTCCCCTGTAGTTTCTTTAGTAAACTAGAAGGCAAATAAATAGTCACTTGAAGGTAGCATTCTAAAGAGGAATCGTGCACATTGTCATTGCACGTTTCTGAGTACTGCTGTGTTTAACATGTTTCACGTGACTGTGCAATTGCAAATGAACGATGAACCTTGCCCAGACACCAGAAGAACAATAAGTTGGTTGTAGAAACTTACGTAACCGAAATAGTTAGTTTTTTTTTTCAGAACAAACGGTTTGTTCAATAATTCGTACAAAATATGATAGTGAGAGATTTCTTCGTTTTTTGTACTGCACTAGAAAAACAGCACAGAAACCGAAGCCATTTTCAAGGACACTTACTTTTGGGAGTTCATCTCTTCATTATCTATACTGGAATGCGTTCATTGCAAACGACGTTCATACATCATTAAGAGAAGATTTAGTGGAGTTCCTGAAGAACCAACCAGAAAAAGAGAAGTAAACTAAGTTTAAAGACAGGTGTCGCTATAAACAATATGACTCGTGACAAAGTGGAAAATGAATATGAACAACTCAAATTGAAAATTTTAGATGAGTATGAAACATTCATAAAATTACGGTCCATAGATAGTGCACACTCAGTATTTGTGCTGTAACTTTTCTCCTTCAACTTTTTTCTTTTACTTTGTTTGGAGTTCACTACTGGGTTCACTATACTGAGTCAAAATACAACCCAAACTTGGTCATTCAATATATGGTTATTAGTACCAAAAAACAAGTGTATTCTGATACTTAGGTCCATAGTCCAATCAGATTCCAGTAGTCGCGCCGTAACTCTCACTCGACTGAACTTACCCCGTTGCTACTCTTTTTTCACGAAGCTCTTCTCAGTAACCGAAGCTTTATTACCTCATGACATAATGTAAAAAATAGGGCACTAGGAATGGGGAAACACGACCTTTGTTTCATTTTGTATTTGTAGTTCGATCCCAATCCCTCGTATTTCGTAATTCAAAGCTGTTGTCTACTACCAAGCTACCAATGATGATACCAATGATACCAAGAAAGCTATCGATGGGTACAAGTAAAACTTGGTCATTCCATTTATGCTTATTAGAAAGTGAATTGTGAAACCACAGTCCATAGTCCAATCAGATTTCAGTAGTCGCGCCGTAACTCTCACTCAACCAAACTTCCTATCGCCGTTCCACCCATTTTACCCTGTTATCAGTACAATTTTCCCGGACACCTCAGACTCTATCAAGGGCTTCCTTTTTGCCGTCTTTCCTATATAAGGACACAAGGAAGAATAGAAGACCCAGAGCTCACGACCAGTCCAATCTACCGTAATCCACAACTCTCCGCCGCGGGACCCAACCGGGAACAGTCCTTGAAATGAACCTCATCGTAGTTTTCTCCGTGATAGTGGCCGTGGTGGAGGCCGAAGTTGAGATGGTTCAGGCGATTTTCCGGTGAGTATTTGATTGATTTTCAAATTGAAAGTTTTCTATATTTCAGTGATGAAATCTACATAATTGATGCAAACCGTGAATCACATCAGATTCTGATTGTTGTATGGCACGTTGCTACAAAATTCTCCGCTTCAACGATCGTCATTTTGTGGATTTCATTGAAATTCCATTGCGTTTAGTACCATAATTGGAACATTTTAGTGCAAATATCGTGCAATTTGACACTTATTTCGTTCAATTTGGTGCAAATTCCGGGTAGTTTGCTCCCTATTCCGTATTTCATCCCATTTAGCCATGGAGACCGTGCCTCCTCTGGCTCGTACCCATTCGATCCTCATTCTGAGTCCAGTTGGCCCCGAGGCTACAGTCAGCTGACGGAGCAGGGCTATGCACAGGCACAGGTGAATGAAAGTACCACGTATTAGATGCGTATTGATTGGTTTTGCGGACAATACCAGATGGGGTAACACGATATTCTTCAGTTCTATTCATTTTATTTGACTCAAACTTTTCCCCTAGGCGCTCTGAGAGCACTCGGTAATAGTTTTCTTTGTTAAAATCCAGAAAAAAAGGAGTACAGTCTATGGTTTTTTTGTAACGTTTTTCCTATTCTTCCAGGAATTGGGCGAGTATCTACAGTACAGATACATGCAGCGCTACAATACAGTCAGCAAGAAGTACAACAAACACGAGGTAAATTTTCAACATTGTTAGAAAGTGTATTATCCATTTTCACTCTGCGTCTCCAAGTTGATGTGCTACTTCCAAACTCTCTCACCACCTTTTTGCCTAGAAGAAAACAGCTTAGACATGATGTCACATTTTCATAACAGTACACAGTCTTATCTCAACACCACTGTACAGTTAAAAATGCACAATCAACACAATAGAAAGGAAGAACAGACTCTGTTTACACTAATGATAGAGCTTTTCTGGTTAATATATAGGTTTTGTACAATGAAAACAAACTGTACATCAATCAAGAGCTAGGGTGTGGCCGAACTCTACACGTTTCGATCACGTGCAAATCACTTGAAATACACACGCTTGACCTTTGCTCGAAAGTGGTTACCTGAAACGTATTATTGATTTTCTAGGTCTACGTTCGCTCTAGCGACAAGGATCGCTGTATCGAAACTGCCATGGGAGTGGTATCAACCCTATTCAAATCACAGATTGTACCCGTGCACACCTACTCCACTCACAAGAAGGATCTCGTTAGTTTTCGTTTTACTACTGTAACTATTGGTTTTACTGTGCTTAGATTGAGTTTTCTAAAAAGTACTGTAACCCTACTTTTCACTCTCATACCTCTCACTCGATAGGATCATAAAAAAAATTTGTGTGCTCGTTACGAAATACTGCATAGATTGTCTATGACATTTTCTAGCTGCTAGGTAGTACGGTATCCTTTAGTTTCTGTGTTAACACCTCGTTATTTTCAGCTTCTGAAGCCGAACAGTGTTAGATGTGATCTGGTGGACCGTCTAGTCTCCGCGGACAAAGGTGTACTGTATCACGAGAAGGACGCGGAGTACGCAGACCTGTTTCGGTTCCTTTCAAAACACACCGGCATGCACGTATCGATGAACAACGTGAAGGACGTCTACAACGCGGTGTACCGAGAGGTAGGATTATGGTTAATGTTTACTTGACAGATTTTATATTAACTTCAGTATTAACAAAATACCATGTGAAAAGTTAGTAAAATGATGGTGAAATGTGTAGTCACGTGAAAGGGAACGTGTGATTATTTAATGCACTTTTTATAATTTTCATTCACGTTTCATATGAGATAAGTTTGCTTTGTGAGTCTGGAATCATCAGATTTGCGTCCTATAACTTTCCTATACTGTTAGCCAATTTCTCAGTCACGTAAAACATGTTAAACACATCAGAACTTAGAAACGTGTAATGAGAAAGTGCACGACTCATCATGTTAACTTTACGTGACTATTCAACTTACTTCTAGTATAGTAGTAGTTCGAACATTGATCTCATGCTACCCATCCTATCTTTGGTTTTGAAACCCGAAGAGCTATAAATAGAAACAAGGGCGTTGTTTACTGTGACTAATAAACCATGTGAAAACAGGAGGAAATGGTTTTAGCGCCGTCTGACTACTCCTTATCAGAAACAGTCCAAAACACAATGATACAACACTTTATTATGAAACCACAAGTGGTACTGAAGCAGTTCAAACACTTATTTACACACTATATTATACAACTAGAAGAGATAAACATTTCTATGTTTTCTTACACAGTTTTGTGATTCAATAGGAATAACTCCATCGATTTCTAATAGAGAAACTGGGGTTACATATAAAATTAAAGCTTACTAAGTTGGTTTTTTAGTACGTGAACGGACTTCAACAGCCGGACTGGGTTTTCGAATCACTTGACTCCGAGAAAAACAGAACGGTTTTCGACGAGATACTCGAACTCAAAAGACAGGTTCGTCGAGTTTTGATGAACAATGGAAAATTCACAGGTTTTCAGCAGAAAAAAAAAACACACAGGTGGTTTCATCACCGTTTACCAGATACTGAAAGAGAATCACGTTTAGTTTTTGGAAAACTGATAGAGATTCACGGCATCAGAGTAGTCAGTCGATCAAAGAGTGGGGCGATTGGGATACGTATAAAGCGCACCCTTTTTGTGAAGTTTTCTCAATAAGTACGTAAATAATCTTATGCGGGGAACTGTACTTTTCGTTGCAGGACCGAATGACGTCATTCAATTCGTACGAGAAGAGTCGACTTCGAACCGGATTTCTACTAGGAAAACTAGTAGAAAATATGAAGGAGAAGACAATCGGCATCTCGAAACGGAATATGATTCTGTACTCAACGGTTGGTCTCTCTTTCTCTCTTTTTTCTCACTCTATCTGTCACTCTCTCTTTTTGTTTTTCTTTCGCTGCCTCTCTCTCTACTTCTCTCCCTCTCCCTCTTCCTCTCTCTCTCTCTCTCCCTTTTCTCTTCTCATCTTTCTCAACCTCTCCCACTCTCTCTGACTCTCCCTATTTCAGCATGATGCCACCCTCACCTCCCTTCTCTACTCTCTCGATGTCTCTAACCACCTGCTCCCTCCCTATGCCTCGGCCATTCTCTTCGAACTTCACAATATTCAGGAGAAGTACTATGTAAAGGTAAGAATCTTCAACTTTGTCTTCCAGTCGAAAACTTCTCTCAAATAATAATAGCGTACACATTTCACACATTATACTCATAACACGCACACCTCCACTCAATCCGGAAAACTTCTTTAGGAACAAAATTGCACTGTTTTGACGCGAGAACTAGAATATGAAAATGTGAAACATTAAACAGAGGTGAATAGTATCGTTTTCATGTTACACAAATGAAAAAAACGTAATCCCTCTTTTCATAGTAGTTTCCATTCCAGGTGCTCTACCGTAACTCCACGACCTCTGATCCGTACGTGTTGCGCATCCCTGGCTGTTCTTCTAGCCTCTGCTCCTTGGCTCAGTTCCAAACCTTCACAGCTCCTCGCATCATTGACACTGAAGAGGACTTTCAAAGTGAATGCCAGAACAACATCCAAAACACAGCAGAAACTACCGACACAGTAGGATTTGAGAACTATAACATGGTTCTAGGTTATATCCTCGCCATTGTTCCAGTATTTCTATTGCATAGGTACTTTCAGTCATTGGAGAAGCAGTATAGGCATTGACCCAGTGTCACCACGTTGACACACGACAACTCAATGTTACAGTAACCTCTTCTGTACAACTACCGACCGGGTGGTAATGTACAACATCTTCTCTGAGCTAAAGCTAAAACATATTTTGACAATTTCATGACAGTCTCTGTATTACTACTTCTCTAATGTTTTTATGTTTGATCTCAATTGTATGGGTATTTGAATCATGTGCTATTTCCAGAAAAGAGCTTACAAAATTGATAAAAACTTTATATTTGATGTTATCTCTTTTGAGTTTTCAAAGTGCCAATGTACAAACATAGGTACTCAGCGAAAAATTGGGATGTGGTTAATTACGAGTGAGTTAGGATATTTCAATGAATGATTTCTACGAAGACAGTTCAAAGTTCATATTACACAAATACTAAACTGCGCCTCTCTCAAATAGGGAATGAAAATTAGTTTTCAGGTTTTTTTAAACAAACAATTCGTGGATTCAAAACGCCGTGTAACGTTTTATTATTGACCGACCAGTAATTGAGCCACTGACATGTACGTACCGAATCGGAATAGCGTGTCCCTTCAAGGGGACGTCAAGTACCCAAATAGCAATAGCTCAGAAAATCTTGACCGCGGCACGTCTGACTCCGCCCTTTTTTGGGGCGCGTGCCGTGACCAGAATGTTTTGAAAGGTGACATGAACCCTCTTCTATAAGAAAACAACGTGAATAGTTCCGATATCCAACTAAAAACCCAGCACAGCAGTATATACCGTTTGCATTTCGACCAACTGAAATATGGCGTATGTCTTAAAGGCGTTCGTCAAGTACCCAAATGGCAACAGTGCCCCCTCTTCTAAGAGGATGGGTCCTATTTCTAAATTAATTTCTCATACTTTTGGGAAAAATAGTCTCATCAGAGCTTTCGAATACATACTGTAACAAATCATTTATAAATGACGACTATATGATCGCGTTTCGCGTGCTCTGAAAGGCGGGCGTCAAGTACCCAAATAGCAACATCCCCCCTCTTCTAAGAGGATGGGCCCGTATTCCCCCCCCCCTCCCTCCAAAACTCCCGCGCGTCGCCCAGATTAGTCTGTGTTTGTCCGTCGATGTTCGGTTGCATTACGCCGCAGCCGCGACGGCGACCGCGACCAAGTTTCGACGACGGCGACACCCATTTCAAGAGGTGAACTGTTGATCTTTGTACGTAGTTTGAACGGAAATTATTCGTCAATCCTCGATCTTATAGTTTAACAGGAATGGTTGGTATTGCTAACACCCGTCTTGTTGTTTCATTTCGCACTTTGATGCGTGCACCCATTTTAAAGATGCAAGAGGGAGGTGGTAGTTCGATATAATATGGTGATTGGAGATCAAGTTTGTGTTTACTTGTGTATCTATCATCTGAGGTTTAAGGTCCTACTCCGAACGAGCCGCTACCCAGAGACCACCCATTAGAACGACTTCACTGAAGGGTAGGTCAAATTACTGTTCTATCGCAAAATTGATTGATATATGCAAGCATGTGAGATGCATATAGAAAACAGAAAAAATTGAAGTTATCTGAATATAAGCAAGGTAAATAAGTATGCTTTTAATGGGCGAGAAATTATGAAAGTCACTAGGTTGTGATTGTTTAACATTTCATATTTCTGTTCCAATTCTGTTATTGTCAAAAAAATCTGTTTACATTTTCGTAACACCTCACTTATGGGTAACAGGCAGTCTTCCTCTAAGCTCTCCTCCCTATTGACAGCCGTTCTAGAATAGAACGTGTTTTGTACAAAATTTTCTCTCTCCTTTGTCCCTCTATTATTCTATTGCAATATCTCGAACATTAGTCATAAACAGATGAAAACAAAATACCATACAATTTTTCAGTACTTTGAACCGAATAATAAATTTAAAAACTTCGTTGGAATTATCATATTTGTTTGAAGTTTTCCAGTTTTGTCGAAAAGGTGTGAAAAAAAGCCCTCGACATTAGAAAAAGCCCTCGACAACAACCATTTTTTTCAATTACTGTATTATTTTGTATGAAAAGAGAGAGAGAGAGAGAGAAAGTGTTCTAAAAGCCCTCAACTTTCACTCAACTTTCACTGAACTGCCGAAGTTGTTCGCAATTATAGTATTCTTCTGTTTTCGAAAATAAAATGAAACAATTGTCCCAAAAGCCCTCAGTTCTCTCCGTTGCACGTGTTTTTGTGTCAAATCGTCGGTTCCGCTCTCGAAAGTTATGTTTGCGCCCCCTCATCTCAACCACTTTTGTTGACTTTTCTCGGAGATTTTAGGATGATCACCGGCGACTTGGAATGTAGCCAAATAATATACAGCGATAAAAGGGTATTGATTATTTAGGTGGGAAGTAACTTTTAGTAAGTCGAAAAGTTTATTTTAATCAATGCTTATTTCGAATGAAATTGAAGATTTGCAAACATCGGCATCGTGCGGGATTCGAGCCGAAGACCAAAACTTCTTCAGGGCCAAGCTAACACGGCGTTCTCAACAACAGATTTAATAAATAAGGAACTCGCGTCCTCGATTTTAGACGCTCCGCAAATGATTCGCGTGCAAATAAGCGCGATACGCAGCGAATTAGTGCTGCTACCATTCCAAATTGCAGTGGGATACAGTATCCTGCCACGAAAACTTTGTGGACGGAGCCTCAATACAAGTTTAATCGCAAAAATTACTGTAGGCGAGAACGCCGTACTGAGATAATAGAGCACAAATTGAGATTTGTAGAATAAAGGAATCTGCTGATTTTCTAAGTTACCTGAAAGTTTGAGGCCAAACTCTTCAGGTTGAGGTCACTATCTACTTACACCCTTTTTCTGATCTGCTACAACAACTATAAACTCTCACTATGTTTTACAATTCATGCACAATGAGAAACGTGATCATTTTATGGCTATGCAATAAATTGTTCCTATAACATAACATATAATGTGATAGGCCTTCTAAGCTTTCTTCTTTCTAGCTTTTGAATGCTCCTGGCAACACTTGTTGTGACTTTGAAACGTATTTTTTGGTAGTTCTGATAGTTTTTCATGTGATTCTTGTGTATTGTGCACATTTCACGACGCGTATTCGTTGAATAAGTTGATGTAATCGTTTAATAGGTTGATGGTGCAAGTCTATAGAGCAAGACGATTATGTGGACCAGTCCCGTGTCAACGGTCCTTTGAACTGCAATTGAAAAACGTATTGCAGTTTGAAGGACTGAAGCGTTGGGATTGGACCACATATTCGTTCTCATTCAAGCTATTAGATCTTAAGATACATTTTAATCTTAACGTTCGTTTCAGACGGCACTTTCCGTCCGCCTTCCGTTCCGCTTTCCGGACCCCCGCCGCCGCCGCCCCATCACAGAGAAAAAGAGAAGAGAAAAGAGAAACAGATGGGAAGACTAGACAAATGGATTGGACATCTAATGAACGAAGGAGGTATGTGTCGAAGGTTTTTTATCAGGTTAATTCCGGAATGTCATGATCACTTGCAAAGTTGAAGTTTCATGCATGTTGACAAGGTTCATGTTTTATGAATATTTTCAAAATTCAAGTTTCATCAATACTCGCAACGATGACTACACAACTTTATACCCCGCTCAAAGAAGGGCAAGTTAACCGTACACTTTATTTTCATCTGAGGTGATTGTAGTTTGATCCCAACGTGTTACACTTTGTTTCACTAATCGATGTCCTTCTACAGTAGTCCGGCCACTATTCAATAGGCTTTTCTGCTGAACAGTTTATCATTTTGGTTTCAAACTTTATGAGTTTGTAGTAGTTAATCGTTAATGGGTTAATGTGCAGAAGACACTATCAGAACTTCAAGAAAATCTAAAAACGCCTATATACCACACTTTCACCTCGAAGGTTGAGCGGATTACTGTAGAGGGTTATAAGTGGGTGGAACAAACTATAAGATAAAATACAACCAGATTCGAGGTTGGTTCAACTAGGTTTGTTTTTGTCTGTGCGGGTGACTTCGTTCGGTAAATAATGCAATATTGATAGATTGAGTGACAATACTCTGTGGACTACACAACTTTTCACAAAAGACCGTACAGCAATTCATGTCTTAGTTTGTGAACAGCTATATTTCGAACTGTTCCGACTGTCTGAGCTTTTCCTTGACACCGCTGCCATTTTCCAACTATTTCCTCGTAAAACCTTCATACAGACCATAATTCATCCCTTCAAAAGAGGCCGCCAGAAAAAAAAGTGCCATGTCAACAGTTTGGAGAGAAACAATGCAAACTTTTTGCTTTCTGCATTTCCCTCTCTATACCCAAAGCGAACCAAAGACCAAAATATTTTCAAAATGATAACTAATAACCAGGAACCATTTATAGCTCATGAAACGCAACGTAATATATAAAGTGTTCACGTGAGTACTAAAACAAAACGTGTCACGTGTTAAAACGTTTTCAAAACACGTAATGTTTCATGTGTTTCCCGTGTGCTCTTGTTCATTTCTCTGGTTTTCCCCTCGGCACCTATCGATTTTTTTATCCAGAACAATATCAAGATTGATTTCATTAACTTAAATTGTCGAGAAAAAGCTCACTTTCTCATGCTTTGACGTGATAGAAGACGTTTCCACTTTTCACGTACATTACGTGTGTTCCCGGTCATTTGTCTAGTATCCCTCTTGGTACCTCTCGACTACACGCCTGTCTAGTGTAACACTTGCCGCCAGCCGACGCTCCCTCAAAGTGGCACAACTGACCTTTCCGCGAACTCCATAATACCACTCTAATCTATTCCATACCTCTTTAACGACCTATTTATTCCCTATTCATGATATTTATTGATTTTTTGATCTACTAAACTACAAAATACAACCTCTATTCACTATACTACAAGCTACAAATGTCGCGAATATTTTCGTGGAAAAACCGTCTCTTGGGCCGGAAGACGCCGGAACCGGAGAAGGCGCTGCAGGTGTCGCTGCCGCGCGACAACGTCGCAGCGGACGCGCAACCGCCGCCGCCGCCGCGACGCTCTGTGCGCTTTGACGAGGCGCGGAACGAGTTCAAGCCGATCGAGAACGGCTACCCGGAACCGGAATGGCAGAATGAGTACGGAGAGGCCAGGGTCATCGGGTCCGTGTCACCAGCTAATGGTACGTGTTGCGTACGGAGTACGGAGGAGGGGTACCGTAACTCCGGAATGTTTTTGTTGTCTTTATAGAAGCGATGTGGTCATCATAAGCTTATTGAAGTGCATTACTCGACCTATCCCACACCGCTCTCTGTCAATCCGCGCACAGCTTTTTCTCTTTCCTTTTCTCGCTTCTCTTTGTCTTTCTCTCTTCTTACTTTCTTACTTTATTTTTCTTTCCCTTATGGTATCTCTTTCTCTATTTCACGCTCTTACTCTCTCTCTCTCTCTCTCTCTTTCTCTCTCTCTCTCTCTTTCTCTCTTCTCCATATCTTCTCTATCCGTAATTCGTACCACATGGCCGTTGCCCGAATACATTCTTAACAGATGCTAAACCGCCCGCAAAACTAGGTCTGAGAATGTTTCCAAGTACAAATATATATAACTTCAAACAAATCGCCTCTTGTTTATCATGCTGTTCAGTAAGTATAAAAATATTCCAGAATTCGCCAACTAGGCGCTCTGAATACCTTCGATTTCCTGACATTTTGAGTTTTGGTTAGGTTCTTCCAATTGTGAATCCTGAACCAAACTAGACTCAAAGATATCGGATTTGAATCGAGTTTCTTGAGATACGATATAGTCTTTTCCATTCCTACTAAGACTTCTACAGTAGTATTTAAAAACTTCCGAGCCGTTTTTCTCACTTCACTTTTGATCGGAGAAGTTGAGGATTTTCGTACCTCATTCTCCTTCTCAGGTAGAGTAAATGTAGGAGAGACTTTGCCATGAACTACATTTTCAGCTTCATAACAGCCTTCGGAAAATTTGTGAGGTTACTGTAGGAGTCTTAGTAGGAATGGTGTGAACTATACGAGTAATCAAAATATAAAACACGAGTTTGGTGAAAAAATTGTATTATCAACAAAAAAAACTCACACTGATTGTTTATTTGAATGAGAAGCAGTGAATAGAGTAGAAAAATCAATGATGAAAATCGGAACAGTGAAATTCTTAGTTTGATCGAAAACTATTGATTTTCTATTAATCAATAATTTGTTCCAGGCTCGAGTCGTAATGCAATTATGGACAGTCGGGCCGGCAACTGGCAATACGCCGATGATGTAGGTTATTTACAGCCTTATTAAATATCTCTTGAGAATATCTCTTGTATAGTGGGTGCCAAATTTATAAATGTCTGTCTCTCGCCGGAATCGAACCTGCGAGCAAAACAATCGTAGCAGGGCGCTAACCACTGCGCTATTGGAGCAGATAGCTGGCAGGCTTTGGAATTGAAGACATGTGTGCGTACACAGCGGGAAGTGAGATATACAGTACCCTCTCGCCTTTCGGTTGGCGACGACTATAATGAAACATGAAATTTGCTTACTACACTAGAAGTAAAATGAATAGTCACGTAGAGTTAGCATTATAATGGGGAAGTGTGCACTTTGTGATTGCACGATTCTGAGTTCTGCTATGTTTAACATGCTTCACGTGACTGTGAAATTGAGTAACAGTATAAAACACACTACCTTTCTTAAAACCTCACCAAAAACAAAATACATCATTAAAATCTTCGAGACTAGCCGCTAAATTAGTTTTCAATCACAGGTTCGCGTGGTTGATTTAAAAGAGGAGATTAGAGGGTTCCCGTAACCGTTTTACTATCTAAGAAAATCAGATTATAGTTGAATTAATATTATTATTATTACAATTACTATAATTATTACCCAGTTTTCGTTTTTCCTACTTTACACTTTTCCACGCTAAATCTGCTACTTTTTTCAATGGCCCTCGCACCATTCATTAGAAGACAGTGTAAAAAGCTGCGTCCACTCGACGAAATGAACAAATGTTCGCTGTACAAAAAACGTGAGAAATCACTTTGCACAATAAAATTGACAAGTGAGCTAGAGAAGTCTTTATGTGTAACTTGAATCAACTTAATAAATTTCGGTTATGTTTGTTATCTTGTAATATGCATTTCTTTTCATTTTGCGCACGATAAACACTGGGAAACGCGCAAAAAACTTAGTGAACACTCTTTTATACCGAGAGAGAATGAGTAGATCATACAGATCAACGGAGTTGAACTTCGGCATTCAAATGACCTGAGGCTATTTCAGGTCCGTGTGAGTATCGCTCCGTTGGCCGCGTCAGAAGACGACGAAACAACTAGACCACGCCCCTCCCGCGCGGGTACGGTACTTCAAAGTCTACGGGAACAGGTGAGAACGATGTTATAGTGAGTGCCAATTACAAATTTCTGTTTCTTGCCGGAATCGAACCTGTGAGCAAAATTTTAGTAGCAGGGCGCTAACCACTGCGCCATTAGAGCACATGACCGGAAAACTTTGGAATCGAAGACATGTGTGCGTACACAGCGGAAAGTGAGAAATACAGTGCCCTCCCGCCTTTCCGTTAGCGACGACTATACAATACCACCTAATTATTGCGATGATTTGTCTGGGTTGTAGGTGAAAACTCCGTTGAATTTTCTTCGATAGGGCAACAGTACTATCACTTTTCTCTGCATCATGGACGAATTCTTGTGCCCTTAGTTCCTAATTTGAGTTCACACTAATTTAGTTTCAACTGTGCGTATTGATTTTTATATTTCTCGGATTTCGGATAATTTTTGAACCAAACAGGAGGTGAATATGATTTTATTGTAAATAAGCAAACAAACTATTGAATGTTTACGTTGACGACCCCACGGCTTATAGCTGCACGTTATTTTTGACCGATTGGGTTATCACTTTCATCTGATTTTTTTTTCAGAGAGACTACGTGGACTACTCGGAGCGCCTCCATAATGGTGCCGCCAACGTGCCGGCCAAGTCTGGCAGTCTGCCAGGAGGGTATATTGGCATCCGGCCAATGAGTCCCACCACGCGACCAGCCGCCTACAGTAACCGACCACCGGAGGCCCCGTTCAGATCCCGCGATCCGTATAGGTTCGTTTTTCCGTTACATATATGAAAAAGGCGTCTTGCTTGGTGGCTTTCTCATAAGTGAGAGAGTGTTTAGATCGGAAAGACATAGACTGTCTGAGTCTCGTTCACCTCAACGCTCTCCGAGTTGTATAAGTTGTGCTCAGAACAAGAAAGCATGAAAAAACAAGTTTGGAGAAACAAAACATGGTGTCAAACAAAACCAGATGCATCTGATAGGATTTGGCACAGTCAGACTTTTTTGTCCATTCCATTACAGAGAAGCCTTACATGAGTAGATTCCAAGCAAACGTACTGTATTTACTTCACTCGACATGTATTTTGAATTCAACGAATTTGCGAGAGAAACCAGTTTCGCAGAAACTGTTCCTAATAACTACTCAACTTTTCAAGTCATCAAGCTTTTCAGGGAAGAATCGCCCTATATGAGTAGATCTCAGGAGGGAGTGCGAAATCAGTTGGAAGAAATGAATGTCGTTTTTCTACAAGCAAACGACGAGATAAAACGGATCATCCTGCCACCTGATGTCCAGACTATGTATCAGGTACACGTTTAATACGAATGGGGTTATACGGTTATAGTCTGTTTCACGCAACAATAGCCCTCTACAGTAAGATTGTTAATCTTTCAAGTACATTATTCATATCTTGTAGGTATTATAAATAGTTTGAACTTTGTGATTTTGTTCTATACAGTGGTTACTACAGGCACAGAAAACAGTGAAGCTAAAAGTCTGTTTGTTGATTAAATAAATTGCCTTGAATATTCGAAAGATTACTGTAGAAAGTCACCGATTGGTGGAACGGAGTATAGTCAGTTGCACAGTCACGTGAAACATAAACACAGCATAACTCAGAAACGTGCAATTACGTGCATGGTGCCTCATTAGACTGCTAACTTCACTAGACTACTCAATTAACTTCCAGTATACAGTCTCAATCTTTCCAACAAAAAGAGCAAATGGCATAATTTTCAATGAGAAACGCGGGCGAGTGATCTTTGATTAACTGTCAGCAGACGAGAGAGTGTGTAGCTCAAAGAGACGCAGCCGTGATGACAGCTTGCTCAAACGCGGCTTCAACCACATTGACAGTACGCTCTTTACAACGGCCTTAAGCATCCGTCATTCAGTTCCGAGTTGAAAACGGAAATGTCGTGAAAAAGGGACATGAAGTTATGGTCGAACACCTAACCCCCTACTTTTTCAGTTGGTACACTGTCTCAGTAAGTTGTCAACATAGAATAAGGGAATTTACTACGGTAACTACTTTTTCAGATCAAAATGGCGTTCGTGCGCGCCTTCCCGAACCTGACGCGCAGTTTCATCGAACAGCCTCAGGTGAAGATCTACATCCAGGAGCCAACCAAGGGACAGCTCTTCTACGAGCTGGACGATCCAAGGTTCGTTTTGACTAATTAAAAAGGTTTTGTCTATATTTACGGTAAACTACTAAATAATAAATATGCAAAAACGCTAGAAACCACGTGAAACTGATATGGCCAGAACAGCAACAACGTCATTCTGCAGTTCTGAAGATTAGATACTCATTGTTACATTCTTTTTCTCTACTTTCTGTAAAATGAATGTCGCGTGACACGTCAGTGAAATTCTGCTAAATTGTTTTTGCTCATGTTTCACTTGATCTCTGCACTGACCCCTAGTGAAAACTTCTTAAAAAAAGGTCATCCGCTCTCCACAAACACCAACAAATCACTGAAAACGAGTGCAAAAAGTGGCGATTTAGCTGTGCAAACATACTTGAAACAACAAAGAGAAGACGTACTTGAGAGAGCACAAATCCTCTCGGAGACCGGCCAGCTAGAAAGCTACATTGGAATTAGACAAATAATCGATAGTCCGTGCCCACTAACAATAAGGGCTGTACTGTATGAATAGCGTGCAAGAATAGACTCACCGAATGAACCTAACGTTCATTTCGAAAATGAATTTCTGTACTTTTTGCAGAATACGCTTTCTTCTGCGAAAACTTGCTTTCTGAGGTGAAAAGATGTCAAAACGAACGTGTACAATAAACGTATAACTTCTAGTTGATTTTAAAGCTGATTCACATTTCAAACGATGTCGTGTGTTCAAAAAGCTTGTTATATGGAGAAAAAAACCGAAAAATGGCAAAAATGGTATTTGTAATTTTGCAAACGTTCCAGAGAAATCAAGAACAAATCGGTTCTCAAGTTGCGGGAACATTCCCACGGTATGACGTCACCATCCCCGGCACGGTTCCACGATCAACCCGACTATCATTCGGAGACGGAGTTCGACGACGGACGAAACAGGTGGGCGGAGCTTAATTTATGAGATCAAAATGAATGGGTGGGAGTCTATTTTAGAAGTCATAGTACATAGTACATTGATCGCTAATTACACAGTTTGCAACTGAGCGTTATCAGGCAAAATGAGAATTTTGGTCTCTGACAAAAAACAAGCTCGATGAAATGTTCTTGAAATGTACCATGTTTTTCGACGATGTCGATTTCATCTACAAAACAGCACACTGCACAGTTTTACTGTGTTTTGGCCGTGATGAAACACGGTCAAAGTGCTTCGAAGTTTTACACAAGTTTTATTTCGTAATGTAAAAAAGGGCTAAAACATTCACATGTTTGTTCGTATGTCTGTTAGTTTGAAGGAAAGCGAGTGTGAGGCCGAAAATGCATTCTGTTTTGGTCGATTTCGCACTTCAAAGAAGGGAGGAGAAGGCGGGTTTAGCCGCCGGCGCCTACTTTGTTTCATTATGAAAAAATAAACTCCATTTCCAGAATGCTGTCGCAGTTCCGTCCGGCCTCGGCCATGGCCGATTTCGGGCCGCCGAAGCCGATTCGCCAGAAGTCGTTCGATCAATACGCATCCAATGTGGACCCGTATTCGAGCGACGCCAGCAGTCACGACTCGCGCTCGGTGACACGCAGTGGATCGGCCACCCCGGTTATCGACAGGGAATCCAAGTGAGATTTAGGGGATTACCGAATCTTTTTTGTAGTTGGACCTACCATGAATTAACGGGATCAAACTACAAATTATAGATAAGGCATCAAAGTAGGCTATGAGAATAAAATGATTCATTGAACTAAGCTATTCAAAGTTTAGAACAACTATCAGAATTCATACTTCAGTGTTTAAATTGAGTATAACACTTCTGAGCAAGGTCTTTAAAATGGTCGATGTTAGAAAAGTCTATGCATCTATACGCTTTCACGTGTTATTGGGGTTTTCCTACTCTCGAAAAACTCGAAACGGTTGTGAATTTCCACTTGCACCAGCCGAAATCTGCGTACAGCTAGCCGTCATCTCTTGTTTACCCTTAAACACTCGTAAAGGTTATTGCGAATCAAAAACAGATGGCTAGTTCAACTCATTTCGTATCATTCCATTCTAGAGTGGTCGCAAATCCAACTACGCAAATCTTTCAACTTCCCACTATACACACCTAAATAATACTTTTATTATTCATTCCCTATTATCAGTGCCCAGAAACCCTGCTTCTAGGGAACATTCAAAAAGTAAACTTTCTCCCATAAATAATCAAATTCATAATAACAATCGGTTATACTCCCAACTAAAAGGTTATAATAATTTCCCATGAAAAATATGTTATTGATTGTCGACTTTTTGGTTATCGAATTTCTCTTACCAGAGCCCAAATGGCTTGCTACACAGATATCGTATAATCATATAGGGGCTTCACATGCATAACATAAGTATTGACCGATTTCAATAATAATCGAAACCATATAACGGCAATACAATAATGTATTATTATTGTTAATTCTATTATATTATGAGTATTGATTATTGATTTTTTTCCTCAGAGCTCGAATGGAGACGATGGAGCGTCAATTGGCCGGTCTCTCCTCCCTCGTCCACTCGGCCCTAGTTAGCAAGGGAATGAGCGAGAACACACAGAAGGACATGGCTGATCTACGTAGAGAGGTAATCAATCGATAAGTATGGATCACACTGAGACCCATTTCTGTACATGGATTGACTTTTCTCTTGATATATAGGACTAAAACTACCAACTTCATTCTTGCAATATATTATCAAGGCTCAGGTAGCAATCTACAAACTTCATTCAACTCCAATGTACATCAGTACGGACAGATCCCGTATTTCAAGCAAAAATCAACAGCTGTGCCCTCCGACCCCATTGATGACCTCTGACCTTTGACACAATTATAGATTTTGGTCCTGCACCCGGAAACGGTCCGCGAGGTGTCGGAGAAAACAATTTTTTGTCCGGAGCTCAGATAGCAAACTACGAACTACATTAATACCATATGTGAAGCTACCGTAACCCATGGCCTCTGACCTCTGATCCGATCGTAGATCCTAGCCCTGCACCCGGAAACGGTGCGCGAGGTGTCGGAGGAACCTTCTTCCATTCCGGAGCTTAGATAACAAACTACATCCATACAGTAAACAAAGTTACCGTAACCCATGACCTCTGATCTTTGACCCAATTCTAGATCCTGGCCCTGCACCCGGAAACGGTCCGCGAGGTATCCGAAGAACCTTCTTCCATTCCGGAAAGTCTCTCTTCCCACACGCACCACCAACTGGGAACACTGAAGAGCAGTGTGCAACAGGCCAACAACGAGATGCGACAGTTGAGGAGAACCGCCCAGGTACGTATCCCAAAAGACGATATATTATTAAGTGTAGTAGTTCATTATAGAAGTTATATGTGTTTTTTTACAAATGTGATCAATCAAATATCGTATAAAAGACATTGAAACGTTCTTAACATACATCCATTATTATGTTTTTTCGCTTCATTGAGCGAACAAAAAAAAGGAAAGTTGCAAATTACAGTACGGTAATGCACGTTTGTATGAACCATTCTTAGAAGTCGTAGTTTTTGAAGGTTTACATTTTGTAAACAAATTTTCTGTGTAACCAGATACATTCGATACGTATGTAATTCACTGCAACTGTGAATATCGTATTTCATTGCAGATCAATGCGGTGTCTGCTCGAACTATGATTAGAGACGCCGGAGATCAAATATCACATCTGATCAACGAGAGAATCGGAGGGAGCAGACAGTCAGACGGCGAGAGACCAGCCACACAGAGAGAGGACAGAGAACGAGAGGAACACTCGCAGAGACTCGCAAATCTGTTGGAACAGCTCACGTGAGAGAGCAATTTTCAATGATACATTAAACATTAGTGACATTAGATTAAACCACAGAACGTTGATTTTATCTTGCCTATAGTAACTTCCCATTCAGTAACTTGAGAATACTCCAAACCTGATGGATGAAAATATGAGAAAGTCCGAGCTTGTCAACTGAAATATCCTCTATCTACCGCGCAAGCTGAATCGGTTTCAGCTGAATTGAAGACCACTCCTAGAAGTGAAGATTGAATTTATTACTTAATTTATTCACATCTAGCATGTGATTTTGAAAAAAAGTAATAAAAAATAATAATGACGGTACGAGAACATTCAAACCCATACAAAAATGCTACTGAGAAGAGATCACTCCGTCATCACACAAGATAAATGATATGTAGACAAATTTACAACACTGATAAAACAACTTACAAGACGAATTGAAATAACTATTCGATTTCAGAAGTTTCGAGAACAACGTGGAATCGGTGCGCAGTTCTGTCCTTCAATCGAACAAGAAGCTTCGGATGAGCGAAGTCGAACAATTGACGGAGCATCTGACGGAAATTGGCAGATCGGCAGCCACGCTCAAGAGTTGGTTTTGACCTACATTCATTGATTTTAGTTTTCAAGTTTGAAAATGCTCAATAAATTCAAAACTCCGTTGAAAACCTGTCCCGCATGATTACAATTTGTGAAAACAAGGAAAAAATATAATTTTTCACTGACGTTTCTCTCTGAGTAGCAGTTGCCACTTTGAAGTACAGACAAAAAAATCAATGAATCCGGCAAACACAGTTTTTTTTTCAGCCGAATTCCCCTCAATTCAATCGATAATCGAAGCGAAGATCAAGGCGGACATGGAACGAATTGTACGCGAAGAAAAGTACATCAGAGATCAAACGGCAGCGGTAGATCAAAGTCTACGAAGGTACGATATATTTCTCTCTCTCTCCTTCTGCTTTTCTCTCTCACTCTCTCGCGTCCTCTCTCTCCAGTGCCCTCTGACCTTCTATACATACCCTTCTTCATCTCTCTCGCTGTTCAAACACACTTCTCAAACTAGGCCATCAAAGTTTATTTTAAAATAACATAAATCAAATATAATTTAAAACAATAACATTTTTTCCATTCCAGATGCAAGGGTCTGGCCAACATCATGGTTACCATGAAGAAGTTGGCCATGGTCCAGGATCCTTCTATTCACAAATCGAAAAAGGTCAGTTTATCAGTTTTCTTCAGTTAGTGACCAACTTTACTTCGTAGTTTGGGGGCCGATGGTTCTAATTTCGATAGAAAAAACGGTATCAAAAACAGCGTCGATTTTGAAATGAGCTATAGTGAGTGCGAAATTTATAATTTTCTGTCTCTCGTCGGAATCGAACCTGCGAGCAAAGCATTCGTAGCAGGGCATTGCGCTATTAGAGCACATAACCGGAAAGCTTTGGAATCGGAGACATGTGTGCTTACACAGTGGAAAATGAGATATACAGTACCCTCCCGCCTTTCCGTTGGCGAGGACTATAACAGTTCATTTTTACTGGTCGGTCGTTTCGTGTCATTTTCACGTGATACGAACTAGAATCCCATTCATTACTGTTCCCAACTGTCTGGCAGTACTTTTTCCTAAGTTGTTTGGTCATTTTCGCTGATTCTCAGTTTAATACATAGTTTACAGTATTATACAATCATGTATGAGTTTTCACGAAACATTTTACCGAACTTGTGTATCAGAAAAAAAGTGTGTTTTCCAGCACGACTCCTCCACGGGGGTGTCGAGCCACAGTTCGACCCCGGTCCCTCCCTCTCCCCATTTCGTACCACCGTCTCCCAATGAATTCGTACCCACCGTACCGTATCCACCTCAGATGAACGGACCACCCGCTGGTAGGTCAAATACGCAGATAGTTGATCTATACTGCTAAGTCTGAAACTGATGTCACAATATTTATATGCTTCACCCTCAATTTGAACTTAACTTCTTTATAACATTTTATACTTTAACAATAATTTTTAGTAGCTCTTTGTATGTTTGGTAACGAAATTAGTGTAAGTAAACATAGGAACTTCTAACCCACAGTTAAGACACTGGTAGAACGGTAGTAACAGGTAAACTGTGATGATATGGTCGTATACGTCCCGCGATTCAGTGGTAAACTTGGTAACGTTGAATCACGATTACTACCAGTAAATCGGTGACGTATCTCAAGTAACCTCAGAAATGAACTAGATATCTAATACCACATGTGATACCTATATTAGATACGGATGTCTGCGAAACTGCTCTGCCGGCTTCTGGCTATATGCAACTTGCTTCAAAATGGTGCGTGCTGCTTATGTGTATATTTATGTGCTTATGTGTATACCTAGGTATATTTAGACGAAATTAGTGGATTTATTCATTCTCATTTCCTTGTCCGTAAGCAGTGCGTTCCTGACTATGTTATATTGTGTGTTGTTGTTCATATGTCTCCTTTCACAAAATACCCAAAACCACGGTATTGATTGGTGACCTGTGTTCAATCGGCCACTTGTAACACAGTTATTGGTTACCCTTGAGACTCTTGCCTGTCTACATGTTTCTACTTGATGATGACTACCTAACCAAGTCGGAATAAGAGAACTTGTATTCAAGCCGCAAAGAGTTGAGGACAAAGGCTCTTTCCAATTTTTGACGCGCGTCCCCTTTTGCCATCTAAGACTTTCTGATGCCCTTTCTATCGAGCTCCTCGAGATGACGACTACCTAACCACGTCAGATGTCTCTTGGGTCAAGCTCTTTAGTGATCGGGGTTGACGAGGGGACTTTCCTATGATTCTGCTGTGCTTTCAATCCTTATGACCCAATGACCGAACCCGTGACCCACGTGGGGAGGAAGGGGGGATTTTTACCCTGCCACCGCAGGTGCCCACCATGTGTGAGGGTACCCGTATGAGGATAGTTTTTAATTACCCAAGTTTGAGGTACTTTTCACCTTTGAAGTAAACTTGGTATTTGGTACGTGAGGACTAGATACTAGAGGGGCCATGAAAAGATAATTAAATTTTGTTTTATAAAAAAAATAATTTTCAAGTGTTTTATTTTCGATAATTCGAAATAATTTTACTGCTGTTTTACTGCAGTTGAACCACAACTTTACTGGCGTTTTACTGCAGTAGCGACACCGTACTACTACCGTTTTACGACTGGTGATACTGCAGTAACACTACCAGTAAAACGGCAGTAGTACGGTGGCGCTACTGTAGTAGAACGCCGGTTTTATCTTTACAGTGAATACTGTTTTAACTGCAACTGCCTGTAAACATCACCCTTCCCCTACACATAGAGGCAGCTTACAGCTGTATGCATTCAAAAATAGATGTGCAGTTTTGTAAGAAAGAAAGTTGTAGTCTGTTTGAGTTTGAGAAAAGAAAGCAGTAATTTCCAATCACCTAAACGAGCTCCGGAATCAAACTAAATTTATATAATAATCCTCGAATATCAGAAACTGAGCATAAAATATTAATTTCAGACCCAGCCACCGAGCGCCCGGCCCCGTTCACTCCCACCGTCCCCCCGAAAACACAGCAGAAACTGACAGCTACCGTACCCCCAGTTCCGCCGTCGCCCGCCAATTATCAATCGGATGCCAGTAGCTTGGACGGAATTCTAGACGAAGTATAGTTTGATCAATGCGGTTGGAGAGTAGACTGAGCTAACCTATCGGCTACATTTGAGAAAAGCGAAAATACAGAACAATTTGAATGATCTGTATATGTCTTTCTTTTTCTATAGTTCGTTCCACCCACTTCTAACCCTCTACAGTGATATGCTCAAACTTCTAGGTCAAAGTTTTCTAAGCTAGCGACTTGGATTTCATCCAAATTTCGTTAGTGTCTTCTGAACCATTAGTACTACAAACTACAACAGTTTGAAAACTAAATATTGAATCGTTCGTTAGGAGAAGCTCTTTGGAAATTTGATGGATTACTGTAGAAGGATATCGATTGGTGAAAGACTATACAACAATCGTATACGTCGTACTCTTCCTATCCCGCTGTATGTGTAGTTTGGTCGCGTTCCCTCTCGTTCGAACTTCGTATATAGTCGTTGCCAACGGAAAGACGGGAGGGTACTGTATATCTCACTTTCTGTTGTGTACGCACACATGTCTTCGATTCCAAAACATGCCCGTTATGCCCTCTAATAGCGCAGTGCTTAGCGCCTTGCCACGAAATTTTGCTCGCAGGTTCGATCCCGGCGAGAGACAGAAACTAATGAATTTGGCACTCACTATATTGGGCTGAGTATCGAGATAAAAACAGAACGATGATCAGGGTATTATCAAAAAAACATGAATATTCAATAAAGATATTGATTTCTTTAGGTGAGCCACAGTCAGGCCGGCATGCCTCCCAGACCACCCAGTAGATACTCCGTCAATGACGTGCGGGACAAGTTCAACAAGGTTCGTCAACTAGCTCCAAACTTATATTTAAACAAGGAAACTAATTGTGTGATGTAGTCTGATCTTTCAGACATATAACGAGTTTCCTAGAAGTTCTATTAAAACTCACATATGGGACGTTGTATATGTTGTAGTTTGATCTCTAATACCGTAATTTCGAGTAAAACGAACGCAACTTTAAAGAAGGACGATTATGTGGTCCAATCGCAACGCTTCCGTCCTTTAAACCGCAATACATTTTTCAATTGCAGTTTAAAGGACCGATGTCACGGGATTGGTCCACATAATCGTCCTTCTTTAACTACGAACACACAACAGAGTAAAGCTCAAAATGTTTCCTAGACAGAGCCTTGAGATCTTAAAGAAGAACGATTATGTGGTCCAACATTTTCCAATTGTAGTCTAAAGGACCGTTGACACGGGATTGGTCCACATAATCCTCCTGCTTTAAATAACTTCATTTTCGGATGAAAAAGGAAGAAGCTAAGCGCGACTGCTGTTAACCTAACTATGAACCGAATCATCAAGCTCGAAACTCCAGAATTTTGATCAACATAGATATTGATTTATTTCCAGCCACCCGAGCTGCCGGAGCAGATAAAATCGATAATCGATGACGTAGCTCGACGAGCATCGCCCTCAATCGATAAGGACAGTGCGGAGAGAAGGTATAGTCTCAGCCAATCCTATGTCTGATTCGATCAATTTCTCTGCGTCTCTCGCTCTCTGCACGTTTTCTGATATCATTACCGTACCTTCTGGCGTGACAACAAGAAAACTGCACGAGTGCACGTGTTATCACAATAAATCTTCAACAAATGAGAATATTATGACACTTTCTTGAATTTATAGCTGAGAAATTGTTCCAAAATGAGGACTGAAAACAAGAAGAGCTACAGTATGCATTCGATGAAAGCTCATTAAGATGGATTGCTGTCAATAATTCCCCGATGGGTTATCTCAGAATACTTAACCAAACTGCATACTAGTATTTGCAGTTACCGTAATCTTTTCCAGGCAGGACCTCGAGGAGAGACAGCAGAGACTGACAGAGAAGCAGAGACAACTGAGAAATCAGTTCCAACAACTGCAGCAATTGACGCCATTACCTTGAAATCTTTCAAATGGAAACTCATAAAGTCACCTCTTATGGTTAATATCGACTAGATATTATAACTTGACTACTCTGCTCAGTCGATACCCATGTTTTGCACGTTCCTTCCTCTTTCGCCAACGGTCCAAACCATGAACAAAGCCTTTTTGTAAGCAATCGATGCATACAAAATTTTGAGAGCAAAGTACAATTATTGATCGCGTAGTGACATCATTGTGCACAAGTCACTAGGAAACAATCGCTCAGTTTGGCTTTCATCAAATACCAAACTTGTTTTATTCAATCGTGAGACATAATTTTATATCCAGTTAACTTTTCAACCAACCCAGTTCAGTTTGAGAACAGTTCTAGTCATTTTTTTAACATTGTTTGTTCCTATATCAACTAGTCAACATTTCTACTTGTTCAGTTCCATTTCTAGTCCGTTACATTGTATTTATAATTCCCTCGTTATTGCTCAATTATGTTACAACCTGTTATTTATTGTGTGGGAGCAGCTCGTAGTGACGCGTGCATTTTTCGCACGCTGGCACCGGAGCACACTCTTTATTTAGCACCTAGAGGTCAAATAAATGTTATTCTATGATGATTTCAATGTTTCACGTCGAAACGGGTATATCAATTCAGAATGGCAACACATCAAAACTAGCAGAAAAGTTGTGAAATATAACCGAAACCCGCAGGGCCATAGACTAAACTCTCCTACCTATATATCTGTCGGAACGGGATTATATAACTTCTATTTGTACCAAAAAGGCCTCTTCACAGCATTATAACTTGTACAGTGAGAAATTCTGTTGCGATCCCCGAAGACCAAACTTCTTTTCACTTCGGAGTCATTCGAATTCGAACTAATTGCCAAAACATATTTATGATCTAACAGTAGCTACAACCGGCGACAATTCAAATCAACAACAGATCAAATCAATAATAATATTAACTATTGCAATAAACTACCTACTTCTACAACAACTATACCACGAAAGGTGAAACACAGGGGGAGACTCAAGTATACAAAAAGACAGTCAACAAATTCTCTTTCTAGTAGGAAATATTCGCTAATTACACTCATAACTACCCAAATGCTAACCTAAATAGAACCTTGAAAAGACTAATCTGAGAGCAATCGAAAGACAACAAACCCAAACATCAGAGGGATTGAGCCACTCCGGTTGCGATCAAATTATCAAGGTCCTTTAGATTTCGCTCAAACTCATCCAACTCCTTTTGCATCTGCTTCTTCTTGAAAACCGAATAGTAGTTGACACCTGAAAGACGGTAAATTTAAAAAAAAACTATAAACACTGAGTGAGTTGATTAAACGCAACACTTAGTTCTTTGTATTCCCCATGAGCGAAAAATACAAAAGTATTTCATTACGACAAAAGGACTCGTTATCCAATTCGTTGATCGTCATTCATAGTGCATACTGGACATATTACACACGGAACGTTGCTGGATATCATTGTTAGCCAAAATCGGAGCGAACCCCTCCGAATGCAACATGCACTTTTGTAATTCAAGTTTTTCATTCAAAAAGTAGGTCCTCGGATCGAGAATTTACTGAAATACACGCCTTGTCTATCCCTATCGTCAGTTTGAACACGGGGCCAGGGTACGGCGTTTTTCAGAGCAGATCAAAAAAATAGAAAAAATGGCATTCCTTCCTATAAATGTGGTTGGACTGGAAAGTCAGTATGATTCAGTATGAAGTCCATGTACCATGTTATAGGTGAAACAATAAGAGTGAAGAGCCACATATTTCTACACACCAGTGGGGTGTGACTATTCTCTACGAAAAGTAGCCCGTTTTTCGATATAAACTGCCAATTTTTGATTTTGCCCCGAACTCAGGCAAAGGCAGAGCTTTCCCATATTGGCGGAGCTCGTTTATTGAACATTTCTGACCACTCCAACAACCTTATTGGGGTATTCTATAAATTTTACTCACCGTTGAATGAGAAATAAATCTTGAACAATTCGAAACCCGCGCCGGCAGTGACGCCGATACCAAACACCCCGTCCCATCGAGAGGCGACCGTCGAGACTATTCGCGAGAAACTCATCTGAAAACACGCACAGGGTGAATTGAACTCTGGTGAATAGCCTTGAAAACTCCGTAAGTTTGTTTGTGTACATCTTCACTAACAAGAGAGACAACGATTAATCTGACTCCAGATCATAAAAAAAGGTTGTTGTGTTTCGAAAGTGGGGGATAAATCCTACTAAAACTCACATGCCTTTCAAGAGAGTATAACCTCTACGCGTCTTCTTCATTACTAAATGATTGCATGTAGCTACACTGTACACAGACGATCGCGTTGAGGAAAAAAGTTTGCAAGAATAGTAATCGGCAAACAGAAGCTTGGAAGTTGTAAGCAGTAAGCAGTCTACTATTTTGGTCACTCAAAAATTTGAAATCGCGCGGAGCGCGAAGCGCTCTGCGTGAGTTGTCTTTGGTTTGGCCATTGCGGACTCGTTTTTTCTTTTTAATTAACAAAAAGCTTCAAATATAATCATTTTTTGAAAACTAAAAGAAGAGAACGTTAGAGAATCACAAATTGAACATTGTGTGAAAATTTCAGCCAAATCGAATTATTTTCGCCCCTGAGTTATGGTTTCGTGTCGTTGTTGAAAAGTTCCGCCGTAATTCGTCCCTCCTCCCTCACGGAATTCTGTCCGCATAGTATTGGAAAAACTACTAAACCGATTTGGCTGAAATTTGAAACAATAGTTCTAAGTCGAACGTTAGCCCGGCGCGCCAAATATGAGATGTATAGCTCCTCATTGGCGCCGGGCGCCAATAGGCGCCCTAAACAATATCTAAAGTCACGACAGCGTCACTGGAATCGTTTGAAATTTGGTACAGTTAATGGTTATCACATGTTGAATGAATTGATAAGGGAGAAATGATTATTTCGCGTTGGCGCCGGGCGCCGATTTGCCCCAATTGGCGCCAAAACCTGAACTCGCGACAGCGTCACTGGAATCGTTCGAAATTAGGTACAGTTAATTGTTATCACATGCTGAGTAAATTTATGAGTAAAAAATGATTATTTTGCGTTGGCGCCGGGCGCGGGCGCCAATTTGCACCAATTGGCGCCAAAACCTAAACTCGCGACAGCGTCACTGGAATCATTCGAAATTTGGTACAGTTAATTGTTATCACATGCTGAGTAAATTGAGTAAAAAAATGACTATTTTGCGTTGGCGCCGGGCGCCAATTTGCACCAAAACCTAAACTCGCAACAGCATCACTGGAATCGTTCGAAATTTGGTACAGTTAATTGTTATCACATGCTGAGTAAATTGAGTAAAAAAATGATTATTTCGCGTTGGCGCCGGGCGCGGGCGCCAATTTGCACCAATTGGCGCCAAAACCTAAACTCGCGACAGCGTCACTGGAATCGTTTGCAATTTGGTACAGTTAATGGTTATCACGTGTTGAATGAATTGATAAGGGAAAAATGATTATTTTGCGTTGGCGTCGTGCACCAATTGGCGCCAAAACCTAAACTCGCGACAGCGTCACTGTAATCGTTTGAAATTTGGTACAGTTAATGGTTATCACATGTTGAGTGAATTGATAAGTAAAAAATTATTATTTTGCGTTGGCGCCGGGCGCGGGCGCCAATTTACGTCAAATGGCGTCAAAACCTAAAGTTTATGGTCTACATTCGGCTTCTTGCACACACAAAACTGAGATTTCTATTTAATGAGTTCACAAGATCCACTCGGTGAATAGGTGAAACAGGAAGTTGTAGGAGTACAACTAGCAAAAAAAGGACAATTAGTAAAAAGTGGGGAAACCAACAAGTGTGTGAGTTGTGTTTGGTTCGACCTCTATATCAGCAAAAAGTGAACAATACGAGATGCTGTGATACTGTAGCAGAAGTATTCCGCAAAAATAGAACAATACAAATGTTGCACAATGGTTCACAACGCACGCATGTCGTCAAAGTACACATGAAATACCCTTCGACAATTTCTGCAATATCATGCGGGCTTCGTGAACCATTGTGCAACATTTGTATTGTTCTATTTTTGCGGAATACTTCTGCTACAGTATCACAGCAACTCGTATTGTTCACTTTTTGCTGATATAGAGATCGAACCAAACACAACTCACACACTTGTTGGTTTCCCCACTTTTTCCTAATTTCGATAACTTTTGATTTCTCAGCCGAATAAGATGCATCTTGCGAAATTCCACGCCTAAAACGTAACAGCCGTATCAACTTATCAGTTTACCGTAAAAGCTATACCGGTTTCTGCATTTTGAAAGAAGCTGAGAAAGTATGAATTTTGATTTTACATTATTTGAGCTTGAGCGTTTTCATTACCGTATTCGAGTTTAAAAGGTAAATTCGAAAAAAGCGTCATAATAGAACCGATTGGGCTCCCACTCATTTCTTGGCAGCGCTAATCATCCCAACTTCAACTCTAGGCTCATATGCGCCGAACACAATAGTATTTTGAATATCTGGGGTCCCTAAGGATCACTGTCTGAATCTAGCGTACGTTTGACTTGGTATTGATTGTTATACTTGTACAGAGCAAGTAGTGTTCAAAAACTCACTTCAAATGGACACTGAATCCGGCCTTGTCAGCTTCGATGAGTTCTCTCTCCAATATTTCTCTTTCTTCTTGTCGTAGAGGTCTCACGAACTTGTAGTAGATTCCAGTGTTCACAATACAATAGGAAGTACTGAATAGGATGAATCCCAGAATAGAGCGTACGAAAGCTGCAAGAAAAAGATCAATTAAAGATGAAATGAACAAAACAATGTTTTTCTGTCCTGGCTGAAAATCTACGACCTGGCCTGGACATTAACATTGTTTATAAAAGTGCCTTCATTTTCCTGTTCTCGGACAAAATGTTAATTTGACAACAGAAATTAATTAACTGCGGTAAAAGTGACACTATGTTCGAGAATAGAAAAAGCGACTCTTGACTCTACCAAATGTTTTAAATGGCGAGGTTTTACATAGTAGTGAGGAGTAGTACCAGGACGGTACTACACACTTCACCCAGGCGAAAAAAAGAAACTATAAGGTTTTTCTCGTTTAAAATATTTCAATGTACATTGCTCGTAATGTCGATTTCATTGTCATTATCCTTCCCGGTTACCGTTTATTTTCCTTTGTCGCTTTATTCTCCCCGTTGCTTTTACTATGAATTATGATCTATGACAAGACGGGAAACCTCCATATATGATGGTTGTGGCGACTTGGCGAGTGACGCAAGAGTGTCAACGTATGAACATAACTAACAGAATTAGGCTAACTATTTTGCAACAATTCAGTTTTACCAAGGAACAACAGGGTGGCGAGGGGGTGGCTGATGTCAAATATCAACTAACACTGTTCAAAAAGTCTATGGAGCATCTATGAAGCGATTGAACAGTTATAACTTCTGCTCAATGACCCTCAATGAATGCTCACAGTTCATGAACAAGAAGCATAGTTCTTAGTATATTTCACTTGCTTAGGATTTTATCATCATCTTCGAAGTTTTAAGGACAAACAGCTAAAAAGACGAATGATAAACCAAATAGAACAAACTCTTGTGAACGATGTCCAAACGTCGGTTGGTGAGGATTCTTCTGTACAGCGGTCGTCGATCTTCTCTCTTTCTAGCTACTTTGGCTGCCCAACTGACGGGCGTAAAGAACATTAACCTGAAACTTCATCATAATGAGATCACCATCACTACACAAGTAAACAAATAAGATAAATTCACATAGTGAAATTTAATGAAAAAGGCATGAAATTGAGTTTTTAAATTTTTTAAAAATCCGCACATAAAACACCGATGAAGTTAGAGTTACCGTAGTCGTCAATTTCTGTTCTGGCTCCCGTAGCGTTTTAACGGACTGCCTCCGCCCTTTAATTCAAAACTTTTCTAACGCGCGCGCTTTTTCTAACAAGTTTTCAAAATTTAAAAGTTTTCAAGTTCAATTTAGTTCAGTTTTAATCTTGTCTTCTCCCAAAAACCTTTGCCGCCAAGTGTCCTACAAACTTCTTACTGAACGTCAGTGAAAACTCCACTTTACCTTTCACTTCCCTTTGTTTAGTGAACCTACCTTTATTCTGCGTTTTTTTCTCTATCTAACGGAAACCAACCGTTTTAGCAATAACTGGTTGATTTGTTTTGGAAATCCACAAATGCTTGAGTTGATGCTTTGCTGTCACTGATTTAGCGCACCTACGCTCCTTGACAGTTGTTCTGTGTGGTGCACCACTGACTTATTATTCGAACACCAGAGTGATCTTTAACCTATTTTGGTTGAATTCATGTATTTCCTTGTTAAATTTCATCTCAATAGTGTCGGCTGTGCAGTACTACATCTCATAATTAGCGATTGTATTTCAGATGCCGACTATCTACGATTGTTTTACCCACATCGATGATTTGAGGCAGTCTGAACCGTCTTATTTTGATCCCAGCTCGTCACATCAGGGTTCGAATGTTCCGGACAGTGGACCCAGTACTCTCGCGGTGAGTTCCTACGCACCACTTTGCACGAGATAGAAGCTCTTTCGACAAACGTTTTATAGAGACGCTGCTATGTCAACATGATTACCATAATTTCATGAGAGAATGATGTGATCAGTGGATGAAAAATTGGTGCTTTTAAAGAATACTTTAAGTATAAGTACTTGACTAATACTAATATTACTAATAGCTTTCGAATGTTGGCTGTTACTTATAAGCTTTGAAGTGGTTTGAATCCGTCAATTGCTCATTTTCAAAATCTTAGTTGCCGGTCATTACACCACTGTCAGAGCTCTCACTTCCATCTGGCAGGCATACTTCTTTCATTTTCAGAAGACTCCTGTCTCCGTACTGCAAGAGGGATCACTCCGCATCTACGAGCGCCCACCTGAGTATGTACTCATTTCAGAAACACTCAACGGCAATGTTAGTGTTCAAATATTCTTATAATTTCATATTCTTCCTAAATGAAACTATCCTTAACTAACACGTTGTGTGAGGCATACGTTCTGCCAAGTCTATAATTCTCTTGTAATTGTAAAGATTACCTATCATCCTATCAACAACCTCTGTGAGCTCAGTGAATTTGAAACAGGGTCATGTATGTCGTTTCTAACTTTTCAAAATTATTTTTCATTGTTTTCAGGTTCCCAGTTTTACAATGAAATGTCGCCTTTCCGGTGCTGTTGTCGAGGGTGAGGGAAAGACGAAGAAACTAGCCAAACATCGTGCTGCCACGGCGATGCTCTACATTCTAATAGACAAGGAGAGGCGATATGCTTCTCAACTGGGAATCAATTGCGAAACCCCGGAAGAGGCTCGAGCATTTATGTAAGTTGCTGTTTTGCACCTGAATTCCTGATACCTGAAACCTGATTATGTCCATTCGTATGCGAATGTCGTGTCGTGAGTTTACATAGAGTTTGCCTCTGTGTTTTTACTTTTTATATAATTCCAATTCCAATAACTGTTTTCAGTACGAGACTTTCGGAAGAAGTTTTCGAGCAGAAGAATAGTTCGCCGCCTCCGGCCGAAGTTGACGAGAATGAACCTGTCTTCGATTCGGCAGTGAACTATGTAGGAAAAGTGCAAGAGATGTGAGTTTTGAATCATTTGCACGCTTGCACCTATGGAGCAAGTTATTTTTCAACCCCAAGCTCGCTAAAATTAAAAATACAAGATTATATGAATGTTGCAGTTCGGGCGAAGTAAGTGTTCATTTCTGCTCCGGAGTGTAGTGATATGGGGCAACTGAATTTTTGCGCCATACTTCGACTTTTATATGTTTTCCCTACAGGTGTGTGCGATGTAAGTTGGAAACGGCTACCTATGAATCAAAAGAAGAAGGGCCTCCCAATGACCGGACGTTTATCACTATTTGCAAGGTGCGTCGTGCGTGATATAATGACGACAAAGATAATTCTTGGATACCAAGCTGTGCCTGAAGAAAATACACTGTGTCCTGTATTTGCAATCAGAGCATTTAATTTTCATTTCGTTTTCAGTGCAACAAATCCTATTAGGCGTACAGTTGATCTTTCGGGTGTTTTAAGCAAACCTAACCATTTAGTCTTAGAAATCCAGATAACTGGTAGCTAAACTGTTTTGCAAGATTAGTACTATTCACAATATAAAATCAGAAAAAGATTGACAACTTTGAATCCATAGGCGATTTTCTCTAGAAAATGGACGGGACGGGTAGCTAGTGTATGATCTTTGATGTTTCAGGTCGCTCAAGAAGTAACAGAGGGAAAGGCAAAGCAGAAGAAAGCGTCCAAAAGCATTTCGGCTTTCAAAATGATGAATATTCTCGAGAAGGGGGTTTTTGAAATGAACAAAGACTTTGATGTTGGCGTGACTGGTGAGTGGTTCAGAACCATATGGAATGTTGATGTATGATCTTGCTCTCTTCTTGCCTAAGATCCTAAGAGAAAAAAAACGCATAAACAAGGTTAAAAGATCGCCCTAGTTAAAGTGACGGTTAAGGCTAACTAGATGCGGATTCTTCTCCGGTAAATGTAGGGAGATGGCGTGGAATGTATAAAGTATGTTTCCAGTTGGTGAGAACGATGATGACTGTGAACAGAAGATGGCTGGTTCCAAGGGAGAAATCACTGACCCAATGAAAGCTGTCGAAACGCTCTTGGCGGATGAAACCAAGTTCTCGAATGTTAAGACCGAGTACAAAATTATGGAGAAGCTTTGCTCTTTCGGTAAGTTCATTCAAGAAAATGGTTTATCTTAGCACTATTAACGTAGTGGAAGGCGGAGGATTAGATCGTAAGCGTTTTAACGTAGTGGAAGGCGGAGGGTTAGATCTTAGATCGTAAGCGTTCTTTGAAGCTGAGCTGAGAGTATTTTGACAAAACTGCAGTTTTAGAGTCAATAGGGAACAATGGGAAGGGAAAATCATGTAGCAGTGCTTAACGCTCAATGGTGTCGCTGCTTAATGTTCTGTGTAAAATGAGTAGGATGGTCATTTCCTAAATAGTGGGAATCCAGCGTCTAGACTCTAGAATTTTCAAAGGTGATATCGTCGAAATCGTCGAAATAGGTTGCTTGGGTGTTGCGCACTAGCGTTCATCTATGAGATAACATAATGATAAGGGAAAGGTCTTTCTCTCTCTCAATTTGTCCTTTGTGATGTGCAATGCAGAACCGATAAGGTCATTGTCGACTCCCTGGCTGGCTGTGTCTACTCTGCAGGACTGCAGGCTGTATATTCTCTCTTGTAATTCATTATGATTCAGCTTTTCTACTAGTTTCGATTTTAAGGAACAATTTTGGTTATCTCACAGCACAGTTGCGCTTTCCACTATGCAGTTCTCAGCCATAAGTGGAATACTCTGTTCTGTACTCACCAGAAGATTTGCAAAATCTCTTCAAATTAGACTGGAGGCTTTATAACCAGCCTTGTTTTTTTGTGGGAAACTGAGAAAAAAATACCGTTCTTCTAATATTCTGCATGGACTTCTTCAAAACGACACTATCCCACTTATCTGAATAGCCGAAATAAGTTTTAGTTGGTTAAGCTTTATTTTTAGGTCTCACACAATGCATGCTGAAGGTCATCTACAGTAAGGGTGGTGTGGAGGAGAGTCCCCTCATTTTCCCGGGGGCTGGCACAACTGAGGAAGATGCTCGAATATCGGCTGCCAAGATGGCTCTCGTCAATCTGTCCACTCTTTAACTTCTATCTAACATGTTTGCGATTGCGAGGGTCATATACTTTATTTATTCATAAATTAGGTATAGTTTCGAGTCTGGTAGTTGTTCTCGTCACTAGTCAAGGCCACATCATGACCGTTTCCTGAGAAGCTGATGATAATTATATCATATACCGGAACTTATTGAGAAAATATATCTTAGCTATGATCTAGTTCTAGCTGTTCTTCAACTTGTTCTCTTTTTATATCTCATTCCTGTCACCTTCTGTTCCATTCATAGTTTGTTGTTGCTCCGAGTAACATGATTTTCTTCATCCAGCCCAACGCTGTAATTCTGTTTGATCTATTTCATTTTGATGCATTCATGCATCTCATGTGCTTTAGAATTGGTAACCCTTATTGGTACTTTTATGATTTCAATAATACGGGGAGCGTCAATGCCTGTGCAGATTTCGGTGACGTATGTGCATAGTTCATTATTTCATTTGTATTTGTACATTCTTTATGGTTTGCATGTGAATTTCATTATATATCCGAAGTGCTTATCTCGATATCACGTTTATTCGTCAGCTTTGAGCTGTATCTTTCTGTGTCTTTTTGATTTGACATTTTTCTGTCACCCCAACATTCGACCCATTTTTTCTGCCGTCAAACGCGGTAATCAATAACAGTGTATTGTGCACTTGGATCAGTAGCGGGCAGCAGGCCACGTAAGCATGGTTGCGGACTCGCTCTCTCCGTCTCTTTTCTCACTCTCTTTCTGCACTTTCCTTTTGCAATACTCTGACTAGTCACCGAACTAGTGAGTATTTAGCGAATCTTTTGGTCTACCATCACACGGTCTAAACTTCACCTTCTCCCTGAGAGACTTGTTCTTCTTTTAAAATTTCAGCCTTGATCGATCGATAGTGTTATTTTCTGTATGGGCGATTTGGCTATACAGTTATTGTAATATTTGTTTTAGGGTCCCTCCATCGAAATGTCACGTTCGGCCAGTGTTCTTCGTACATCTACCAACCTTCTCACGAAGGTATGTTTTTGGCATAACGGATGCAAAGTGGTTTTTGTCAAGAATTTTCTGCTATAAGGCAATAATTAACATGCATAAATAGTTGTGCTTTGCTCTCCAACTGTTCTCTGAGTGCTGGTGACGCGTCCTGTTGGGTTCTCGTAATTGATTGCGCCATCAAAAGTGTGCGTTCTCTGATCACTGCGGGGTCGAGGACCGACTGGCGATAACGATTTTTTGACGGCGTTTATGATTGATTGGAGCCTATGGTTTTTCAATTGAAATAGCTTTAACATAGTATGTGCGAAGTTCTACAGGATTAAAATACAATAGATGCAACGATTCACTATGAAAATCCTTCAAAGTAGGCTAGGGCTCCTGTACAACGTTTGTGCCTATTTGTTTATCGGGGTTCGAGGACGAGCTCGTACACGCTAGGGCCATACAAACATTGTTCGTGCATCAATCGTTTTAAACTTGATGGTTATTCTGTTTTCCACATATGCATTTATCGCATTAGTTGTGGTTTCAGGGAGTAGCGGCTGCGCCAGCCTGCTCTTCGGTCGGTCTGTCCACCCAGGCCGACTCGTCGACCAACCTAAAGGAGGTGCTGGCCAAGAAGATCCCCGCCCACAATGAGAAGGTCAAGAAGTTCAAGGGAGAGCACGGAGCCACCGTAGTCCAGCAAGTCAACATTGACATGGTCAGTCTTTATTGCTGTGTAGTCAAAAGAAGCGATGGTTATCATTTAACTATTTGGGTGTTGCCGATGTTTTGTTCCGTTTCACAATGTTATAGGATGTGTGGTCGTTTTACAAAGCCACCGCGCAGTGACTGCAACAAAAATAGGCTTGAAATGAGTGTGTGGTAATTGATTCCAGTTGTGATAGCTGGTATTTTCAGATCTATGGTGGTATGCGTTCGATGAAGGGAATGGTCACCGAGACGTCCGTTCTCGACCCCGAGGAGGGAATCCGTTTCCGTGGCTACACTATTCCCGAGTGCCAGAAGATGCTTCCCAAGGCAGCTGGTGGCGAAGAGCCAATTCCAGAGGCCATCTGGTGGCTGCTCTGTACCGGAGATGTGCCCAGCGATCAGCAGGTACGCAGTTATCACAGTTCGAAGGTCGTATCAAACTGTGTTATGGATAGCAGTATAGAGATAACCCGAAAGTGACAGCAATTGATTTCTTATTTGTTCTGGAAATAGTCAAACTCGGGTGGTGTTTCCACCCAGATGTTGTTGGGTTATCATCAAATCTGGTCTGAAGCAGAGAGTTCTTTGATGCCAGACGACGTGTCATTCACTCTTGGATTATACTATATACGACTTCCATCGTTTCGGTTATTGTCAACTGAAACTTTTTTGAAGCATGTTTCCTTTATTAAAACTAATGATTTACCCTTTCAGACCGCCGCCATCACGAAGGAATGGAACTCGCGTGCCGACCTGCCCGCCCACGTAGCCCGCATGTTGGACAACTTCCCCGACAACCTCCACCCTATGGCTCAGTTTGTGGCCGCCGTTGCCGCCCTCAACAATGAGAGCAAGTTCGCAGCCGCCTACACTCGTGGAGTGCCCAAGGCTGCCTACTGGGAGTACGCATATGAGGTGAGCATTGGTATAGTTGGTCCCACCCACTTACAACCATCTACAATAATATGCTCATACTTCTAGGTCAAAGTTTAGTATATTTGTGCTTTTAGATTTTCTCCTTCTGGACATATTTGAACTGTGACCTCAGCAAAATTTCAAGTCACATGTAATCACGTCAGTTTGAACAGAAATTCCAATGATCGCTTTGTTTAGGATTCCATGGATCTTTTGGCCAAGCTGCCCACCGTTGCCGCCATGATCTACCGTAATCTGTACAGAGATGGATCGGCTGTCGGTGTCATTGACCCCAAGAAGGATTGGTTAGTGCCTTAATGCTAATTGTATTGGTAGAAGTAGCTAGTTCACGGGGGAAATGATTTTTACTGTCTGTTTGATCGACTATTAAAGATGTATTTGCGAAAGAAAAAGAAAACTAGTTCATCGAATAGGAAAATATGTTGCAGTAGTTACACTCATTATCTTTCCCTCCATAGAGTCCGTTTTCCAGGTCCGCCAACTTCTGCTCGATGCTTGGCTACGACGACCCACTGTTCGCTGAGCTGATGCGTCTGTACATGGTGATCCACTCTGACCACGAGGGAGGCAACGTGTCCGCCCACACATCTCACTTGGTCGGATCGGCCCTGTCCGATCCTTACCTCTCCTTCTCGGCTGCCCTCGCCGGACTGGCTGGACCTCTTCACGGACTCGCCAACCAGGAGGTATGACATACTCGGAAACACATGACATGTCCAAACTGTTACAAAATTAGCTGATAATTGTCAGTGATCTTGATCCCACCTGTTCATACCCAAATCTTCTGAGATTATGCCTCTCTAGTGTCTGATCTACATTTTCGATGCTGAATGCTCTTCTGTGAGGGATCGGCTGGTAACTGTCAGAGAAAATCTTACATCTTTATTCCGTATTACTTTAAGTTCAGTTGAGCACTGTCAGAATTGCTCGAATTTTTCTATTTTATTGTCGCCTATCGTTTTCTTCACAGGTGTTGGTGTTCCTCAACAAGATTGTCAGCGAGGTTGGATTCAATTATTCCGAAGAACAATTGAAGGAATGGGTCTGGAAGCATCTTAAGAGCGGACAGGTACATTTAGTTTTCCATTTCACGATAGCGATTATTGATTCGTTGATTAAATATTTGCAAGTGTAGGGAACATTCGTGAGTTTTTGTGTGTCATTTTTCTCTCGTTGGTAGCCAACAACTTTTTGCGAATGTATTTTCTGATGTGTCTACAGATTTGTTCTTTCATATTTTCTCATTGCAGGTCGTTCCCGGCTACGGTCATGCTGTACTCCGCAAGACTGACCCCCGTTACGAGTGCCAGAGAGAGTTCGCCCTGAAGCATCTGCCCAAGGACGATCTGTTCCGTCTGGTGTCCACCCTCTACAAGGTCACCCCCGATATCCTCCTCGAACAGGGCAAGGTTGGTACTATTTCAATATTCTCATAGCCTTATATAGTTTTGTTATTTAATTCTCACTTTATGATGCTGTTTCAGCATTTGATTGTGTAGGTAACTAAGGTAAAGGCTCTTTAAGCTATTTGAGAACACTCTCTTTCTCATTTTGACGTACGGTTTAAGTTTAAGACGTATTTTCGATATGAATAATCGTACCGCGTGATACACTTTGCTAGTGTTGATTTTACTATTTTTGAAGGACTATCTTTCTGAGAGGTCGAAAGACGTGGCACATGAAAACAGATTGAATAGGTGGTAGCCATGCTGTTCTGTGAGTTGCGACTCATGTTAATTCATTTCCAATTCCAGGCCAAGAACCCCTGGCCCAACGTTGACGCCCACTCTGGAGTCCTTCTGCAGTACTTCGGTATGACGGAGATGTCCTACTACACAGTTCTGTTCGGTGTCTCGCGAGCTCTCGGATGCCTCTCTCAGCTGATCTGGGCCCGTGGAATGGGACTTCCCCTCGAGCGACCCAAGTCCCACTCTACCGACGGACTCATGAAGCTCGCCGCTGCCGCCGTCAAGAAGTAAACTCCCTCATGTTTCCCCCTCGTTATAGATGTAGTTTCAGTGTGTTTGTAAGACGATTGGTTTGTGTATACTCGAGCTAGCTTTCCATTTTTCATTAGAGTTGAGATAGTGCACCACAGGTTTACATTATTATGTTTTCATGATTGTAATAAAGATGCAATAATATACAGCTTATATCGGTCCGTACACAAGAGACCTTCAACACCAGATTATTAAAAACACGATATCATTTATTTAGAACGTCCAGGTACTAACATTCACATCGTAAAAAAAATCTGATGGAAAATTTTCTAAGAAATAGCTGATCTCAATACAACATAACCGCGTGTAGACAAGCAAAAAAACTCTTGACTGTAAACAATCTTTTCAAATCGCGATTCCAATTTTCACTACAATTCAAGATCGAAGCAGTACTTTGTTGCGTATCGTGCGCAAACGTATCCGCAGAGCATTCGAAAACGGAAGTTTGCTATTTACAAGATCTGTAATCGAGAACAGTGAAATGGCTCAATTTGCACCCACACAATAGTAATGCTACCCAGCCTAACAGCTACCGCGTGTGACATTTATGAACAAACAGCTTAGCCATGAAGCTTAAGGACCAAGTGAATCGTACACAACGCTGTAATGTTGTAAGATGACAGGGTGCGACCGTCCTCTAGGTGCTTACCTAAAAAAATAGAAAATAACTAAGTATCACCTAACAAAGCAGTGGACTTATCAGAAACCAGTCCTTAATTATCTTCTTTAAAAACGAGACAATAGGAAAAAACATTTCTATAATTATCTGACAAAATAAATTATCATCATTGATACATGAGTACTAACAGAAACCCTCGAAGCATATGTGAGGTATTCACATACTTTTCCAACCACATACCCCACCAAGAAAGTATTCAGAGTAGTGGAAAAAATGGAGGAAATACAACGTTGGTGTGCATAATTATCGCAATTGTCCTATGTTAAAGAAGGATCATTATGCCGATCAATCTTTCGAGAACGTAAGAAAAGAAAACTAGTCATGTTCTGATAAAACTTCGACGTTACTGGCCGATTATAGACAGATTTATCTTACCAGCATATATGAGCCTCTGTTGATCTGGAGGAATGCCTTCCCTTTCTTGAACCAGCGTATCTGGTATATGAAATTACAAAGATGACCTGACAATGTGAGTAACCGTGAACATGAATTCAGTTTCCAATGAAACTAACACTGACTGAGACTGAGAACAAGCTAACATTTACAGAATCACAAAACGTAAAAGATTTGAAAACTCACCTCATTTATTTCGTTCATCAAAATCAAACTGTTTTGCATATTTTGGCAAGCCATATAGGTTCCCACTGAAAACAAAGTATGCACGTATGTTTAATTGCTAGGATACTGCAAGTACTTCAAGTCATTGATGTATTAACAAGATAAAAAACTGTAAAGGTTCTCACTTCCACAATATCGATTACTAACCGTATTTTAGGCTTTCGTTCGATGTTTTGCACTGAATTTACTCAAAACAAACTTCAACCCAATTCGTCTATCAGCAAAAGGATCCCGAGCGTTCTCGAGCTTTTTGAACACAGAGACAATAAGAGGGAAGATCCCAATTGAGAACAGTGCTAGAAAGTTGATTTATTAAACTTTATTAGAGTAAGAGATAAATATTAAATAAAAGAGAGAGAAAATAGGCGCACCGGCCCCGAGTCTACCACCACACAGAACTAGAGAGAAAAAGGGGAGGACCTGTTGAGGTCAGCTCGCCCAAAATCAATAGATACCAGATGAAAAGAACGACAAACGAAAAGACCAAAAGGTCAAAATACGACCGAAACATATCACAATATCACGGGGACCTGACATGCCCCTCCATCGAACAAGCGGTTTCCATACCGCGACAAAAAGGAATTCTTCTTCGGGGTGCGGCTGGCAGGAGACGACTTCGGAACGGGATCGGGCGAGTAGATTTGACGTTGTTGAAGAGAGAAGTTGGGCGACGATGACGAGCAGGAGTCCAGTTTCTTCTTCTTGCGATCGGCACGAAATCCTCCACGAAGTTGGTATTGCGGCTTGACGTTTCTTGGCCACCGCATTTCATCAGCAATTGGTTTCCTCTTGTCTGCCGACCAGAACTTTTCACCACGTTGGGCAGTCTTCAAAACAGTTTCAGACTTACTGCATTTCGGCACAGCAATTAACTTGTTCCACGGCGCGCTAGAAACTGTATTGACTCTATTGACCTTCTTACTTTGTGACATTGGCATCGGCATACCCGACGCCGTTGATATCAGTGCTCCACTATGTCCTGATCTTTGCAACGTAATTCCGAAAGTCTTGAGAGCATTCATTCCTAACAGAATCGTGTCTCCTGCACTTCTCTGTACGTGCAGCGCTATGTTTCTACTGCATCCATCCATGATCACTTCCGTTTGAATCAGTTTCAGGAAAGTCATTTCATTCCCGCTAGCGTCGAATACCGTAGGCATCACGCCGTCATTGAATATTTTACTCATTTTGTCAATATCTATACCTTCGCCCACAGCTCTATGTAAGATACTCACTGGCAGGATAGAAATAGCTGACCCGGTATCAATGCATGCCTTCAACTTCATTCCATAAACTTCCACATCCCACATTGCTGACTCGCATGAGATCGGGGAAGGCATTCTACTACTTCTGTAGTTCAAATTTATCTTGGGAAGTTCTTCTTCATTCTCTATAAGACCTGTCTTACGGGTTCCAAGACATTGAGCGATGGAATACTGCGCCTCTGACTCACATTGACCATCTTGACGACGTTGCTGCAACTGTTCAGTGCGCACTGTATTTACCATTTGCTCATTAACACGATACTTGCGTTGAGATATATGCATCTTACTAGGACAGTATTGTTGTTTATGCCCGGTTTCACCGCAGAAGAAACAGGTGATGATACGTAGAGATTGACTGTTGTTTTTCTCAGAACCGCCCTGCGCTACGGATTGAGCGTATTTGCCTTGAATTTGAGAACACTGGACAGGCTCCACTTCTTTCATTCCTGCGAGAGCTCTTGCTCTTTCTAATCTTAAAGCCACAGATTTGACACATTCATAAACTGTTCCTTCGGGTTTCTCCATTTCGAGAAGAATATGGTACGAATCTTCCCAATGACGCAGATTGGTATACAAAGTATTGGCGAGTTCGAAATCTTGATTCGACGAACCATGCGCTTCTTTTGACAATCGTTCCAGAATTACGCAAAAAGCAGACACTGATTGATTAGCTTTCTTCCTCAATCTAGATAATTCAAGAAGAGCTCTCATTCGGTCACCAGGGCCGTTCTTGGTATTGCGCAGAAACTCAACTAACTCAGTGAAACTACCACATGCCACATTCGCACCCATTGAATCAAATAACGCTCGTGCTTCTCCAATAAGCTTTGATATTAAAATATCGCGTCTCTGAGAATCAGACCAAACTGCACTGGAATACTTCATATTGATTTGAATCACAATATTATCCAAATTCTCAGTTCCAGAATAGCACGGTACGTCAGGGACGGCACTCGATTTCAACATTTCACACATCGTTACGACCAGTTGTTGTGTTTGATCGAGTGTTCCAGTACTAGGACTCACGTTGAAATCAGCTGCTCGTTGATGACTCGACGAGTTCAACAAATTGAAATTCGTAGTGGAATTCTGATTCGAGGTTGATTGCAACCTATCTAGTTCATATTGAGCTTCTCGAAACTTTTTATCTTTCACTCGCAGCAAGTTCTTCAAATCCTCTGTGGTAGCACAGTTCCATTCACCACAAATGTCTTTCAGAACATGAGCATTATTGTCAGCCATCTTCAGTATATCACGTAACTGGTGTGCCTCAACATGTGACTGCTTCAGAACGTCTTTAACTGACTTGTTGCTCTCAATATAGTCGAAAGTCACCCGTAGAGCATTCATCGTTGCCTTTTGAACAGCTTTGTGAACCACGTCAGAGAAATTCTCAGAATCCGTTATGTTCTGCAAAACTTCAAAACACGTTTTCTCGATGCACGAGATTGCTTCTAGCACTTCTCCTTCATCTTCAATGACGAGATTCTTTTTATCTGGCTCACTAGAATCCAACATATTTTTCTGATCCATTACGCCATCAGACGAATGATCATAATAGTTTGAAAAGACCGTCTCAGTCTGGCCAGCACTTCCAGTCACAACCATCGTTTCACTCTCACGTGACAACATAATCACCGACTCAACGTTCACGTTATCGCTCTTGGATTATATACAATTCCAAGCCTCAAAGATATGAGCTAATTTACACTCCAAATGTTCCTCGCTGAGCGGACAATAACACACAAACACACAAAATCTCTGCCTTCAATAACGTTCCTCTCACCTGAGCAGGATCAATCACTATCAGTGGTCACTGTATTTCAAATTTCAATGGATCCGAATTATTCCCTCGATCTGAGCGGAATATCAATATAGTTCTATTTCAAACCAGTTTTGGGACTACTCCAGTATCTAGGCAGTAGTCAGCTTCTATCTCCAAACACCCAATATTTAGGCGTGATCCTCGAATAGAGCTATTGCAAGAATGGACCAGAAGTTGGATACAACACCACCCAATAACTAGGCGTGGCGATTCAAACGGTATTGAAAATCTTCACAATAGAAATTCAACCAAACGAACAAGTAAACAATCAACAACTACCGATAACTACTCTCAATTACTTATATTGTTCACTTCTCTGGTGCACACTTTCTCAAGTCTCAATGTGTTCGTTGCAAGTTGGTTCGGCCCCCATGTAAAGGTTCTCACTTCCACAATATCGATTACTAACCGTATTTTAGGCTTTCGTTCGATGTTTTGCACTGAATTTACTCAAAACAAACTTCAACCCAATTCGTCTATCAGCAAAAGGATCCCGAGCGTTCTCGAGCTTTTTGAACACAGAGACAATAAGAGGGAAGATCCCAATTGAGAACAGTGCTAGAAAGTTGATTTATTAAACTTTATTAGAGTAAGAGATAAATATTAAATAAAAGAGAGAGAAAATAGGCGCACCGGCCCCGAGTCTACCACCACACAGAACTAGAGAGAAAAAGGGGAGGACCTGTTGAGGTCAGCTCGCCCAAAATCAATAGATACCAGATGAAAAGAACGACAAACGAAAAGACCAAAAGGTCAAAATACGACCGAAACATATCACAATATCACGGGGACCTGACAAAACTACCCGATCGTTCTCTTATGAGATGATATAGAATAAATGACCGTATCCCACCCACGCGAATTATAACAAACAAAACCAATATTGTAATTCTTAGATTGTTGTAATGTAATCGAGCGAGAGCGAAATGAACTGAAGTGGAAATTTCGAAAAAACAAATTAGGCATGGGGGAAACTAATTAAAGCCAACACCGTACGGTTAACTACACGAACGATAGCGGGTCGTTTACAGCTGTCAATAAACTAATTCGTTGTTTTCCCGCGAATGCGATTTTTTGAAAATTTTAGTGGTTTTCGTTTTCTATCATTCCTTCGCAATCAATAGTACAGAAGTTTTAAGGTTCCTTCAATTCAAAATTTACACATGTACCTAGTTCTACAAAAATAGTTCTATATAAGTAGTTCTACAGTTACATATTTTGTCTATTAGAACTATTAGAACGAATCAATGGAAAAAATCTTCTTTGCTAGTGTCATCATTGCCTATATATATTTTTTATTTGTGCGAACTATTCTATTCATATTTTGAGACGAATGCTGTGGTCGTAGTGTAGTACCTTCTCGTTGTCTCGTTGTGATCTGTGTTTTTGTTAAACATTATCAGCAAACGAACTATTTTCTTCCAGAACCTGGGGGAAATAGACAGACTAAAGATGAACGACGACCGACCATTTCGCGCCTGCCTGTATTGCAATAAGCCTGCGGTTGGCCATGGGAGTAAATACAGGCGTCAGTTTATAATCACGTTTTTGGTTCCCACAGCACAGGTCTATAGTCTCGAGTTTGTTGTAATTTAGCATAAATGATCACGTATGGTTATCGTCATACAGTCTCTAAACAGTGTCAAGGATTTTGGTCTCATCTATGGCCATTTCTCAACGTTATACCACGAACTACATTAGCGTCACATTATATTATTCTTTTGGGCCAAAAAGCAAAAAAAAACACCAAATTTGTTCAAGTTCTACGGAAAATACGCCCGTTTCTGTATTTTTTTGGCTCTCAGTTCAATTTTGTCAGAACCGTTAATAAGTGCCGTTCTATAATTTTGGTAATAAATTTCACGAGATTCAGTTATAGTTTGTAGTGGAAACGCTCTTCTACTTCCAGATTTCGGGACTGAGGGTCGCTACTATCACAAGCGGTGTCGTGTGCGAGCTGAGGATGAAGCAAGATATCCTCAAACTGGTTGGTTTTCCAAATTGCGCCAAGTGGGAAATAGTTGATCTTGATCTGCTGAATTAAAAAATCCTCATATACACACGAAACAAGACTCCCCACTTCGTTTTCGTTTGCTTGCGATTCCACTATTTAAGCAATTTGAGAAAACATCTAAGAGCATTTTGCAGACTACTCACCCATTTGTTTTGAAACTTATTTCGCTTCTGCTCACACCAGTGACTAATCTACAAAAGTAAACCTGTTTCTCGATGAAAATACATTAAATTTATACTTTTGCATAAAATATAGGCAAATTTCCCCGTTTTTGGCAAAAAGGAATTACTTTTATTGAATTTTTAAATATAATATACTTAACTTGTAAAATTTACTCAAATCGCTTACCCGGCTGTTTGTGCTTACAAAATACGGACCCGGTTTCTAGAATTAAAGATTAAGGGTGTCCGTATAGTATGATAAGTAGCAGATAGTATGATTCATTTTCTTCTAGTGGGAAGCTATCTGCCCTACCAAGATCCCGCAAACAATCTGGATTTGTTGAAGGAGCTCAATGATGTGGGTTTCACATCAATTTTATGCTAATCATTTTTTTCTGCTCAGAAAACTGGCTTGATGCCAGCCAGTGGCACATCGTACCCTGTCTCAAACAATTTCCAGCCAATTGGCAAGCCACTTTTGTAGCGGCCTCGACGAGAGAGTGTGCAGGTCAGAGAGATGTAGACTGTCTCTGGTCTCATTGAGCTCCCTCGCTTTTGCACCTTGCTAATAACAGACAATTGTCACATGTGTTCCTGACGTGGGAAGTTACGTGATACTTATATGATACGAACATATACCGGTAAGGTCTGACTATTCGACCAAAAGTAGCCCGTTTTTAGCTTCAAACACGTGAAATGCAACGATTTCATATCAATAACAGAGAAATTTTAACGTTTTCGGCTAAAAGGTAGTACGTTTCTTTATTTTTTCTGACTATGCGGACAACTTTACCGGGGTATGGATACGAATAGCTTGACAACGTATAACTTCACTTCCAACCTTTTTCATTTCGGTAACAGGCCCAAGTATAATGTGTTAGATGTGATGACTTTGTTTTCAGATCAAGGAGAAACGTAAATCTGACGCCGAAAAACACAGAGTGAGCAATTTTTCAATCATATTTACTCATTTAATTTTTAGAGACTTGCTTTTCTTTCGAACTAATTCTGAAAGTCATTTACTTTGACGGTCAGCAAACTGACGTGGTTCGTTGTTCGATAGTTTTGTTTGCAGTATAGTTTATTATTCATTGAAACTATGACTAAAAAAAGTACACGAATGCTAACAAGTACACGAGATAACCCAAAAAAAATCGAACACAGAAGGATTGGCGGATTGACGCTGAAAGTTCGAAAAAGGTGCTTAGTCTATTGACCTCCATCCTCCATAATGCCACCTCTTTAATTCTATAATTACATATTTATATTATGAATATTATAATTAGTAAATGTAATAATGTGAGAACCAACCAATACTGATTGGCTCACATTTTCAATTATGTGAACAGTTTTTTGTGGCAGACGTATACGCAGTAGCAGTACGCACTTTTCAAATGCAATATGAAATAAACAAATCAAGATAAATTGACTTTTATGCAGCTACATGTAATGAAAATACAGGGAGATATTTTCAGGTCGAGATTGATGCATACAAGACACGCCTAAACGATAGCAAGACGCTCGTTAATCAGGTTGGTAAAAGGTTGAGAACAACCTTCGACCATGAAGTTTAGCATCTGGTTATGCTTTATGTAGCATTGAGAAGAAACATCATTCTAGAGTTGATTCCAAAAACAGAATGGGGCTTAGGACATTGAATCTACATTTTCCTCATAGTCACATTTTTTCATGGAAATTTTTCGATCTGTGTTAGACAGTCGATTCTAATTTATTAAGATTTCAATGATAAAAAAGAATCGCTTTCTCTCTCGAAGATCAATACCAGCCATAACTTGCTTTACGGTTAGGTAGTAGTGTAGATTATACAATAGTCGGTGAAAGTCTGTTACCTATTTTTCAAGCCAAGTTTTGAAATTTTCATTAGTATTCTGTGTATTGCCCAGATATAGGCGTACACCAGTAATGTTGTCCGAGTAGCCACAAAGTTCGAAGAAAAAACGAATCACTTTTTTGCATACCCTGTGCAAATTAGCCGATTATTGATGAATAAGTATGGAGTCACACCTTTTTCAGTAGGAAACGGGTTACTTTCGATAACATAGTCGCACCATACTGTAGTGTGGATATAGATCTTTTCTTTCACATGTGTTGAATCGATGTATTAAGGTAATGGAGAGAATGAACGGGATGGAAGAGAAACTCGAGGAGAAAATGGAGGCAGTTCGTAAGGAGATGCTGTCAACTATCTCTCAGTTGAGCTCGAGCAAGAAGATGCAGAAAAAGGTATGGAAAAGTACGAGTTTTTTCTTTTCTTCTGAAGACGTGACGTGGTAAATCACTTAAATAAAACCGCTGTTTGCTAAGGCTAACTCTCTGAAATCTGTGGACATGTCGCCGGCGAGTCGCCGTTTGATATGAAAATGTTCCTACGTCACCGGCGAGTGGCTGGAATCCAAAAATGTCTGAAAATCGTAGTGAATCAGTTGGTCAAGAATATCTTACAATATTGTGAAAAACTAACTAGGGTAGGGTGTGTGGCGGCAAGCCGAGTTATAATGTGTTCCACACATTGATAATTCTCTACAGTAGGACTTAAGACATCTAATCTTTCGAGTAGATTTTTCGCAACATTTAGTTATTGGAAAGAGTAGAGACTTCATTATTTCGTTCTTCATCCTTGGTATTACTAATAAACAAAACCGTCACCCTGAAATTGTCTTTAATCAGTACAGTGCTCAGCTCAGTGCATGTGAACGTCGAAATATTACTGTAATATGTTATCGAATAAAAAAGCGATTATTTCTCGACGACAACCTTGATTTGAATAACACAGTTATTTGGTACATTTTCAGGGCAAATCTGTTGTGGTATCTTCCGACTCAGAAAGTGGGGATGAATCCGACAAACAGGTTTGTTGAATTCTCATTTCGCTGCTATTCACCAGTATTTCGAGAACTTTTTCCAAGAAAACCAAAATCCGAACCGGGTACACATTTGAGGTTGAATTGTCCTCACTCGCTCGGGTCAGACGAGTTGAGACAAACTTCCGACTGTCTTGAATAATAGTCACCTAGTTTCGCGGGAATTGGTTTGGCACCACACCTGTAGTTACCGTTTTTATTGCAAGTTAGCAGTATTCTCTATTTTTGTTGTGAATATGGCTACATATAATATAATGTAATTGAATAGAATGGTCGGATTAATACTAAAAACATGAAACTCAAAATATGATTGAGAGAGAGTGTTGGTTGGTACGAATTTCTCAGCCAAATATTCTGACACCCGGCTCATAGCTACAAGTGTGCCATACATAGGGCGATTTTGTTGTCCACAGAAATTTATTGAAAAAATAAACTCGAAAACTTACATTGAAATGACGTTATTAAAGGGGGGGGCAGAATAGAAAGCCAGTTTAGGTACCCCGGGGTACCTAAATATAAGGTTGCGCGCGCCAAAACTGAGTAAAACATGTGAACCGTATGCAAATACGGTTTGTCGGGGTAGTTCGAAATCTCGATTTTGAAGAGAAACCGGTAAATCAATAAACCGTGTGCTTTTCATACCGCAATCTTCAGACGGATTTGACTCCTCCCAATGTGGTCAACGATGAGGATGCAGTCATGCAGATTTTCGTGAGAGACCCGCCAAAGATCGTCGCCCTGGATGTGAAGCCTTCAACCACTGTTCGTGATGTCATGATCATGCTCGAGCAAAAGCAAAGAATACCTGTAGATCTACAAAGAATTATATTCCATGGTAAGTCCGCTCTCGACCTCTTTTGTTTGTGAAGATTGAACACCTCGTCTTAGTATCAAACTTTCGACAGATTTTCATTGGAAATTGCAATTTTCTTGATCATTTTGTTCGGTGTCATATCTGTGGTGACAGTTTGCATTGCAACTCAATCGTATTGTTCTCTCTCTTTCATACCCTGCAAACCACACGTGTGCCCAACATTTTGGAACAAAGATTCCAAGGAAAACATGAACAGCAGAACGTGTTTACGCACAATTCGTTTTCTTTTGTTTTGACAAAGTTATTCGTACTATTCTAGGAGCACAGTTGAGAGAAGATAGCACGCTGTCGTCGTGTGGAGTTGAGAAGCATTCGACCATCCATCTGGTCGTCAGACTTCTGTCGTGCGTATCGTGTCCGAAGCACTGAAGCGGTGACCGTTCATCCTAGTGTGTAACGGAAACTCCTCATATGATATTAGAAAAACAATATGTAAAAACATATTAAGTGTTTATAGTTTAGGTTAATGAATAGCAAATTTTAAAACATATTAGGATAAGACAGAAAAATAAATTTTCTTATGTTATTTAAAGTTTTTGGTTCAATTTGATTGCATCGTGTTGAATCTCGACGATGCTATTCTAGTGGTAATGGTATTAGTCACATAGATCTTATTCCTCTTCCCCATCGCGTTTTTTTTGTTAGTATAATCTTTGTTCAGATCTGTCAAGGATTTTATTAGATATGTTCCGGCTGTTTCTTTCGTTTTCCCGAAAACATTTCGTACCACTCATTTTTTTATTGTTTCGAAGTTTACGTAAATTCAAACGGTTTATCGATTGACTCAGGTGATAGACGAGGTTTTGTACAGAACTATTACTCAACGTTCTTGTTAAAATTTAAAGAATACTTGTTGTGTTTATGGGCGTGTGAAAGATGGTCATGCTATAAATATGTGTTCCTTCGAGAGTTTCTATGTATTTTTATTTAAACTGTCCAGGTAAGATACTAACATTCATAATATCGTAAAAGAAATGTAGTGGAGAAAGTTTGAAAAATATATCAGATCTCAATGCAATATAACCGTCTACTATTTCCCTCTCTTCCTCCCTCATTCTCTCTATCCTTCTCTCTCTATCCCTCTCCCTCTCTACTCTTGTTTCCTCTCACTACCTTCTATTCTCTATTCTCCCATACATCTCCGGCCATGTCTTCCATACATAGTAAGTTGACGTTCCCTGATCTGTCAGGGAGCATCAGGGGGGAAGAATTTCTCTGCTTTTTCTGGGGTGAAAGGGGGGTAAGTCAGGGGTGGAATAGGGAGAAGATAGGGTGAAATCAGGGAAATGTCAGAGAAGTGTCAGAGATAGAGAAAAATGTTGATTTACCAGTTTTTTCACTATAATCTATTAGCAGAACCTTATACCTACACATTATAAAGTTTTAGTGTCATTTCGTTGAAGATACCGGTCAAAACTGTGTTCTGCCGCACTTTTGAGAAACCCGTACTAGATACGGCGCAGCCAGGGGTGCGTCGGTGCGCAATTCGTCTAGTTCAAGTCGTTTCGCTCCTGTTGAAAGCGCTTTGAAACATTCGAAAAAAGCTTAACTTTGATTAGATGTTGAAGGAAAGACTTTCTCTTGGCTATTTCTTTTTGAAAACACTTTGTTTTCTATAAAAGAATAAGCAGGGAAAATAGATGCTTATCTAATCTGAGGAGCATCAGTTAGGAATTTGTGGAGATGGTCATTCTCACGTAATGTTAACAATTCACCGTAAATAGTATCAAAGTGAGAAATATTTCTGAATGTGGAAAATAAATTTGCTTAATTTTTCTCTGAAATTTCCCTGACGTTTCAAGGAAGTTTCCCCACTTTTTCCCTGATTGCACCTTATTTGCCCCCTGTTTCGCCTCTGTCCATATCCGGATATGGACAGGGGCAAAGTAGGGGGCAAATGGGGTGCAATCAGAGAGATTTCAGGGATAATCGGGATTCAGTGTATGGTTGTTTAATATTCCATACAAAATATTCGACTGCCACTAAAAATATAATGCATAATTAGAATTCATTCCAGAGCTTGTGCGAAATCTTGAATTTTTTGTATGACGAACACAAAAAGAATAGGCCAGTCATTCAGAAATAGCGTCTTGTGATGCGCCTACTTCTACTCTTCTTGCTCTCCATCATCATAGTTTCGACCGGGTTGGTAAAGTTTCGAATATAGGTTTTGTCAAACTGTTGTGGCCACGAAAAGAATACGGTCATCTTGGTAGGGGGCGGAGCTTGGCGAGCGGGCAACTCATCTGCGTATCTTTGATCTACACACTTTCTCGTGTGCTGGCAAATAGTTAACGACCGCTCGCCCCGTGTCGCTAAATCAATTGAGATATTTGCTACCTTTCTCGGGAAAATGACGACTCTTTTTCTGTTTCATGCAACAACAGCTCTCTACAGTAATATTGTAAATGGATTTGCTCTTTGATCTACAGTTTGTTTCAACCAATCATAACCCTCTACAGTAATCTGCTTGAACTTCCAGGTCAACATGTGTATTACCGTTTTAGGATTTACTCCAAATGTTGGTAGTATCTGCACGTTTACTACTACAAACCATCAGAGTTTGAAACCAAAAAAAAATATTTATCAAACTACGCCTTTGGAATATTTGCCGGATTACTGTAGAACTAAGTCGATTTGTGAAACAGACTATAGTTTGTGCAGTGGGTTCGACTCTGACCTAAACACGGTTCACGAAGTTGTAACACATAAACTATACTGTTCGCCAATTGCACAGTCACGTAAAACATCTTAAACACAGCAGAACTCAGAAACGTGCAATGACAAAGTGCACGATACCTCATCAGAATGTCAGCTTTACGTGACTATTCAATTGACATCTAGTAAAGTTATTGGAAATTAATTTGATATTCACATCGAACTAACGTTATTTGTAGAGAGCAGTCATTTACAATTTTACGGGATTTAGGGGGTGCCCAATTTATTGGTTCTTGTTTCTGCTCGGAATCGAACCTGCAAGCAAAAGGTACGTAGCTGGGCGCTTATCACCACGCTATAAGAGTACATAAATGAGTAGCCTTAGAATCAGAGACGGAAATTTAAAATTAAACCTACCCAGCGGAAATTGAGATATACCGTACCAGGCGACTTTCTGTTGGCGACGACTATACGCCATCATCTTTCTATAACTACCATAGGAAAGCTGGTGGACAGAAGTTTTGCTGTGATTGTAGTTTGAAACCTATTGATTTTGACACCGATTCGCGGTATAGTTGTCGTCAACGGAAGGCGGGAGGGTACTGTATATCTCACTTTCCGCTTTGTGCAGGCACATATAGTTCGTTTCATCGATCGATGTCCTTCTACAGTAATCCGTCAGATATTCAGAAGGTTTTTTCTAATGAATGGTTCATTGTTTTGGTTTCAAACTTTTACAATTTGTAGTAGTAAACGTGCAGAAGATACTATCAAAAATGAGAGAGAATCCAGAAAAGCCAGTCTACCAAACTTTTACCTGGAAGTTTGAGCAGATTACTGTAGAGGGTTATAAGTGGGTGGAACAAACTATATCTTCTATTCCTAACCTCTCCGGTCGTGTACTGTAATAGCGCAGTGGTCTGCGCCCAGCTGCGAATCTTTTGCTCGCAGGTTCGATTCCGGCGAGAGACATACGATTATAAATGTGGCTTTCACTATATGGTCGGCGATCGAACTACAATCTTCGTTTCAGGGACTGTTTATCCTCCAAACTAAGCCAACTCCGCTCACTTTTCTCCTCTGAATCTGTTCGAAAAGCAACGAATGGCCATAGGATCTCCGCCTATATTCTACAAAACGCGGATGCACATCAGGTTGATAGTATCATCGTCTCTCTCTGTGTCTCTCTTTTTCTTTCTCTCTCTCTTTCTCGGTATCTCTCTCTTTCTTTCTTTCTCTTTCCATCTCTCTCTTTGGTGAGTTTTCTCCCCTAGGTTCTACTTTGATCTGCATACACTCACTGAAACTACAACACAGCTGTTCAACCGAACAAGTACATTTCTAGCCTGTGTGTTCTGCAAAACAGATGAAACGAGTGACTTGTGAGGTACTCGAATGAGTTTAAAATGTTGATTCCTTCATGATCAATAACAAATATATACTATTAGTCAAAGCACAGTCACGTGAAACATGTTGAAAACAGCAGAGTTTAGGAACGTGCAAAGTGCACTTAATCAAATATATTTCGTTCAAGAGTGAATATCTGCCGGATCCGAGTGCACGAATCCGTTATTTGTCCAATTTCAACGGCGGCACCGGCATTTTTTTCGGCTTCGGCACCTATGCGGTTATAACGGAAGGAAAGGCCATTCTATGGACAGATGTGAAGACTCAGGTATAGTCGTTGCCAACGGAATGGCGGGAGGTTACTGTATGTCTGTATATTTCACTTTCCGCTGTGTACGTACACATGTCTTTGATTCAAAAGCTTGCTCGTTATGTTCTTTAATAGGGCAGAGGTTACCCCACTGCTACGAATCGTTTGCTCGCAGGTTCGATTCCCGCGAGAGACAGAAACTTATAAATTTGGCATTCACTATACTCTGTATCATTAATCGATGTCCGTCTACACTAGTCCTTCAAATATTCGGAAAGCAAATGAATAAGTCATTATTTTTGACTCAAACTTTTAGAATTGTTAGTAGTAAAGGTGAAAAAGAGATCACCGGAAGTTGAAGCAATCCAAAAAGCCCACTTACCAGACTTTGAGCAGGAAGTTTTGGCATATTACTGGGCAGAGTTATGAGTGGGTGGAACAAACTATATAGGCATTATCATCTTTACTGCAACGCGTTGGATGCAGACCATAAAATTGCTGGTGTTGTAATATAACGCAAGTTACTGGCTCTGTGACTATCAACAACTGAACAAAAACGCTAAACGTTCCGATTGACATGTACACCGCTTTTAGCGGCGATAAGCGATGAGGATTGGCGCCATTGACAAATCTACAATTAGAGACACCAACTCACTTACAATTTAGCCATTACTTCCAATACCACACCAAAAACCTGTTGAAACTTTCTTGTTTTTCGTTCCAGCGCCAATTGGCACACGCGTCTGGCGCCAGAACGAAACGAAATTTTCTAGGTTTTTGAGCTACCAGTACACACTACATGTGTCAATTACTGAATGGAGCAATATTCAAACTATTCAATTGTCAGTTTTGTGTGTTTTTGTTTTGGCGCCATTTGGGCATTTGGCGTCTGTTCCGAGCCAGAAGATGTAAATTAGATTTTGAATTTGTGGATCTATATTTCACATTGGAATATTCAATGTCTGTTAACTTGAAACAGTTTGATTGACGATAACTGATATTTTTCCAACTTTGGCGCCAATCGGCGCCAGCGCACGGTTCCAACAAAATTTTTTGATTCACAGATTGAGCATCTTACTTGCCATGTGATAGTTATTGACTGTACTGAATTTCAGACGATTCCAGTGACGCTGTCGTGAGTTTAGGTTTTGGCGCCATTTGGCGCCTCGTCCGGGCGCCAGAAGAAAAAATTTCAGTTTTGGAAAAAGACTTTCACACTTTCCACACAATTATTCAATTTCTATTAGTGTTCAACATTTTATTTGATGATAAATAGTGTTTTGCCGTTTTTGGCGCCTGTTGGCGCCCGCGCCGGGCGCCAATGATGATGTATTCATCTCATATTCGGCGCGACGGGCTAACTTTTGCATTAGAACTCATGTTTCAAATTTCAGCTGAATCGGTTCGGTAGTTTTTCCAATAGTGGTTTTGGGCGCCTATTGGCGCCCGCGCCCGGCGGCACTGAGGAACTATACATCTCATATTTGGCAAGACGGGCTAAATTTTGCATCAGAACTCATGTTTCAAATTTCAGCTAAATCGGTTTCATAGTTTTTCCAATAGTCGTTTTTTTGCGCCTATTGGCGCCCGCGCTCGGCGCTTGAGAATAGATATACATTTCATACTTGGCGCGACGGGCTAACTTTTGCCATAGAATAGATGTTCCAAATTTCAGCCAAATTGGTTCAGTAGTTTTTCCACTACGATGCGGACACAATTCCGTGAGGGACGAGGGAGGAGGGACGAGAGACGAGGGACGCATTACGGCGGAACTTTTCAACAACAACACGAAACCATAACTCAGGCGAAAATCATTCGATTTGGCTCAAATTTTCACACAATCTTCAATTCCTGATTCTCTAACTCTCTTTTCCCTTAGTTTCCAAAAAAAAAACAATTGTATTTGACGCTTTTTATCGATTAGAAGCAAAAAACGAGTCGCAATGGCCAAACCAAAGACAACTCACACAGAGCGCTTCGCGCTCCGCGCGATACCCAGCAATGCCAAAGTTCAGAGAAAGTAGAACTTAGAGAGCACTTGCAAATACTATATGATATGTTTTCTGTATGTTTTCTGAATCAAGAAATACAAATATGTTTTCGGAATCAAGAAAATTGCACGGAATCTATTCGATTTCAGGCAGAAGAACAGCTGCAAGGCACCGAGTGGATAGTGAAAGAGCTGACTGCAAAAGATGTTCGAATCCCGCTGGCTTGGATCAGAGAAAACGTAGTCGCGGGCAGTTTTGTGGGATTCGATGCAGAACTGTTCACATACAGTAAGCGACAATTTGTATTGTTTAATTTAGAGTCTGTTGTGGATCAGAAAAATCACTTTGTTTGAAACGGCCAGCTTCCTTATTATGCAAGTGAACCATGAAGTCATCTATTCAACCAATTGAATCAAGATTACCTTAAGTAACAAACAATTATTAAAAGATCCTGGGCGTGTTAGGCCGCATTCATACTTTTTACGTCGCCGTTTAACGCCAGCGTTTATAGCGAAGAAAACATGCGTATCGATTTACTGGCGTTAACGCCTACCTGAATCGATACGTATGTAAAGCATTGTTTTACGCCGGCGTTACGTCGAAGTAAAAAGTATGAATACGGCCTTAAACACGGCCTACGTGTCAGATTCCGAAAAGTATCGCGGCAGCGAAATATAAGGTGAATTGAGAGACGCAGGCATTGAGCTGTTCGTGAAGAACTATTTGAACTCTTTATGAATCTGTGTACGTCTGCTAGAAGAACCCGGCCCCTGCATCCCATCCGGTGTATCCTCAAACATACGCTATTTCTCTGCTCTTACATCCCGCCGGGATGTAAGAGACGGGAAATAGTGAGGCAGAGCGAGAGACGCAGAATGGGATTTAGGTGCCGGGATCTTCTAGCATACGTACTCTGCAGTTAGAATCGAAGACAATGAGAAAAATTGAGCAAGGGATTGGAACGCACACAACTACCACTACTGGTAAACCACAAAAGAATTGTTTGATTTTTTCCGTTTCGAAAGAGCTTGTTTTGGTTAGGAGTGTTATAGGCACAGGAGTTACGTTGTTTTCAGCTGTGAACACTTTCGTAGGTTAATTGAATTATCACCATTTGTCTAAAAATTATATTCAAGCGGACGGAAAGCGTATTTTGTCTGAGTCGTCAAAAGGCGGAATGAACGCTGTTGCCCTGACTGAAAACCTGGTCGACAAAATGTGGATGGGCAGACCGGAAATTCCCATTAAGGAGGTTTGTTTTTGATTCAAAATCGTGAAACCATTTGTGACAGTAACACAACTTTTGTGTGTAATATATAGTGCCACATTTATAAAATTCTGTCTCTCAGCGGAATCGAACCTTCGAGCAAATAGAACTAATTCAAAATGAATGAACGGACACTATATAACAAATTTTAAATTGAAGGCACAATGCGTTGGCAGAACTTCTAAAAATTGGCATTGATTGATGCCAACTGCGCGCCCCTGCTAACACCCGGTCAACTCATAACACCGTCTTTTCACCCGATTATCCATGGTCCACGACTATACATCCCGGCGGGATGTAAGAGACGATGAATAGTGAGACAGAGCGAGAGACGCAGGATGGGATGAAGGTGATGGAATCTTCTAGCATACGTACTCGGAAATCGAACTAAGAATACGGCGGAAACTTGCAGTTTCAGAGTGTGAAATTCTGCTTTTTACTCTATACAGTCGTCGCCAACGGAAAGGCGGGAGGGTACTGTATATCTCACTTGCCGCTGTGTACGCACACATGTCTTCGATTCGAAAACATGTCCGCTATGTCCTCTTATAACGCAATGTTCTGCGGCATGCTACGAATCTTTTGCTCGCAGGTTCGATTCCGGTGAGAGACAGAAATTTATAAATTTGGCACCCACTATATTTGTCTTGCCACTCGTGTGACATAAATTCAACCGAGCACAACATTTTTTTCTTCAGCTGATTGCTCTTTCCATGGAAGAAACCGGAATGTCAGCTGATCAAAAACTGAATTTGATGAGAACGAGAGTGGCCGAGAAGAAGTGCACAGCTGCTGTCTATACTGCTCTCGAAGATATCATGTGTGGGTGCAAAATGGTCCATATTTTTATTGTTTCACTTCGCGTCGTTTCCAGGCGGTGATCCTCATACATATCACATTATCGTCAAAACGTCTTCTTGTGCAGTAGTGGTACAGTTGATTCCTCATGGTGGACATTCGTATGTTCTGAGACATAGATCCAGTGACATGCCAGAAACAACAGTAGAACCATCTGACGACGAATTGACTGGGAAAATGCATTCCTGTCAATGTTGATGTTCAATATACCAAGTGGAAAATACGTATACATTCATGAACAGTTTATACTGTCAGTCAATTGCACAGTCACGTGAAACATGTTAAACACAGCAGAACTCAGAAACGTGAAATGACAAAGTGCACAATTCCTCATTAGAATGATAACTTTACTTGAATATTCAATTTACTTCTAGTGTAGCATCGGTTTACTAGAAGTACATTGAATAGTCACGTGAAGTTTGCACTCTAATGAGAACACATGCACTCTGTGACTGCACGTTTCTGTGTTCTGCTGTGTTTAACATGTTTCACGTGACTGTGCAGTTGACTAACAGTATAAACCCTAGATTACATTCCCCAGTCTCATGACAAGCGTTCCGCAAAACAGGTCTGCAACACAGATTTCAGCAGTACAAAGAGTTTATGGACAATAGGAGCAGTCGAGTCCCATCTGATTCACGTATACATACCCTCCCCTGATTCTCTCTCTTTTTCTCTCTCTCTCTCTCCCTACCTCTCTCTCTCTCTCTCTTCCCGTCTACCTCCTGTTTTCAGGGATTCTGAACGTGCGTGGCGATGATGTTCTATACAACCCCCTCGCCTATTCCTACCTTTTTGTAACACAGAATGAAGCCCATTTGTTTATTGACAACAGAAAACTCAACGCAGAAGTGAGCTTCAGTATCAACATTGTAGTCGTCGGCAACAGAAAGGCGGAAGGGTACTGTATATCTCGATTTCCGCTGTGTTGGACACATGTGTTCGATTTATAGGCTTGCCTATAATGTGCTCTCATAGCGCAGTGATTAATATCCGGCTACAAAATTTCGAAAAACAGGTTCAGTTAACCGGCGAGAGACAAAAATTTATAAATTTGGCACCAATATGGAGTACAAGTGACTAGGTTGCTGTGAAAAACAGTGGGTCGGTTGTGCAAAAACTGAGGAAGGGTTTTAACTGCTATTTCTCATACGCTATCTCTCTGGTCTGACACCCCGCCGGGACACAAGTGGCGCGAAGTAGTTAGTCAGGGCGAGAGACGCAGGATGGGACATAGGAATTTCGTGACCAGGGTTAAATCCGCAGTAAACCCGTAGTAAGGCGAACCCGTGGTAGATCCGCAGTAAACGTGCAGTAAACCCGCAGTAAACCCGCAGTAGATTCATAGTAAATTACTCAGAAGTGCGTGTTTCGTGTGGAAATGCAATAATAAAACTCAAAAAATGAAGGGATAAACGTATCGGAGATTATACAAATCAGTTTCGAGAAAATGAGCAGATATTTTTTTTCTCAAAAAAAGTCCGCAGATATGTTTTTTCTCAAAGTCTGACAGCTCAAACTTTTATTTCGATCGTTATGGTGAGTTACTGGCAACTGCATTTCTATAATATGAGTATTCAATCGTAATGGAACGAATTAACATTTTACTTAGCAAATCATGATGGAAAACCATATATTGGAAATTTAAGAGAAGAACTTTCATGGTTGTTGCTCATAACTTCAATTTCTTCACCAAATCATGATTTTCGAGAAATGTGTTCAGATATCCTGATGTACAAATAATATTCATGCATATTGGAGAATTGAATGCATTTTCACCCTTAAAAACGAATTTTGAAAAAAATATTTTCCGCCCTTTCTTAAGTACGGACTTCTCCATCACTAGTCGTTGAGGTTTGAGTTGATTTCGGTTTAATTACCCAAGTTTGAGGTACTTTTCGAGAAAGGAAAGGTATCATATTATACTTTGATGCTGATAGGATGCATAGAGCGCTCCTATTGCGTTAAATTAAACTGTTTTTTGAAAAAGTTTTATTTTAGATAATTTGTGGTAGATTTGAATACCAATTACTTTACTACGCATTTACTGCGGGTTTACTGCAGATTTACTGCCGATTTACCGCTGGTAGTACCGCGGTACTACCAGCGGTAAATCGGCAGTCAAACCGGGGTAGAACTGCAGTAACTTTGCTGTCAATTAGCGGTTTTTATTTTCCTGTGGATGAAAGTGTCGAGATCTTCTAGCACATTTTATGGTTTTTTCTAAGCAATATGTCCTAGGGCAACGACAACGGCACATCTCTTTTTTATATTTTGTATTTGTAAGTTCACTTTGCCAGGTTATTGAACATCTCGGAACTACTCAAATTCACCCGTACGAGGATGTGATTCCCTGGCTGACGAATTTCCACGAGCAGGAAAAGGAAAATAAACATTATCGGGTGAGACAGAAAACAGATTCATTAGAACAAACACTCACTTTTACAACAATTATTGAAGTTAAAGTTTCAAGTTTTATTGGTCACATCACAATGTAACACAGCTTTTCCACGAGCTGCAGAAAGAAAGAAAAGAAAGAACAACAATTCTTAATGAAAAAAAAACGAAACAGAGTTTAACACATTTGTGCTTTATCACTAAAACTCACACATATGTCCTGATTGTTGGTCCAAATCTACTTTAGCAACAACGTCTCTAGTTTATCTGTGGCTTGAATCCTGATCAAAATTGTGAACCGAGAACAGAGATTTCCTAATTTTTCATTTCGTTGAAGGTTTTCGGGCCCAAGCCCACCAACTATGCGATCGGGAGAATTTTCGGGAAAAGAATGGTTACCGATTTGTCTCCGGCCAAGCTGCAGAAAATGGTCAAAACCGAAGGGGAGCTGATCGGCGCCAGAAACAGCCACGTGAGCTGAACAAATTGTACTTTGAAAAGGACGATTATGTGGACCGATCCCAACGCTTCAGTCCTTTAAACTGCAATACCTTTTTTTGATTGCAGTTTAAGGGACCGATGCGTCGGGATCGGTCCACATAATCGTCCTACTCTAAACAGCATCAAGAACTGGTTGCTTACTGAATCATAAGTAGTAGTTTTACATAGTAATCGATTGTTTTCCCGCGTGAAAAAAACCAGATTGGACGATACTCTTGTTAGCTTTTGTTGTAGTCTTATCGTCACCTCTTGCACCATGATCAAACTATTTTTATAACCACAGCTGAACGGAATGATTGCGTCAAAGTTCTCGCTCAGTTGTGGCTTCAGCGATAAATTGGGGGCCGGGTGGTCAAGTGGTTAGCGTTCGGCTGTCGCTCCACAGACCTGGGTTCGATCCCAGCTCGCCGCGGCATCTGTCTAGCAGCATGATCTAGTAACAAAGCTCTCCCACGCCTATCTCCAGGCGAATTCACTAGAGAACCGTGTCCTTCCCGAACCAAACCGCTAACCAGTCACTGGAGAACCGAACCGAGTGGTTGGAACCGACATTCCGAACCACTCGGTTCTCCAGTGACCGAACCGCGGAACCGAACCGCGGAACCGAACCGCGGAACCGAACCGCGGAACCGAACGGTTCTCCAGTGAATTGGCCTCCAGGCGAATTCACTAGAGAACCGTGTCCTTCCCGAACCAAACCGCTAACCAGTCACTGGAGAACCGAACCGAGTGGTTGGAACCGACATTCCGAACCACTCGGTTCTCCAGTGACCGAACCGCGGAACCGAACCGCGGAACCGAACCGCGGAACCGAACCGCGGAACCGAACGGTTCTCCAGTGAATTGGCCTCCAGGCGAATTCACTAGAGAACCGTGTCCTTCCCGAACCAAACCGCTAACCAGTCACTGGAGAACCGAACCGAGTGGTTGGAACCGACATTCCGAACCACTCGGTTCTCCAGTGACCGAACCGCGGAACCGAACCGCGGAACCGAACCGCGGAACCGAACCGCGGAACCGAACCGCGGAACCGAACCGCGGAACCGAACCGCGGAACCGAACGTTTAAATAAGATAATTCAGGAAAAATGACTGAATAAGATAAATGCGTGGACGTGACCACAATGTGTTACACAGTTGGAAACAGGAAGTTTTTCATAAACAACACAAAACGATGATGACGAGAGGGAATATTGGTTGACACAATTGGTAAATAAGGTGAGACAAATGAGTTTAAAGGTAGAGAACCACAGTGTAGTAAATAAAGTGAAAAAACGAAAATAAAAACGAAAAATGTTCCAAGATTAAAATTGTTAAAAAACACCCATGAATTGTTAGAAGTATACGAGATATCTCACAGGTGAACATAAAAGAAATCTGAACTACTTTTTTCCAAACAAAAAATAAGGGTGAGGGTTAACAGTCATGTTTAAACACAAATATAAAATTCTTATAAAGTCCCGAGTTCAAACACAATTTGAATCAGGAGCGCCACATCAGGGCGTGAAGAGAGAGCGAGCTGCGACTGGCCGATCTCTACGGGATCTCACAGGTGGCACATCACTGAAAAAAACTCACTTAACTAGTTCATGTTCTCACGAAGACACGCATTTTTTATCCACACACTGTTCATCTTCTGCGCTCTTCAAAGCAAGAAACTTGAACGCTTCGATCCCGTTTTCCCGACCGTTCTGTATCTCTATTCAACGGTTTTGTGGTTTGAATTTTTGCAACTATATGAAGTATAAGTAAATGAATTTCGAGTACAACCAAACCGAGCAAATCACAATATCCCTCGCAGCGTGAACGCGTGATACTAGGTAAGCATTTTTGTTTAATTATGTGACTTACGTTGATCCATCGTTGCTGGAAGCCGATCTCTTGGGGGGAAGTGTGTTGCTGCCACCGGCCGCCCCTTCGTCTGCTGCACCCCGCTTTCCTTTGCGGCTTTTGGCCCAGAAATCGAACCTGAAAAGCAACAATTGATGTATCTGAATAGAAGGCTCAAAACACTAAGATTATGTCAAAAAAATCGATTAGTAGAACTGAATCAAGCCTGCTGTATGTGAATGCTCCAAAGTAGTTCATCTTTCTGTTATACTCAACGTACAATATTTCATTGAAAATCTACGAATCGAAAACATTCAGCCGTAATCGAATAATACTTATAAGTACAGTTGTACATCTTGAGTTGTATATCTTGAGGGCCAAGAGTGAAAAAACGAAAGTTTTAACTGCAATCAGGTTTCGTTAAAAAGTTGGATAAAATATGAAAAATCTCACGTTGTGAACACTTTCTCCGTTCTCCCTTCATTAGTCTTCGACCAGTCACCGCCTTTCCTTCCCCCTTTACCCCCATCATCTTTGTGAATCGAGGAAGCAAGGATCTGCTTGTCTGTCTTCTTTTCTTCCTTTTCCGCGAGAGCAGCGATGGCGGTGGCACGCTTATCGACATCAAAAGACATCAATACGGCGACTCTGGAAAAATAAGAATAACTGCGAGTAACTATGAGTATGATACCTGTTCAGTTTTCCAAAAAAAAATATCGACTCGGTGTTAATTCTCCATAACTACCTACTAGTGGCCTAAAAGCCAATCTCAAATGAAAAATCATTTCTATTCAGCATTCCAACTTGACGTTCGACAAACGGCGGGTGACTTTAGTCATCTGGTATCACTCTGAACAGCATAATAAGTAATCAGGTGGGCGACCAAAAAAATACAATTACCTCAATTTCTATATAGGAGTAGTCAATTAATGAGAAGTTCTCTATACTCTTTGAATCCAAATTCGACTATTGAGATAACGGCCGATGTGAAATATTTTACGATACTATTTTCGAATAACCAACAAGTTATGGGTGTAAGAGCAGAAAAAACAAAAAACTCACATGTGCTCACATACAGCTACTTTCTTGTTCACCTTGCAATTTCCCGTGCACTCCAGCAAACCACGACTGGTCATTCCGACTTCGACGTTACTACAATTACACATTATAAATACACGAGACATAATTATAACATGCACCTACACAAAGCCAAAAAACCACATACAATAGTTTAGCAGTAAGACAACAATAATTTAGTGAAAACCCACATACAATAATCGAATTGAGCAGCAAACATATGTTTAGAATGTCACGTAAAACATGTTCAGTACGTTACAATACCGATGCTTTTTTCAATACGTGTTATAAAGCCCCACTATTTCTTCTGAACTCTAAGTCACCAACCTCTTTGGTTCATTCGGAATTTTAACCAGGAAGAAATCCGCCATATCGTAGACCTTCAGCTTATTGACAGAATGCGAAAACTCCTCTTTCCGTGCAAGGGAGAAACCTATCAAAAACGATTTTCATATTGTTCATTAAGTGAAACATGTGTTACTTGATCAAACTTCACGAGTTAACGAATTACTTGATCAAGTTTTACGAGTTCTCATCAAACAAGGGTTTTCAAACACAAGATTCGAAATAAAAAAAATCATTCAGATTTTTCCTGCCTGATTTACAACTCTACGTGTTAATTTTACAATCACTTTACGTATTGGTTTTACAAATAATTGATTTTACGTACGACGCGGAGTAGAATAGAATAGCATAGAAAAGGTGCATACCTTTGAATAGCCAGGCAGGTACAGCTCCCACGATCTTTTCGGTGATGACATCCTTGAATTCAATTCCAAAGGGAGCGAGATGATCCTTCTTCTGGAGACACGTGAGACTGTTCCATTCAGTTTCACTGCGAAAGTGAACCGCTGCATGCTTCGCGAGACGTACCGACGACCATCCACCTGCCACAGCATCCCGGAATTTCTGCACTTCCACTGGAAATTCGAAATCAGCCATTAACTAATCAGATAAACATCTCAGTAGTGAAATGACCTAAGGTATTCATTTACCCATACAAAACAAGTCAGGCAAATTGGTCCTCAGCTACAACTATAGTTTGTCATTTCAGCTTTTCGTCATTTTCTCTTGCCGTTGACCACGAAAACCGCAGAGCTATCACAATAAAGTACACAGTTACTGAAAATGTGCATTAATATTCGCGTCCTGAACAATTCGTATCTACTTCTAGTCAACGTTAACTGCACAATCCTCAATATTTACATGATCATATTGAATGATGCTCATGATAAAATGTATTTGAATCAGAAAACAAACAAAACATACTTTTGTCCTTTTGGAGGAAGAGTTCGAGAACAACTTCAGCCGGGCACTTGCTTTTCAAGTGCAACTTCAATTCCTGATTTCTTTGCTCAATGATGTTACTCGTCAGATACTGTCCGATGAATCCCGCATTCAGTTTCGATCGCAAACTGTGACGTTTCCACAAGTCATCTTGTCTCGCATGAATCCTGAATGGGGTAGATGAGTCGAGTTGAAAAAACTTGGGAAGGTAGAGCTTGGACGTGAACTAACATTAATTAATAGAGGTAAACATAGCGCGCGAAACGCATAAACACAAGCTCTTGTCTATCGAATGGAAAGAAAATTCAAGGAATGGACATAATAGTATTTAACTCACCACCTATACAGACGCGGCAATGTAGTCTGAAGCTCGTTCACCTTCTCCTTGAATCGAGACTCCTGACACATTCCCAGAATTCCTCTGGCATAGATGTGACCAGAGTCAGTCTGAAAAATAGCTGTTATCGCGAGTGCTACAAATATGTCAAGGGTGATAGCTCCAGCAACACGCTTTTCACAAGTAAAGATAGTTCAAGGTTTCAATCACATAAAGTCCCACTTCAAAGTGTTTTTTTTCGCTTACTGTTACGGCAAACATCTACACTCACCCCATTACACTAAAAGGGAGACTTTTACCCCCACCCCAAATTTTTTTGAAACTAACTAAACTTCAGTTGAATGCCCTAAAGGTACAAATCGAGATATTTTCAAAAAGTTTGTTTCTATTATATTCAGTAGATCAAGCTTGTCACGGAGGTTAAAGTTTGGAAGATAAGGAGTCGGAAACAGAATAAAGAGACCGACATTCAAGTAGACTACCGAAAATTGTGTTAATATAAGGCACTCACCTCAAACTTTTTGCCGAAGAGAACCGGGGCATACTGCTCGCCAATCACTCTCCCAAACTTGTCGAGCAAGTTTCCTTTCTTGTGGATATCACAACCTACTCGTGCGGTCAATTCGAAGGCTTTTCCCTGAAAGTATAATTATTTTCACCTAGTACTATAATTCATGCAAAGTAGACTGGCACTGGTGAATGAACGATTGTGTGTATGAACGATTGTGAATCCTGTAAAACACATGAGGATACAAAAGAAATAACTATAGTTTTCAGAACGAGTTTACGCTCTGCCAAACAGCCAAACTATTCTGGTTTTTTTTTTGAAAATATACAACTCGACATATTATTATTATGAAAAGTGTTAATTTTCCCTACAACGCCATATTTCAACTATCTATTTAGATGATTTAGAACGTGCAGAATATGAATGAATAGGGTTTAAACGGAGAAAATCGTGAGTTCTGTATTACTCACTTTGGCAATAGCTTGAAGTCCGACTTCTCCGTCTGTCACGTACGCGGGAATTCGTCTGTGGGGAGCGATTTCTTTCATTTGAGCTTCGAGAGCTGTTCCGAGTGCTTGATGATGTCTCTCATCTTTCGAAGGGTGGAACATGATCGCCATCACAGTGGACGAAGATTTTCCACTGTTTTTGGTACTGCAAAATCAGAATTAAATATGGTTTCAAAAACCAACAAGTTCAGAGTTCTCTGGGTTGGGAAAAGGTTGCAAACAAATTCATAAGGGACGTAAACACATATTCCTCAAATAAACAATTGAAAGCGTGTAAGCGTGATATCCCGAGTGAAGTCATAATTTATGCGAGAATCTCGTTTGATGAAAGAGAATAAGATCAATGTCAAAAACTCCTTAATGCTTGCTAGTGCAACGAAAACCTGAATTAATTAAAATGAAATGTTGGTTACCTTCAATGAATTAATGATAAAATAAATAGAACTTACACGAAAGTATCCACGACACCAATCACAATGGTCAGCAGCAGGTGACACACTTCAAACGTTGTATCAGATTGTGCCTGCGTTCCCATCTTTGGGAGTGTCTGCGAAATTGTCTTCTTCCGTACCAGAGCTTCTGGAAAAGGATTTCTCAAGTCTAATAATTCATCTTTCTCAAAAGATGCGTGTCCAATGGCGACACCTCTCCTTGACCTCAACTCCGGAATAAGTGCATTTCAGTGAAGCCCTACCCCAGTAAGTTGTCCGTATGTCCAAAGACAAAAAACGGGGTACTTCATCAAATCTCGCGAATTCAACTCTCGAAACGAATAATTCTTTGCCGAATGGTCGGACTTCACTGTTGTAGGGTCTTGATATGATAGCTAGAAAATATGGAAAACGGGTTGCTCCTACTACTAGAAAATGCAGTTATTTCCAGATCTATAACCTTGTCATGCATAATATAATAAGAACTACGCTGCACTACGAAGTAACTCGAATCGGGATGTATAACATATCCTACCTAGAAAAGCCTCCGTTTCTCCCTCGTCGTTCAGTGTTTCCAGTTCACTGATTTCAACGCGATGCTGCGTAATCTCAGCAGCTGTAGGGCAACTGTGGAGAACGATAGAAATGGCCTCAGGGAAGGTGCAAATTACGCGAAGGTCATCATCATGACCTGGAATGTTAGTTATAATTTGCCGTTGAGCCGTGAAAAAACAGCTTCGCTGCCAGTTCTCATTAAGTTGACACAACATGGTTCGAAAGGTAATCAAGGAAGGCCCTCTGTCAATAAGCAGGGATCAAAACTGAACTGGTAACAGAGTTGTAAGCTAGAAGTTATAGAGGTGAGTTTGAAAGCCAGAATCACGTCGTTATAATCAAGCCCAGCCTTAATTAAACTAAAAACTCCAAACAATATACGCAATTAAGCCTCACCTTCTCCATTTTCTTTCCCTTCGTGGATCAAAATGTTCGGATTCTTCCTTCTCATCTCTCTCAGCTTTTCTACGTCTGTCGCCACTCGTGGTCCAGACCCTTGTTTAATAACGGTAGGATGACTGGATGCGAGCTTTGTGACCTGAAAAAATAGGAACCAGGTAAAAATTGGAGAAAACGAAAAACTCCAGTTTATTTCTCCAGAATAATCAAGTTAAACTAGTGTATAGGATTGAATTGTTGACGAAGCATGAAAGGGTATAATTGTAGGTAGAATTTTGTTATCTAAAAAACATTATTAGCTTGCTAACGTAACCAATCTAACTCACCGTTTTAGGATTGAAATCAACACCTTCTTCAGCGAGGTATTTCTTAGCTGCAGTAGTAGTTCTGTGAGCGAGGGCTTCATTTATTTCATTCCGGGCCGACGGCATAGTGAAGACTCGGGAATCTGAACAAAATAGTGAACTTAAACAAAGGAAAATTATGTTGTTGAATGAAGAATGTTTGTCGTGTCAAGAACTTACTATTTTAAACCTGAACAGCAAAAAAAATTCAGGAAAAAAACGATTCATCATAATAAAATTGAGAAAAAACTGTCAATTTTTTTTGTTGTAATGGAAAAAACTGTCTCTTCGTTGATTAAAATTGTGCGTGTATGGCTAAGAGATGTCAATTTTCAACTTTCAATCAAACTAAATTAATTTGTGTTAATTTACCAAATCGCTATTACAAATAAATACGAAAAAACCTCGTGCTATTTTCTTACATACCTGGCTGCGGGAGTTGAATGCCGTCCGATAGGAACATATATTGGTAGAGTACAGGGGAGGTCGGCATGCCACGTTCATCCATCCAATAACGCTGCTGCAAACAAACAATAGTTAAGCTTGTACTACAGTAACAATAGAATCAACTTTAACCCTACCTAAAAAATGTATAGTCTTTATCGAAGTAATTCGCGTTAAATGTGTTATCAACTAACTTTTCTGTGAGGATCAAGGTAGTATGAAAAATTGTCTATCTTTCACCAAAACCAATACGATATGACTATTTTTGATCCACAACCACAATCATGTCCTACCCCTTTTTTGTGAAAAAGAAGCTATTTCAAAAACTTACAAGTTTGTGTATGTGACGATTTGAGTGGTGAGTGGCCCGGATAGTTTTGAGCCAACGACCTCCAACTGAATCCTTGTCCACTTTAGGAACGATGAGCTTACCATCTATAAAATATATTAATTAACTGTTTGAAAAACTAGATGGATAGACAAGTTGCCCACAAATTCATTTGTTATTAGTTTTGTATACGAAATAAGTTTGAAAATATAGGTACTGCCGAACATTGCAGTCATTCCGGAAACTCGAATCTATTTATAGTTTAAACTTGTTCTCACAAAACGTACCAACTATTGTTTGACATACCTCTGGTTTCTCAATGTTAACATAGCAAACCCACCTTCGTCTCTTCCTCTCCATGGGCGAAGAAAGTCGAAACCCACGTCTTTGGCGCACTTGAAGGTCTCGGCGGAGACCAAAAAGACAATACTTCCCATGCCATCGACCGGGAGGGACTTCGGAAGTTCGTTATTGATGACCGTACTGCAAGTAATTGCGTAAATTTTGGAATTTCATGCTTTGAAAAGCAAAAAACCGTAATCACAGAAACAAAACAAAGATTTTGAATTCATGGAAACGTAGAAAAGTCTTAGAGGAGTTCTTACCACTATCGTACTCATACCTCCCTCATCAATACACATCGTAATTACAAAAAAACTCTATTCTATTCCATTTTCTAACTTTGCACTAACCTATTTTCGATCAAATCGTAGCACTCCTCCGGATTGAAGGGCTTTGTGCGCTTTAGCTTGAGGTACTGTAGACTTTCATGCCAGAGAGGTTCGGACTCTTCTGGAAAAACCAAAATAATGTTAGAACAAAATAATGCAGTTCATTGAAACATAGATAATCTTCAGCTTCTTCAATGCCCGAAACATTTGTGGTAATCTGGAAAACAATTGGAAAGAAGTGCTGTAGATGTTTTTGAAACAGTGATTGACCTCGAAGGATATTAGTAATTTGCAAAGAAAAACAACAGTTTGAAATTGAAGGATACCTTCACTGCTTCTTGTCGAAAGATCTTCCAAATCTGCATCCGAGTGACGAGCATCGGAAAGTGGTTCCGACTCATCTTAAATCAAAACAACAATTGATTACAGAGGCTAGGAGAAAATTCGTGTGGGAACACAGTATAGGAATAAACTCACACACATGAACACTTTTACGAGCACGGAAAGAATAGAAGCGAGAAGAAGTTAAAAGAAAAATTTTGATGAGTATTTGTGTTATTATCTAACAATGATTTAGACAGCGAGCGTGTCAAACGGACAAAATTAGCAACTGAAGTGAACATAAGCGAAAAGCTTTAAGAGTGGAAATCAAATCCACAGAATTATTAATACTAGTACATATTTGGTATGACTTTTGAAAAGCTAGAAGGCGGGTCAATCGATTCATGGCGATAAATGTATATCCTAGCAGCTATATGCGGTCTAATACAGAAAAAAATGGCGTTGCAAAATACGCAGTTTCGCGCCAGTGTCAAGCAGTTTACAGTAAGACTTGCAACCTTTGCAGTATTAATTCAATTTCAATCAATTCAATTTCACAAACTTATTAATATTAGTGAATCAATTTATATTTTTCGTAGCAACTGCTCACACGTTTCTGTAGTATAATTTGCGTGGCATGGTACGATAAGATAGCGATCTACCTCTTCTGAACTCCTCCAAATCGTTCACTTCCATCTCATCTTCTCCTTCACTTGAGGATAACTCTCCGTCTTCATGATTGTTCTGAGCCTCGCTAGTCGTAAGTTCTCCGCTCGAGTTGTTGTCACCAGCGAAACTGCCTATGTCGCTATCGGACAGTTCACCTTCTTCCAACTCCATTTGTTACCTGTAAACTATGAAATGTAATAACCAACTACCATAAATCAATCGAGATGATAAAAATTGTAAAAAAATTTGCAAATAGAAATCAATCAATACGAACTCAATTTGAACAGTGCTTTACCAAATATTTGGCGCCTGAATTTGAAATAAGCTGACTCTCACGACGCTTCCCTCGAAGTACTGTAACTTTTGAATTTTAAATTCAAATCCTAAAATTTCGGCTACAATTTCTCTTTTCTGGCGTCTGAATTTTTGCGGGTAAGTGCGTTTATTTTGGGTGTCATACTGGTCTCCATGTTTTGTTAGTCTCAATTTTCGCCTGCAGCTACCGGTTTAGAGCTTTAGAGTTCGTTAAACTTTTTTTCTGAGGAAAATACGTCTACTCTTTTGATTTCAACTGGGAATTGATATTCATTCATATTTCAGCGCACCGCGCTCGAATTTTCTAAACATGCGGAAAAACTGTTTAAACTAACTCTAAATGTGGAAATAACTCAATCTATCTTTTATATGAGATATAGGAAGTATGTTAATCATTTCGATAATGACGCCCACCTCACCTTTCCGTCATTGGCTGGCTTGTCGTTTGGACCCTTCGTGACAGTCTTTTCACCTCATATGGACTCTCTTGTGGTCATTACTAGACGTTCACGGTTTTTCTCTTTGAATTTTCTCTCCGGTTCGGTTTCCCGCGGAAGTTCATCGGTTCGGTTCATCGGTTCGGTTCGTCGGTTCGGTTCATCGGTTCGGTTCATCGGTTCGGTTCCGCGGTTCGGTCACTGGAGAACCGGGTGGTTCGGAATGTCGGTTCCAACCACTCGGTTCGGTTCTCCAGTGACTGGTTAGCGGTTTGGTTCGGGAAGGACACGGTTCTCCAGTGAATTGGCCCTATCTCCACCCCTCTACGGACAGTCCTACGGTTGATATATGATGTGTGTGTGACTTAATAATTCTCTCAATAAAGTAATACAATAGTTGCCGTGAAAGATGATGATGATGATGATGATTATTATTATATAAATTCCAAAGTAGAATAATTGTGATTTTCTCTCTTTTCGTCTTCTTGACGCGCTTGCAGATTCGAGACAGTGCCTTGAAGATCGAGTTTTTATATTGGCTGGAACAGGAAGTCGGGATCAACGGCAGACAGCTCACGGAAATTCAAGTACTTGACAAGGTGATTAATGAACGCATGACTTATACTGCTAGTCAATTGAACACGGAAAAGCGGTTATATGCTTTGTAGGGAAATATTGCGTTTCTGGTAGGGTAATCGATACAAAACACAACATTTAGAGAAGTTTCGTAGACGCGACAAACTCGATTCAAATTTTCAAATTTTAAACCGCGTTAAATACCCCAGTTTCAGGTCGACGAAATTCGGGCCACTGGCGATAAGTTCATTGCGATCAGGTGAGGAAACACTCTTATCCGTTTGCAATCTGTATTGGTACCTTTTGTACTTTGTATTAGGTTGCCATCGAGGTGTATCGGGAGTTTCGCTCGCACTGAGTCAGCTGAATGTTGCACAGTCATGTGAATGCTAAACACAGCAGAACTTAGAATAGTGCAATGACAAAGTGCACCACTCCTCATTAGAACACTGACTTATAGGTGACTGTTCAATTGACTTCTAGTAAAAAGTGGCGTAAAAACGATGTGTTATTGAGAATAGGAACGTTTCGTGAAGAAAAAGTGTCCGTTGAAATAAAAAAAAAAACGTAAATTTCAACTGTGGAACACTGTAGTTTGCACATTTCCCAACTGAACTTGGGCAGTTTTTGAACATGTTGAAATACTTCAAAACGATAGAAATTTATGTGAAGGGTTCTTCACCTTCGTTATAATTCGTATTTGAGAAAACTTCCTGTAAAATATATGTTTTCTCTAGATAACAGTCTTTCAAAGTTTTTGGCACGCTGCCAACGAGCCCAGCTAGGTATTGTGAGCAATTACTTTAAAGAAGGACGATTATGTGGACCAATCTCGTGTCAACGATCCTTTAAACTGCAATTTGAGAGTGTATTTCGATTCAAGGGACTGAACCGTTGCGATTGGACCACATATCCTTCTTTTATCAATTAAAGCAAATATAATCAACTACAATTTCAGTTTCCGAACCAACTCTGCCGCTGGTGTCAACGCTGGTGACATTGAACATGCTGCAAGTAATCAATCATTTGTGACCAGGGACAAGGTGTATCTCACCGACTCGGGAAGTCATTACAGGTATATACTAGAAGTAAATCGAATAGTCACGTGAAGTTGGCATTCTAATGAGAAAAGGTGCACTTTGTCATTACACGTTTCTGAATTCTGCTGTGTATAACATGTTTCACGTGACTATGCATTTGGCTAACAGTATATAGTGAGTGCCCTAATAAATTTCCGTCTCTCGCCTAAATCGAACCTGCGAGCAAAAGTTTCGTAGCAGGCCGCTAACCACTGCGCCATTAGAGCACATAACCGGAAAGCGTTGGAATCGAAGACGTGTGTGCGTACACAGCGGAAAGTGAGATATACAGTACCCTTTCGCATGACCATTTCTCAGAGCAAACATAAGTGTTCCTCAAACTTTTTTTTATTCACGTGTTCTTATGAAAGTGGACAAACGCTAACAGAATACTTTTTGAAAAACTCCACGTAAAAAGCGTTTAAAAATACCCTGGATATTCAAAAGAACTGTGAAAACAAATTATGATCTATGAAAATGGGGTGAAAGTTTGAAACAAATCGTAAATAGTCATCAAGCACGGTTTAGCTGTAAATCGCACTAAACCGATGAACTCACCAGAAAGTTTTGTGGTAGTAGGTGAAATTCGTCTTCTTCACTTTTCAATTTTCATTTCTGATAGTAGAGTGATCACTTCACAGCTCAATAATTGTCTAGACAACAGCCAACTCGCTCATTTTCTTCAAATTGCGTAACCTTTTTGAGCCGAAAAACGGTGACTTGTGATCTACCGTGAACTAGTTAGCAAAATGTTTTCCCTTTTAAAGTAGGGCGATTATGTGGACCAATCTCGTGTCAACGGTCCTTTACACTGCAATTGAGAAATGTATTGCAGTTTAAAGGACTGAAGCGTTGCGATGGGATCACATAATCGTCCTTCTTTAATGACATCACCACTTTATATTAATTTTCAAGTTCAAGCAATTGTGAACTTCACAGCTTCAAGTTGACAATTTGCAGAGACGGTACAACGGACTTGACCCGGACGGTTTGGATGTCCAACCGGACGGAAATCCCGGAGGAATTCATCATGCACAATACTCTCGCATTGAAGGGATTGTACAACTTAGTAACTTTAAAGTTCCCGGTTGGAACGCGAGGTAAAGTGCGTGCAAATTCATAAAATGTTTGTCTCATTGGAGAATCGAACTGGACCCAAAAGTTTGGGAGGGGTGAACGCTAACCACTATACTTTAGTCGTCATTTTCCCCATAAAGACAGCAGAGGGGGGTCGTTGACTACTTGCCAACAGGCGAGAGAGTATGTAGATCAATGATACGCAGACTGGCTGGCCCCTCGCCAAACCCCGCCTTTTACAAAATCGATGGTACGGTGTCCACAACGCCTTGACAAATCCTATAACTGGGCCAATAGCAACCAGCAACTTTGCCGAGGAATCGTAAAAATGTGTTCATACACAGAACAAAGTAATACGGTATACCCTCGCCGTTCTTCAAGCGACAATAATAATGTTGTAAAGAGAACTAAGTTTGAAACATATACCTCTGAATTCTTCATTAAAACTTGTTGAACATAATATGTTATTCATTTCAATAAAATGTATTTGTGTCACTAGGACGTTTTTGATGTTATAGTTATATTATTGTAACATTGAACGGTGGCCAGACTTATGAAAGCCGATCCAAATGGCTTCTCCGTGCAGTTTCCCATCAAATTATGATAAGTTCAAATCCCAGTTGATTGGAACATATTGCAGGCGATATGCTCAATTGCTTGTCACGACATATTTTCTGGCAAAAGGGACTCGATTTTGGCCATGGTTCGGGACATGGCATTGGACATTTTCTCGACGTACACCAGGGACCTCGTGGGAACTTATTTCACATCTTTTTGTAGTGCTCGAATTTCCCAACTGGACTCGTTGGCAGCGTGCCAAAAACTTTGGAAGACTTTTATTCAGAGAAAACATATGTTTTAAAGGAAGTTTCTTCGAATACGAATTATAACGGAGGAGAAGAACTCTTCACGTAAACTTCCATTGTTTTGAAGTAGTTTTAAACATGTTCGAAAACTGCCTTGAAATTTCGTTGGAAAGCTGCCCAAGTCCAGTCGGGAAATGTGCGAACTATTCTAGCCTCGAAACTTCTCCCAGAACAGAAGTAGATAATTGGTCAAATCTTCAAACTCCGGAATATACTGCGAAAAAAGGAAAAGAGAGAGAGAGAGAGAGAGAGAGGAGAGAGAGAGAAAATGCTTCTTGAACAGTAGATGAGGTCGGAATTAGAAAGTCGAGACGCTGATAGTGAAACATGACGGACTACCTACTCGATTTCTACAAGAACAACTTTTCCAAAGCTTGTCCACGTGGTGTGAGTTACGCTATCAGCCTATAAAAAAACTGAGACTCCTACAGTAATCTTACAAATTTTCCGAAAGCTGTTGTGAAGCTGAAAATTTAGTTCATTAAAAATCCTCTCGTTCAATTCAGTACCTGATAACGAGAATGAGGTGCCAAAATCCTAAACCATTCCTCTCATGAGGGAGTGAAAAAACAGTTGGGTAGTTCCGGAATACTACTGTAGCAGTCCCAGTAGGAACGAAAACAACTACACCGCGCATTGTTGGTAGGAAGTAGGTAGATTCTGGCATCAATTCACATCGAACTGGAACAAACTCAAACTACAGCGAAGATTAGCGTCCATTCTGTACGATTCGCATGATACGAAAGCGAGAGAGCGTGCAGATTAGTGAGGCCGCAGACATCTGCGTCTCTCTGACCCGTACACTCTTTCGCCGAGGCGTCTACAAATTGGCTGAAAATAGTGTAAAAATGTTTAATCACTCATGCTGTTACTTGTATAGTCCGTTTTATACCCAATGACTCATTGGCATCATGACAAGCTTTTTGGATGCCTATTCTCAGAAAAAAACAAGAGTATTCTTGAGATTTTTTTTTGAGCACGTGGTCCTATAAAACTTTACGGCTTCTAACAGTGACTTGCCGTTTGAGCTTTTACTTGCCAACTAGCAAGTGACAGTTAACTACTTGCCATTTATATTTGCCATTTTCCCCAGAAAGACAGCAGAGGGTTTGATTGATTGAGCGATGCGGGGCGAGCGGTCGTTAATTGTTTGCCAACAGGCGAGAGAGTGTGTAGATCAATGATACGCAGACTGGCTGGACTCTCGCCAAACCCCGCCCCTCACAAAATCGATGGTTCGGTGTCCGCAACGGTTCGACAAATTCTATAGCAAGTCACTTTTGTATCGGCCTCGACGAGAGAGTGTAAAGGTCAGAGATACGTAGACTGTCTCGCCTGTCTGCGGCCTCAACGATGTCTGTGCTCTCTCGCGTTTTCAGTTTGCTGATCGCAGCAAATTGGCGTCAATGTTTCTGAAATCGAAACTATAGTCTGTCTCACCAATCGATGTACTCCTACAGTAATCCGTCAATTATTCAACGGGGTGTTTTCTAATGAAAAAGTCTTCACTTTGGTTTCAAATTTTTAGAGTTAGTAGTAGTAAACATGCAGAATGACACTATGAACATTTTGAGGCGTTCTAAATACGCTATTATAGTAAACTTCGACCTGGAACTGGTAGCAGATTACTGTAGAGGGTTATAAGTGGGTGGAACAAACTATATACAGGTCTCTCACCAAAACCGGAGGAGGCGAACGTAGTGCGAGCTGGCATGATCTACAATCTCGAATCGGCTCACTATGCCGAGGGGAAATGGGGTACGCGTATGGAAAACGCGTACGAGGTGAGGCTTATAGTTCGTATGGTCTGTTTCATCTCAGAACGATTAGCGCCAATTTTCTGCAATTGGCCAGCTACAAAAACGACAGAGCATGCAGGTCAATGACGCGCAGACAAGTGACAAGCTAAGACAGTCTGCATCTCTCTGATCTGCACACTCTCTCGTTGAGCCAATAAAAAAGTTGCAGGCCAATTGGCTGAATATTGTCTGAAAATCCCACTGAGACCCATTGGCATCGTGCCAAGCATTTTGTATTTCTTGGAGGAAACATGTATTCTGGAGAAATGTTTCTGTTCACGTTTACCAGAAATCCAAGTTGAAACTTGAGATTGACTTTAGTTTATTTACATTTCTATCAAGTTCTACTTTTGAATGTTCTGAGTCCCAGGCTAAACTTCCATGCTGAGTTAAGATAAAATATAACTATACCCGAAGTCTATGGAATAGTCACGTAAAGTTAGCATTCTAATGAGGTATCGTGCACTCTGCCTTTGCACGTTTCTGTGTTCTGCTGTGTTTAACATGTCACGTGACTGTGGAATTGACTAGTGACTTTGTAATATTTTCTGCCACTTAAAGTAGGACGATGTGGTCCAGTCGCAACGGTTCAGTCCTTTAAACTGCAATACGTTTTTCAATTGCAGTTTAAAAGACCGTTGACACGGGATTGGTCCAAATAATCGCCCTTCTTTAACTTGAGTTTTTCTACCACTTTCTCACAGGTTATTCGAGCTGAGGTTCCATCAGGGTCTGGTGATTTCCTGGCTTTCCGAGATCTGACTTTCATTCCGTATGAGTTGAACATTATTGAGAAAAGTCTACTCAGTGGAGAGGAGGTTAATGATCTTTGAAATCTGAACAAATTAGACTACGGAGTTTCATGTTTTATCAAGCAACTTTCACACTCAAAGTGTGTGTTTTTGTGTTTTTATAGCGTGATATAATTTTTCCGGTTTTACAGCGATCCTACTCTTGTTCATTGCTTACAAATTTTCTGGGTCTACTCTATAAATAATCAAAAAGAGTGTTTCAAACTTTATTTGAGGAAAGTTTTACGCACACCTTATTAGTACAAACTGAGTGACCATCAAGTTCAAACAAGATATTCCTCGATTTCAACAAAAAAGTCTTGTTTTCAGATCAGATTCTTGAACGACTACCATGACCGTGTTTTTGCTAAAGTTGCACCGATTCTCGCGGAAAAAAAGAAAGAAAAGGAACTGGAATGGTTGAGAACGAAATGTCGTCACATATGAACGAACTCAATATTATGATTATATTCCATATGAGCGAACATATTTATAAAGATAATATGATTTTTGTAATAAATCATTCGAGTATCGGTACACTTGATCATCGGAAAATGAGAGAAAAGAGAGAGAAAGGGAAAGGAGACCATAGTGGTTATGCCTGAATTCTCTATGAACTTGCAAATTGATTCAAAAGTTCTAACATAACGCTAACCAAGTTATTGAGAAAGTTCAAATAGTTACGGAAGTTGAATGCTTCACGTTTTCTGGCTCTCAGAGTTTCACTCGTCCTCACGCTCCATCCCACCCACGACGTTATTTTGACGTTATCCAACCTTCTAATAGGGTTTCTAGAGGATTTAGGCAGTTCTGGGAAGTTTCGGAACTGACGTCTGCTGGCCTTCAGAATCTTACTCCACGTCAAGCTAACTCGAACAATCGACGTCCCCGCGTTGCGTGCTTCGTCCCTAACTCAAAAATTACTCAAATTAGCGAAAAACTTACAATGTGAAGTCGTGTTCAGGTCATACTACTTAATAGACAGTGGAGAACTAGAGAACAAGCCAAAATAAAATCAATGGATGATAGTTCGCTTTAATTATCACAATATTCCGAAATTTCTTTCTTAACTCTCTCAAATACGTGAGCACTGAACCAAATTTTGCTGATTTTTTAAATTTTTTCATCAATTTTTATGCAACCAGCCATATGAAAATCTCAAGCTAGCCAATTAAATTTAGTCTATATAACATATCTCAATACAACCGAAGCAAAAATTTTTTCATACGTTTATCATCTCGTCATTCATTGTCTAAGCTAATTAGAATATGCGTGGCATCATTCCCTCAAGCTTCCTAGCTCGGTTAGGCTCAACGTGTTTGTTGACGTGTTAAGAAACAGCCGTTATATTGCTATAGCAACAACTGACGACAACATCTCTTTCAAATTATTTTTACCCTTAATTTTTCTCTCTGTTTTTCATACCGAAAGCCTAAATCTTAGTTCCAATTTTTTTTCCATTTTCGTCCCATGAAACCAAAACATCAAAACTAAATCAATACATACAGTATGTTTCCATAAAATTCATCACCAATATGTATTAATTTCTTCTTTCCATTCTGTTTTTTCTCGTCCAGGCGCTTCTGCTCTACCGCCGCTGCAACCGACGACCTCTCAACCAAAGAAGATCACAAGCACGACGTCTTCATGCCGCTGGACAAGGTGATTCATCTAACTAAATTACATTGTGGAAACGCTCAGATTTTGGAGATTAAGATCGTGGCATCGTACCAATTGCAGGTTGTTTCCCCCTGTAACAAATTTTTGAACATGTTTCAGTTCTTTAGGTGCTATTTTCATCCCACTCATATTGAACCTATTTAATTTACTGAGATAAAAACGTACTATTATCCCAATCCCACCTAGATCGCGAGATAAGCGCGAGAGGTTTTGCGACCATTTTACATGCGGCATTGTACAGCTTTAGTAGTGAGAATTGAATAATTGAATCCAAGCACACCGACTTAGGAGAGGAGGGTTGATAGAACACATTTGGATCTTCATAACAATAGCCTCCGATCGAACAAAACCTTCAGTAATGTGCACTGACCAGCCGGGGTGATTGAAGTTTTTCATCTAGATTGAACACGTTTGCCGTTTAACAAGACATGTACGTCAAATGGAACTTTCGTTTGCATTTCATTCTTTACTGTGCTACCTTTGTAAGAGGTTGGTTATGGTTTTTAAGCACGTTAAGGGAAGTTGTTCCAGCTCATGTGATTTCGATTGACGATTTCGTTGGAAGTATGCTCACAGGAACCGGCTGACTCATACCCGTAATTCTTCTTATCCTCAAAGAAGGACGATTATGTGGACCAATCCCGTGTCAACGGTCCTTTAAAGTGGGACGATTATGTGGACCAATCCCGTGTCAACGGTCCTTTAAACTGCAATTGAAAAATGCATTGCAGTTTAAAGGACTGAACCGTTGCGATTGGACCACATAATCGTCCTTCTTTAATGGATCATTTTCTAGTGCCGGCCCAAATTCATCAGACCAACTTGAACTTTACAGAATGGGAGCAGTACTTTCGGCAAGCAAGCTAGCCCAGGGAGAGGTTCAACCCGAGACTCAGGTATATATCAAATCTGATTTATGCTTAGAGCACACCGCCCTTTCGTTCTCTCTTTCTTTCGCTTTCTCTTCTCTCTATCTCCCTTTCTCTCTCCTCCCTTTCTCTCTCTCTCTCTCTCTCTCTCTCTCTCTCTCTCTCTCTCTCTCTTTCATATCTCTTTTTTTCATCTCTGTTTCTTACTCTTTCCCGCCCTCTCTCCACCTTGTGCTCTCTCCCTTCTTTCTCTTCCTCTTTCTCCCTAGCTCCCCTTCAATCTCTATCCTCCTCTCTCTTCATAACTCTCTCTCTGCTTCTTTCCCCTCTTTATCTCTCTTCCTCCTTCTCTCTTTCTCTCTCTTCCTCCTTCTCTCTTTCTCTCTTTCCACTCTCACTCTCCTCCTCCTTCTCTCTTTCTCTCTCTCCCCTCTCACTCTCTATCTCTCTCTCCCTCTCTCCTCCCTCTATCTCTCTTTTTCATTTATGTTTCTTACTCTTCTCCGCTCGCTCTCTCTCTCTGTCTACCTTTTTCTCTCTTACCTTCTCTCTCCCTCTGCCTCTCCTTTAATCGCTATAACCCTCTCTTCTTCTCTTCTTATTTTCCCCCTTTCTCTCTCTTCCTCCTCTTCTTTTTCTGTCTCTCCTCTCCCTTTATCACTCTCCACCTATTATTCTCTCTATCTCTCGCTCTACCTCTCTTCTCTCTCTTCCTCTCCCCTCCCCTGCTGTCGCTTCCCCAATCTCCTCTCTTTTCCCTTCTCCCTCCCTGTCAGTTACCGAGCTTCTTATTGATATTTGATACTGTTTTACATACACACGTTCTGTCACAACCTTTGATTCATTCGTTCTTCATTTTCAAGATAAACTTCTTTTCTGTTCAGCATCCCTCGGCTGGCACCGCTGCCGACGCAGACGATGTGTCTGCCCTGTCTACCGTATCCAGCTGCGACGACTTCGTGCGTCCTCACTCGGTGAGCCATCTACTAAGAGTTCTGTTCAGGCTATGTTTAGCTGAACAAAACATTATAATAGTAGTTTCTCGAAAAATAGAAAACGCTCAGATTAGTTTCTGAATGTCTTGCGATAGACTATTCAAAATCTCTCCGAATCACAGTTGGCAAAATTTGTTTGATATCAAGCCTTAAAAAAGGGAGTCAAGCTGGAGCCGATTGTACAACACCCGTTTTCCGTTAAATTCTGTACGGGTAACAGCGGTTGTCAGTGTACTAAGATAACACGTGCGATATTCTGGATCAGTCTTCTCATCTATTAATTGTTTAGGTCCGTGCTAGCTGTGACCTCTCCGTTCCAACCATGGTCTCGCGGGTTAACAAGTTTGCAGATTCTCTCTTTGTTAGCTGTGAAAAAGAGGCTAGTCTTCACAATTTTTAATTTTTCAAGTTCTACTGCCACAGAGTAAGATTGAGCGTGTTTATGAACACAATAATCGAAGTCACAGTTTGAAGGAGACCGGAACACAACTTGAGCAGATGTTTTGTTTCGGACTGCTTTCAACTGTAATGAGATCAGAGAGCACAAAAACCTCGTATATTAGTTCAATCAGTCCACGTGACATTCACACGACAATACCGCGCGACACGCAACGCGTCCAATCAAAAGTAGCATACAGCAGCTTGACGAGAAACCATGTAGCTCTCCGGTCTCCTTCAACAGAAATGTTCTGAGACCTTAACCGAAAACTTAGCTGGAACCTGGAACTAAGGTGAAACTGGAAGCTGTAGCTATATTTGAACATCAGTTAAATCTCATATTTGCCAATGATCAATGACCTGATCTTGAAAAGCCTTTGCATCGCTGCACTATTCATAATTTTCACAGCTAATTTCACTTTTTCTCCCGAAAAGTTGGTGTCTTAGGGGAACAGATCATACTAATTTTGAAAAAGCATGTGAAGTTTGTACCTTCTCGCGCGCACGCGATGTCATAATGGATGATTACAAGTTCCCAGTGTGAAATGAAAGACTCGTTTGAATCGCAATTCCTTTTCTGTATCGATACCCCTACTCTCTCTCTCTCTCTGACTCTTTATATCTCCCTCCTCTCTCTTTCCCTCCCTCTGTATCTATCTCCTTTCTCCTCCTCCCTTATCTCTTTCTCCTCTCTCTTCCTTCTCTCAGTTATCAAGCTCCTCATTTTATGTTACATACTGTGTTATTACGTGATATTGTTTTACATACACACGTTATGTCACAACCTTTGATTCATTCGTTTATTTTTTTATTTTCAATATAAACCTCTTTTTTGTTCAGCCGACCTCGCATCGCACCGCCACCGACGATCAGTCCGCCACCAGTATGAGCCATGCCTCCGATGACTTCGTGCTTCCCCATACGGTAAGCCATCTACTACTTCTGTTCAGGCTGTTTAGCTGAACAAAACGTTATAAAAGTGGTTTCTCAAAAAATAGAAAGTATTCAGATTAGTCTCTGAATATCTTGCGGTAGACCATGAAGAATAACTCCGATTCACAGTTGGAAAATTTAGCTTGATTTATTTCATTTCATTTACTTATTCACGTCGCTTCGTTACGAGGCGGTGTTCATCATACATATCACATATGAAACTTGATATCAAGCTTTAAAAAGGGAGTTAAGGTCGCGGCCGATTGTACAATACCCGTTTTCATTAAAATATGTACGGGTAACAGCGGTTGTCAGTGTACTAAAATACCACGTGCTATATTTTGGATCAGTCCTCTCACATATTGATTGTTCAGGTCCTCGGTCAGTGTGACATCTTTTCTGCGAATACAGCTATGCAGGTGAACAAGTTTGCAGATTTTCTCTCTCGCTCTCTCTCTCTCTCTTCCTTTCTTTCCTCTCTCTCTGCATCTTTCTTCTCCCCTTTCTCTCTCCCCTCTCTTTATCACTCTATCTCTCGCTTTTTTCCTCCATCTCTATCCCTCCCCACCTCTCCTGCTCTCTTTTCCTCTTTCTCTCTCTCTCCCCCCCCCCCCCTCTCTCTCTCTCTCTCTCTCTCTTTCTCTCTTTCTCCTCTCTCTTTTCCTCCTTCTGTATCTAACTCTTTTCTCCTCCCTTATCTCTTTCTCCTCTCTCTTCCTTCTCGGTTATCAAGCTCCTAATTTTATGTTACATACTGTGTCATTACGCGATATTGTTTTACATACACACGTTATGTCACAACCTTTGATTTATTCGTTTTTTTTATTTTCAAGATAAACCTCTTTTTTGTTTAGCCGACCTCGCATCGCACCGCCACCAATGATCAGTCCGCCACCAGTATCAGCCATGCTTCCGAAGTTGTGCTTCCCCATTCGGTGAGCCATCTACCACTTCTGTTCAGGCTGTTTAGCTGAACAAAACGTTATAAAAGTGGTTTCTCAAAAAATAGAAAATACTCAGATTAGTCTCTGAATATCTTGCGGTAGACCATGAAGAATAACTCCGATTCACAGTTGGAAAATTTAGCTTGATTTATTTCATTTCATTTACTTATTCACGTCGCTTCGTTACGAGGCGGTGTTCATCATACATATCACATATGAAACTTGATATCAAGTTTTAAAAAAGGGAGTTAAGGTCGGGGCCGATTGTACAATACCCGTTTTCATTAAAATATGTACGGGTAACAGCGGTTGTCATCAGTGTACTAAGATACCACGTGCTATATTTTGGATCAGTCCTCTCACATATTGATTGTTCAGGTCCTCGGTCAGTGTGACATCTTTTCTGCGAATACAGCTATGCAGGTGAACAAGTTTGCAGATTTTCTCTCTCTCTCTCTCTCTCTCTCTCTTCCTTTCTTTCCTCTCTCTCTGCATCTTTCTTCTCCCCTTTCTCTCTCCCCTCTCTTTATCACTCCCTCTCTCGCTTTTTTTCCTCCATCTCTATCCCTCCCCACCTCTCCTGCTCTCTTTCCCTCTTTCTCTCTCTCTCTCTCTCTCTCTCTCTTTCTCTCTTTCTCCTCTCTCTTTTCCTTGCTCTGTATCTAACTCCTTTCTCCTCCTCCCTTATCTCTTTCTCCTCTCTCTTCCTTCTCTCAATTATCAAGCTCCTGATTTTATGTTACATACTGTGTTATTACGCGATATTGTTTTACATACACACGTTATGTCACAACCTTTGATTCATTCGTTTTTTTTATTTTCAAGATAAACCTCTTTTTCGTTCAGACGACCTCGCATCGCACCGCCACCGACGATCAGTCCGCTACCAGTATCAGCCATGCCTCCGATGACTTCGTGCTTCCCCATACGGTGAGCCATCTACTACTTCTGTTCAGGCTGTTTAGCTGAACAAAACGTTATAAAAGTGGTTTCTCAAAAAATAGAAAACACTCAGATTAGTCTCTGAATATCTTGCGGTAGACCATGAAGAATAACTCCGAATCACAGTTGGAAAATTTAGCTTGATTCATTTCATTTCATTTACTTATTCACGTCGCTTCGTTACGAGGCGGTGTTCATCATACATATCACATATGAAGCTTGATATCAAGCTTTAAAAAGGGAGTTAAGGTCGGGGCCGATTGTACAATACCCGTTTTCATTAAATTATGTACGGGTAACAGCGGTTGTCAGTGTACTAAGATACCACGTGCTATATTTTGGATCAGTCCTCTCACATATTGATTGTTCATGTCCTCGGTCAGTGTGACATCTTTTCTGCGAATACAGCTATGCAGGTTAATAAGTTTGCAGATTTTCTCTCTCGCTCTCTCTCTCTCTCTCTCTTCCTTTCTTCCCTCTCTCTCTGCATCTTCCTTTTCCCCTTTCTCTCTCCCCTCTCTTTATCACTCCCTCTCTCGCTTTTTATCCTCCATCTCTCTCCCTCCCCACCTCCCCTGCTCTCTTTTCCTCTTTCTCTCTCTCTCTCTCTATCTCTATCTCTATCTCTATATCTATCTCTATCTCTATCTCTATCTCTATCTTTATCACTATATCTATCTCTCTTCTCCCTCTCTTTCTCTCCTCCCTCTCTCTCTCGGTCGCTCTCCCTATTCTTCAAGATAACTTGTAACTATTGAGTACGTAACTGTTGACTGTATCGAGTGTTGCTCATAAGACTTTTGTTTGAATACCTTGCCAGTGTGAACGAAATGCTTTCGACTGTTGAAAACTTGTAAAAACATCTTGTAAATGCAGACCCTCCCCTACTCTCTATCCCTTTCCCCCCTTATCAACCTATTTATTTTCAGTCCACCACAACCGCCACAATGCCGCTCATTCACCCTACCATCGAAAGTATCTTCAAGAAAGGTGAGGGCTTTTTAATCTGTTGTTCTTTCAGAGGCAAACATGCAATATTTAAAATACGGGGCACGTTTGCACCAAAAAGAATGTAAACTGAAAGACGATCGGCTTTTGACAAGGAGATGAAATATTTGAATTTTCTACTGTAGATCAACTTGCAGCGAGCAAACATTAGATGAAACTTCAACAAACTATGACAGTTTCTCAGTTCTCGATCAAAAAGTCTGAGAGAACATGGTAGTTGAATTTTGTTCAAAACACTTTGTTGGCGTGAGCGGCATGTTTCCATAGGTGGAGTTACCCTGTAAGTTTCCAAGTGTGTTGAGATGGCCAATAAAGTGTCGTAATCAGACCGTGGGAAATCGATGGGATGTTTGATATTATGACACAGTATGTCAAATCTAACGTATGTGACTTGCACAACTGACTATATAGCATGTTTGTGTTTGCAGGCGCCGGGCCATTCAAGATTCGATGCCCCCATTGTCTCGTGTTGCTGCCTAAGAGAAGGTTTGCTGACCACGTGAAAAGAGCTCAAAAGTACATGGCAGGCTCTGAAGAATCCCAGGTAAATTTTCCAATTCGAAGTTTCTCTCTAATTTTGACTTCTGAGTTAAAGAAGAACGATTATGTGGTCCAATCCGAGCGCTTCAGTCCTTTAAACTGCAATACATTTTTCAATTGCAGTTTAAAGGACCGTTGACACGGGATTGGTCCACACAATCGTCCTACTTTAACGATCCGATCTTATGGCAAATGAGAAATCATTATCAAAAATATATACTTTCACTTCTCTATCTCGCTCCTTTTTCTCAAAAAAGCGGCGTAATGACACCGATGGAGGGGAGGGGCTTCATAGCTTTTAAATTTACGCAAACATTTTTAATACAGTCTATCATTGCTGAGTGAATAATTCGAAATTACAGAAACGAAAAAATAAACGAACCAAGTCGTGTTACGTCACAGTGAAAATGTTGATGCTTCCGTTTGTATTGCTTGTATTGTGCAAGTTTTGAAAACATTTAATCGAAAAGTAGTTCCATGGTCTTTGGAGAGACTTTGAGAAACTTTATTACGCTTTTTAAGTTTTTGTGATAGCAGATTATAGCGAAACAGTTTCTTTAGGCAGGTCTCTTGCCTTTTGTTAACATGTGGTGAAATACATGAAATGGTTTCAAAAAAAATATGTCAAAAATGCAAATTCTCTAATAAAGTGAGGTGCGGGCTCCACTAGGAAAACTTTTGAGCATGAAATTCAGCAAAACGGCCTAGCGTGTTCGCGGTACAGTCACACAGTCAACCTCGGGATTGACGTATTTTTGTAGTTTGAACGTTGATCTCGCAGTGAAAGTAACATTTATCAATTTTTTAGGCACTTCTTGGGATTGTGGAGAAAATGGGAAGATCTGATGTCCCATATTTCTTCTCCGACTAGTGATAATGATTTCTGTATTCAGTTGGCCACGGTGCCCTTCTTTGAAATGAAAAGTTATTGAAAATCAAACCATTTTGAGCCAATTTTAGTCAATTTAGTCAACATTTACCAAAATGCTTCTATCAAATTACATAATGGTCCCCCACATGGTGCAAAAACTTTTTTCACTCCGAATCGGCTAATTTTTCCAAATGTTGTTTGAAATACTTTGAGTGAGCGTTGTTGAAAGTTTGAGAGTGAAATTACATTTTTTCAATTTTGACCAAAATCCGTTTTTCACATAAGGGTCCCCCACATGGTGCACAGACTTTTTCGATACCGAATCGGCTAATTCTTCTAAATGTTGTTTGAAACAGTCTAAATGACTGTTTCTGAAAGTGTGAGCAAGAAAACGGCTAATTTTTCCAAATTTTGTTTGAAACAGTCTAAATGACTGTTTCTGAAAGTGTGAGCAAGAAAACGGCTAATTTTTCCAAATTTTGTTTGAAACAGTCTAAATAACTGTTTTTAAAAGTTTGAGCAAGAAAATGCCACTTTTCAATTTTGAGCAAAATGCGTTTTTCACACAAGGGTCCCCCACATGGCGCAAAGACTTTTTTGACTCCGAATCGGTTAATTTTTCTAACTGTTGTTTGATTAACATTCAATTAAGTCTCATAATTTCCACTTTGTCCCGCCTCACCTCGTAGAGACAAACCTTTTTTCCACTCCTCGCTACCAACTGTCAAATATCAGGCGGCCGGACCCTACGGCTAATAAACAACATACAAAACTCATGTATAAATTCAGTTTATTACAAAAACCGGTAGAACAGTTACAAAAAGTTACAAAAGTTACAAAAACAGATAGAACAGTGTTACATGACGTAGAGCGTGAGAGAATTTAAGGCATCCTTGGGAGCAACAAGAAGAGCTAACGAAGGAACTGGTAGGTGCGTCCGCCGCCCGCTCGACAAGGAACCTGCAAAGTACCTAAAGGGTTGAACAACGAGTTAAGACAATATAGATAACAAGAGGTTATACAGAAACACAACGGGAACCAATATAACACAAGGGAGTAACGATCACAACAGAGCAAGTCAGTCCCAGACGGAGTTTGCCAACAGAGTGTCCTTGGTCGGCTGCACGTAAGGACGCGTGGAATCCGCTAATTTCCAACGACCCATGGCCAACAGCACGTCCGGATGGACTCCCTTCGCTACCGCTGACGTTGCAGCACCTCGACGGAAGCCATGTGCGGCCAGGGAACGAATTCCTGCTTGGGAACAAAGGCGCCGCAACTCGGAATTGGCCGCCCCTGGTGACCAGGAAGTACTTCCCGAAGACAGCAAGATCAATCCCTTTGTCGGGCACTATGCGGCTTTCGCCGTCTCCGGAATCTTGAAGGCGATGACGGCTTCCTTCCCTACGCGATCCGTTTTGGAGCGCTGCAACACATTATGTATGAGAACCACCGATCCCTTAGTGGAAAGAGTACAATCTTACAATACCCATGATAACAGACTAACACTAGGAGCTGGAACGCCTCCTTTGCTATCAAGGCACACAAATTAACTATACTTGTTTCAACTATTAAATATAGCATAATCGTAAAATAAGTCCAAGATCCACCCAATTATACCATTTATAATATACCGGCTATAATATGCGAATTAGCTATACAATATAAACACCAAAAACCGACGCGTACCTTTACTAGAACGGAGATCTCGCGACCTGCGACGATGCAGTCGTCCCAACGCAATGCCAACGCTTCACCGAATCTGAGCAGGCCTCCGAACAGCACCGAAACCAGCCGCACCCCTTGACTTCTTCTGTCTGGGCTCCATCCCGGGAAAGACTCAGCCGACGCCAACAGAGCCTCGACTTCCTCTTTCGTGGCGACTTTCGTCGGTGCCACGGTCGAACTTTTGCGATGTCCTTGCACGAGTAGACTGCAGAATTCTTGCCACTTCGGGAAAGCGGCCACAACCTCTCCTTTATGGAAACTGTACGCTGAGAGGGTACCTGCCAGTGCCGACGAGCTTAGCACCTCTGCCAGACTTGCTGAAAAACAGATCATAACCCACAATTGAAAAGGACTTTCTACAGTCGAAACCTACCTCCGGTAGACGGAATACAAAAACACCTTGACTACGCACTGGCTACTTCCTATCATTACGATAAATGAATACTTACATATATACAGAGAGAAGCTTGGAGGGTCACTGTCGCGGTCGGCTTCCTCAGCCCAGCTCAATAACCGCCGGAACGCCATGTTGTATTGGGTTCTTGTTGACAACGACAGGGTGTTGGAGAGCAGAGCCTCCGCCATGTTGAATTCCTGGTGCAGCCCGCTACCACCAGCTAACGCCTTGAGAGTTGCCAGCTGGCTATTGAACATGGCTGGAAAGTAACACATGAACATAGAAACCTCTCACGCGCCAACGAAAACGTGAGTGGGGAGGGGGGGGGGGGATTGTTCACCTTCGCAATACACACCGAATGGTTACATATAATTGAAACTCAATGAAGTAAACAAACTCACGTTCTACGACGATGTAAAACACCGGAATAACTAGAAAATTGCAGAAAAATATTGGCCTAAAAACTTAATTTTTCTGCCCCCTCCCACAAGGTACTGTAGCTTACCCCCGCTACAGGACCCCTCGCATCTTGCCTGCGTGTCAGGCTCCCTGGCATTTTGCCAGTTTTCCCGCTTGTCGTGCTCAGACAACTCCCAGCCAATTGGCCAGCCACTTTTTTATTGGCCGAGCGAGAGAGTGTGCGGGTCAGAGAGACCCAGATGTCTGCGGCCTCATTGACCTGCACACTCTCTCGCTTTTGTAGCTGGCCAATCGAAGAAAATTGGCGCCAATCGTTCTGAGTGGAAAATAGCATTTGTCCCGCCTCGTTCGCTCTTACAGAGCTCCTCGTAGAGACAAACCCATTTTCCACTCCTCGCTACCAACTGTCAAATACCAGGCAGCCGAACCCTACGGCTAATAAACAAAATACAAAACTCAAGTGTAAATAAAGTTTATTACAAAAACCGGAACTCAGTTAGCTCTTGGGAGAGGAGGAGCTATTGTACGTATTCAAAAGAGGAATAAACCGAGATCCGACTGAGAGAATTCGCTAGAGAATGGTCCTTCCCCAATTGATTGGGTGGGAATGAACAGGCGTTCCCCCCGGGCAAAAATACAGACATCGCGAATTTCCGACAGCCAAACCCCCCCCCCCCCGCCCCCGGGCGGATTAACTGGTACGATGGGTGAGTTTTCCATAAAGGCATGCCTAAGATACCCTTAGCCTTGAATCTGCTAATGAAAGCCAACGTGGCCGGGATTGACTCAATTGGCGGTACCCACCATGTACAAGGCGTTGACCAGGCAGTTGTTGAGGCGAAGGCAGGACCCTCGAACCCATTTACTGAGGAGAACGATCTTGAACAGAACCTGAAACACTTTCTATTTTGCTCGTCGGCAAAAGCATCCAACACCGGGTGCCCCCACATGTTAACAATTACGTTGAATACCCACCCCTGAATAGCCCAATCATCAAAATCAACCAGCCTACTGGCAGCATCAGCTTCCTCATTCAATTCTCTAGGTACCCAGTCTACTTGTAACGACGATTTTAACTCCGTCATTAAATTAGACACCGACAACGCATAGGCTTGTAACTCATTCACAAAACTACCCTTCCTCAAAATCAAAACGGCGGCGTGGTTGTCTACCCTTGACAAAATCACTGCGTCGCCTAGTACGTTACGAGTTGCGTTCAACACACGCCACACTCCTAGAAGTTCTCTAATTGTACTGGATTTTGCTTGGTCTTCTAAAGACAGATTGAAAGCTACCGTATGCAACAACACATTTTATTCAGACCTAACGACTCCGCCCACCGCTACTGCGGAGGCATAGGTCCAAATAGCAAAGCACTCACCATGAGCTTGAGACGATATTGGGTTGGCCAGGGACTGTTTTGAGCGCGGCAACAGGAACCGCCAGTAGTCAATCGCTTTCTTCTCAGAAGGTAGCAACAGAAAACGAGAAGAAGAAGGAAGCTCTGATGACAACGCCACTGCAATAACCGACAAAATTGCTCTTGATCTCAACGTAATATCGTGCCCGAAGATGAGTCACATTGAATTGAGGTGCCCCATGACCTTCTGTCTCACCTTGACAGACGGACATGGGTCAGCCTCTAACTCATTCAACCATTGCAATGCCTTAGGCTGGGTTCAGACTACGTGCACCCAGATGCAGCGGCTTTTCAACTCGGGGGCGCGCCTGCTAAAATCATGATTATCGATTGAGCCGCTGCACCCAGGTGCAGAAACTCGTGCACCCAGGTGCATTTGGAATTATTAGTTAGCCTAGTTACCGATACTTGGAATTTTCCTGTTTTCAAATCTATCACAAAACCTAGCCAAGTAATTACTTGCGAAGGGATCAAGGAAAATTTTTCAGTAGCCAAAACAACTTCTGCCGCGTCCAGATCAGCCATGATTCTGTCCGTAGCCAAAGTTGTCTCCGCTGATGACTTCGCAAAAATTATGATGTTATCTAGGTACAGCGCCATGCCCAGGCCTTGCGTCCTCCACCTTGCAACCAAAGGCTTGAAAAGTTTGGTGAATGCAAAGGGCGCGGACGCTGAACCGAACGGAATGACATTGTACACAAAGAAAGATCCTTCCCACTCAAAGCCTGAGTAGGTGCGGTGCCGTTCTGTAATAGATAAATGAAAATACCCCGATTTGAAAACTAGTGTTGTGGCAAAACCCGGCACCGGCAACAGTTCCTTAACCTTAGATAAATCCTCAAATTTTATCTTTTCTTTCACCAGGTACTCATTGAGATGCGAAAGTACTAACCGCAGCTTTTTGCTGTTATCGACTACCATCAGCGGGCTAACTGCCTCTGGGCGGACTAACACCCGACTAATAGCCCCTGAAGCTAGTATGCCCGCCACTTCCCCCGACACGAACTGAACATGGTTACCCGCAACATGATTTTTGCCCTGCAACAGAGGCGGCAACGAAGCAAATTTTAACGGGTAACCATGTTTCACCCACTCCAGGATAAGCCCGGGAGGGTCCAGAGATTTCTAGAAAGACAAGTTATTGGATAACGAACCTGGTACACATTTACTGCCGGCGCTTGTTGTTGGCTGCGTTGGGACAATTGCGGGCGCGGTGCCCGGGGGCGCTGCGCACAAAGCAATTTTTCGCAGAGGAAGGCTGGAAACCTCCGCCGGGTTGCTGGAACGGTCCAGGGACTGGTGGGAAGCCTGGGAACGGCAAGAAGGGGAAGGCTGCTCGCTGGAAAAGCTGAGGGCCACCTCCAAAAGAAGCAGGTCCCACGCTGGATGCTCCACCAAACCGTTGTTTCTTGTAGGCTGGGGCTCCCTCCCTGCGACCCGCACTGGATCGCTTCTCACATGCAGCGGCCTTTGCCCGTTCGCGCAGAACCGCGGCAAATCCGTCATCGAGAGTAGCTGCAATAGGTTGAGTCACTCCACGACTAACTACGAAAAAATTTCCCAACAATACTGCAACAACAGAAAAACAATACCAGGCCTCTTACCTTTAACGAAGCTGCACTTGAAACCCCAATCAACACGCCAGAAAATAAATGGTATAAATGAAGAAATCTGATCACAGAACTGCCACACACTATACCTTCAATGCCTTCGGACTTCTCGAATTTGTTTAATTCCTCGAAGACTGCAAAATCGCTATTCCCGGCGATCAATGCAGCAATACGACGACGCAGAAGCACTACGGCTCGCTGAACAGCTGGTGACGTATCCAGAACCGGATCCACCAAGAACTCCAAAATTCTCGTATTGAACGATACTTGTGCACTGAAACACAAGACCCGTCACCAAAGTGATACTGACCAAGCGAAACGATACTGACTCTACTCAAGCAACAACTTACCGATAACTGCAACAAAAACAGAAACCAGAACAACCCGTACTAAATAACTGCTTATAGCAAATGACTAATATCCAAAACAATAGTAAAAAAAAGTTTACAAATGTTCGGCGACGCCGTAGTAATACCTTAACACCAACTCACGCGTAATTGTGGTCCCTCAACACCGGCAGAGGACTCGCTGGAAGTCGAGGCACGGGCGGCTCAGGTTGGACGACTTGTGCCGACGCACTAGGCTGCTGGAGAGCCGGCGCTGCGACGTTCAGCCGAGCTTCCGCACCTGCTACCACCTGATCGATTAACGAGGCCACCAGATCGTTACGGGCTACAGCTACTTGATCGGCGTTCGGTTGTACAGGAGGTTGAGCGGACTTGTCTGTTGGACTGCTATCTTCTGCCATACACCTGGAATCAAAGCACATGAGCTTTACCAGCGTATGCCAAGCGGCTTGCACGTGTTCGACGCGCTAAACACAGCATCTAGAACCGGCTACTTGGTCGAAGTACGCTCCGGAACACTTAAAAACACTAAAACTACCGTAAAAACTTCTTACCTAATTACTGTTTCGAACGGGATACATGCAAAAGTAAACTTATAAATTTGTACAACTACTCGAAAAAATATCAACGCAAATTACTCGCTGAATTCACCTTCGCAATACACACCGAATGGTTTAATATAATAAAAACTCAATGAAGTAAACAAACTCACGTTCTACGACGATGTAAAACACCGGAATAACTAGAAAATTGCAGAAAAATATTGGCCTAAAAACTTAATTTTTCTGCCCCCTCCCACAAGGTACTGTAGCTTACCCCCGCTACAGGACCCCTCGCATCTTGCCTGCGTGTCAGGCTCCCTGGCATTTTGCCAGTTTTCCCGCTTGTCGTGGAAAATAGAATGTTGTATGATTCCTCAAGCCTGAATCCTCTAGGAAAGTTTAAAAAAAATAATAATATTAATCTTTTACGGCAACTATTTCAGCCGTGTGTTACTTCATTAATTTCAATACAACGAAGACAAGTGATCACATAGAAGTATCCGTAGAGGGGTGGGGTCCGTAGAAGAGAAACTAGGCAATTAGTGTAGTTCACCGACCTGTCTAGTTAACCGACCTGTCTAGTTCACCGACTCAGGGCCGATTTTTCATTTTTTGTTTTTAGCTTCGCGGTCGTAAATATATACTTTATTCCGTGGAAAAGTGAGTGGTAAGAAAAACCCATTCCATATAGCTTATTCCATGATTTATTTTGCTGCCTTATTTTTCGTGCTTTATATCATTCAAAGAATACATTCGTGCTTTATATCATTCAAAGAACTTATATAATTCAACGGAGGACCAGGCTGGCGGTACAATTATTAGAGATGTTATAGACCCTCTAATTTTCGGTACTGCAAGTCTGCTCTGAAGCTCGGACAAAAACAGTTTTTCTCTATAATATAACTAATATCTTTAAGGAAGATAACGGTAGTTGTTTACCTTTCGTCACACATAGAGGTGATACTATTTGTAATTTATTATTAATAAACAATTCTAGCGATTAATGGTCTATGCTTCTATTCTCTTCAAACAGATCAAAAACTGTATTCAAATGACACTTCATTTACTGACAGCACACGGTTTATATTCTGAAAACTCAGGATTTTGTCCTAAAGAAATGTATCGATGTTTGATGTGGGTTCTACAAAGAAGATCAGACGAACTCTCCGGATTAGATTCCTTGAGGATCACATCAGTTGAAACACCCAACTATTCAGCTGTCGCCGAAACTCTGTGTAGGTTTCATTATATCACAATCAGCTTGAACCACTGACCGATAGATCAATAAAGCCAATAGTTGGAATGACTTATCGTCGTTTCATTTAAAATACACGAGTTAATTATTTATGTGCGCAGACGTTTTCTTGTTCTACAAAGAAGATTCTTGTATCAATGTTGCGTGGATGGTAAACAAACCTGAATATATTCACCGTTTATTTGAATTCACTAGGAATACGTCACCGGAGATAACAAGTAATTTAACAAACTCTTAGGCAGGGTTCATACTTCCTGTCGCTGAATTCGGCAGCACGCGCGACAACACACAAATCATGATTATCGATCGCGTCGCTTGTTGCCGAATTCCGCTACAGCGACGTCGCGCCGCCAATTGGGTGTTCATACTTTTTTGTTGCCAAATCACGTCGCTGTCGCTCAATTAGGCCACAATTGCTGCCGAATTCAGCGACAAGTGTAGTTTACTAGCTAGTAAAATACATGAAGCGTCGCTAATTGGTTTTTGTTCAGTTTTTTCTCCATTACTTTAATTTTTCAATTTTAAATGATTATTTGGGTAGATACTAACTCAGTTAAAACATATATTACTTCTTTCAAAATTATTTCCCGGTAAATGGAGTGGGAAATGATCTGGTTTTGACTTTCTAAAGCTATCAAAACAAATTGTCTACACTCTATATTGATTGTAAGTTTATTAAAACTTCGAAAATCACACTTTCGAACTTTAAGTGAGTTTTAAAACAAATTTGATCATTAGTCTGGAAAACATTGAATCGTATAGAAACATCGCTCTTTGCATCATGATAGAAATTTTTACCAATCAACCATGCAATAAGGTTTTTCGAACAATCTGAATCAAAATTATTAAGTAAAACTGACATTTTACAAAAAGAGCATTGTTTTAAACAAAAATATGACATTTAGTAACAAACGGAGGAAAAAGTCGTTCATACTTTTTGGTAGCTAGATTAAGCGACATTGCTGCTGCCAAATTGAGCGACTGCAGCATTTCGAAAATGCTACGCGGCGACTGCTGCTGTCGCCTAATTCGGCGACAGAAAGTATGAACCCTGCCTAAACTAATACAATGAGAGCCTCACAGTTTAGAGTGGCATGTAATGTTGAATGGGCCAGAATGTACTTTTCACCTCTGAAGCGAACTTAGTATTTAGTACGTGAGGACTAGATACTAGAGGTGCCATGAAATAATAATTAAATTTTGTTCTATAAAAAAAATAATTTTTAAGTGTTCTATTTTCTATAATTCGAAATAATTGTACTACTGTTTTATTGCAGTTGAACTACAGCTTTACTGGCGTTTTACTGCAGTAGCGACACTGTACTACTACCGTTTTACGACTGGTGATACTGCAGTAACACTACCAGTAAAACGGCAGTAGTACGGTGTTGCTACTGTAGTAGAACGCCGGTTTTATCTTTACAGTGTATGGAGGGACCTTCACACGTAATGAAGTTGATGTTCTCGTGTTTTCATAAAAATGAATGAATGTAACCCTCTTTTTCTTTTATTCTCTCTCTTTACCTAGGTGTCTTAATGTCTCTGTCTCTTTCGTTTCGTCTTTCAGATTGACTAATATCCCGCTAGTACATGTGAACTTCTTCTCTGGTTGAGATAACCTTGTGAAGGTAGGAAGCAAAGCACGTTGTAGTTCAATCTGGCAACTAATAATTGTTTCTTTTTTGAACAGATGTTTCATTCACCATTATCCATATTATTACCATCGACATTTCAAACCTTTTTCCATATCTTTCCAGATCGAAAAAACGAAACACAAAGTATTTGATCAAATCTTCGTAGTAGTGTGATGTCGATGCACGTCATAGTTCACAGACTTCGACCGAAAAACAACATTATACGGAACGAATCCTAAACTCCATAAGTTACAAAGCAGACTTTTTTCCAATATTTGTTTGCGACTGGGTGACGATTAAGCTTAAACACATTGAGCGTATGTCTCCTAGTGAAAACTGTATGAGTTGTTCCCCTCCAAACCTTCACCAAGATAGTGTATTCTCATAAACTACCCATTGTGACACTTTGAACTTTTCGCTGATGTTTAAACTTGAGTTATAGGTTGTAGCTTAATGCCTTTGAGCCTAGTCGCCACCCACTCTGTCTGCGCGTAAATCCATGGAAACGACGCGCACAAAGAAACGTTGTCCATCTTTCATGGAAGTATACCAAGCTGTTGGGAACAACAAATGAAACTACACATTTGCAGTGTTCAGGCTGTGTAGTGTAGTTTGATCCTGATACTTTTTTCTGGAAAACTTGTTCATTTTTCTCACTCCTTCTTCCTCTCCTTATTCTCTTTCTCTTTTTCCATATCTCTCCATCTTATTTGCTCTTGTCTATCTTCCTCTTCTTTTCCTTTTTTCTCTCCCTCTCTCTATTATCTCTCTCTCTCTCTATCTCTCTCTCTCTCTCTCTTTCTCTCTCTCTGTCTCTCTCTGTCTCTCTCTCTCTCTCTTTCTAATTCCCTCGTAATGATGTTATACCATCCAGTTGCAACCAGTTTATAATCACTATTTGTACCTACCACGTGCTGTAAACCATCTCTCCATAGAGTATCATTATACGTAAACAATGTCTACGTAACCACGTAACTCATGATTCAAATGTTTATTCTCATAGTTTGATGAGTCTTTTCTATAGCCTGCCGCTATAGTGTTTGCTCTTCAAGGTTTTTGTTATAGTTCACAACATTCCTACTGAGACTCCTACAGTAATAATATTTATTCCACTAAGTAATAGCACATAATAATAATCTTCCGTGAAATAGGAATAAACTGAAAACCCCAAAGGGATGGAAGCATAACTCTTCCATCTTCAGGTCATGGGGAGCTTTTTAGCATTTCAGTTGACTCGCATCTAAACTATTGTAGTGAAAATGGAACATGTTGGAATAGGACGGCAATATCAATAACATCCAAATACGTCTTAAATTGCTCAACACTTTTCAATTGTCCAATATCCTTACTTATTGAATTCCACATTTTTAACACTCTCGGAAAGAACCAATTAGTATCACTGATTTTATCGCATAAAATGAGACGATGCCTATCCCTCGGAAGGTTACTGTTTTTCCATGGAACGATGGGAAGCTGGGATAGGCCCGTCCTTATTTTGTAAGCCTGTAACAAGTCAAATTTAGCACGTCTGAAATAGAATGGTCGTTCGTTCAAAATGCTCAATCTATCCGTGTAAGACTCATAAGAGACTCTACATTTCTGAAAAGCGGTAGCCGTGAATCTCCTTAATGGTCCTTCTAAAACAAGACATGAGTGTGAATTAAGAGAAGGACAGTATATTTCGCTACAATATAGAAGTACCGGTGAAACATAAGTATTGAATAATGCCATATACTATTCCGGAGTACCGAACGAAAATGACCGAAGTATTTTTGCTGAAATCGCTGAAGCTTTGGCAATCTGCTGATTTATGTGACACTCAAAATTTAGTTTTTCGTCAATCATTACTCCAAGATCTCTTATGACCTCTCTTGGTTCAATGAGATTTCCATTGATGTAATATTTCTCTCTGGTGTTTTTTGCACCGAGATGAAGAACATTGATTTTATTCTGCGCCAAAGGAAGGCGCCAGTGCACAGACCACTCATAGACTAGATCAGTTGTATCTTGTACAACTTCTGGATTGGAATCATAAATTTTAAGATCATCAGCGAAAAAACAATGTTGTACTTGGTGACTATTGAGAAGTAATGATAGGTCATTGATGAAAATGAGAAATAAAAGAGGACCTGTAACAGTTCCTTGAAGTACTCCTGAGGTAACATCAAACGATCGTTCAGATAATGCATTGTTTGTTCTCACGAAAGATTTTCGATTAGTCAGAAAAGTTTTGAACCACCGAATCATTTGACAATCCAGACCGAATGATTCCAGTTTGTATAGTAGTTTTGCATGAGAGACTTTATCAAAAGCTTTTCTAAAATCGAAGTATACAACATCTATAGACTTATTTGTATGAATTTTCTTTTTCCATGAATCAATAGAACTCAAGAGCGCTAGGTTGCATGACCTTTTCTCAATAAATCCGAATTGGTTTTTTGAAAATCGATCGCTGAATTTGGTTCTGATGTGGTAGGCTATCATTTTTTCCATAACTCTGCATACTGCTGACGTGATAGAGATAGGTCTGTAATTGTCGGGCGAACATTTCAATCCCTTCTTGTAAACGGGTGTTATGAAAGAAGTTTTCCATTGTTTTGGTAAGAACGCTGTGTCATATGATTCTTGGAACAGAAGTGAAAGTGGATGGGCTAATGAAAGAGCGCATTTTTTCAAGAGTAGTTGGTTGAGAAAATCGGCGGAGAATGTAGTTTTTGATGGCTGTTCTATGAGGTATTTGTATACCATGTGCGGTTCAAAAGGCACCTCGAATTTCCGAGTGTTCATCTTGGGCAATTCAAACTTATCAAAGTCAACGACCGTGTCAGCATCTAATTCGTAAACAGAGGAAAATTGCTCGGCAAAAAGGTTAGATTTCTCCGGGTCGGAGAAAGCTAGTTTGCCGTTTTGTGAGCGTAGAGGAGGAATATCTTCTCTGGGTTTGATGTACCTACGAAGATGCTGGAAAAACTGTTTTTTGTTACCGGACTCCAGAACTTTTTTCTCATTTTTCATTCTGAACGCAGTTAGCTTTTTACGCAGTAGTTTCACTAATGTCCTATACCGTAGTTTGCTCTGCTCGGAGGTGTGCCATGTTTTGTAGGCATCACGTTTCTCAGCTAACAATTTGCGAATATAAGGTGGGAAATTGGCCTTTGACCTTCTAGAAAAGTATGGGGTATTATCCCGAACAATTTCTTCGGTGATTTTACAGAAATGATCATACTTCTGCTGTAGCGTGGAGAAATGACTGAACTGTCTATGCCAATTAAAACTCCCTATGAATTGATTCACTCTTTCGAAATTTGTCTTGGAGAAATCGAGTCTTTTCGCAATCTGATGTGTATTGTTATGATACGTCATTCCGTCATGCGACAGCTGGAGCGAAAAATCTATCGATGAATGGTCACTATTGAGTAAAGGGGGAGATGAGTCAACCTTACAAACTTTCCGAAGGCTGTTGTGAAGCTGAAAATGAAGTTCATGTAAAAAGCTCTCGTATATTTATTCTACCTAAGAACGAGAAATAAGTACGAGAATTTATCTGATCAAAATTAAGTGAGCAAAACGGCTTGGAATTTTTCAAATCCCACTGTAGGAGTCTCAGTAGGAATGGAAAAGACTATACCTGATGCCTCATATACATGAATACCTGTGTTTGTAGTTTGATCCAGTTGCTTTTTGGTCTAAAATTCGTGAACTAAGATGTGTGTTGAGATCAAAGTACAACGCGAGCATACTTTGATCTTCTCGTTCGCACGTAGAGTAGAAAGCTGAATCTGTCCGGTCAACTTATGAGATAGATGAGTCTTCGGAGAACTTTGACTCGCTTATGCGGTGCAGAGTACGTATGCTAGAAGATTCCGGTACCTTCCTCCCATCCTGCGTCTCTCGCTCTACCTCACTATTTCTCGTCTCTACATCCCGCCAGGATGTAAGCGACAAGAAATAGCGTATGTTGGAGGAGACGCAGGATGGGATGAAGAGGCCGGGATCTTCTAGCATACGTGCTCAGTACATTCACGTATTTAGAGCAACGATTGCGCATTCATCATGGTCTCCAACAGTTTTCTAGTCGACTGTAGTGGTCCACGTAAGACTGACAGTGACTATTTATATTTCATATTTCATATTTATTTATTCACGTCACTTTGTCACGAGGCGGTTTCTTGTAAGGTCTTGGTCCCTTTCCTTCATAGAAGTCTTCATGGTGGACCATCGAATGCTCTGTTGGCATTGATACTGTGACATGCGAGAAACTTCTTGGAGCAGGGGAAGAGAACTGCTTGTGATCATAATATTCTCGACTATACGACGACAATATTGGAATAATCTAATTGTAGTTTGAACGCGACGCAACTGGATCAAACTACAAACACAGCGGAATAGTGGAATATGCACCGAAAAGCTTGCTTTGGAATATCGAACACTATAGTTTTCACTTTAATCGCGCCACGTGGCCTTTCAAAATGCATTGCTGGATGCCGAAGATGACTAATATTAGTTATTCCAACGATCGAGCCACAATTCCCCATTAGAAAAACGTATATGATTGTTTTCCAACGTAGTTTTGTTACTATTTTTTCGTGTTCTCTCCGCTCAACTATTCCGCTCTCTCTCTCTCTCTCTCTCTCTCTCTCTCTCTCTCTCTCTCTCTCTCTCTCCCTCTCTCTCTCTCTCTCTCTCTCTCTCTCTCTCTCTCTCTCTCTCTCTCTCTCTCTCTCTCTCTCTCTCTCTCTCTCTCTCTCTCTCTCTCTCTCTCTCTCTCTCTCTCTCTCTCTCTCTCTCTCTCTCTCTCTCTCTCTCTCTCTCTCTCTTTCTTTCTCTCGCTGCGAATTGTACTCCCTTCAATAACATTCTACAATAATCTTTCAAGTATTCAAGGACATTTATCAAACCAACAAACTGAATTTTAGATTCACTGTTATACCTATGATTGAAGTAAAAACGAATAGGCAAAGTATACACTCTTGAAAGATTTACAATCTTACTGTAGAAGGATATTGTTGCGTGAAACAGACTATACTCACTATACAATTCAGACGTCGTAGCAATTCCTACAAAAGTTCATGAGATCACCTCATAAGTTATTGGTGCGAGATTCTGATGAGATCCTGTTGAGTGCTATGCTATAGTCTGTTCCACGCACTTATAACCCTCTACAGTAATCTGCGCAAACTTCCAGGTCAACGTTTCGTAGTTTGCTGTTTTTGGAATTATTTCAATTTTTGATATTGTGTTTTCTACCTTTGCTACTAGACACCCTGGTAGTTTGAAACCTAAATAATGATTTATACATTAGAGAAAGGCTCCTAAATATTGGACGGATTACTGTAGAAGGACATCGATTGGTGAAACAGACTATACGACATTAGAAGTTTACGACAAGCTCATGAGGTATCTCATGGAAAAATCATGAGTTTCTCATGAGATTGGAAGGATTGCTACGCCGCCAGTTCTGAAGTGTAATGCGCATCCACTTAGAAAAATAATATTCTTGTGAAAATTAGTAGTTTGGCTTAAACAAAAAATAAAAGTTCACACATCCGTGATCATAGTAGAACTTGTGAGAGTCCGATAGAGCTTTTGCAAGAAGAGTTTGGAACGCTTTTACATTTCGATTTTTGATGAAGTTGCCCAGTCGTGCGTTAGTTTATAATTGAGCAAAAACTCATTTAAAGCACTCTCGGAACTTCATCATTCTCATAAATTATCATGCTCTCTTAATTGCGCTCTCTCATTTCTTCCGGCCAACTTTGAGAACGTACATTGTGGAAAATTATGTAATGGAGAATTTATAATGGAAAGTTTCTTTGTATAATCAAAAACTATATAATGGATAGTTTCTTTGTTATCGTTTTTTGCATGCATCACACTTATATAAAAGTTTCTCGGACAAGTCGTTCAATTCAAGGTTGTTTTATGTTTGAAACCAGCAGCACGCGGCAAGGTCAAATAGTTTCTCCACATTCAATTCAGCTTCCGTCGATTATCAGCAGCTTTTCTGAATACACTTTTAACCTAATTATGTTTATTCAATTGTTGTATTTATTTCCGTAGTTTTCAGTATTATGGGGTCTTATTGGAAAAATTGTATTTGTTTTTGTAAATTGTAATATTATGAGGTCTAATTGGGAATAAGAGCCCACCTGAAAAGTTGGGAAAGTTTCGAAGGTACAGTCTTTTTCATTCCTAATTCCTACTGAGACTGACTCCTACACTAGGAATAAAAAACGTTCAATGCGTTCAAATTACTTAAATGCTGTCGGAAAGGTCAAGGAATCTTACAAATTATTATGTCCCCATAGTGCAAAGGGTGTACCGAGTCTAGGTTGGATGCGCAAGTCCAGATTGCGCAAACACCCGACAGAGATTTTTTTCGCATCAGGAAACAGTTAGTGCAAAAATTTAATGTGTACTGTAGGAGTGTCAGTAGGAATGGTGTGGACTATGAGAAGGGGTCCTGACTCTAGAACAAATCATCGTGCGCAGCGCGGAGAGCTGCGCAGATTAGTTTTTGTTCTGCAGACATTACAAAACAGATTATTACAATTTTCTTCAAAGTACGTCGACCATTTTCTTAGATTTTTGCATGAATCACTGAAGGGCAACACGTCTACAAGATACTAAGTTCACGTTCCAAGTAGAATTTATTGAGAGGAGTTAGAGGGCCCAACGTCTCGCAAAAATGGCTTCCGTGCGGGGCGGCGGCGGCGGCGACAAAAGTGTCCGCCTCCTCAAATCTCGGCATAGTTTCGCACAAAATTAACTTATTCAAAAAATACTTACATTATTGAAAAGCTCTAAAAAAGTTGAGGTATACGTATTTTTCAGGTATGTCTGAAATTTGAATATTACGTGTGAGAGAGCCGAAAATGGTCTCGCAAAAAATCATGGATAGACCGGTTTCGTGAAAATAAAAATGAAAGAAGAGTTTAACGTGTAGTAGGAAGACGTTTTCCAATGAAGAACTCATGACAGGCGGGTACAGCTTGCTTTTCACTCCTATTCACATGTCTGATTGGCGGATTGGATAAACGCTCTATTCACGTACTGCGAACGAAGGTTCGATTCCTGCCTGGAGTCTAGAGTGGAAAATTTGCTATCACTTGAACGAGGTTACAACTACACCAAACGTTCTGCACTACGGCACGGTTTAAAACTCCAATAGAAAAACATAACATTCCTTGTTAAGCTTATTGTTCAAAAATATCATTTTTTATCAAAAATGACCGTTACTTCGTAACCATAGAAAAAGAGTTCAATTAGTATAAAAAACGAGTGTAAAGAAAGTAAAGATTAGTTTTGGATAAATATGTACAAGAAATATAAAAGAAGTCCAATAAAAATATTTTGAGGAAAATGCTAATCTCGCTTCTCTTGAAAACAACGGAGTATAAGCTAGATTATTGTGAGTCGCAGTCAGAAGTTTTCTTCCGACAACCAAAAACTAGGTATCCTTTTTTTGAAATTATAAACCGAGCGAGATTAGAGTTTTCCTCAAAATATTTTTATTGGACTTCTTTTATATTTCTTGTACATATTTATCCAAAACTAATCTTTACTTTCTTACACTCGTTTTTTTATACTAATTCTGGTACAGTTTACTGTGTTTGTAGTTCGATCGATCAAACACTCTTTTTTAAGATCTGTATATAATCAAAGATGTGTCCGAACACAGCATGAATTCTGAAACACAGTAATCTCGCACTTAGTTGAGCGACGACTGCAGTTCGATGAGTAACTATCAAGGTAACGACCAAAAAAACATGGTGCATTTGCTCTGTTTTTAACTTAGAACCGGTAGTTATACACTGTTTTCTAACTTGTATCAATATGAGAATCATATGTTGTTTTCTCCATTTTTTCTTCTCGTATAAGTCACGTATGGAAAAGTGAAATGCAGAAAAGACACCGAGAGTCAACATATCGTTTTTTATGAGATTTTTTTCTATATGCCATCGACTATACTCACACTACAACAACCCTTCCATTTAGCATTAAGGTTTAGGTAGGTCGTATACGTCTTGATGGTTCTTTGCACACTTTTCCTCCTGTATAACCAAGCAATGGTCCATGTATACCTATATTCTGTTTCACCAATCAATGTCCTTCTACAGTAAACCGTCAAATTATAACAGGACGTTTTCAAACGAACGATTCATTATGTAGTTTTCAAGCTTTCAGAGTTCGTAGTAGTGAAGGTGCAGAAGACTTTGACCTGGAAGTCTAAACAGATTACTGTAGAGGGCTGTGAGTGGGTGAAACTAGCTATAAACATCATCCCAATCCAAATTTCCGTGGATCAACAGTATTCAAAGTCACTGAATTTTCCTACATGACAAAATGCAGGAGAGAAAAGTAGTCCAGTATATTAGCTCGCGAGAAGTTTTCCGACGCTGAGTCACAAACTAAATATTTTTAATAACGTGTCGGTCGGACGTACCAGTGAGTCAGGAAAAAACACTTCTGTTTTATTGCGCCAACTTTATGACTATCCGTCACGTATTTGTTATGAAAACTGGGCGAAGTGGTCAAAACATGCGAAGTTTGGATTGCCTCCCCGTTCTCATTCCATATTTCACACAGTTCAAGCTCGCTACGATCTAGCTTTTTCTCTCGTTCGAACACCTATATACTGTTAGTCAATTGCACAGTCACGTGAAACATGTGAAACACAGCAGAACTTACGTGGAATGAGAAAGTGCACGATTCCTCATTAGAATGCTAACTTCGTGTGACTATTCAATTGACTTTTAGTATACTAGAAGTAAATTGGATAGTCACGTAAATTCGGTATTGTAATGAGAATTCGTGCACTTTTTCATTTCACGTTTAGAGTTCTGCTGTGTCTAACTTGTTTCACATGACTGTGCAGTTGACTATTAGCATACTCGCCTACTTCGACAAAGTTCTCGTCGTGTCTTTTTCAAATACAACTTCATGAATAGACATCATATGCCGGGAGTCCTACAGTATGATTTTGCTACTCTGCTTATCGACATGTTTTTTTAATGATAAGTTTGTTAAAACTCTAAGATTTCCGCATTCGCATGAAATATTCATAAAAACAGGGTTCACCGAAAAAAGAGTCACGTTGAAATAGTGCAAAACATTCTATTAACTCCATTGCATTCTTTTCATTTGATCTACCGTATCTTCCCAGGCATTCATCTTTCCGCAGATCAGTGTTTCATAGCCCAAAGAACACCTACCGCATACTGTACAATTTCAGCTGTGTAATCGTATTCTCTGGCCACTATTTTGCGTTTTCTGTAGTATGATTTCATAGCTCGTTTGGTGCGTAGTGGTGAACCAGGATGCACCACCAAACTTTTTTCGCGTATAAGACTTTGACCGATGTAGTATAGTGGTATAAACGATTGTCCCGTTTTTTTCCGTCCCGGGTTCACATCCGCTAAGGGGCTGCAGTTTTGCAAATGAACATCGATGTTCCTGTACGAACCATAGTTCTCCGTATTTGTACTAATTTTCAGTTGTTATGCCTCTCTCTTTCGCTCTGTCTCCATTGCTCTGTATCTTTCTATACTAAATAATAAAGGGAGAAGCATATATACGAAACAATTTTACTGATTTCCAACTACGGGAATACATTTATATCTAATTTGTTTGCTTTCTTGCTGCTGTCACCAAGAGCGGTGTGAAATCTGCGTTTTGTAGTTTGCTCTCAGACCACATTGTGACCTCAGCCATAGGCAGGATGGGCCAAATCGATACCCAATATCGCCAGTTTTCCAAGAAAGTCAACCATTGTGTTTCATTCACCCTCCATGATATGCTGCATTGCTCTCCATTTTTCTCAAAGTAGTGACAAAATCTCAACCAATTTCTCTTATTTAGTAATTTTATCTTTCACGAAAACATGAAATAGTTATGCTTCCATCCATATCACTCTTTCACTAGCACCTAGAAGTTTACGTTGAAGATATTGGAACATTGTTATTATTATGAAAATGTATATTTTTCAGAAAAATGGCGGACTCCGATACCGACAAAATCATCATGATTCTTCTCATTTTGTTCCTCCCGGTCAGTTTTTGGTGGTCAATTATGTATTTCTGAGGGCACCATGAAACAGTTCATGGGCGATATACTGCTTTCCATTCCTACATAAACTTCTACAGTACCTTCAGTATGGTTCAGAAGATGAGAACTATAAGCTGTTTGTACTTCTCTTGCACGGTATACTGTTAGCCAGTTGCACAGCCCCGCGAAACGTGTTGAACACAGCAGAACTCATTAGAATGCTAACATTACCTGACTATGCAATTCATTTATAAATGTAAAACCAAAATATTAGAAGATAGAAAGTGTACAATGTAGATTAGAGATTATAACTGCGTGGCACAGAATCTAATATCTGTCACACCCCTCGCGGTATCACAATGGAATATTGTTGAAAAAATCGGTAAACAACGAGTCGATAAGATAAAATGATAAACTTGTGTTGCTAAATGTTGATAACGATTGTTTGTATTGAAAACCCTCTGTTGTAAAAACAACTCGTATACTTTCCGTATGAAGTAGGACGATTATGTGGAGTGTGGACCAATCCCGACGCATCGGTTAAAGGCAGAGATCCACGCCAGCATCTAAATTGAGATTAGGTCCCTTTCCAATTCTACTTGGGTAGTTACTACCAGATAATGAGTGAAAAAAGGGAACATTAAAATTTACTTGATGAAATTTTTTTTTGAACTTCATCGGGTTTCATCGGAAATCGGGCGGTACCTCTGCGTATATGCGCACCTACCGTAACGCAACTAGAGGTGGCGAACTTGAGGGGTGTCCTAATCATTGTATTTGTGTTTATTTCAAGTTTATGATAATGTTTGAAATTTTGAATAAAAACAGAGAAAATAATTACATACAAAGAAATAATTTGAGTATTATTTATTTAACACGGTTGAATATACAACCGCGGCCTAACAGGTAACACGTCCGCGGGACTGCGCGGTACTACCGCGGACCTGCAGATTGAGAAATTCGAACATTCGCTAACAAACTTACTGTAAAACTTGGGATATTCTTTTTCTTCCTACTATACATATTCGAAACTGATAAAAATGAGTCATTTATAGGCGATTCACTATATATTCAATTTGAATGCTGGCGTGGATATCTGCCTTTAAACTGCAATTGAAAATGTATGGCAGTTGGAAGCGTTGGAATTGCTCCATAAAGTCGTACTTCTTTAATGATCTAATAATTAGAAAAAACGGGAAATACATTTTACAACTAATAATGTTCTATTTCCAGCCACTTGCTGTGTGGTTCAAGGACCGTTCCTGCAGTGGACAAGTCTGTCTCAACATCATTCTTCTCTTCTTTTTCGTGCTGCCCGCAATCATCCACGCACTCTGGTACTGCTTCATGAGAAACTAGACACTCGCAACTCCATTTTCACTCGCATACTCCATTTTCGCATAATTGTCCACATTTTCAACAGTTTTCCCATAATAAAACATTTCTCATCGACCAGTGCTATGCCATGAAAAAGATCAAGATGTGAAGACGTCCAACTGTGCCACGAGAATTGTTTCCCCGAAGAAATGCCATTATCTCCAAATTAACATGTTTTCATTACGTTTGCCAGATCAAGTTATTACTCGTGAAAGGTGTAGTTTTTCGAATTCTTACACCGAGGTCAGATGTTCAAATCGAAAGTTCAAACTAAAACACAGAAAAAACGAGTCGAAGTTTTGAAAATTGAGAAGGAAATTGTGATTTCTGCCCTAAAAACTTTCAGGCTTTCAGAACGTATGATAGAGTTTAGTTAAAGTTTACATTCAAGTTTCGATCAATTTTTCAGGGTAGATGGATAAAGCTGATTCAGAAACTGAATGAAAGTTTATGTTTGTACTCAACGATTTTCCGTATCTCTATCACGTTTAATAAAATGTCTTCATACTAGCTCTTGACAAACAAGGTTGACCAATGTCAAAACTTTGCTGGAGTGACTAGCCAACCGAATCTTTTTGGGGTAGAGGCGAAACGCACCACTTTTATTTTTCATCCACTCAACTATTCTATCACACTGTAACTATATTGGAACAGAGCTTTCATTCTTAATTGTATTCATCAATCAATAAGCATAGTTTGTTCTAGCACGCGTGTCCCATCTCCCGCCAAGTCTCCGTCTGCTCGCGCTCTCCATGAGGCAAAAGTCCCACCTTGGTGAGCTTCCGAGTGGTTTAACAGCAGTTTATGGGATGCAACCAACAAAATTTTGTAGTCTGATGTCAGCCATAAATAACAAATAACGATCAAGAAGCAACGGGAACCAAACTACATACACAGAACAGTTTATATGATTTTGCGAACAATTAAACTTTTTGGTGTTCATTGATGCTCCTTTCTTGATTGGTGACAGAAAGACTGCACTATCCATATTCCCGTAATTGTCCACATTTTCTTCAGATTTCTCATAATAAAACATTTATCATCGACCAGTGCTATGACATGAAAAATCCAGGATAACAATAAACAATAACAATTACCTATTCTAATCTAAACAAATCATCCGCTAACCAGAATACACGATTGAAATGAGAACAAAATGTGTGGGCAAACTGCCTGATATAATTTAGTGGAAGACTCCCAAGAGATCCTGCTCACGGAAGATGGAGTACTCCTTATCCTCAACGATAACCTGGAAGAAAATTGGTGAGCCACATCGTAATTCATATTGTGGAGAAAGCATGCACTGACAAACTTGATCGAATAGTTGTCAAAACTTTCGACTCAAGAAACACTTGAGAACCATCCACGCAGAAAGCATATAGTAACGAAAACTTCTCTAATGAAACCCCGCAAATTAAACAAGCACTAAGGAAAATAACTCAAAGACCAACCTTGGATCCTCCGTACTCGGGCAACAAAACGCGATCTCCAGCCTTCACGGACATGGGGACGAGTTCTCCTCTCTCATTACGAGCTCCGGGCCCAGCAGCAACTACGGTGGCTTCCAGGACCTGCAAAACGTAGTTTATAACTAATACAAAGAACTAATTTAATAGTAAACAGATCCTTCAGTTTGCAAGTGTGACAGAAAGTTGACCAAATATAAGCGAGCTAGACCAATAAAGATCATTTGGTGTTATGTGAACGAACGCAATACAAAATACGGTTTAAATATTTTGTCGGAAGTAGCATATAATAACGCTAACTGAAGATAAACAATCTATCAATATTTTCTAGCTCTAGTGTTGAGCGTGATACAACTTTAACCAACCTTTCCTTGGGCCTTCTCGGGGAGCATGATTCCTCCCTTGGTCTTTGTCTCGGCGGCAACTCGCTCGATGAGAACTCGGTCATGGAGTGGCTTGAAGGACTTGAGGAGGTCCGAAGCCTGAAATAAATATAATAATTACCATTAAACAACATGCACTAATAGTTTCAGTACATTAGACCCGCACTCGAGTAAGGTAAACCCGTCAACAAGGAAACCTGCCGATTCTGACGTGTTTTCACCATACCTAGATGAAAACACGTAAGAAACGCAAACTTGTCAAAAGGACACTCGCTGAATTTGACATGTTTATCTTGTAAACACGTCAAATTTCCACTATCTCGTACAATTTCAAGCAAAACCGTAGTCGGTCTTCAGCAAATTTCACGAGTATGAACTAGTCGAAAACTACTTCTATTTCTAGTTAACAAATTCCTTTCGAAATATTAAAATCTTTCTTTTGAAAAAAAACCTTTTTCAAGATTTTGACCACAAATTTTGGGATTTTTGCTGATATCTCCACAGAATTGGGCAACTTCCCGGTAATTACGAAAAACTTACAGCAGCACGACGAAGAGCAGTGAGGAACATGGTGATTTTCTGGGCAAAAAGTGGAGCGAGACACGAAAATGCAAAAGTGATGCAAACTCAGACACTCTAGCCGTCTGTTTCTAGAAAAGGGGCGGAGTTTCGTTCAAATGAACCAATCACAGCCGAGTTCGCGAAAATTCCTCTGCGTCTCTCGCGGACGGTCAGAGCAAATTTTTGCATCAGACTTCACGAAGCGCTCTCCATTTCAAGTTCGAGTTTTTGTTTTGTTTTACTTTTCTAATAACCTCATTGAATAGTGAGTTAATCAATTTATGAAATGTTGTATCCTTTGCAATTACAAAGTAACAACCTTGTAGAAACCTAGGGCGATACGTTAGCCTTTGATATGATATAGAAAACAATTAATTAATAAATGTTTATATAAAACTATAAGATAACAAAGTATAAGAACCCTAGTAACTACTCGTGAGTGTGTGAGAGAAACAGTATAGATAGTATATACGGACGACTAGCTCGTAAGTTGCTAGTTTACGAATGAGGGTACGAGAGGTGCAAGAGAGGGCGCAATCCTGATATTGATTACTGACCCTTGAACGGTCTAACAATAATATGTGACGAATGTCACGTAGAGTACAAAAGATCATGTAGCACACAAAGAACGATCAATATGGTATTGGGATTTTAGCAATACCCAACACCTCCCCTTTTTAAGACAGAACCTTGGGGTAACAGAAAGCACTAATGTCACGAAGAAAGACATCGTCGACTAAGCTTAGTTGAGCTGTAGACAGCTTCAGCAACGTATGAGAGATGTAGAAGTTGGAAACCACGTAGACTGGATACACCACGTAGACCGGCTATACCACGAAGACTTCATTCGACAAACTCGGTGCCCGCTTTTTCTTAATCTTCTTCTTATCCTCACGCGTTCTCTGTGTCTCATTCCTTCCACTCAGTGGATTGTTCTCTCGCATTACATCCTTCAACAACTCAAGTTCCACTGAACTCTGATGTTGTGATGTAGACTTGGCACAATTCATCTCGAACTTGCCGTTCTCTCCTCTTTTTGAATAAAAGTATGCATCGCGCAACTCATTCACATCCTGCTGACCTAGACTTCTTCCAGTCAGTCTTTGTTGGCACAGTTCGTGCTGCAAGTTTTCTGCAAACCTCACACACTTCTGTCCACATTCCAAGTCAGATGACAATAAGTACTCCAGCTTGAGATTTACCTTTTCACATTCCATCCTGAACTTCTTCGAAGTAAACTGTGAATTCAACTTAGTGACAATAGTGTCTGGCATTCGATCAACTCGCTTGAACAAATCCATCATTTCACGTACAGTTGATTCTGCCTTGATGTCCTCCATCAAAGAAACTTCAGGCCAACTCCCACTTTCGTCTTCCACTACTAGATAAAAGTTGCCTTCTATCGGTCCAACCACGTCTACAGTGACCTTCTGCCATTTCTTATCCCTTGTACTCGGCATCACTGAACTTCCGGTTGGATCACTTCTTCTGATCTTATCTTCGACAGCTTCGGTTGGGGAACTAGCTTTGACTACATTCTCAGTCTCGTACTGCACGTTCCGTTCTCCATAACTTCTTCCAACCTTCGATCTTGGTGATCTCTTGTTCCTGTCGAATGATAATTTCTCGCTAGGTGTGCCAAGCTCTTCTGGCTTGCACATGTCTGACATCATACTTAAATAATGCGACATTCTCTTGTTCTGTGTCAGCCAATCTAAGCCACACACACTCCTTGCGTTCGACACATAAACATCTCCTGCTCCATATTCCGAGTTGATCACAAAGTCACAATTCATTCTACCCATGACAGTCATACGATCTCCACTGGCATTTGAAACTTGTACTTTTGATCGTTTCAGTTTCGGTCTTCCTATTCGTTCCCAATCCTTCACATTCAATATAGTGATATCGGAACCGGTATCTAGTTGCATTTCCAGATCATGACCATTCACTTGAACAGGCAGGTAACGTCGTACCACGTTAACCTCTTTTCCACGTCCGTGAGACTGAACAAACACCGAATTGTTCACTCGCGTCTCCGTTCTCGCCGTCTTCGTTCTGAACTTTCTCGCTCGTTCACAGAACTCTTGCTTGTGTCCTTCGCCTTTGCACTTGCGACATTTCCACTTCCTGGCTCGACACTTCGATGATATGTGACCATTTCTACCACAGTTCCAACACAACCTCTCGGTAGAATCTGATAATCCATCACTATCTTCACTCGATTCGCTAAGTCTGACCTCATTCACAACCCGTGCTCCCGTTTCAAGCATCTTTGACTCTCGCTTGATGTTGAGCCACAAGTCACACTCATTGTACAAGTCGTGTAGTGTGAAAGTCTCCTTTTTCGAATTCTTATTATCCAGGAATAGCAGTAGTCTTTGCCGCAATTCAGCATCTTTGCTCGACTTCAGTCCATATATCCATAACAACGCCTTCAATCCATCGCTATCCAACTGTTGGAAATTCGCCTTCTCACACTGCTCGTTAACACGGCCAGTGTACTCCATATAGTCTTCTGACTCCTTCTTCTCGAGTTTCAGGCACTGGTATCTTGATGTAAATAAAGATACTTTTGGATTGAACATCTCTTTCAGAGTTGCTACTGTTTCCTTGAAGTCGATATCCGATGTGGTCTTTGGCAATATCTGGTTTGAATAACGATCGAACACATCGTTAGACAACTTGCCAACCAACAATCGAACCTTCGATTTGTCATCCAGCAATGCACCATCCGTTGTGAATACCTCACCGAATCGATCGTACCATCGTGCAAATGTTTGATTGTTCTCTGGATCAAACACGAATGTACTTAGCCTTGAGCTCAAGTCATTCAACAACCTTGATGTACTTGCGTGTGTCATTGCTGTATCTCCGTTATCTATGTTTGTACTGTTCTCCAACATAAGCTCTAACCGCCTCATTCTTTCTTCATGTTGCTTGAACTGCTGTTGCTGTCCTTGCAGTATTTGCAATAGCATGCTCTGCATATTACCTTCCTGCTTCTCAACGTCAGACAACTTCGCAAAGGTAAATTGGTTGCCCTTTGGCAGATCGGCGACAGTGTCTATCTGACAACTTCGCAAAGGTAATACTCGGTTGCCCTTTGGCAGGTCGGCGACAGTGTCTATTAGACAACTTCGCAAAGGTAATGGTGAAGACAAGAAAAAGAAATAAAACAAAAGTGTTTTGCCTATCCTGATCGCCAATTATGTTGTATCCTTTGCAATTACAAAGTAACAACCTTGTAGAAACCTAGGGCGATACGTTAGCCTTTGATATGATATAGAAAACAATTAATTAATAAATGTTTATATAAAACTATAAGATAACAAAGTATAAGAACCCTAGTAACTACTCGTGAGTGTGTGAGAGAAACAGTATAGATAGTATATACGGACGACTAGCTCGTAAGTTGCTAGTTTACGAATGAGGGTACGAGAGGTGCAAGAGAGGGCGCAATCCTGATATTGATTACTGACCCTTGAACGGTCTAACAATAATATGTGACGAATGTCACGTAGAGTACAAAAGATCATGTAGCACACAAAGAACGATCAATATGGTATTGGGATTTTAGCAATACCCAACATGAAACTTTAGTGGGTTTTTACTGCACAGGAGGATTTATTATCTCAATTCGGTCTTCACTTTTTGCGTTTTTCTCATTAAAGAAGGACGATTATGTGGACCAATCCCGTTACATCGGTCCTTTAAACTGCAATTGAAAAATATATTGCGGTTTAAAGGACTGAAGCGTTGCGATTGGACCACATAATCGTCCTTCTTTAAGAAAGGAAAATTTCATTTCATTTGTTTCCAGACAGTAATGCTTCGTGCCAGCCAATCAGTTCTGCGATCAGTCGTCGCCAGAGGATATGCTAAGGATGTAAAGTTCGGCGCTGAGGGAAGAAAAGCCATGTTGGTCGGTGTTGACCTTCTCGCTGATGCCGTCTCTGTAACTATGGGTCCCAAGGTAAACTTTCTTCCCAAGTTTTCAATAGCTTATCATTGCCATATTCTCTTTGATAAGTAGCTAATCTGCGAGATAGGTGAACATTATTGGTCGTAGTGTTATCAATGATTTTGGAGTAGATTTTACGAAAATTTGCTGGCGCTGCCGTTCATTCTGTGAAGTGTTGAACAGTAGGTTCGAAATTCAGTTGTCATATTTATTTGGAACAGACTCATTTTGTCATGAACTATTATAATACCTTCGAATGAATTAATGTCCTCAAGCATCGCTGTTACTTGTGCTTTCATTTCTGATTGGAAATAATGCGTAATAGGTAGTACGCGCGGGAGTCTGTTTTTCTGGCGCTATCTTATCATTTAGTGTGCACATTGTACCTTCTTCTCACCCCCGTTTTTCTTCTGATTGTCGGTACATTTCATGTATGTTATTTGCAGGGTAGAAATGTCATCATCGAGCAGTCGTGGGGCAGTCCCAAAATCACTAAGGATGGTGTCACTGTCGCCAAGTCTGTTGATCTGAAGGACAAGTATCACAATCTCGGGGCTAAGCTCATTCAGGTATGTCCTTTTTATGTATACAAAATGTTGCGTTCGACGTTCTGCTGTTAGCCAATAATCCAATAATAAAAAGTGGCAATACTGCTCATTTAGCAAGCTTCCTGGAATAAACATACGCATACATTGAACGTTCTGGTGATCGGAAATGTTATCACATTTCGGTAATACAGTCGTACTTGAAACAAAATTGCTTTTGTTTCAGGATGTTGCCAACAAAGCCAACGAGGAGGCTGGAGATGGAACCACTTGTGCCACTGTCTTGGCCAGAGCCATTGCCAAAGAAGGATTCGAGAACATCAGCAAGGGAGCCAACGCCATCGAGATCCGTCGTGGAGTTATGGCCGCCGTTGAGGTTATCGTCGCTGAGTTGAAGGCCATGAGCAAGCAGGTACGTTGTTTGGTTCGCCTCTGATCTGTTTGTGGTAATAGTTCACAAGTAGTGAGCAATGGGTAGTCTGTTCAATTGGCTGATTTTTTCGTTCGAGACTTTACCAAGTCTGTATAAGGCCAAGTTTTCCCTACTCTGGCATTTCCTTTGCCTTCAACTAAATAAAATTACACGTTTGGATATCTGTTTCAGTTTTGTTTTGAGAAACGCATAACTTTTTTTCTTTCCTGATATAGCCCCGTGAATTTAGGTGACGACTCCTGAAGAAATCGCCCAGGTTGCCACCATCTCCGCCAACGGAGACAAAACCATTGGAAATCTGATCTCCGAGGGAATGAAGAAGGTGATTTTTTTCAAAGTTGTGGAAAGGTTTCTTGGAGAGTTCATTCTTTCATTTGGTTCAGAGATCTCATCTAATCATTCTTTTAGGTCGGAAACAAGGGTGTGATTACCGTGAAGGACGGAAAGACGTTGCACGACGAGCTCGAACTCATCGAGGGAATGAAGTTTGACCGCGGTTACATTTCACCTTATTTCATCAACACCTCCAAGGGAGCTAAGGTTGGTTTTAGCGTACGTTCAGTGGAAGTACCAAAATGCATTAGTTTACTCTTCGAAAAAGTTTCACCGTAGGTCACCTTAACAATGACGGGATCAGTCTACAATTCGGAAAATATTCTGTTTTATTAACTTTTACCATTTCGAAACCTGAAAGAATAGGAGTGCCGAGAATGAAAAATACAATAGTGTTCATCCTTAATTTGCAGGTCGAGTTCGAGAAGGCTCTTGTTCTGTTGAGCGAGAAGAAGATCAGCCAGGTCCAGGACATCGTTCCCGCTCTCGAGATGGCCAACAAGTTCAGAAAGCCTCTGGTCATCATCGCTGAAGACGTCGACGGAGAAGCCCTCACCACTCTGGTGCTCAACAGACTTAAGGTACATTAGTTTTCAAGCGTTGTAGATGTATCGTTTATTTCATTTGGTTCTTCTAGTTTCATTGCCTGATCTCCGTTTTCAGTTCTTCACTACCTTATTTTCAGGTTGGACTCCAAGTCGTGGCTGTCAAGGCCCCCGGATTCGGCGACAACCGCAAGAACACCCTTAAGGATATGGCTATTGCCACTGGCGCCACCGTCTTCGGAGATGACTCTAACCTGATCAAGATGGAAGACATTCAGTCGTCTGACTTCGGAGAGGTTCGTTTTGATTGGTTTTAGCTACCCTTCTCATTCGTATATGTGTTTATCTGTTTCAGTTTCGAGATATATCCTATGTGGCTTGTTGCTGGTTTGACCATCTCAAGGACTCGATCATTTCAAATGATCACCCGTACCGTATTAATTCAAAAAAAAAAAATAGGAGAAAATGATCCGTTTATTCGACTAATAGGATGCATTCTTCATAAGCGCGCGCGCACCTTTTGGAGACCTGATTTTCTACACTCAATTTCTCACAAAACTCGTTGATGTTTGGTTTGATTACATCGCAAATTTCAGGTCGAAGAGGTCAGCATCACCAAGGACGATTGTCTGCTTCTGAGAGGAAAGGGAGACCACGCCGAGATTGAGAAGCGCGCTGAGCAGATCAACGACGAGATTGAAAACTCCACCAGCGAATATGAGAAGGTTAGCTTTTTACTGTATTGATATGCTGTTCAATGGATTATTCAGCAACGTTTGTGTGTAAATGTCATTCGCACACTGATACTATTCCAACTTCAGGAGAAGTTGAATGAGCGTCTCGCCAAGCTTTCCAATGGAGTCGCCGTTCTCAAGATCGGAGGAGCCTCGGAGGTTGAGGTTGGAGAGAAGAAGGACCGTGTCACCGATGCTCTCTGTGCCACTCGCGCCGCTGTTGAGGAAGGAATTGTACCCGGTGGTGGTGTTGCTCTTCTCCGTTCTCTCAAGGCCCTCGAAGCTTTCAAGGTATTTTTTCATAGCCCGTTATCGCACACTAGTAAGGTGTGACTGTTCAAAAATTGACCATTTATCCTGACATTAGCAAAAAAGTAGGCACTCAGCTTTTTGCAGTCTTTCTGGTCATCGGCTTTTTTGAGACTTCGTTGTACTGATTTCTGATACTTATCGATTTACTTCCAGGCCCCCAACGAGGATCAACAAGTTGGTATCAACATTGTGAAGAAGGCCCTCCGTCAACCCATCTCTACCATTGTGAAGAATGCTGGACTCGAGCCCGCGACCATCGTTGAGAAGGTTCTTTCCAACACTGACCCCGCCTACGGATACGATGCTTTGAACGACAAGTTCGTCAACATGTTCGAGGCCGGAATCGTCGATCCCACCAAGGTTGGTTTTTCCATGAGTTTTTATATTTATATTTGAGTAAATGGTATACTTTCGAACTGTTCGCGTGAATCTGACCCTCACCCATGACTTTTTCTTATAATGGTTGTTTGCAGGTTGTCCGAACGGCGTTGCAGGATGCCTCCGGTGTCGCCTCTCTCTTGGCCACCACCGAGTGTGTCGTGACTGAGATCCCTAAGGAAGAGCCTGCTGCCCCTGCTGGTGGTATGGGAGGCATGGGTGGAATGGGCGGTATGGGAGGCATGGGAGGTGGCATGTTCTAAACTGCTTCCTTCTCTCTCCGCACCTGATGATAGCATATCCCCGAAATCTCGAAAATCTCAGCTCAGTCATTGCAGATTATCTCTATATTTGTAGGCATATTTAGGAAGTTAGTTGTTGTATAGTTTTTTGAGTTGTTATTTTTTGTTTTTGGTTATTGATTCCGATTGGTATATATGTCTTGTTGTTTTTTGTTCTTTCAAGTAAACATATTTATTCTAAAACATCTACACATTTTGAAGACACGAACACACGATTCTGTTACGATTTGTACTGCAGAACTTTTGGTTGCGAATGTTGAATTGAGGGCGCTCCATACTTCTTTTCCGCTCGTTCAAGGAAGGCTCCCACCATTGTTTTCACAGCTGAAAGAAATGAGTTATTCCACAGGTAAATTATGATACTACTTATCTATATCTCGGGTAAACTATATTGCGAATGAGGAAGTGACCTACCCTGATCAAAGAACAGATGGGCAATCCGGGAATGGAGGGCCGATTTGAACTCAAAGGTGAGGTCATAGTGAAGGGTGCAGGTCTTCGGGTTGTCTGGCAGTCCGGCCCCAAACCGGAATGTGGTGTCGAGGGTCTTGAAGAGGGAATCGTCCACACAGACAGACTAGAAAGGGATTATTGAATGATCGAATGAAGGCTTGACACACAGAATGTATACTGTAGGCTTGTACGTGCGATAAGAAATTTCACTATCGCTCTCAATATAGAACTGCATGGGTATGTTGTGACCCATTGCATGAAACCGTACAGCAAATCTATTAAATAGGTTTTATTCAGTTTTGCAAATTGTAGTTTGTACCGAAGCATCGAAAACTTCAGATAAAATTGGTTTTATGAGAGAGATAGAGAAAAACGATAAATTGAGCGAACTCACATGTACTACGGCAGGACGGATGTGGGTGACGCGACTCGTGTACTTCTCACGAATGGGAGGAAATCCTGGAAAATAGACTATACCAATAAATTCATTTTAGATAGGAATCGAAATCTCCAGATGTGAAAATAAAATAAAAAACATCAAGTCCCAGCATGCGTTTAGGACCCATATCAGGCGTATACGGTGTATGTTATTCTATCCTGTTGTGTTTGTATCTTGATCCTGTTGCTTGCTTTCCGGACGAATTTCGTGAATTATGACGCATATCGGGTTCAAACTACAACCCAGCTATGCTCAGTCACCAACCCCTATACCACCCTGGTACACGGTCCTTCAGTTATTGTAGCTGGATTGCACCTTGACAACAACCATAGGCATAGTTTTGGAAAACCACACAGCACAGAATAACTAAAAGCGCTTGCCAAAGCAGGTATGTCGCCCCATCCCGCTGTGTATGTAATTTGATCCGGTAGTTTTAGAGTCGGAATTAAACAAAACCGAGTGTATTGAGATCAAACTACAACCACATTCTAGGCACAGCACAAGTGACCAGCCGGTTTTGCGGCAGACTGGCCAGAATCTTCGCCAAAGATAGTGTAGATCAGAGAAACACAGACTGTCTGCGTCTTCTTTATTTATACTCGGATTCATCTGTGATCGGCGAGCTCGAAAGCGAGAGAGCATAAAGATCGATGATACGGCTGATAGCTTGAAAAGGTCTGCATCTCACTGAACTGCACACTCTCTCGTAGAAGCCACATTGATTGATCTTATAAAAAAACCAGACGGTTTTGTAGGGGGCGGGCCTACTTCCACGGAAGATAGTTTAGATCAGAGAGACACAGACTATCTGCGTCTCCTTGATCTATGAACTCTCTCTACTTTCCTTCTATAGTCATTCTTTTTCTATAGTCATCGATCGATCTCTCTTTTCCAATTTGTCCCGTTGCACATTTTGTGTAGAATAAATAAAAAAATACTTTATCTGGCGAACTAACCAATTTCCAGCTGAGCCAACTGCGAGTTGGCGTGTTCATGCGAGACGTCCGAGCGACAACACCACGGGACGAACTCCTTGTACTCGCTCACATTCGAGACCACCGAGAACATTTCATCGCGGGAGAAGCTGAAACACAATTCGCAAATAATTTTACTGCCGTTTTACTGCAGTTGAACTACAACTTTACTGGCGTTTTACTAGCGACACCGTACTACTACCGTTTTACGGCCACTCAGAACAAGCGTCGTTGCAAAACAGTAAATAACTGTTTATACAGCGTGGCTGTCATAGACATTGATTTTTCCTCTCGCCGTCTGACGTCTCTTCGGGGCGCAATATATCTCTACATTTGTTGCAATACAGTTTCGACCAAACGCGAATTTGTAGTTAACAACCAATGGTCTGAGTAGCGATACTGCAGTAACACTACCAGTAAAAGGGTGATAGTACGGTGTTGATACTATAGTAGAACTCCGGTTTTATCTTTACAGTGATCAATACAGGAAGTAACAATAGCAAGGTTGTAGTTTGATCCGCATTCGTTCACAGCTAGTTTTCGAATTACATTCGAAATGGGCTGGGATCAAACTACAAACACAGTGATTATGCGTTAGATGTTAGTAGTTAGGTTAGTGCAAAAACTAGAGAGTGGAACATAATCAATCGACCATTTTTATTTTCTCCTCATTTACCCTATCGCAGTGCCACATTTAATCTTCATTGTGGACAGTTGTGAAAAAACTATACTATTCTTTTAATCGAAAAATGGTTTTACAGAACACTTCAAATTCGAAATTCACCCACAAAACGGTAGATTTACTGGATCGTAGCATGTCCAGTTTCGAGGCATTTTTAGAATTTCAGATCTTTCATAAACTACTCGTTGACTGACAATATCTGGCAGCTACTATTGCCAGTTTTGCTGGTTATGTAAAAACTGTGACCTCCAGATACACCAGCCTCATTGAAACGAAAAGTTATCCCTAAACAATGAAATTCCTTGATAACAAGACTACCGTATCATTATAGCCGATAACAGAACGACCGTACTGCGCAGCTGGCAACAATACGGTAGACACTATCACAAATCAGATAACAAAAGCTACCGTACCCGATGAGACGTTTTTCCGAATATGCCATTTCCGCATTGTTAAATAGGCGGGACGAGTGAGATACAAGAGAACGAACCCGTAGAAGACTAGACACCATTTAAACCTGAAATCAAACCTTTCTTATGCCACAAAAAGAACGGTTGACCGCAACTACACAGCAAAAGGTGAGAGCTACAGTATGCAGATTCTTCATGAGTATTAGTTTTTGCTTTGAGAACCAATTCCCTACGATTGGTCAGCTACGAAAGCGAGAGATCACGAACGTCGATGGACGCCAACAGTCTGCGTGTCTCTGATCTTCACGCTCTCTCGACGAATACCAGCCAGCTGCTGGCCAGATGGTTGGGATTCATATAAATTGTTAAATGGCAAAATTCTGGTACTTTTCGCATAACTGTGTGCAAAAATTTGCGCTTAAGGAAAGTGAAACACGACAAAACATTTGTTCTTTGATGCAGATAACAACAGCTTGAATGAGACATAGTCAATTGAACAAACACAAACAATCGATAAAATAACTTTATCATTTAAAACTGGCCCATAAACATGTATAATCAGAATGGGAACGTGACAATATGAAACCCGTTATTGAATCGGTCAAAAAAGCAAATATAATTATATAATAAACTATGGTTGATAGTCTCTGTTGATGGTTGTATTACTGTCCTCGTCCCACACTGTATTGTGATGAACGAACTCGGGTTGTTGCATAAAATCGTATCTGGAATTAAGCAAATAATCCTGTGATTTTTTTTTCTGAACCATTCACCTTAATAAAATACTTCTTTTTACAACTTCCTACTAGTTACCTAAGGATTCGCCCATTCCAAGCATGGTTTGTAGTTTGATTCCCACGCTTTCCAGTCCAAATTTGCGAGTTAAAGCGCGTATCAAACTGAAAACTTCAACACTCGGTTGCTCACTACATACAAACTACAATGAGCGAGTCACAAAGGAAACTACTCTCCTTTCCGTTTCTATTATTCTCCAATCTCATATGATTGGAGTACCACATCAACTGGTGGAAAGTCAGTGTTGAATCGAGAATAATCTATTCAATTATAGTCGTAGCAGCCAAAGGAAAGGTGGGAGGGTACTGTATATCTAAATTTTCGCTGTGTACGGAGACTGATTCCCAAGCTTCTAGGTTACGTACTTTCGTAGGGCAGTGTTAGCGCCTAGCTACAAATATTTTGCTGCAAGTTCGATTCCGGTGAGATACGAAAATTACTACATTTCGCACTCCCTATACGAGAATCACAAAAAATCGATAAACTGACGCCATATACTCAGTGCAAGCTAGTCGAATGGCAGCCGGCGCCAGCGGGGAAATGACGCATTCTCTCTGTCCGAGACATTGTCGGTTGTGCTGCTCGGCGATGGTACGATGCTTGATCATCAGATGCACCGTTTTGCCCTAAAACATGCAGTAAAACGTCTAGTTGAGATTCAAAACTGCAAGAAGTTCGGTTACAAATAACACCAAAAAATTCAGCCTAAGTGGCTTTTTTTGCAAAAAAGGTACCTTTTTTTCCAGAATAGTGGTCAAAGGGATGGACATAACCAAGATCAAACTACGAACACATGAGCATCAGTCTAAGCTATAATCGAACCGAGGTTGTAACCAGATTAAGGTAGTTTGAGTTCACCTTAGCGCTTTCCAACTGAGCCCCGCAGATGAGACAAAGAGCCGATCGAGCTGATTTGCTTGAAAGATCCTGGTGCGCATAGGACAGGTGGTAGGCGAAAATCTGGAAAGTTGAAACGATGAGACGTAGAGTAGGCAGAAGGCGCCACGAAAGTTCCTGATAATATTGAACTCAATTCTAAGATCAATACTTTTTTGGCATCGGTTTTTCACAGGGCGGAAATACACCACAGAAAGCCTCAGTATTTCCAAATACGTCCATTTTCGAAAGGTTAAAATTCATAGTACGACCTGCGAGCACCAGAACCTTATAGATCCAAATGCATCCATGTAACCGGCTAGACAGGGCCGAGTGGTCGACTGGTTGTGTGCGCGCTATCCCTCAAAGCACCATGGTTCGATCCCACTCGGCGCGGTATCTTCATGGCGGACCGCATGAGCTGGTAATAACGCTCACCCATGGCTAGTTTCTTATCTACGTACCCCAACTCCTCTACGGATTCATCGGTGATAATTGTTTTGGTTGTTAGTTGAATAAAGTATCACACGGCTGAAATAGTTCCCGTAAAAAATTATTATGATTATAGTTATACAAAAGGTCATTTTAGAAAACTGGGGGTAAACGCCGCTTCTCTTTATAAAAAGTAGAGAAACAAAACAGAAAACCGACCTCGATCGATGTGAACATTCTGCCGCACATGCTCACTCCGCACACCATTTCATCCACATCACAGTTGGAGAAAGCGTGCAGCAACCGTGCACGGATGGCACGCGGGGTGCACTTCTCCGGATCAACTATGCGGCAACGAGACTGAAACGAACACTTAATTAAGAGAACTTACTCACAACACACATAATCGGGGAGTTCTAAATTAAATACGCGTGATTTTTAACGTTCTCATCTTTCCTACGAATCTTCTTCAAGATCAGGCGCAAAAAGGCCGAGACATTATGTTGCCCTCTCTGTGTTTGTACTTTGATCTCGTTGCGTTCCGATAAAAATTCGTAAATATGGCAAGATCAAACTACAAATATGATCAGGTCATCCCCTCCAGTATATCCTGATACGTACCAACGGATTGTGTCTGCCCGAGTACTTGTTGGCGATGTTGTTCACATAGATATTCGCCTGTCGCTGCTCCCGTTCCAAATATCGATTCTGCACCAGTCGTCTACTCGAAATCTGAAGAACCAGATTTTCGAAAGTGGGTTAGGAAACATAGGTTACATCATCAAAGTAACGCTGATATATGCTCATTTCCGCTCTATTGCTGGAACTTCTCGTTTTTAGAAGCGAAAACTGTTTGAAATGCGCTTAACGAGAGAAAAAAAAATAGTTCTTTTCAGTGGTGTCTATCCAATGTTAGGAAATGAACCAGAAATCAGGTCAACGTAATGGATTGTAGCTATGTAATGTGCAGTTGGCACGATGACTTCAAAAATATCCTGGGGAGCACTTGGATCCGCGAAGCCCGGGCTCTGACCGATGTTTGGAAATTAGCCTTCCCCCGTTGAAGCCGTACGTGAAGCATGAAGCTGAGAGAACACCATGTGATACTATGTGTCAAAACACATGAATGCGTTGAATAAATATTCTAAAATGTGCAGTTAATATTGAATACCTAAGTACACAAGTAACTGAAATACACATTGCATTACTACATTACATACATACGCAACTACAATACAAGGCGAATTGACCAGAACCTCTCTGAAAGGACCGACAGCTACAAAACTGACTATAAAGGCCCGTTGAGATCACACGTGTCACGTGAGAGAGATCTTTTCATACGTTATACCCCGTAAAGTTCACGTAACAGGAAACACCTCATTTAAACTTACCGTAATATCTCCCATTGTGGGCGGCATTTCTTCCTGTTCAACCAGTATTGTTTCCACTTCTATAAATATTATTAATCATTACATATTATTAATCATTACATACTATTAGACCAGACATATTTAATAATACAAATATCACGACAATTGGCCGATGTTTTTCACTCTATTCATTCCGTTTATGTGTATAACATTCTTTTTCATTCAGAACAGTTAAATCTCTGAATTTTCCATCAAAAAAGGTCAAATTGTCCCGAAATTGACGAAAAGGTAGCACGTTATTTTAATTTCTTACGCTCTGCGAACAACTTTATAGTTTCAATCATTTCCAGTGAGACCTCGACAACGTGCCAACGAAATTTCCAAGCTGCTTTTCGCCATGTGATTTGTTTCCAAAACACTGAAAGTTTTCCGGAGCGGCAGCCAACCTTTGTTACAGTACGTGGGTAAGAATTCTTTTAATAACACCTACCACCTAGAAACCCTATAACTACATTCATTCGGAATTTCATGGGCACGCTGCCAAAGTCTCAGTGGTAATGGCGAAAACTATACGTGTATACGCTCACCTTGCCCGTCCTGCTCCACTTCTTCTTCTTCGTAAATAGCCTGGTTGGGGCTGCTGGATGACGGTTCTTCCCCGTACGAACTGGTAGATGGAATCAATTCCACCATTCGGTCCATGATCTGAAACAAACAAACAAATAAACAACAATTGTTCGATGAAAACATTGCAAACATGAAGTATCTTACAAACAAAGGGATTTCAGTCAAGAATACCCAACCGAACATACGTGAGGTGACTTTGTTGGTTGCCCACCCCAATCACCTGTTTTTCATGAAATGCTTGAATTTGGACAGCCTGAATTTTGGAAATAGTGAAAATTGGCCCGACAAAGGCAACTTTAAAACCTATTTTGAACAACTTTTCTGTTTTTCTCTCAGCTAAATCACCTAACTTTTAAAAAAATCTTTGTACACAACAAAGTCGCCCTACTTATGCAACCAAATATGAACAGTTGAAAACCCTACATCTTTCAAGAAGAATGCAGTTTGTACGGTGAGGTTGGTGAACTGATGTAAATGCCTGAACCGATTCGAAACATTAAAAAGGGTAGATACACTTTCACGGTCGGAACCGAGTTAGAAACAAGCCAAGAAATACATTTCCAATATATTCTTATTATACGAAATAAGTTTCATACCAACAATTGCGAAAGGCAGGGCAAGCAACGTAAATGTTATCCGTAAAACATAATAATCTCTTGGTAGGGAATGAGAATGTAATATCCTAATTCGATATATAAGGAGAATAGACATTCTTATTGAATACTGCACACTTAGTCATTTCATTGATAGTACAAGCTATTACAAACTTACAAAATAAAGCTATACATTAAGATTAAAGTACAAACTGAGATAAATTGAGAGCATAGAGAGGTATGAGATTAGTGAAGCGCGGGTCATGGGTAAGTAGAGGATTCTTCAAACAAACTAGAAACGTGAGAAATCAATCAATATGCATGCAACACACAGGGAACCTGTGTCAACGACTAAACTGCCATAGAAAAGCACCGTATATAAGCTAAGAACCTGAACATCGTGGCATACTCAATAGCACATATGATTCAATTATATATTTCCTAGAAGGTAAAGTGATAGGGGGACTAGAAAGACAAATGGATTTGGAGAAATTTCTCGTAAGCTTACATTGTAACCGGAATTCCTGATGAACGTACATATGAAAAAGTGTGAAACCGAATAATAAAACTAGGTTTTCAATAGTTTAGTTTTGGTGGAAACCAAAACCAAACTATAGTTTTGGTGGAAACCAAAACCAAACTATAGTTTTGGTGGAAACCAAAACCAAACTATAGTTTTGGTGGAAACCAAAACCAAACTATAGTTTTGGTGGAAACCAAAACCAAATTATAGTTTTGGTAGAAACCAAACTATAGTTTTGGTGAAAATCAACCAATCGTTTTGGAAATACATGAAAAGGAGGTGTGCGAAAACCTAGTTTAATTACAAATTACAACATTAGCACCGTTTTAAGTCATCTAAAAGAACATTCTCCATTCTCCTTGAAATCATCTAAACACAAAGTTTTTCTCCGAGAAAACTAGTTGCTTGACAACAACATCACCGTTGCAGCTAAACTACCACTTTCCCAGTAAAGTTACTTGCGAACGTGATCCCATCCCGGTAAAGTTACTAGTAAACGTGAAAAGCTATCTCGTGGCCCAGCTGAGCGGCACCCACGTGGGCCTAGTTTCCATTGATTTTATGAGGGAAATCAGCTGTGTCATCGAGTCCTCCAGGTTGCAATTCACGATTCGAGCATCGAACAAATGACCGTATTGCGACTCCAATTGATCGGCTGAAAAAATCAATAAATAGATTATCCATGGGGTTTTCCTTAGGGTTGTTAAAATGTTGCAACCAAACATTACACTTTTACGCACACAATTCCCAGCCACTGACCAATATGCTGTGACAACTCTATGAGAAAAACCTTTTTTATTCGATTTAAATACGAGAAAATTCATGATTTTGCAATAGAAAAAAATGATAATCTATTTCGTGAATTTTTCAAACTAGTGGGACAAGTTTACTAGAGTTTGAGTCGCCTGCCAACTGACCATTCTCTAGAATCTGTTCGATCTCGGTCTGCGTAAATCCACGTGTGGTTGTACTCGTTGCGGCCGAAGCCTGCGACACCGCGCGCGAATTACGCGTTCGCAACGCGTTACGGGTTTCCTGAAAACAGAAAAATGGTGATGTTGGAAATATGAATTATTCAAAAAGGAAGAGGGACAATACATCACTTTGCGCGAAAAGAAATAGTTTGCCTTCTTGCAGAGACAGTGAACAGTGACTTTGAAAAAGTCCATTTTTTCGAAAACCTTCCAATGCACTGTATTAGATGTGAAGCGGTCGTGCAAACGTCCGTCCAAAAATAGAAACTATAACGAGAAATCCAGTTCACAAACTCACTAAATACAATCATTACCTGTAACTACTCCTAACTAACTTCCCAACCCAATAGCTCTATATTGGTTCGAGCGGAACCTGGGAAAAGTGCAAAACGTACCCTGAATCGCGTGACATCGGGTGGCTGAATGAAGATGACAAACGGTCGAAACTGCTCCGTTCGCAGCTGTCTCAGCGCGAGTGGATGGGGACTTAGAAGGGGGATACCAGAGTCTCGGGCGGCTTCCACGGCACACAGGGCAGTCCCGTAGAGATTACCTGGAAAGTACGGTTATAGATTATCGATTGAGTACTACGCGCATAAGCTCGCGCGGAACGACCCGCGATACGCAGCGGAATAGTGCTGTAATAGCAAAGAATTGCTACCACCCGGAAACTCAGCAGTCAGGGCAGCCCCGTAGAGATTGCCTGGAGCCTGTAGGGATGCACATTTAAACAGAAATAACAAGAATAAATGAATAAACGAATTTTGGACCCAAAAAGTCCAAATTTTGAGTCCCTAATTTTCAAGTCGAAATCCGAGTTCGACTTCAACAACCCTAATAGACACCCACCTCGATACTCCCCAAACTCGAGCATCTGACCATTAGAGATCATTCCCTCCATGACGTCACGAGACACGAAATAATAATCGATTCCGTGCGTTTCACCCGGTCTGGAGCACAATGGTCAGAACATTGAAAAACACGATTACCAAGAACATTCCTTTTAGCTAAAAGTACCAAAACGTCGGTTCATAAGTGTGAGTGGACGTTTAACCCACGAATAGGGAAGAAAACACACGATCTATAGATTATCGCTTGAACGCCATTCACGCAGACGTAAGACTGAAGCGTAAAAAAGCTGGCCTAAAACGTGTTACGAAACTTCAAAACGTACTATTTCACACGATTGATCGTCATTTTGCTCAAAAATAACCATTCATCGCATACCTGGGCGCCCTACTTGTATGGGGTACTGTAGTCGAAAATCGCTCCGGAAACAACATCAACAGACGACGTTTCAGCTCATTCCTGCAAAAAAATCCAAGTATCTTAAATAACTCTAAAATTTCAACAATATTACATCTTCAACAATTTTTTAAAAACCGTAAAAAAAAGTTTCTAACAGTTCTATGACAGAAGCTCTACCAACTAACATGCTTTTCTCTTCTCTAGTCTACTAAAACTTTAAAAAAAAAACTGAGAATAACATTTTTCTCGAAGAAAATAAAGAGCATTCACAAGCTCAGCGTCATCTGGTTATGGAAATGGAACATTATTAAAAATTAAAAACCAACAAAACCCCCGTATCTGTCACACTCAGCGTACCTTCCCACTCCGGGTGGTCCAATTAGAACAATGGGTCGAATGAGAGAGGGGCGGGGAAAGAGACGACACACTGACTCGTACATCGGATCTTCCTGAAACACACCAGTGAGGTTCAACTTTCCAAACAGAACACGGTTTACCGCTGGAATATGCTTAATGAACATTGAGCATGAGAGACGGGAAATTAGTACTTTTTGCCCTTTTTGGAAGTTTCCCGAATTTTCATTCAGCCATCAGTCACGTTTGCTAGAGAAGTATCCACAAGCCAGGACCACAGACCATAAATATGAGTATTTTCATTAACCAAAACCAAATATCAATGCGACTTACGGAATGTCGGTTTTGAAATGTTCTGTTGTGGCTGTGAAAACAACTAACGATGACAATTCAATACTTACTTCAGAATAAGCTAAACGTAAGAAAACCACTACACAAACTTGAAAACGTTTGCGAAAACATCGATCACTATACTTTTATAAAAATATGGTTTTAAATAGATGAAACTGAATTACCTCGGCACTACTTCGTGACCTCTCGGACCCTCTTCTTCCATTCTGTCCCTTTTCCCAGACCCGTGTTCGTTGCTGCAAGGATTCAGAGGGAATCAGACCCACCCGGGTTCCGCCTGAAATAAAATACAAAGGTCAAAGACCAATGTGATAACTTCGCGAATCTGCCTTCTCTAGCTGGGTCATATCGGAGCCCCTATTATACTAAATGACTTCGGCTATGTTCCGGTCGATTGATGTCGTAATAACAACCCAACCCGGCCGGGGATGTTTTATGCATATGGCCTTAGGTAGGAGTGAAACGTCTTTTGCGAACGATCGTTCCGAATTCAAAAACAAGTATATAGTAGTAGTCGTGTAACATTTCACATACCATGTGTGCCCGGATTCTGATCTTCACCCGCAAACGCACCGCCGCCCAGGGAACGAGCCTGCAAACAATGATACTCTCCAAAAATACTGAAGTCTGTCATCCTGCGGCACGACACAAAATGGTCTACGAATGAACAAATCAGGGTTCAGGTCTGTTAAAATCTTGAAATACCCTAATCCTTATTGGAATCGACAAATACTTAACTCCCATCTAGACTTCAAATCTTGTATTGAAAAGCAGCACAACACCAATAAAACCTGATGAATCTTCCTTCCCCGCTTTACGTGCAGTGTTCGCAAGCGAAACCCACCTAACACGGTGTTACGTTATAAGCATTCGTTGTTGTGATGGCAGTCACTTGACGCGACGCGACCGCTCGCATGAAGGACTTGTTTACTAGCCGCGACGCGACCGCGCGCGTTGTGGGCTAATCAGAGATAATCAGAGAACCGACCGAAGTTTTTCGTTCAAACCGGTGAATTTGCCGCAAATTGCCGGAGTCAGGGACTAACCGCTCGCGTGAGAGACGCGCGCGCGGTCAAATCCTGAATGGAGCAGTTCAAACGCGCGCCAGATTAAAACGACCGTACCACTACTTTCGCATTGCAGCGCGCAAGGTTGTTTTGAACTGCCGTGCTAATCTTCTGTGTTTTGTTTGGTAAACATAAAAATACAGAATATTCACCTGCCACCAATGGGGGTCACTACAAACGAGTAACTCCAAAATATCTCCCTTGGCGAAGGAAAGCGACGTTTCGCGACACGGCTGACGTGCGTCAGATGAACCGTCGTAGGCGAACTGAAAAAAAGGATATAGGTAAGGATATAGGCTGAGTGATACACACTCGTAAGATGTGACTGTCCTTTAACATTGAACCCGTTTCTTTAAATTTTCCTAAGGAGTCGAATGAGAGGCCTCCGGTCTGTTTCTTATTCTACTATGCAGTGAAGTATGCCAGAATGTAGTCTGACTACATTATACAAACCTCTGTTAGAAGAAGGTTACAAGCATAACTTGAACTCCGGCATTCCTGAAGATAAAACGATACTAGCCTGTGCCCTGACGTACAGCTGCGTGTAGTCGGACTCGCTGTGCGACGTTTCAGCTGGAACCAGCTTAAAGGTGACACTCCCGTTGTCCGTTCGATTCAACAATTCCACCACGTCATCTGCACACATTGCCGACGTCACGGGGACGTTGTTCACCTCCAGCACTCGGTCGCCCTCCTTTAAACGGAACATATAAGATCTTATCCTTTATAAAAAAAAGATACGGGTAAATTTCTCTTCTCGAACCATATTTGAATTTTTAATACGAACAATTACATAAACGCTTTGGGCGGTTAGACACTTCAGCTTCACACTTCGGTCGAGAACAGAAAAAAAGGCACCTTTGCAATTTCTTAAATGGCTGGGTCCTATAAAACTAGAAGTGAAACTGTCATGCGTTTTCGAATCTTCCTTGAATTCAGAATATTTCACACTCCACAACACTATATATCACAGCAAAGATAACTGTTGCATTCACTATACAGCTGAGAAAGAAAAGGAGAAGGAAGAACAATCGATTGCTTGTGCTTCACCCCTGAGGCCAGAAAATTTCGTAGCGAGTCGAGTTTCGAGTTCGACTTCAACAACCCTAGTCTGAATCATAGGTTCATAGGCAGTCGTACCTGAATACATGCACTTCTGTCCGCGACGCCGCCCGCGATGACGCGTGCGATGGTCACGCGACCGCCTTCACATTTGATCGTCGCACCCAACGGATCGTCCTTCTTCATTATTCGAACCTACAATTGGGAGACTTTCAAACTAGAGAAGCTGGGAGCTTTTCAATTCAACTATTCAAGTATGAGCAGAACTTATGACCACATCTAAACTCCACCACAAAGCCAGGAAATTTCCCAATAGCCAAATAATTTCCGAACCTTACAAGCACGTGATGCACTACGGTGAACAAAGCGACACAACTCTTCTACACATCCTCTCGTCTATCGTTCAATTTCATACTGAAACTTAAAGAATGACGATTATGTGCTCCAATCTCAACGCTTCAATCCTTTAAACTGCAATACATTTTTGAATTGCAGTTAAAAGGACTGACGCGCAAAGATTGGAGCACATCATCGTCCTACTTTAAATAGGAAAATAGACCAAACCGCCAGAAAGGCCCATTACTATTGACAGAAACCGGGGTATACGAAAACACAAGAAATACTAATAAACTTACAATTTTGACGGCGATTCCCTCATCTAACTTACAATTTTTTACAGAATTAAAATTTCGTTCATATATTACATATAATTATTACAAAATTACGTACAATTTTGACGGCGATTCCCTCATCTTCATCCACTTGGAATGGGATACACGGCAGTTGGGGATGAAACCGACAGGCAGAAATGTCCTCGGCCGCCATTAGAAGACCCTGAAAATATTAAATAAACTATTAGTCAATCATTCAAACATTATTCAACTGCAATCTGCAAACAATGAAGAGTTATTCATCTTCGCATAAAAATGGATTTTTTCGCTCAACAATTCTCTCTGGGCCACATAAATTCATCACGTTTCAGGTTCAGGTAATTCCTTCGCCTATACACCACTTTATATGTGGGATGATCCTGGTTACGGGTCTCAAGAGTTAATGATCCTTGATCCCTCCTGCGGAAAAACACGAAATATTATGGGTCCCTTCCCAATTCAGCGGCGCCACAAAGACAACAATGGGTATTTTGTTAAATAGTTATAGGTCCCCTCTCGTCCAGTCTGGCAACTAGTTAAGGGTCCCCCGGTCAGCGGACCGTGGCATCCCACCTATGCACCACTTACACTGAACAGAAAAGTTAGTACCGTGTCGGGACGCCCAAATTTTTGAGCATAGGTAAAAAAGTGCCATCCTGAGATGGTACTACCTTCACTTTTTGACAAGAGTTAGCAAATGACCTTCTTCACTTTCGCTGCGCAATAGGGGGAGGGTGCAGTATCCATTGGCTGGTCTCAGACCAGCCAATGGATGCTACCCTCTTCCCCCTCACTTTTGCAACAAGAGCGATCTGACCCCCTTCACTTTTGGAAAGCCCCGTTGGACCCCTTTTTACCTATGTTTTTGAGTGAAAAACAGCAACTGAATCCTTCATAAACTTTCTATCCATTGAGAACATGATTGAAACAAATAGTATTAATCAACATACCCTAACATGAGGTCGGTTGAGTAGAGCTATCAACTGTTGAACGGCGGCTGATTTGACCCCAGTTGCCTCCCATTCAGAAATGAAACCATCGCACCAGGATAACGTTTCACAGGCACTGGAAACACGACTTTGATATGATGAATGGTATAATGAAATGAAGCCCAAAGGCCACGCAACATTTGCAAACATTGCTGAATAGTCAGCAAAAGTATTTTCACCGAGCTTAGCGAACTGACGAACGCTTCATAGGTAAACTTGGTATCATTAAACCGCCGGTTTTGTACAAAAGAATGATCAAACACTACCTTTTCATAACCTTAGTTCCACCAAAATGAGCAAAATAGGTCACATTTTTGCGGTAAATTGTGAGATGACAGATGACTCATTTAAAGAACGAAGTTGTAACAAAAAACTAACGCTGGTTCTGGCCTGAGTTCTCCGGAGGACACCAAATCATGTAGTCCTCTCGCCGTTTTTATCTGATCATCACTCAAGGCTATTTTGTTGTCCCGACTGGAAGAAGACGCGCTTCCCTCTCGAATACTTTCCAGAATACTCTCGAAGGCCAGTACGAAATCGTCGGATGTTCGAGCAAGTAACGGATTCATCATAACATCGTATGCTGGAAAATAAGATATAGTAAAAAACTGACCAAAAACAAATAAACCAAAATAAAGATAAAGATTCAATTTAGAGGTATATCAGTACATACTAGGACATTTACAAAGCCTAAAAGTACTGTAAATTGATAAATTTGAGGTAACAAATTTGAATTGTTCATGGAAAAGCTTGCAGGGAAACGGCCGACAAGCGACAAATCAAGCTGAAGACGTGTAAATTATTCTTTATTCATAACATTCCGGAAAGCCTCGGAGTGAACAAAACCATATTGGCATTCTGGAGTTATAACGTCTTCAACCATCACTACCCCCACATCATTGCAACTCAATCATGAGAAGGATAGAAAACAACGAACAACCGAAACAACACCGAGCGGTTGAGAGAGCGGTTTAGTCATGCAAGCATATGAATGGTTTTATAATGAACTGAAAGAGTAGGACTGTAGGAAGAAGGATCGAATTTAGGTAGAAAGGGAACATAGAGCAAACTATTTGACGAAAGAATGAGGACGAACATAACAGTAAAGTATAAAACACCACGACTCGCAGCTAGATGAGATTTGAAACAAGAACCGGGAGTTTACTAAGTTAACAAGTCTTTCTTTAACGTGAATCGCCATTTTTGAATGGTTAAAACATAATTAAAAGGTATTAAATACATCTAAATTGACTAAAAATCAACTTTTTCGGGGTCCTAATAAAATCTTACGGTGAGAATATAAAATACGTGGATTGTATTTTTCGCCGCACGCCGAGACGCCCATCACAAATTCAGTACATTGAGTGGGCAAGCACTAATAAAGCTGGTTCTTTTTGAGGACCAATATCGTATGATTTTAGAACTTGATAAAGGTCGTGATCTCTGGTAATCAACAGTGTTTTCAACAGCGTACTTCTTTTTGCAACTCGAACTCAAATTCTGAGCACACAAATAACCCGCTTGAACTGCGAAATTGCTCAACCAACTTGCTGGTGAGTTGGAAGGTGAGAGACTGCTGCAAAATCAAATCCGACTGTGTTCTCTTCAATTCAATGATTATCTCTCGCATCACTTTGCAACTTCAACCCAACTCGGTTACGGTAACACGGGTTGTGAACGTCCATATAAACGTGCTCTGAACTATTTTTTAGTTGGAATGTTCTTTAGCTGCAAAGATTACCGGTATTCTATGTTTCTGTTTTACTCTGAACTCCTCAGTGGACTTTTGAAAACTTGCCTAGCCTGTAGACAAGTTATTGAAGTAACAATCGAAAACAGCGTGTAGCTTGAGCTCCAGAGTTGAGAATAGTTGCTTTGAAAGTCGTTGGCAACCACTTCTGATCGTTGAAATTTTCAGATGTCACTCCGGAAATTGGAAGCAACTCAATGATTGGAGTAGTTGCGAAATCACTAACCTAAAAAAAATTTAATGCCGAAACAAACCGATATGCGTGGAACGTGGTTAATCGAACCGAAATCGAGGGAACCCGAAGCAAGAAAAAAGTGAAAAGTTCCCCTCTGAGAAAAAAAACTAGTTATTTTTGTGACAGAAGCATTCGCTTATCGATTTTTTCCATAATCAAACGAATACCTTTTGAATTCTCTGAAATTTTTTGACTCGAACGCGTTTAAAATCGTGAAAAGGCGTGGAAACAACAAATTGGAGATCCGAGGAAAAATGGAGATTGGTGACAGGTAAATTGGAACATGTTCAGTCGGCTAGCCGGAAGCGACTATATTTTAATTTTGGTTAGCAGCTAACAGTCGGATCTATAGATAATTCTTATCTAAAAAGTGAGCTTTTTCTTCAGGGTGATTTTCTGATCTCAATTTCTATCAAACGCAAAGGTTAGTTCAAGTAGGACGATTGTGTGGTCCATTCGCAACGATTCAGTCCTTTAAACTGCAATACATTTTTCAATTGCAGTTTAAAGGACCGTTGACACGAGATTGGTCCACATAATCCTACTTCTTTAACGGCACACACCACTTTGAACGACAGAGTCCGTCTAAAATCTAAAAGTTCAATGAAAATTCTACGACTAGCTCTTGGAAACTGCAAAAAAAGATTGTTGAATTCATGTTGATGGTACGCTCTCTCCAAAGCAATCATGTAAGGTGTATATGGCCCTATAAAACTGTGTTTGTAGTTTGACCCGTCGATTTTTGTTCAAATTTCTGTGCATAACGCATTCACCAAAGTTCAACTCACCAAAGTTCAAACTACAGCGAGCGAGTACAGAGATTGCTTCAAATCAAAAAAATATAGCAATTTTGAAGACTCGGTCATTGTCTACAGGACGAATTTGTTCTCCTAAATCTGTATGGCCTTTCGCTCGACCTGTGTGAGACCCAACCCAACCAAACCCGTTTTCAACCTGTTTTTCGTTTCACCCCAACCCGTTTTTCGGATATCCTATTTATTTTGGGCTTTTTCCAGACAATTTTTGCTGACACGTCTGCTGGAAGTATTTCCATCTCTTTTCCACAATGAGACGAGCAGCAAGGGACAAAGCGGATATGAGCGAGGTTGGTCTTTGCTCTTTGAAATGTTATGATTGTTTGATATGAAAATACTTATGTGAGATATTGAACTGGTCTCCATGGTGGAGGTAATGAATCTTCTCTGATTTCCGAAATACAATGGTGAAGTTATAGTCTGTTTTCAGTGGGCAAGAAAAAAACAGAAATAATCAAAATAACAATAATATAGTGGGTGCCAAATTTAAAAATTTAGGTCTCTCACCGAAATCGAACCTGCGAGCCAAATATGCGTAGCAGGGCGCTAACCACTACACTATAGTGAGTGCCAAATTTATAAACTTCTGTCTCTTGCCGGAATCGAACCTACGAGCAAAAGTTTCGTAGAAGGGCGCTATCCACTGCGCTATTTAAGCACATAATCGGCAAGCCTTGGAATCGCAGACATGTGTGCGTACACGGCGAAAAGTGAGATATATAGTACTCTACCGCCTTTCCGTTGGCGACGACTATATTAGGGCACGTAACAGGCAAGCTTCCGTATCGAAGACATGTGTGCGTACACAGCGGAAAGTGACATATACAGTACCCTCCCCCCTTTCCGTTGGCGACGACTATAATGATTTTTCCAGTCTACGCGCCTTCTTGCCGCGGACAAGACAAGTAGTGGAGAAATGGTCGCCACCAAACTCACACAACAATTAGGTTTGTTCAGAATCAGAACAGTTTGGTCTCAATTTGTTTGTGGTTAAACTGTGCTCTATGCTTTTTTTGTTGAGTAAAGTAGAGTAGTTTTTTTTTCTATTCTGATGTATTTGAAGTTATATCTCACGTATCACCCCTCAAATTGAGGTGCCGCTAAAAGTGATTGCCCAACCTGGTTTTGCCTCATCTGTCCCTGCGCAAATGGTTTATTTTTGATTTTTTTGCTTCCTTGACCTTGACACTCAAAATTGTATAATTTGTTTAGTCGTTCAAACTACAACTTCCGTTCAAAACTAGTACGACATCAGCAAATACTTCCAAACAATATGGTTCAAACTACAATTCAAAGTTGGTTAGATTTCAAAAAGTTGTTCAGAAGAACAACTACACGACATGGAGACGACTGTTTTCGACTTCCAAGCCGTGGACGACGACTCAAACGAATCGGAGCAGTCCGAGTCCTCAGAAGAGTTGGACGTGAAGGAAACTGAGGAGAATCTGGAATATACGTCGAAAGTAAGTATTTATTTTTCTCATCAAAAATAGTTGTAGTTTGATCTAAAAGCACGTTTCGTTGTAACTCGAGGACGTTTCGTTGTACATTGGAGAAGGACTTGGATTACACGTCCGAAGTACCGTTTCCGAGACAAACAAATAAATTTCTGCTTTCTTGATTGGTTTCTGTACTTATCAACTACGAGCGTTCTGTACTAATTGTTGTCTAGTCTAGTAGTAGAATTTTGATGAGAAACCAACTTGGTCTCAAATCTGATATTTTTTTTACTGAAAAACCATAATACACTCCAACTAGATACTGTAGGACTATTTATAAAAATGATGAAGACATTGTTTCAGGTAACGGTCGGTCATCTGACCCGACTCGGCTTCAGACGATCGCTGTGGAGCACGAAGTTCAACTCCTATTTTGTGACTTTTTCGTTCCTCATCAACTACGAGTCGTTGGTGGTATTTCCATTGCTCATAAGCAAGTTTGGAGGTGGGAAGTATGTTTTCTATAGTCTACATCATATCTACAGAGAACTCTACAGTAAACACTGTTACTTTCGTATTACGGTTTTCCGATGCAAAGTTTCAGCATTAAATACAAACAAATTTCGTTCTTTGTCTCGGGAAGTATCGAACACAATTTAGGTTCTACCTTTTCAATAATTGTTACGTAATCAAAACTTGTTTAACGTTTTTATCATACTGTAGAACAGTTAACAGTTAAAAGTATAGGGTCCTTCCAACCGTTGGTCGTTGCAGTTCGGTCATTAGGTGATACGTGGAGCGCATCTGCGTATCCTTGATCCACATACTCTCTCATCTAGTCACAATATATCATATTGTTTACTAATTTCTATTTCCAGAGGCTTTCTTCGTTGCTTACCTGATTTGTATGGCTTTGATCGGTTTTCCTTTGATCTATATGGAATTGGCTCTTGGCCAATATACCTCAATTAATGCTCTGACTCTTTTCGGAAGAATGGCGCCAGTTTTGTCGGGTATGTTTTCGGAAAATCACCTCATGAAGTAGTTCTAGAAGTGCGTTCTGAAAACAAAAAAGTTCTCCACGGTCTGAGGTCGCTAAATTTCAGCGCGTTGCCGCCAGCGGGTAACATTGACTTTTTATCCCCACACCCTTCCGAGTTTGTATAACTTTCTTTTGAGGTGTTGAAGTTTTAATACTTCAATTTCCCCCGCCGGCGTTTGGCTCTTTTCACATTCTTAGAGGCCCGTGAACACACAGCATTCTCGCCTCGCCGACGGTAATTTTGGGATTAAAATTGTCCTGAGCTTTGTCCACGGAGTTTTCGTGGTGGGACACTGTATACCACTGCAATTTGCGGGAAGGTCAGAGCACTAATTTGCGGCCAATTCTACAACTAACCGGGTTTTTAGGTAACCTAACCCTTTTTTGGTAACCTATTTTTCAGGTTACCTTGACCTGAAAGTAACCTGAAACAAAAATCCGGTTAACGATAAAAATCACATTTTGGGTTAGAAAAACAGGTAACCGGTTTTTCATTTCAGGTTACCAACCGGTTACCTACTGAGGTTATCTGAAAAAGAGGTTAAAAAAAGGGTTAGCTTACCTAAAAACCCGGTTAGATATAGAATTCACCCTAATTCGCCGCGTATCGCGCTTAATTTCACGCGAAGTACTAACGTTTTAGGCGTGGGTTTCGCGATGATGGCTGTTGATTGGCTGACGTTTCTGAACGACCAACTGCTGGTCATCTACATCAGTTATCTGTTCGTCTGTTCGGCCGATTTGGTGGCAGCACAAATGCCATGGCACAACTGTATCACTTCGGAGAACACGCCTGGTTGGTGCAATTATAGTCTGGTTCATTACTTCGCTGAGTCCTACAGTATACTGAGAAGATCACAATTTGCGTTTTGTTCAAGTATAGTTATGTCCATCACTACGTAAACTCCCACAGTAAACTGGAAACTTCTCGGATTGAGAAGAACTTACAGACTACCTGGGGATCGCTCCTGATGATTTGTAGTGAGGGGGCAGATAATAACCACTAAAATTCAAGTTATGTCAAGTCGCTTGAGAGTTTCAACTGAACTTTTTTTGATGGACTATGTAGTACTTTCCCACGTTAACTACTAAAGCACGAGTTCAACGCTTTTCGATTATTGTGGAAATCAGTGTTGAGAAAACTCCAAATATGCTTGGGAGAAACGTTCGAAAACTGAGAAAAAACTGAATTTTTTTATAGATATCGATTGATTTCTCTTTCAGATTGTCATTCATATGGTCATTCTTGTGGTGAACACGACCAAATGCAATGGACAAAACTGAAAATGAAATCGGAGGAACGGACGTTCGATCTTTCACCTCAATACAGGTATACAACAACAACAATAATAATAATAATAAAAATAACATAAGTTAAATAACATAACATAAAAACATAAATAACATAAGTTGAGAATGTGCAGAGATAAAAATCTGTGAAAAGCGATAAAGGAACACCACATTGCAACAATATGACGTGAATGAATAAATCTTGAAATCTTGAAGTTAAATAAAATTCTTACAAAAACCATCAAGTCATTACCACACACCACAATACAGGTAATGATAGGCCCCCTTCATACTTTTCAGTCTGCGACAGATACATCAAGCGAAATATAGTTATCGAGAATATGTAGTTATGTGTGTACACATTGCACACAATCAATGATCATACTTTTCTCTCTGTTTCTGCCGCCGAGTAATAAAAAATTGGTAATACCATGGGGCTCATATAATTTTGAGCCGTTTTGTAGTTGTAGGAGCGAGTCCTAGAGAGTGTGCAGGTCAGAGAGGCGCAGAGTGCTTGCAACATTCTCGAAAATAGAGATAAATGAACATAAAAAAAAACAATTTCGAAATTGTAAGGGAAAAATTAAGCGTCACAGTCTCTAAAACGAACTAGCTCTTCGAGAATGAATGAACTAAAATCGAGTGAGAGATTGCGGATGGAGAACGCTCAATTTTGTGAGAGACGGGGCTCGAGATATGCGTTATGGGCATCTCCGATTACTTCTATCTGTACTTTTTTCCCTCTCCCCCTTTATTTTATTGCCCTAATCTCTCTCACTGTCTACCTTTAACACTTCAAAACAGGATGAAGTGGGCCGTACAAAAATTAAAGGAGACAGGAACAAAACTTGAGCAGAGGTTATGCTTTGGGCTGTTTTTGACTGTATTGAGATCAGAGAGCACAAATTACTCGTTTACTGGTTTGATCAGTCCACGTGACATTCACATGACAATGTCGGGCGACACGCAACGCGTCCAATCTAAAGTAGGATACAGCAGATTTACGAGAAACCATGTTGCTCTCCAGTCTCCTGTATAATTTATTAAGATTTATTGCAGTTCTGTCGGCGACACTTGTGTTTATTCCGGTATTTCCGTGCTACAAACAAGATATACCGTCACCGACTTCAAGTCTTGGTTCAACTCCGCATCGTTTGCACAACAACTGTAGGTCAAATCGATAGAACGCATAAAATCAATAAACGAAAAGTGAAGGCAAATTGACGTCGCCTCAGTTAGAAGTGGGGATAAGGCCGTCCGATAAGTGGGCGTGGTCTATCGGCAAAAAACATCTTCGTGAGCTTGGGAACATAGGTGGGTTAATAGCGGGGAAAAACAAGTTGAACTTGGAAACGATCCACTTCATTTCGAAACTGATTTGTACAACCTTCCATATGTCCATCTCTTCAATCTCCCAGTCAAAGTGGTACTTTTCCACATGAAATACGCCGTTTGGAAAATGTCACTCATGTCACTTCGACTTTACTGCGGACTTGACAGCGGGTACGAAACTCCTTTGCTCCCACCGGAAAGAATTGAGAACCCGCGTCACAGAATTTGCACACCCCGAGTGGGTACCATGTACCATGTAGGGGTGGGTACCATAATTTAAGAATGAAATGCAACATACCGTACACCCGACACCCTCTCAGACCATTGGCTGTTAATTACGAATTCGCGTTTGGTCGAAGCTGTATTGCAACAAATCTAGAGATACATTGCGCCCCGAAGAGACGTCAGACGACGAGGGGGAAAATCAATGTCTATGACAGCCACGCTGTATAAACAGTTATTTACTGTTTTGCAACGACGCTTGTTCTGAGATCAAGGACCTCTTTGTAACAGTTTGATCAAAGACAGTCCACCAACTAAATAAGGACGAATATGTTGACCAATTCCCACGCATCAGTCCTTCAAAGTGCAACACATTTTTCAATCGAAGTTCGATGTGCGGATGTCTTGGGATCGGTCCAGAAAGTTGTGACTGAGTTTCTAGCACGGGTGGCCTTTTTCTCATGAACACAACTGATTGCAGGTACACACAGCTGGATATTCATTCTTTGACCTCCGTCGGTTGGCCCATGTCCCTGACCATAACCATTCTGATTCTAGTCTGGGTTATGGTGGCCAGATTCAGTCAAATGAAGAGGGACGTCATCGTTTTGGTAATCTTTTCTCACGTTTATTTATAGTCTGCCGGCGTCGCAATTCCTCCAACATCATGAAAAGTTCATGAGAGTTTCTCATGAGTTACTCCATGAGCTGCTCGTCAACTCTCAATGTTGTAACATAGAAGTCAATAGAATCTCATGAGAAGCTAGCTCATGAGGTATCTCATGAGATTTTTCAAGGATTGTTACGCCGCCTGCAGTCCAACTTCAACTCTGTCGAAAATTCTATCGAATACTGTTTGTTTTGTAATGAGGAAGAAGACTGATACGTGAACTTGCTCAACCTCATAGTATAAGTCGATTGAATAGTCACGATAGTCACAAAGCTAGCATTCTAATGAGTTATCGAACACTTTGTCATCGCACGTTTCTGAATTCTGCTGTGTTAAACATGTTTCACGTGACTGTGCAACTGACTATCAGTATAGCCTCTCGAACACACGTAATTGCTTTCAAACGCGCAAATGGTGGCAGGCAGAATAGGACCAAGCTCTCGGAATGTGTACGCATCGACCAGATACACATTCCAGTTTCATCTGAATTTATGCGCTCATTCACTATTCGCGAAGAGATAAAATTACAAACACGGCCAAATAGGGCCGCCAGCACCGTACAGGCCTTTGGAAACGTACTCAGAATTCCTAACGTGCAATAATGCCTCTAACGGTTCACTTTACTCGAAGAAGGACGATTATGTGGTCGAATCCCAACGCTTAGTCCTTTAAACTGCAATACATGTTTAAATTGCAGTTTAAAGGACCGTTAACACGGGATTGGTCCACATAATAGTCCTGCTCTAATACTAACATATAATGTGCAGTTTATACCATTACAGATCTCTTCCCTGGCCGTGACCTTTCTGTTGTCATTTATTTTTCTGTGCACCTTGCTCATATTCCTGAGCCCCCCGGAGTTCGCGTTCCTTGCTTCCATGGGAGGCGAGATACGGCTCGATGACTATATGCTCTGGCTACACGCCATACTAGCGGTGAGACCCATCCAGACATTTCCCAGCCACTTTTGTAGCGACCTTGGCGAGAGAGTGTGCAGAGCGCGTATGCTAGAAGATCCCGGCCCCTTATCCCGGCCCCATCCCATTCTGCGTCTCTCGTTTCACACACTCTCGTCTCTTACATCCCGGCGGGATGTAGGAGCAGAGAAATAGCGTATGTTTGAGAAGACGCAGGATGGGAGCAGAACGTTTGTCAAAAATAGGATTCTGAGCTGCAGATATTTTTAAAACACTATTATGCAAATTCGCTGACGTTAAATGCCAGTCTGACCTTGAGTTCAATACTTCATTTTCGGTATAGAGTTTTGACACTCCTTTGCAATTGAATTCAAAACTTATAGTACGGTTTTAACATGTGATTTTCAGGTGGTGCGAGGCTTGAAACTCGGCCAGGGCCGGCTAATCTTCATCGGAGCTCAAAACAGTTTCCGCAACAACATTATGATGTGAGCCTTTTCCACTAACTTCAATGTTTTTACTGTTTTCGACACCTTTGTTCTATATACGAAAAGTTCACGTAAAAACTATGAATACTATGAAATGACCTATCATTTCAGAGACACGGTTGTCATATTTCTGTTCATGTCGATGGCTCCGTTCTTCTATGCGATTTTCTTTAATACATCACTGGATTCCGAGTTATTGAACAGAATGCAGGGAGACCTCGGGATTTGGGGCGAATTCGGTACGTTTTTTGCACTTTTCATACTTTTGATACGTTTTTCGAGCAGTTTGCATGTTTTTGGTAGGTGTTAGGTGGGTTTTTAGTGCCGTATTCATAACGTTGGTCGTGTAGTTTGATGTTTTTGTTCGGGTTTTCATGCTTTTGATACGTTTCAGCGTGCAACCTAGCTGGTTCATAAAAATGCGCCACATTCATAAATTTCTTTACACAACTACGTTTTCTTTGTTCCGTAACTTTTGAGTGTTCGTAGATCAAACTACCACTTCATTTCATTTTCAAACGCTGTGAAGTACATCTCTATAGAGCGTGCCAAATTTATAAAATATCCGCCTCATGTGAGGTTCGAGCCGGGCCCATAAGTTTGGGAGGCGCAGACGCTAACCACTGCACTAATCGTATCAAAGTTCAGGACAAATCGTTTATATGTATTATCACACAGCGCAAAGTGAGACATACCGTATACCCTCGCCGTTCTTTGAGCGACAACCGTATTTCAACTAGGCACAGCGTTGTCGACGAATCGTATATATCTGTTCTTACACAGCACAAAGTGAGATATACAGTATACCACCACCTTTCTTTGAGCGACAATTATAATTGTCATTTTCAGTGAATGAGGCGACCAGTTCGGGAATCATGAAGTACTTTCTGAGTCACATCAACATATCCTTGTTCTTACACTCTCTGCAAGCCTACGAATCCCACGAACCGATTATCGTCTGTTTATTCTCACTGATGATCATTCTCATGTTGTTGGGAGGGAAGGTGGGTTAAAGGAGACCGGAGAGCAACATGGTGTCTCGTAAAGCTGCTGTTTCCTACTTTTGATTGGAGGAGGCGTTGCGTGTCGCGCGGCACTGTCATGTGAATGTCACGTGGACTGATCAAACTAACATACGAGTTAATTGTGCTCTCTGATTATACAGTTGAAAGCAGCCCGAGACAAAACCTCTGCTCAACTTGTGTTCTGGTCTTCTTTAAGCTGGGTTGTATACTCTGTTTCACCAATCGATGTCCTTTTACAGTAATCCGTCAAATATTAAGAAGACTTTTTCTAATGTTTTGGTTTCAAACTTTCACAGTGTAGTAAAAGTGCAGAAAACAATACCAAATTTTCGCGAAAATCCCAGTTAATTTCAACATATTTCCATTGAACTAACTATATATAGTCTCTACCATTTCTACTAAATTCCTACAGTAGGCTAACAACAGTTCCAGTCCGTTTGGAGTACGTTAATGTTATTCAAAAAGTTATTTCGATTGATCCTGATTCCCATTTTGTTCCAGTAAGAATGATAAGGACTATAGTTCGCGTCACTTTTTGGTAGATTGCCGTAGTATGGTTTGGCTAGAGGCTCGGTCATGTTTCGCTTGGTCATGGTAGTATTTCCAATATTTTTTATAAGTTCATTCACCGAAACATGCAGGTAATAGAATTAAAGTATTATAAATCGAACTTGCAACGACGATAAAATCAATAATTTGCACGCCTTCCCAGATTGTTCACATGGAATACTACGTGACTTCGCTGACGGAGAAGTTTGAGATGGCTTCTGTCGATGAAGCCCGGAAACTGATCGTCTATCTGCTCTGCTGCTCCGGGTGCATGATGATGATGCTCTTTTTCGCGGAGGTCAGAAAAAGTTTACTGAAGCTTTCTGAATTCGTTTACAATTTTTGTATGGAATTATAATTTTCAACTTATTACACCTAATATTTTCCATAGCACACTGGTCAAATGCAAATTTACCTACCTGTTGTTCAAGAACTATCTCTATGAGCTCATTCACCTCAGAACACAAGCTGTTGGAGCCGCGTAAGAAAGGTCAAAATTCAGTTACAACTAAGCATTATACTATCATTTCACAGGGTGGGAAGTTCAAGTTGTGGAGTGTCTCTTCCACTTTTCAAACACGGGAACAATTAGAAGTAGGAGAATATTCGGTTCAGTTCTCACCAATTTTGACCTACCCCTTTTAAGACGGGTCTCGAAATATTAATCGGGTGTCAGATGGTGATTTTCTCGGTGGCCGCCGCCGGTGTTTTACTAGTGGAAATCATGGCAGTCTGCTATTTCTACGGGGGACGCAGACTACTGGCCAATATCACTGCCATGACCAGGACGTATACACAGGTACAGTTTCTTTTCACGTACGTGAAATCCTAAATTCTAGGGCTTTTCAGCCTTTAGTAGGCTGATTTGGAGTGGTTGAGTCGGCCCCGAATGCTCTATTAGAGCTCTCTAGCTATCTATATTGTTGGTTTCAAAGTTTCTAAGTATTTTCGCACATGTTAAATGTTCTGAAGACTTCGTATAATATCCTCCATTCTAGAGCCTCATACGTTTAGATTACTATGCTACATGTACGTTCCACTCAGATATTCATTGGGAAAATTAACAAATCTCGCATCCAACTCTGATTTCGTCCTACAAGTACGGTTACCATAACTGAACTAGAAATTTTTCATTTATGTAAACTACACAGGAATTTTAATATGAGCTAAGTGAACTGTTTCTTGAATAGCATAATATTGATGTTCAGGAAGAAGACCTGATGAGCATCTCGTTCAATCTGTTCACCGCGGGGTTGTGGAGCATATTTATACCATTACTCCTCGCGGTAGGTTATTGTTCTTACCGTCACTTATGTCGTAACACGGCTGAAAATGGATGAAATTTTCACAATTTAAAAAAAAATGTATATATGTGAATAGAGTTTTAAAAACTCATTACTTGGTCTACAATGGTATCGCTAGGTTATTCACAAAGTAGACCTGTTTTCAACCGGCCAAAAAGTTTTTTTTTCGAGAAAACTAGGCTGGTACAAAAAGTAGAACGTGCTTGTTAAGATGTTCCCAAACTCAGATTCGAAGGATTAGATAGAGATACGAAAGATTAGAGTCGCTATTTGAACCGCAGGAACCGTGTGTAGACATCAAACTACAACTTGGAAGAGAAGAAAAGATCACCAAATACATAACTTTGCAGACTCTCATCGTAGTTGTAGTTACGACACCAGCTATAACTTGGTTGACTCCGTGGATGATCACGTTCTGCATACTAGGGTCGATACCCGCGGTTATGATTCACAAGGTTGGTTCGGAAGATTTTAAGATCAGATGAAAAGAAAGCTCTAGTTATAAGTTTTCAGTTTGAAATAATAGTTGAGAGAGAAACATTTGAAAAACAGAGAATAGTGGTACGTTTCGCCTTTACCCCAGACGTAACCACTTGAACAGAAATATTCCTTCCCGAGCGGCGTATCAATCCCTCCAACTACCTGTGAAGATCATTTGAGTTCGTCATGAGACATTCATGAGTTAATGAGATTCTCTAACCTTCCAAGGATATCAATGAGATTCCCTAACCTTCCAAGGTTATAACATGGCAATCAATGAAATCTTATCACAAGCTCATGAGATATGGCCCATGAGGTAACTCGTTTTCGAGGGATTGGTATGCCGCTTGGAGGCTCCCCAGTGAGGTAGGGCAACAATTATCTAACTCAGATAATTCTGCTCATAATGCTCGGCTTTTCGATCAAACTACAACCTGCTATCCCTATTTTCTGATGGTTAATATGTAACATCGACGCCAGAACCTGAGCTTGGTCAATTGAAGTGTGTATAGACCAAACTACACGTTTTCACACCAAACTACAATCTGAGAACCAACATGTTTTTCTAGGTGCTGAATGGGTGGCGTCGCAGTGAAAATCTTTAAATTAATGGAATTGAAAGCCATAGGTATCCGATTAAAGAGTTTGTGAGTTGTGACCGGAGGCTGTGAAGTCAAAACATGACCATTCTGTTCATCGTGTAGCGTTCTCCGATCAAACTACATGTCTAACGATCAAACTACAACTTTTTTCCAGGTGCTGAATGGGTGGCTTCGTCGAGAGAACCTGGCCAACCTGTTCCGACCTTCGGCCGAACTTTGGGGTCCCAGAAGTAACGCCGACAACCAGAAGGCCACGCGCGCCGAACGACAGATTCGATCGATATTCTAGATATATTGATTTTCTGGATTATTATCGACTTTCTGGTATTAACGAGTTGACAATATTGATTGATTTGAAAATGGTCCAATTCCGATGGCTGTTGTAGTGCACCGTTTAATTGATTGTATTGCAAAAACCGATTGTTCTTACATTGATTGTGACGGGTAAATATTCAAATTTGTTGTTGTTGATGAAACACAAAAATGAGAGATGATAAGTTGAAGCAAAGGTTCATGGCTTAGTTTTCGAAAGTTTTTAGTTTCCCATATCCATGTCTATCAGTCAGCGAAAAAGAGGAATGAGTAAATCTCAGTTGTATTTTGATCTGCGCTCACAGCAGACACTAAAATGAATGACATAAAGCAAATATAACAAACCACAACCAGAGTAAAAGATGAATTTCCCCATCCTGAAACGATGAGAACTTCCATATAGGTTTCGCTCTTCGCAGAGCGAGCCAATACGGTATATGGAGCGCTATTCAGCCATGTTTGTAGTTTTATGTTGTTGCTGGGGGCCGAGTGGTCAAGTGGTTAGCGTTCGGCTGTCGCTCCACAGACCTGGGTTCGATCCCCGCTCGCCGCGGTATCTTCATGGCGGACCGCATGAGCTGGTAACAAAGCTCACCCATGCCTATCTCCACCCCCTCTACGGACAGTCCTTCTACGGTTGATATATGATTTGTGTGTGATTATGTAGTTCTCTCAATAAATTAATACACGGCTGAAATAGTTGCCGTAAAAGATTATTATTATTATTATTATTATTGCTTCTCCGTCGACATTTGTAAGTTGTCGCGGTACATCGGTATAGTCGCCATTATATCGAGAAAGACAGCAAATAGCTCGATTGATTGAGCAATGCGGGGCGAGCGGCAGTTGATTACTTGCACAGCAGGCGAAGAGTGTGTATCAAAGATATAGGATTCGTCAAACCGTTGTGGACACCGTACCATCGCTTTTGTATGGAGTTTGGCTAGCGGCCAGTTCGTCTGCGTATCATTCTCAGACAATTCCCAGCCAATTGGCCAGCCACTTTTTTACTGGCTGAGCGAGAGAGTGTGCAGGTCAGAGAGACCCAGATGTCTGCGGCCTCATTGACCTGCATGCTCTCTCGCTTTTGTAGCTGGCCAATCGAAGAAAATTGGCGCCAATCGTTCTGAGTTGATCTACTCACTCTCCCAACTGCCGGCAGATAATCAACGACCGCTCGCCCCGCATCGCTCAATCAATTGAACCCTCTGCTGTCTTTATGGAGAAATTGGCGACTAATGAATTCCATCTCATAATTTTTTCGAAATATGGATTAGCTCGATTCAATGGGAGTTTGAATTCCGAGTTGTATCATTCCGATGTCCCATTCCCCAATTTTCGACGCATTTTTATCTATTACTAACCTTTTTTGTTCATTGAAGTAGTCCGAAAATTCTGATTTTGGGAACGTAAACTATAGTTACTTGAAAAACGCGTTTTGATTACAAAAAAAATAACAAAAAGTGGTTGCAAATAAGTGTATGGAATGTTGGAATGAGTGAATTGAGAGATCGGCCTAGATAATTCAAAGCAAAGAATCAAACTCATTATTTCCAGAAGAACACTCTTGCTCTTTCTTTTCCCAACATGCTAACACAAAAAAGTGATTCGCGATAAAAACTGATTACTGCAACACCAAACCGAAATTGTCGGGTAAGAAAAATGAAAAGTTGCTCAAACGCGTAGAAGTTCTACACCGGGCAATGTAGAAGTTTTTACGTAAAGTACACGTAAAACAAACTAGGAGACGTGATTGAAAATTGAAAAAGTTTGAATTCGATCGCGACTCTGGAGAAAACCGGTTCGTTTACCCTTTTTCAAATATGGCTACTAATTGTGGTAAATTAGTTTCAATTTGGGGATTATTTGGGTTTCCACAGGTTTGTCAAGAACAAATATCGTCTGACAAACTTCACCCCCCTTAGTTTTAAACATTGAATTTAGTTCAGCCCAGTCACCAAGTTAGAACTATCTCGAACAGCCACTACCCCTCTCAGTCTTTGATACCATATACTGTGGTTTGAAACTTGTTGAACTTGTGGAACTTGTATACCTTTTTTCATCTGTTGATATCATTCTTTGAAGACAAATCTGTACGAGTCTGCACGGAGATACTACACCAACAGTTACTAGTCAGACCACGAAAGGAATGCAGTCTCCGTTGCTGGGAGGTAATTATTCTCAAGAAATAGGTTCATAGTTCATAGTGAGTGCCAAATTTATAACCTTCTGTCTCTCGCCGGAATCGAACCTGCGAACAAAAGTTTCGTGGCTGGGCGCTAACCACTGCTCTATTAGAGCACATAACCGCAAAGCTTTGGAACCGAAGACAGCGTGCGTACACAGCGGAGAGTGAGATATACAGTACCCCCCCCCCGCCTTTCCGTTGGCGACAACTATACTGCAACCTCTATGGATTATCAGAAAACAAAAGAGAAGACCTTGAGCCAGTTCCACCGTTTGTAAATCAAGTAATCGATAATTTCTCAAAGGCGGCCAGCATTCCGCGTTTCCCACCGCGCGTCCGAGACCTATGTGAGGTAGAAATTTCATTGGTATTGCACTTTCTGAGCCTTCTTTTTCAATATTCGGAATCTTCCCTTATTTTGACTTTTGTTCTCAATATCGATTTCAGAAGCTCAACGAATCGGTTATTCGCCGAAACTGTCAGAAGAACCTGACAATGAGTCGTCGGACGAAAGGTCGTTTTCCTCGGAAATTCTGGAAATTCGCGAGACGGAAGAAGATCTAAATTATACCACACAGGTATGGCTCTTTTCATTCTCACTTGAAGAGACCGTTCCTCCTTAATTTGGAGGTTTGAGCTCATTAGTCGATATTGTTAACATTACAAAATCACAATCAATCATCTAGGTCTCAACGTCCTATTTTGCTCCGTGTTCTCAAAAATGCGGCGCGACCACGCGCACGTACATACACCAAAATACAAAACCATATTCAAAACATTGCCAAAATTACCACAATCGAAGCTGTGACAGATGATTCGTAGATACCATGAAAACAATAAAGCAGAGAGAGATCAAGGAATGCTGCATTACAGTAACCCAAATTCTGTTGGCTTCTAATTTGCTCCGAATGAATGTTGTTTTCTGCAGTTTTCATATGTAACGTGTGCAACTTTCATCTCAAAACTGAATAAATTACTTTTTTTATTTTCCAAAAACTACTTACATTGCACATTATAGAGGTGCGGTCCCTTTAAAAGAGATCGGAGAGCAACTAGTTGCAACCTGGACTCTGTAGCCAATAAGTACAATAGGATTACAGCCCGTAGAGTTCTAGACTTTCAAAAAACCTCTATATTTAAATTTATTTCAAGTCAATTTTGTTGTACTAATAAAACCCAATGGTTTCTCGTTAAGCTGCTGCATCCTACTTTAGCTGTATCCTACTTTTTTTTGAACGCGTTGCGTGTCGCGCGGCATTGTCATGTGAATGTCACGTGGATCAAACTAATGTACGAGTTATTTGTGCACTCTGATCTCAATACAGTCAAAAACAGCCCGAAGCAAAACCTCGAAAATTTGTGTTCCGGTCTCCTTTAAACTTCCACAGTATTTTCCAGTTGTTTGATCTGGTTGAAATTGCTCTCATTCTATGAATTGTTGTTTCTGCCCTTAGAATGTAATCTTCTATCTGGTAATATTTCTCGCCATTCCAACTGAGACTTTGGCAGCATGCCAATGGAACATCGAATGAGCATACTTCGTAGAAACAACATGATTTATGAAAATATTGTCACCCACCTACTATAACAAAGGTTATCTGCCGCTCAGAATTGAAAAAATTGAGTATTTTGAAAAACTTCAACATGGAAAAAAATCCGTCTGGTATTTTTGTTGGCAGGTCTCAGTGAGAACGACAGACTATATAAAATTTTATTTATCTTACAATTTGTTCAATTCATTCACGGTACATGCCTACGTCTCGCCCAGGTTTCTCGCATCGCAAGCTATAGTTCACACCATTCCTACTGAGACTCTTACAGTAACTTTGCAAACTTTTTCAAGGTTTTTGTGAAGCTGAAAATTTAGTTCACCAAAAATCTTCTCGTTTACTTAATGTACCTGAGAACGAGACCAAGATGCGATAATGTTCCACCTTTCCGATTGAAAGTAAGTGAGTAAAACGGCTTGGAAGTTTCAAAATCCTACTGTAGAAGTCTCAGTGGGAATGAAAAAGACTATATCTCGAGAGACGGTACCGTAGCGAAGTGTATTGAAAAGTTCACCTTCAAGCTGAACTGTCCTATTCCTACTAGACTAAGGTTGTGATTATCCACCCTATTCTCAAGCATAAGAAGTTGACCACAATATGTTCAGTTTGGCACCAGGTTGAGCTCACAAACTACAGTAGTTTGCTACGGTGCCTGAATCGTGAGATATAAGAGCAGAGAAAATAGCGTGTCTTCATAGAGACGCAGGTTGGAAAGTCTGGTCGGGATATTTGTGACGACTTCTTCAGGTGACGCTCGGCCAACTCTCGCGACTCGGCTTCAGAAGATCGCTATGGCACGATAAATTCAGTTCATTCTTCGTGGTATTTCCGTTTCTGATCAATTTCGACTCTTTCATCACATTCCCGTTGATGTTCGACACTTATGGAGGTGGGTTTACAAGTTGGCATAGTGCTCGCCATCAATGTGAAATACTGTATAGGATTATTCAAACAGTTGTGGACACCGTACCATCGACTTTGCAAGGGGCGGGGTTTGGCGAGGGGGCAGCCAGTCTGCGTATCATTGATCTACACACTCTCTCAACTGCTGGCAAGTAGTCAACGACCGCTCGCCCCGCACCGCTCAATCAATCGAACCCTCTACTGTCTTTATGGGGAAAATGGCGACTATAATACAAACGTCAATTCGTTGAATATGAATCGAAATGACTTTGTTCTTTTACCTATTTCGGATACAACTCTTGGGTGTTAAAATACGAAAATCTTTTAGCCAGTGCTAAGAAAAAAAATCTTTTAGCCAGTGCTAAGAAAAATTCAAGTACACTTTTCTAAAATTTGGTTTGAATAATTCATTCAATCTTCCACTTTGGAACTATCACAGTTGAAGAATCAAATACAAAATGCATTCGAGATTCTCCAGTATTTGCTCATTTTCAGTAGCGTTTCCTGTCGCCTACATAATTTGTTTGTGTTTTGTTGGTCTTCCAATCATGTACTTGGAATTGTCGTTGGGCCAATACACTTCTACCAATGTGGTTACCATCTTCAATAGGATCGGACCAGCTTTTTCCGGTGAGTGTTGAGTAATACATGACAACTGTAGAGAGAAACAGTAAACTTGAAGCGTTGTTAAATCTGGAAACAGTAACGTTTCACAAGATCCACGTTGCTCAAGACTTTGGGGTAAGTTTGATAGTGAATTAAACATTTCATGTGAATGGAACTGTTATTTTTCACACACTACACATGTTAGTGTTAGTCGATGGCGCAGTCACATGAAACATGTTACACACAGCAGAACTCACAAAGGTGCAATGCCGGAGGGGAGGGTACGAAGTGCACGAAGTGCCCATTGGGCATTAGAATGCTACCTTTGCGACTGTTCAATTTACTTCCAGTATAGCACGATATATCACATAGTTCATTACTTGCATATTACCTCGTGTTTCTTCTGTTGTCAAGTGAGTCATTCGTTTAGGATATCCAAAATATGGAAAATAACATAAACTTCCTCCAGGCTTGGGAGCAGTCATTTTGACCTACGACTTTCTGATTCTATTGAGTGATCAAGTGATTTCCCTCTATATAATTGGTACTTTTGTGTGGGCCGTCGACGTGACAGCCAGTCAGATGCCGTGGCACAATTGCGTCTCTTCTGAGAATACACCCTGTGAGTAGTTTGGTAGTTTATTGATTTTTTTATTTATTAAATGCAAGTATGTGAGATACATATAGAAAACAAAAAAATGGAAACAAGTCCATATTTTTGTTCCACACTTCATTAGTAGTAAAAGCGCGCAAAGCCATAACCAGAGTTTGGAAACAATCAAAAACGCTAAAATAGCAAGTTTCGACCTGGAACTTTGAGCATATTACTATGGAGGGTCATAAGTAAGCGGAACAAATTTAACGATAATTGGAATATTCCTGCAAACGGCAACTGAGTGCTCAACTTTTCCAGCCTGTTTCATCTTCAAACACAAATGCAACCCGGCGGGAGATAGAATGGATTGGTTGTACCAGAAGAGAAGAGGAGAAGAAATGACGGGCCATCATAGAGAAAAATACGGGTATGAGGGTTTTGTGTAAACTTCTTTTGTGGTTTTAATAATTTTCTCGTTTACAAAGGAATTGATCAATAAATTCTGAGGATTACAGCCAGAAGACTCTTTTCTCTACAGAAACCCAAAAACCGAACCCCTTTCGCATGATTCGTGGCCCGTGTTCTCACTACTATAGTGGAGGGTCATTATTTTCTCGAGTTGCATATAATGTTAGTCAATTGCACAGCCACGTGAAACATGTTAAACACAGCAAAACTTAGAAACGTGCTATAACAAAGTGCACGATGCATTATTAGAATTCTAACTTCACGTGACTATTCAATTGACTTCTAGTATAATTTCTATATTTCGGTGTAATTTCAGTTCGATAGGAGATTCGTGTATCCAGTCCGGCGTCTCGGTTTTCCAATCAACATACCCGGTGAATTCATTTCACCACTGGTTTCAGAGTACCGCCATGAAACAACGAATGTGGGTTGTTTTTCACCCAAAATGTGGTTTTTACCGTTAGTTTGAACGGTAACCGGATTTCAGTTTTAGGTTACTTCCAGGTTACCTACTAAGGTAACCTGAAAAAATGGTTACCAAAAAAAGGGTTAGGTTACCTAAAAACCCGGTTAGTTGTAGAATTGGCCCAACAATTCTCGAGTTCTGTCCCACTTCATGAGGCCTCGGCACCCTGACCTAAGACATCGTAGAGGACGAGAGGCCGAAACGGTGTAACTTATAGTAATCTTTAATTACAATTAATTTTAGATAGTAAGTCTTTGTATCACTATCTCATTACATTTATACTAAACTTATTATATTTAGTATGTTTCACCTATCACTCTTTCTTTTCACTGTTTATTTAATTGCACTTCCAGGTTTTCCAGCCTGGATTTGGATTCAATGTTTTTTGTTGGTTGGCCTTCCATGGAAAAAGTCTCTCTCATGCTAGTTTTCTGGATTATCATAGCGTCGATCAGCCAAATGAACCAGAACAAAACCGTCATGGTAATAGACAAAACTCTCATTTTGAAAGATTTCGAAAACTAGAATTTTGACTTCAAATTGAAAAAAAACAGTCCATAGAAACATAACTGAACCGTCATGTCTGTAAAGAAAGATTTGTAAATATCATGAAAACTACAATGCAGTGATAGATTAGGAATGACTACAGTAACCCAAATCTTGTTGGCTTCTATTTTGCTCCGTAATAATGTGGGTTTTTGAACTTTCTGTACGTAAGGTATGCACTTTCATCTCAAGACAGAATAAATGACTTTTTTCATTTTTCAAAAATTAGCTACATTGCACATAATAGAGGTACGGTCCCTTTAAACATAAAAAAATATTGCACAACTTCCTGAATTTTTTAAAAGTGTGAAACACTTTGCTCATTCACCGTTGTACTCCTTCTTAGAAAAGCGCAATTTCAACGTGAACTGGAAGAAGTTCCTAATGCAGTTGTGATCTACTGTGTTTGTGCTCTGATTCTACAACTCAAACTCAAACAAGCTCAAACTACAACTTTACTGTAGTAAGATTTAATGTTTTTACAAAAGTAACCAAAGTTTGTTTCCAGTTAGCCAAACTGGCGGTTACTATTCTGTCCTCCTCCATTGCTCTCTACCTGATCATGACCCTCCTCCACCCACCCGAGTTTGCATATTTCTGGGTTCTTGATCGAGATTTCATGTCAAATACCGAGTTGTGGGTACATACTACTCTACATGTGAGTACTTTGGGATATGTTCGAGTTTGGAACAACTTGTTTGAATATTATCCTGGTTACAGCAAAGTTACATAAAACAGCTGTTCCACAGTTTTTATACGTGAGTACCTTGGAATATTTTCAATGAACAGTCCTTGTGTGAGGTCTGTAGGAGTTGGAACTCGCCGATTTCACGAGAAGGTATATGTGCAGAATTGAACCCACCACAAGAATAGTAGGCCGTCAATCAATTGAACAGTCACGTGCAACCTGTTGAGCACAGCAGAGTAGCACGTAGAAACGTGCAACGACAAAGTGCACAATTTGTTTCTCTTTAGAACGCTTCGCCTCACGCGACTGCCCAACTTGCTCCTGTTATGTAGAAACGATGTTCTATAAGCAATCATACACTGAAACGAAGTTCTCGCAACCCCGATTCCTTTCTCGCGTGAAAATAATTCAGAGTACGTATGCTAGAACATCCCGGCCCCTTCATCCCATCCTGCGTCTCTCGCTCTGCCTTACTATTTCTCGTCTCTCACATCCCGGCGGGATGTAAGAGCAGAGAAATATCGTATGTTTGTGGAGACGCAGGATGGGATGAAGGTGCCGGAATCTTCCAGCATACGCACTCAGTTTCATCAATTATTCTAGTACTGAAAACTTTTATACCGCCTAGGTAAAGTCAACAATTTAATCCCACACCCTGCCTACGTCTGATGAGTAGAGCCAAACTATCGGGAGATTTACTAGATCATTTATGTTATTATTGAATGCATTTACAGATGATGCGAGTGATGAAGTTGGGCACCGGTCGGCTGATATTTTTGGGAGCCCAGAACAGATTCCACAATAATTTGGTCAGGTGAGCACAATTCGAAAGTCGGGAATGAGCTGCAGTTGAACACAGCAGAAACTTGAAGACAAGCCACACTACAAAAGCACGCTCAAACACCACAGCTTAGTTTCTTGTACCCAGCCTGGATGGAGGTCCGTAGAGCGAAATGAGATAGAATATTCCGGCAACTATACGATACACATTAGCTGGCGTTAACAAAGAACTAATTTGCATTTTCTGTCATATTATTTTGATTCATTCTTATTTATAGTTGTTGCCAACGGAAAAGGGGAGGTTACTGTATATCTCACTTTCCGCTGTGTGCGCACACATGTCTTCGATTCTGAAGCTTGACCGTTATGTGCTCTAATAGCGCAGTGGTTAGCGGCCTGCTACGAATATTTAGCTCGCAGGTTCGATTCTGGGGAGAGACCGAAATTTATGAATTTGGCACCCACTATACATAGTATCATCAACTAGATGGACTGTACGTTGATCAACACGGATAAGCTTTGTTACCAGTTCGTGCCGGGTCCGCTCACGGACGCATTCTCGCCGTATACAAGTAAAAGGAATAGTCACACGAAGTTGGCATTCTAATGAAGTATCGTGCACTTCGTTATTGCACGTTTCTGAGCTCTGATGTGTACAACATGTTTCACGTGACTGTGTAACTGACTATATAACCGTTTTTTGTCTTCAGGGATATAATGGTGGTGGCCGTCTTTATGACTTTTCTATCTTTCTTCTATGCTTTCTTCTATATTTCGAGCATGGATTCTTTTCTATTGGAACTGACGGAGGGAGATGCGGACGCGTGGAATACTTTCAGTGAGATGATTAGAAAGAAGGGGGGGGGGGAGAGACAAAGAGAAAATAGAGAAGGAAAAGAAAGAGGGAAGAGTGTTCGATTTTTGTTCACTTTTCAGCACTTTTCCAAAGATACCTGAGTAGGTAGCCGGAAAGTAGAAATCAAAATGCAGTTACCAGGTAAACTACAATATTAATCCAACTTTGCGGTGAATTTCAGGCTACCGACCGGTTTCACACTCAAATAACCAGCAAACAGGTTACCGAAAACCGGCCCGGTTACCTCAGTATCGAATTCACTCCATTTCAGCCGCGAGTGCCTTCGAGTCACCAATCTTCTCCCACTTCGTGCCACATCTCCACTTTTCTGTGATGCTGCAAACACTGCAATTGTACGGGTCACACGAGGTGTTTCTCGTGTTTGTATTCTGTCTCATGATCTTGCTCGTGCTGTTGGTCGGCAAGGTTGGTTCCTTCAATCGTTTCTTTCTACACTGTCGCTACGGTATTTTTCACTAAGTTATCTCAGTGTTTTCTTCTTTCACAACGCTATTGACGTCAACAAGTTTGTTTATTTCATTATTATTCAGTTTATGAGGTTTATTTGTGTAATGTAATCTCCAGCTTCGAACACACAGAACTTTATATTCTGTTCTTTTTTTGATTTCGATATATTTATTCGAATAGACTCATGCAGAAACATCTTGATTTGAACGTTTTGTTAATTGAACTGTCTAGGTTTCAGTCTGTGACCGTCCGATTAGTCTCAAGCCTATCGCACTTTCTTTTGTTCGTTCCTGAACACAACATTACTTTTTCATCTACCATATCATCTCGTTACAGGTGGTTCAAATGGAATACTACACTTCTGTCACGACCGAGAAGTTCGAAATGATGTTTGGGCAGCAAACCGCGAAAGTCATTGTCTTCTTTGTGTGTGCAATCGCCAGTATTCTAATGTTTCCGCTGTTTTCAGAGGTAATTTAGATTCGTGTTACTTTCCCACCAGAAAACTATGTTTTATAAACTGTAGTTCTAATTTTGGTACACATTTAGTGTTATTCAAATTGTGAGTACTGTTTTGGACCCCTCATCCAACATCAGTATTACATGAAACTTACAGTTCGTTTCAACCATCGATAGTAGTCAGCCATGCTGGTCGAGCGCACCCTACATTGCAGGCAATTGATCTGGCAGCTTGCCAGTCTTTTCATTACAAATAAAATATCGAAAAGTGGTTATTTTGAGATTTTTGCACATATTTTGGGCTAAAAAAGTTATCAAGTAATCAGGGAGTAATTAAAACAACTTTTTGTGCGATAAGATTTGCTTTGAAAAACGGTCAGAAAAGATGATTGGGTATCACTGTTTTCAGTTTTTGCAATCATGCTCAGATGGTTGGTTGCTTGTGTGCGCCGCGCCACCTAGCAGAGCTGAGTTCGATTCCCAGCTTATGCATTATTTTGAGTAGGGTGGTCGCTGTTGAGAACTTTGGCAACTTTCCAGCATAATTAACTCCGCCCACTAAAATGTACTGTAACTGGCTTCTATCGATGGTTGAAACGAACTATACATGACACTGACACCTCTAAGTATCTATTTCGCACAGTATTAGGTCACACTCAGGTCTCAGAGGGGTTGCAGTGCAGATAAATAGGGTTTCATTCAAAGAGGCGCAGGTTAGTCGTTAGGATGTATAGCGCGTGCCAAATTTATATAACATTCGCCTCATGTGAGACTCTAACTGGACCCAAAAGTGTAGGAGGCGCGGACGGTAACCGCTACACTAACTGTTCTCATACCAACCCTGCTGCTGAATCGTATATATATATATGTTTACACAGCACAAAGTGCGATGTACAGTATACCCCCGCCTTTCTTCAAGCGACAACTATAACGAACGGTACGTTCATACGGCCTCTATCACAATCTCATTCCAGAGCGCAATCGACACGCTGATCGGTCTTCACAACGTGATTTTCCCCGTTTTGGTCACCTCGATTGTTCTTTTGGAAGTGGTTTTCGTGTGTTTTTTCTATGGCGGCCGACGACTTATGGCCAATATTACGGCGATGACAGAGAACTCGGTAGGGCACAGTATTCTCGGACAACCTAATTTTGCGAGCAGTATGCAGCAGGTGCACAACCGAAAAACTGTCGTGGCGAGACCCCGCCTTCTCCCGTGAGTGTGCACATGCTGCACACTGCCCGGACTTCCTAGTTCATCGAAATCATTTCTTGGCACGTGAAGCCATAATTGGCACGTGAATCACGCGTTCGCGTGTCGCGTTGCGGTCGAATGAACGATCGCGGTCCGCGCCAACTCTAATGTGGCGGCGGAAAACGCCGTGAGAGAACGGGCGAGGTCAACATCGAACACGAGACTCCGAATCGAGAGTTTTCCAGTCGAGACAATTTGAATAAGAAATAAAAACTAGAATGTTTCCAATTGATTGAGAACTCCAGTGATAATGTATTTGTAGAATTTCCAGTTCGGTTCGGTTTGGTGAGAAAAACGGAAAAACAGCAAATTTGGTATTAACCCGATCAAATTTGAAACCGAAACTCCACTCGAAAAATAACACTTCGGAAGTCGAGACACTCGATAACTCGAAACTACTCAGAACTTCCAACTCGTTTGACAACTCTAGAAGAAACTGTGTCCGTTACAGTTTTTTTCTACAGGATATCGTGAAATAACGTTGCCACCAGCTGATCAGACTGACAGTAACCTATTTGGGAACCCGGGCGCTTCGGTGACCGTTAGCTCCTCAGACGCCAATCTAACGTATTGTATATGTATGGTTGGTCATATTATAGAAGATACAAATACAAGTATAGTTAATATAGTTTATTATATGATAGTAAGATATTAGACAGCCGCAGCCCAAGGTCCAGGCACCCGCATCTCTCCGCTCTTCGGGCCACGCCCCCGCGCTGACCCTCTAGGACACGACATCCCCCTTCGTTAGAGTGCTGAGCTCCCGCGAATGCTGACTGCTCTGGAAGGTGGAACTCCTGGAAGTGGCTGTCCTGAAAGTAAAATAAAAGAGACCTTATGGGTCTCGACTTAACAACACAATAGACGAGAAATATTGAGTACTATAAACAAAAAATTAGACACTTTTGGTGTGTTATAGATTTATTACCATGGGATGTGAACATTACAAGAAAACAGTTTTGTTTTGATGAAGATATATTTAAAAAAAAAATCCAAAAGTTGTTGATAAGTTGAAACTAAAATGACAAAGATTAGTTTTTGAGAAACTACATTATTAATTTTGAACATTATAATAGTACACCTGACTCATAACTGGAGTACTAGGATGGAATGGGACTAAGGGTACTCTTGGAACCAGCTGGGGAGGTTGGAAGGAGTAGCCTTGGTTCGCGTAGTTTCCCCGGAAGTTTCCGCGAGACTGCCCATTTTGTGGGTACATCCCTCGGTTTCCTCCGCGGAAACTGCCTGCAAAGCCACGGTTACTATTTCCACGGTGTGAACCACCACGAGACCAACCGCGGGAGTGTCCACGACCTCCTCTTTGGGGATTAGCCTGTTTCCACCCACGGTTGTTCCCGCGGTACAGTTCGCGTTTTTGGAAGAACTTCGCTCTCTGTGTTCTATCTACAACACGTCTTCTTTCCACGAATTGGACGGTGTTATCTTCTTCATCCGAGCTGGGGTCACTCTCTTGAAGTATGGATGGTGTTACTGTCCTTTCTCTCACTTTCAGTTTGTTCAACTGATTATCAACCTCCATGTCTCCATCGGCCTCCATTGGGGCTGGAATATTTGAAGCGTCGACTACAGTGCATGGCGCAAAACTGGTGCTAGCGCATTCGCGGTGTTTTGCCGCGCGATCAATCCACGTGATGATCTAATCGATTTTTTTTCTTTTCTGCCCTTTCAACTTCGTGAACATTCTCTTTGTTTTTGTATTATTACTGGAAATAATATCAGCTGAAACATTCGATTTAGAGAAATGACCCGCGTATCGAAGTTTCTGTGTTCTTCGTTTAACGAGTGTTCTGGAAGTGGCATTTGTGTGCAGAAGGCGCGTGACACTTTCGCTTGCGTTTGCCTGGAACCGTTTTCTGCTCCCAACTGTACCCTCATGTCTACTTCCACTGTCCTGCCCACTGAAGTTTCGTCGAGCTCCATTTGGATTATTATTTTAAGTGAGTTATATTTACAAGAATTGGTTTTGAAAAATAATATGTCAAAAATTGAAAAGTTTTTTACTTTTTGAATAATTTTGGGAGAATAGAAAACATTGAGTACGAAAAATTAACAAAGAGAAATGGTATTCTACTTTGAACTAGCGCTTCGACTTGGGTTGAAAAGATTTACTTATGATTTCAATGCTACCTTGCAAAATTTACAAAAATTATTTCAGTCTTTGCTCTGCTGCTGTCCATCTGGTGTGGTTTCTCATGTACCGCGAAGGGTTTTCGGTACGAAGAAAAGAGCTGGGCTTGGGCGTTCGCCTCTCCCATCCTTCGGCTCGGGGCTCTTTTCCGCTGGATCTACGCAAGTCAACGTCAACGTGCACAACTTCAAAAGAAGCGAGATATCCATTCCCGACCAAATTTTTCGAATTGGGTCAGCGCTCTAGAAATCTCTAAGTTGAGTCGGTGGCATTGCGGACATTCTCAGTGTACCGTAACTTGAGGGTTTTTTGCTCTCACGGCTTTTTTCTCACAACGTCTTTTCCTACCTTTTTTTCCTTCTCATATTTTTTTGTCATTTGCATTATCGATACTCATGTTTATTAGTTCCAACAAAGTAATGATTATGAAAGTTGAGTGAAAATTGAGCTTATTCATCATTAGGAATGCCTCGTATCGACCTCAAAAAAGGTCTAAGTAACGTATTTGCGGTTTTGCTCAGCCTCCTATTCTATTCTGATTCCTTTTGGGTCTCGTATTGTCAATACAGATATCTGTAGTTTTCACATTTCTGGTGTACTGTTCTGAAGAACGTCAACTTTGAGTCAACAACAGTATCTCCTTTTAGGTTGGTGATCTTCACTTCCACTTTCCAAGATTTTGCTGTGTTTGAGGGTGAGTCTCGGTGTACTTTTTTCTAATGTGTACTATAACTATGGTTTAGGCGAGAAATTGCAGTGCCATTTAATCATCGAAAGTTAGTTACTAACGAAGTTTGTATATTTTCCTCTGACTTGCCACTTTCATTAGCCGTCTATAAGTATAATTGTATAATCAGAGGTCCAACAAACAGTACAAACGTTACACCAACCATCAACACCTTCAAATTCACTGCTGTTTTACACTTTATAGTAGTATTGAAACCTGGGAAATGTTGTGATTTGAGAGAGTTGAACAACGGATAACTTGTTTGCTTTGAAAACAAACAATCTTCCTCACTTGTATAACTGAAAAAAATGCCAGTTCTCATGACCACCTCACTATAATCTTCATAAAATGACATGTCTGTCGTTCACTAGAAACAAAGCAGGTAAACATCACCAAATCAATATGTTAGTCCGGTTCGTTCAGCTTGTTCAGGCTGAATTCCCAACTCATAATGTATATTTTATATCACAATTGGAAATGTCTCAAATTTTCTTTCAGATGCTGTCGTTTCACATGGAATCACATCAGAGAAAGAAACGGAGCTACAAGCAGTATTTTCTCATACGAGTGTTTAGTTCATTGATAAACATGTATATAATTTATTTTTCACTTTAAAAATACGCGAACTGGGTACACGAATAACGTTTATTATCATTCAAAGTTAATTCTGGAAAAAAGAATGAGTAATAAAATTATATAGAATATTTACACCAATGTAAATGTTACAAAATATGGCAATGATTTCATGATACTAAGATGAAACAGGACAGAGGACACTAACGGGAGAAAAGCATTTCGTGTTCGACTATGAGAATTACTAATGTTTTCACAGATACTTTAACTACCATTGCGTTAATCGATTGCACGTGGTTACTACATTTCGATTATGATATGAAAATCAACAGGATGGGTTCATATTTCAGCTATTTACAAAGCTCACGTTTGTTCTACCGAAAAAAAACGGGCATAGCTGTACTAGAATAGTCAGACATGCAGAATGTCATACGGATTTGAATCACTCTCACTCAATTTTAAATGAAGCTTTACCATGAACGTTATAGCTAAGACATTATCCAAATTCTAATAATATAAAACAAATCACAAACATGCTTACACTTTGGATTTAACTAAAAATATGTGTGAACTACACCGCTTTACACTGTGTCTGAGTGACCGGTGTTGAAATCAACTTTTGAGTTTGTATTTCATGCATCTATACTGCAAAATGCATCGACTGATGAAAACCGGCTATAAAAGAAAAGCACACCGGTCACCCAATTCACCAATCACGTCAAACAACAAGCTAACCAAGTTTTTCGAGTAGAAGGGGCTGCCGCGAGGTGCTTATTGTTTGGCGGTGGAAATGGATCGACCGACCAACGAAGTAGAGCCATGAACCAGCTCTATCCCAATTCTGAAGATAGGACGGATGAACTGATCTTTGTTAAGCCTAATCAATAGAAAACAAGATCAGTAATCAGCAATAATTCCTATAATGGCTCCTCTTTCAAAACTTAATTCAAGTTGCAAACCACATCATAAGATGTATAGTTCTTGAATATTCAAGTCTAGAAAAAAAACAAGCTCCAGATAGTTGGGACGAACCCAACTCCGAAACCTATTTTAGATTCAAATTGATTAGTATATCAAGGTTAGGGCACAAGGAATAAGTTCAGCCATACGGCAGTAAGGTTGTCCAAACGGCCGAAAAAAAATTAAAGAAAACGGGTCATTTTTTGCCGGAAACTAGGAAAGTCATCTATGTTAAATGCAAAATCATTCATTTTGAGCTTGTTCAAACGTAAAAACGGACTACTTCTCGTAGAATTGTTGCACCTTACTGGTGCAAAAATTCAGCAACTAGACTGATGAACTTGACTTGTTTTTAATTCTCTCAAACCTTGTAAAAAAGTGAAAACTTGCAAGAAAATTTCACGATATAACGCTGGAAACGTATTTAACACTTGGTAACTCACCAGTATTACAGAAGAGAAGGAGCCGAGAACAACACCATCAGAATCCACATCCGCGTGAATGTGAACAGGACCTGCAATCCGTAGTACAGACATATATGCGCGCTATTGCACGAAAATCAAATTTATGAAGAGCATAACAAGATCGAACAAAAACTGACAGCACATGGAATAAAATATTGTATTTGTACAAGTTGTTGGGGAATACAGCCATCAAAAAACTAGTATTTCGAGCTTAACAACATTAAATAATCCGAAAACATAGACGATTTCTCTCCTTCTATTACCTTCCTATCAATCTTTCATATTATCAATTTCTATTTCCCAGTAATCGAAAACACTGTTTGTGAAGAATACAGAAAACCAGGGAAAGATGCGTTTAGAGCTCTGAACAACATTGCATAATTCTGAAACAGCCCACAGGTACCCGATAAATTCTCCTATTTCAATCGTAAAATACTATGAAAACACAGGAAACTGACAAGAATACGAAATCATATAAATCCGAAAAAAGTAAAATTTGCGACATCGTCTTATTTTTCGGACCGATCCAGGACTCGCATCTCGTACGTAATCAACCGCCGCGCATTTTTACGTAGGCGCCAATTCAAAATAATAAACAGTTACAGTACACAGACTTCTGAAAACTCGTCGTCCTCATTAGTTTTCACATAATTCAGCTTATAATAGCACCCATAACCGTAAAACGGATGAATAATCCATTTTGTGCACTTTTAATATTGAATGTTGGCGTGACCCTTGGTCTTTAACCAACACGTTGACTAACATGGAGACTTGTAAAGTAAGTGAAAAGTAACATTTTGAACTAATATTTGCTTGATTACCTCTATTGTGAAAAAAAAACACATGGAACCATGTATAGAAAACTAGCGTGAAAATTGACTATGAAGTTAAATAAGACGTGAACGAACATGGGAAACATGGCGTTCTTTTGCCTGGATCGTTTTTGAGTTCAGTTGTTTTTACGGTAAGGTACATTTCACTAGAATCAAGCGGACAAAATATATCTGATGCGATATTTCATGAAACTATTTTTCTCTATTCTGTATGGTTCCAGATACTGAAAGCGTGGCGATCTGGTGCTACCGTACCGAACCTATTCCGACCAATCGGGGAGTTGTGGGGACCGCGAAGTTCAAATGATCAGAGAAAAGCCCAGGCAGTAGAAAGAGAAATTCGATCGATATTCTGAGCAACATAGTCGTTGTCATACCTACGTTGATACTGATCGTGTCTGCGTATTTCCCTTGACCTGGTCTCTAGTTTCCGTCTGACCATTTAATGAGCATTATTCATATATTCATATTGTACTATCAGCTTAACGACGGTTTAATCGAACGAAATCCTTTACCTGATTTTAATGAATAAATATTCGACAAGAAACATTTTTGTTATAAAGACATAAAAGTTCTTGTTTCATTTTTGTTCCTGAATATCATCTGTTGGATACAATTTGCTTGATCTCCATTATGAAAACAAGAGCAGCGCTAATTGAAATTAACTCCTACAATCTATTCTAAAGAACCTTTGCAGAGAAAAGTTTCAGAAATGAAAAAAATGAAGAAATTCAGTTCGAAAAAAGTTTAGTTTAACGTTCATTTTCGAATATCACTGGTTGAGTACACTTCCCTCGACCTCCATTGTGAAAATGAGAGCAGAAGTGGTGCAAACTGTCAGAAAGTTGCAATTTATTTCGTTCGATGTCGAGAAATAGCCTCCAATGCACACCTCTTGTTGGTCTGGAATGATGGAGTTTGCTCTGATCTGGCAGCAACCCGTCCAACCTCATGAGAACCTCGTATGAGTTTCTCATGAGAATCTCATGAACACCTCATGAGCTACTCGGGAAATTTCAATGTTGAAGCATATAAATATAGAATCTCAAGAGAAGTTCGGGAGATACAGTCGTCGCCAACGGAAAGGCGGAAGGGTACTGTATATCTCACTTTCCGCTGTGTAAGTACACACGCCTTCGATTCCAAAGCCTTCTGGCTATGCCCTCTAATAGAGCAGTGGTTAGCCCTCTGCTACGAAACTTTTGCTCGCAGGTTCGATTCCGGAAAGAGACAGTTTGGCACTCACTATAGTACTCATGAGATATCTCATGAGGTTTTTGAGGGATCGCTACAGCGCCTGGTACGCTTTTGTAGTTTGATCGTTGTTCCCATTGAACCTTAAAGGTACCCATGTCTCTACCTACCATAGATGACCTACCCATGTCCCATTTGAATCCGTGTGTGGTGACAACGGTTTTCTCCTGACAAAACGGAACGATTCCGCATTTTCCGGTCAGTTGGCTCCGGTCCACTCCTATGCGATACTTGCCCTGAACGGTGTCCATTTCCGTTAAGGTCAGAGGAGAACAGTTTGATGAAAATAGATGTATTTCTCTTGAACTGCACGGAAATCAGACGCTAGCTAGTTTTGACATTATAGAGAAAACATTTTTCCCACGTTTTCACGCGTAATAAATCAATACTCATGAAATTCGGAAATCATGTCGTCTATTTAGATCCAACTACGACAAACAGACTCGCTCTGATCATCTTCTATCATACCTTCCTCAGGTCACAGACAATATTATAGTTGTCGCCAACAGAGGCGAGAGGGCACGGTGTATCTCAATTTCCGCTGTGTATGGACACACGTCTTTGATTCTGAGGCTACTCAGTTATGTTCCAAACTTTCGTTCCGTTATAACACACTGTGTAATAAATATCTGTTTTGATTTGATTTGATGTACTAGTGTAGTTCAGTGATAATCGCCCAGCTACGAATCGTTTGCTCGCAGGTTCGATTCCGGGGAGAGACAAAATCTATAAATTTGGCACCCCCTATAAATTTGGATCTATAAATTTGGCATCTATCGTGCGCGTAAAGCTCCTTTCCGGTCACAGCCGATATTAGATATTGAAAAGTTCCATTATTTGTGAACCCTAATCATAAAGAGAAGTCTGTTCTAACAAGTTGAAGTTCGCTTAAGAAAACAGTCAATAGCGAGTTTGAATGTATACTGTAGGAGTCTCAGTGGGAATGGTGTGGTCTATACCATACCTTCTGCAGTACACATATGAGGTTCTGTCCATCGTGCGCGTAGAGCTCCTTTTCGGTCACAGCCGAAATGAGGAACATCGTATTGAGACTACCCAAAGTGTGATCGAATCGACCAGAGAAACCACCCAACACAATGATGCGATCAATCTGAATGAAAAAAAGTTAGACAAATTCCCTTCTCGAACTGTTTCTTATCTCTTTTTTTGTTTCACTCTCTCACCCTTTTCTTTTTTTGCCTCATATGCCACTTCTTTATATCTCCCCTTCCTCCCACCAACTCTTTTTCTATGCTTCTATCTTCCTTCATTTCTCTCCCTCTCGCACCCTCTCTCTCTCTCAACCCTCTCTCTCTTCCTGCATACCTTCTCCTCCTTCTCTACTCTGAGCGCGATTAGCCGCAATGCCTTTGTAAAATCCGACTCATTCTGATCCGGTGTTTCAATACAAAGCACTTTCTTCTTTTCGAGTTCTTCCCGGACCGAAGGCGATATCGAATCCATGTCACCGGAAACAACATCCGGTAGGCAAACGTCCGGTGTCCTGAATGACGTGTGTTATTGTACTTTGTAGTATGAACTCTAGTTGAAAATTTCGAGTTTTTCGAGTTTCGAGTTTCGAATTATTCATGGTGTGAGAATTTCAAGTTTTTCGAGTTGGAATTTCAGCATTTAAAAAAACCGAGTTTTCGAGTCTCGAGTTGAACTCGAAAAACTTGATTTTCGAATTCGATTCGAACGCGAAACTCGAAATTTCGAAATCCGAGTTTGGCGTTAAAAACCGTATTTGTGAATTCGTATTTTATAGTATGAACTGTGTAGTCTGTCGGGAAACCACATGCGATAGGCAAACTGACGGTTTGCTCAATGACAATTTGTGTAATTGTCTTTGTAGTATGAACTCTATAGTCTGTAGTTTCTACCTAACATGCTTCTTGATCAAAACTGTGTTCCAGGTCCTAGCGTAGAAGAAAGTTATTCGCTCACCCACGAAAGAGAACTATGTATCTCACATGCTTGCATGTAAATAAATCAATCAAAAAAACAGAAGCCCTATGAATATTGAAAAAGGTCTTAGTGATTCCCTTATATAACCGGAAAGTTTCGGAATTAGTTGGGGTCATATCTACTATGTTTCCTGTGCTAGCAAAGAACCTATAATGAAAACAAAAATTATATTAATATTAATGTTATTGATTGATTTTCGAATCTTTCCTCACCTTTTGAGAATGTTGTTGGCAGCCCCGTCAGTGGCCTATTTCAGAGCGGCGTTGTTCCAGAGACCGTACCATGACGGAGTGACGGCCGAATCAATACCATTCAGCCACAGACACGCTATCGAACCTAGAAAAACAAAAAAAAACACCATTTTCGTAACACTAATTATTCAACATATGAAGTGAATTTCAAGCTCATATGAGTTTTATTTCCATATTACTCACGATGTAGTCGTTTAAATCAATACTAAGACAGTAAGATTACAAAACTTTATGTACGGTTTAAGCATGTTTACAAATCGAAAAGATCAACAGTTTTCAGATTTGATTATCATTAATTATTTGAATAGGTATTCAGAGGTATTTCTTTGAATAGGTTCAAAAATGCATCAGAAAAGAGCCATTAGAAAATGCGAAACAGTACTGTAGAAGTTCCAGTAGGGATGATGTCAACTATACCTGGTTCGGCGAACGATTTGAGCGGCTGCAGAAGCTTCATCCGGATGGCAGAGATATAGATTGGAACCTCTTTCCCTACAATTCTTACTTTTCGCGTTTTTTTCCAGTTTCCGCGTTTCTTCACTTTCGCGCTTCTTGCTTTGCGAACTTTTTCATTGACACGGTATAGTTCCGGTCATTCCTACTGAGACGTGACAGCATGCCAATGAACATTCCAAGCTATTTTCCACCACTTTGCAGTTTTCAGTTCCATAATATGGATTATACATGTTCACTCTTTGCTAATCGAATCAAGCTGATAATCCAGAAATGTGTCACTCATAACCTTGATATAGTCGTCGCCAACGGAAAGGCGAGAGGGCACTGTATATGTCACTTTCCGCTGTGCACGCGCACACGTGCTCGATTTCAAAGCTTGCCGGTTGTGTGCACTAATAGCGCAGTGGTTAGCGCCCTGCCACGAATATTTTGCTCACAGGTTCGATTCCGGCGAGCGACAGAAATTTATATATTTGGCACCCACTATACTGAATGTTATGTGACGAAGATGTAGAAAAGGAACTGAGAAACTTAGCTGTAGATGTCAATAAAAAAAACAACAAATCTATGAATCGAGACAGGCTTTTATAGCAGTTTCCCCCTTATTATATATTCAACACGATCAATAAGCGATAATTAATCAGATGAAACAACAATAAACAAATAATTGTCTGCATTACATAACAAAAGTATTTCTACATATATATTAACGATAAATTACTTAACTAAATTACATAAGAAACCGAGCCATTTGAGTACTCAAACCGACACAAAACCGAACCGAACTCTTATAAACATAACGCAGTCGACCAGTTTTATAGTGAGTGCCAAATTTAAATTTCTGTCTCTTCCCAGAATCGAACCTGCGAGCAAATGATTCGTAACCAGACGCTAACCGCTGCACCACTAAAGCAGATAGCCAGAAAGCCTTGGAATCAAAGACATGTGTGCGTACACAGCGGAAACTGAGGTAAACAGTATCCTTTTTTTCATTGGCGACGACTATAATACTAATCACTCGATATGGTTCTGTTTCACAGCTGTTGACGTAGAATATGTTTGGTCCCGGAACGAACCAACAGGTTCGGTAAGAGTAGATGGGGAAGAAATTCACCATCAACCGATAAATCTTCAAACACGGTCAATATCGAGAATTTGCAACAAGTTTGTGTGCCTGATAGGTTTTATTGGAAATAAACGTTCAGGAGAGATGTTTTCCTAAATAGCACGACACTTCTCCGTGAGCCAGTCGAGTTCTTCCAACTTGTTCTTCTCCAGGAGAATCGGCCCGATCACGGTCAGAACCCGGCCGTGGTACTCGTTCAACCAGGCAATCTGAATGGCAATGTATGGAAAAAAAACTAATCCGTCACGGAACATACAAGTCCTGCAATAAAAAGTATGATTTCTTGAAACAATTAATATCTTCAGTAAAAATTATATATTCTTGAAACAATTAATATCAGTAAAAAGTATGATTTCCGAAAACAATTACTCGAAAATGCGTAGAGTCACTGTTATATTCCCAATCATTCCAACTGAACCTCCTGGCGGGTTTTCCCCATGCTAATGTTTTCCCGAACACTAAAAGATTTTCTGAGCGGCTACATTTTGTTAGTTTACGTGGGTGAAGTTTTTCCTATGGAATATATTCGTTTGAAGTGTATCGGGACGCTGCCAAAGTTGCAGTGGTTGAAGCGAGAACTAAGGTTAGCTCTTTTCGTGGTAGTAGTGAAACTTGACATTCAGGTAGCAAACGCTCGAATATTAGCAGATAGTCCACCCCTTGTCTCGGTCGTGTGAGGTGACCCCTCCCGATTGATTGATATGCCGACCCCTCGTCCAAAAATGGTACCACTTCGAACCCATTTCTCCACCATTTTGAGTGAAATAAAAACACTCAACAAGAAACTCGACACCATCGTCCATTCTATTCCCACTATTATTCAATCGGAGATACAGCGCTTCCACGATCGCCGTTGCCTTACAATCTACGGTCTCCCAGAGGACTCAAATACAACTGAAATGGTGAATTCTATCTTCAATTTGATTTCTATCTCTCCTTTGTCCATCAATATACTTCACCGTTTGGGAAACTTCGTCAACATAAATCTCCACGTCCACTCAAAATATCTATCAAAGAAGATGTACCCTTTCCACGTCTCATTTATCTATCTGATGCTATGAAACGTGATTCGTCATTGTCTACTTTCCATGTTCGCAAGTTCGAAACTCCGGAGCAGTGAAGGGCCGGATTACTCGCCAGACAGGCCAAACGAGATGCCACCGCAGCTGTTCCGATCACACTACAAACTACGCCAGCCCCCGCAGAAACAAAAGAAAGCGTCGCCAAAAACGTAAAAGTACCAACAGATGAATCTAGTGATGATGAATCCCTTGCTAGTGAAGATATTGTCGAATTTGATGATTTTCATGATAAAATGGTAAAACGTCTTCGCCAAATCTGGGACAATGGTGGCTATGTTCCAGACCTATATGCTTTATTACGTAAACTGCATTATTAGGACCAAAAGTTTGTATCTGATCGTTACTTCGAATTGTATAATTTCCGCCTTCACCAATAATTTACTGTTTTGGCTATATTTTTGGCTAATCTTGAACAGATTTGTCACAATTGTCACGTAGTTTGTGTTTGTATATTGCTCTTCGTGCGACTGATATTGATTTGGCCCCAATGCAAGTTTGCCAATCAGACATCAACCTATGTATGCATTTCTCTTCATGTATGTTTTTTTCTCATTTAGCGCGCCTCGAGCGTATTAAATAAATAAATAAATTAATAAATAAATATGCATAGTTCAAATGTGAAAATCATGGTCAGTTTTCTGAATTTTCTTTTTAAATTAGAACACTTTCATTGTAGTAATAGGCAAAAACTGACTTCTTCCTCGTCGAGGAGACTCTTTTCCACTATATTCATTTCGATTGGGACGAGAGTCAGACTTCGGAAAGTGATATAGTTGTCGGCTTCCGAGAATACCTCAGCTGGCAACACCTAGAATGTATGTGTTGTAGTTTGAAATCGAAACGCAACACAATTGAGTACTCCTCAGGCGACTGCTTGTCCCAGGTACATGAACGGGACGTCCCATGTCCTGGGACGGTACTGCTTCAATGATACTCATTGATCCGGACAGACGGCAACGCATGACGCGTCGCGAGTCGATACTTATCATTGCAGCAGTACATCCCGGTACCGTCCCAGGACACGGGACGTCCCGTTCATGTTCCTGGGACAAGCGACTGCTGAGTTGAACCTGAAATGTAATGGAGTCGAGCTACGATCCCTCAAGTTTATTTTGAACGGCGATATAGAGCTATTTCTGCTAGAGCGACCTCTACGAAAATTTGGAGAAGGCATTGTATGCGTGAACTAAGTTGGTAGAGTGCAAGATTTAATAACATCATCACCAGTAGCCACGCGTAATGTTATTTTTCTCTCTAAAATGTCAATTCAAATAGTATAACTTAGTCAATCCATGTTTGTCTATCACTGTACTGCTATGTTTCATAATGATAACTCCAATTTTCCAAGAAGACCGTAGAGCAACATGGTTTCTCGTAAAGCTGCTCTATCCTACTTTTGATTGGACGCGTTGCGTGTCGCTGCGGCATTTTTATGTGAATGTCACGTGGACTGATCAAACTAATATACGAGTTGTTTGTGCTCTCTGATCTCAATGCAGTCCACACAGCCCGGAACAAAACGCTGCTCAAGTTGTGTTCTGGTCTCCTTTAACTGCCTGAGTTTGCACATAGTTGTGCTGTCCATATACTACTACCTCGTAGCTGTTCTCGATGCGTACTCCCCATTTGCCCTCCAAATAGTATCCCGGTTCGATTGTGATCACCGTTCTTTCCTTCAACTCATAGTCGTAGATTCCAGCTGAATCACCAAACACATCATTCCGATTGAATTCAACTTTTACGTTTCTTGAACGAATGTCTTGAAACATGAAAAATTCCCCTAAATTCTCGAGGGAACATTTTTTTGATTCAGCCTTTATTAAAATTTTACGTTTCGCGGGTAATCGCGGTTGTAAGTCTTGAATCAACTACCAATGCTGTCGAACGTTATTACCAAACTCATCCAATAACTGTTCAACTGACCTGGTGCCTCGTGTACATTGAGAAAATGTCCCACGCCATGTCCCGTCCCATGTCCGTAGTCCAATCCGTATTTCCACAGTGACTTACGCGCCAATGAGTCAAGGGCCCTTCCTGCATCAGTTGGGATTACTGGAGAACCGGGTACTTCCCAAACGAAACCGCGAACCGGTCACTGGAGAACCGAACCGACTTTTGAACCGACCGGTTCTCCAGTGAATGCTTCGAACCGAACCGGCATAAATAATGATTTAAACTAGCAAGTCGTAGACAAGGTAAAATAAGTAGATTTCGTTCGGTTTCACTGGAGAACCAATCGGTTGCGAACGGCAATTCGGTCGGTTCGACTCGGTTCTCCAGTGACTGGTTCGCGATTCGGTTTGGGAAGGATTCGGTTCTCTAGTGAATTGGCCGGCCGCGGCTTAGAACTCTATTCAACCTCAAGAGAAACTCATATGAGTTTCTCATGAGAATCTCATGAACACCTTATGAGCCTCTCATGAACGCTTAGCAATTAACAGAATATAATGGGAAGTATATGAGATGCTGCTCACGGGGTTACTCATGAGGTTCACGAGGGATTGCTACCACGCATGTAATAAACAGTGCCCTGACTGATTTCAGCCCATCAGAGTACGTATGCCAAAAGATCCCAGCACCTTCATCCCATCCTGCGTCTCTCGCTCTGCCCCACTATTTCTCGTCTATCACATTCCAAGAGCAGAGAAATAGCGTCTGTTTGAGGAGATGCAGGATGCAATGAAGTTGCCGCGATATTCTAGCATACGGTTTTCGGTTCACACAGGGAGTAACCATATCACCAGTGTTGTCTCAACAATTTGTGTTCTGATTCAAAACTTCAACAGTAGATCAAACAGTCCATTTCTCACCCATTGATCCCCGCGGGAATATTGTCTTGGCCAGATCAATGTGTCCCTTGAGCACAAGAGTGTTGTGCAGAATGAATTCCTCCGGGATTTCCGTCCGGTTCGCCAACCAGACTGTCCGGGTCACGTCCGTTGTACCGTCCCTGAATCACTTCCGATAGGAAGAAATGGTGGGAAAAACATCTAGTAAAGTTAGGCTCGTGAATGCTGACAACTTGTTACTAAATGAAACATTATTGTGTACCTCTAACTGGCATCACTATAGTGCTACGAATCAATAAAAACTATAATAGCTCTTGTGAAAACATTCAACAATACTGTTTTAAGGTTTTAAGCTTGTATGGTGATTACCCCTGCAATCAATCATACCGATAGTGAGCTCCGGAGTCCAACAAATAGACCTTGTCCTTGGTGACAAGAGTACGTCCGTGGCCATGGGGTCGGTAGTGGGGAAGACCCGCATTTTCACCCGCAGCCGAGCTACTACCGAAACTGAAAGGTATATATAATATACGACGTATAGGAGAATATAAGATCCGAGTCATAGTGTGATCTACGGCACAGTATCTGAGTGACGACTGAAGTTTGACGGAATCATATTAGAAACACAGCGGTTCTGACAAGATTAATACTGATCGTGATTGAACAGTCGCGTAAAGTTAGCACTCTGATGCGGAATCGTACACTCTGTCATTGCACGGTTCTGGGTTCTGCGGTGTTTAAAGTAGGACGATTACGTGGACCAATCCCGTGTCAACGGTCCTTTAAACTGCAATTGAAAAATATATTGCATATTTATTCTGATTGGACCAAATAATCGTCCTTCTTTAACATGTTTAACGTGACTGTGCGTATATATCCTAATTGTAGTTGATCTACATTCTACATGTACGGCTTAGTCTGTGAAAACGCTGGCAGCTTAAAATACCGGAGAAGATGCAGGCTCAAATACTGGTGTCGAATTAGACCAAACCAAAAACCAAACCAACCTAAGATCCACGAACTTCGGATCGCTGGCCCGGAGTTCATTGATCTGCAACGAGTTGTGAATTATTCTAGATTTTAGTTAGACTTATATGCCTTTTCCACCTTTAACTTCTAGTAGTGTGTATCTCAATAGCTTGACTTATTCAAGGGAACGAATGTCACCTCATTACCATACAAAACATACAATCAACAGTCATTATGAGTTCACATTTCTACAAACAGAGAGGCCCTCTTCATAAAAGTGAGTTGCACCTCCAAAAGTGTAGATATAGCGTTTGAAACATAGTACAACATTTTGGAACTCTTTTTCATGATATTCATTCTGAAACTGACCTTTTCAGCGACTTGTATCTCTGTGTATTGCTTTCCCTTAACGCCAATTTCTTGCTCCAACCAGTACAGAAACTCCACCTCCAGAGCACTGTCTCGGATCTAGAATAGGTAGTCGATACAAACATTTGGTTTCATTGAGACATTTCCCGCACTGGTTACACATTACCATGATGCACACTTGCTTATTCATTACTGAATGTTATTCCTTTTATCAAATTTAGCATGCAGACTTCATGTGGTTCAAAACAGAAAGGAAAACTTCAGATTTGGTTGTGAGGATGTTAATATTGATTTTTCAATGTAGTACAGTAACTCCACTTCCATTGCAGTCATTATTGGAGTAACTTTTGTGCGCGCATAACACAATTCTATGACGGCTTCACTATGAATGAGTGGGGCTACACATAACTGCTTAAAGAAGGACGATTATGTGGTCCAATAGCATCGGTTCAGTCCTTTCAACTGCAATACATCTTCCAATTACAGTTTAAAGGACAGTTGACACGAGATTGGTCCACATTATCGTACCACTTTAATGTCCTTTGTACGTCCCGCGTTCTTCGTTGTATTTTAAATCTCCAAGAATTCCTTTGGAATCTTTCGTTCCAAAAATATTCATGGAACAACATTATATTATAGTCGTCGCCAACAGAAAGGCGGGAGGGTACTGTATATCTCACTTTCCGCTGTGTACGCACACATGTCTTCGATTCCAAACCTTTCAGTTATGTGCTCTGTGGTTGGCCTCTGCCACGGAACTTTTGCTTGTCGATTCCGGCAAGTGACACAAATTTATAAATTTGGCACTCACTATATTTGGTCTCCACATGACTAAATCTGGTCCTCTGTTGCCCCCTGGACTGTTTTAATGGCACTGGCTGATGAGAACGGCCGTGGACCATTCTAGCGTTCTTTTGAATAAATGGTTTAATAAACTTTCTATAATATTAACCAATGTTTTATATTTATATAATTCATAACCCACATGACTATTCCTCATTCCTTGTATCTCCACTTCATTCTTGACAGTTTTGGTGGAACTTGCAGGGGACATGCCCAATACCATTCTATCCTCGAATATGCTTGCGATGGCGTAGTTGGTGGAGGTAGGCACAAACATCTGCGATAAATATTATATTCAGAAACTATGCTATTTATAAATAAGAAAAGAGTAAGAATCTGCACAAAACGTGGGTTTCTGTCGTGTTTCTTATTTGCAATTTCCAAGTTATAGACTGTATTCAAACCATTATTCAATCTGGAAACATGTGCTCAGTGAAATATGTCACTCAAAATCGTTTCGGCCCTGATTCAAGACGATTTTGGTGTTGTTTTCAGAGAGTTTGGTTATCATTAGTTGAACCCCCTGAGAACTTGTAAAACAGGACGCGAAGACCTAAACCTCTGATCAAAACACCAAAATCGTCTTGAATCAGGGTCGAAACTATTTTGGGTGGCATTTTTCACTGAGCACATATTTCCATAATAACAACCAAAAGTCTTCATGAAAACCAATATGTTTTGTTTTAAATAAATATAACATTCTTCATTCATTGGCTTCATGATACCTCATTAACATGTGCTTATTTTGGAAATGAAAAAACACCCCACTCAATCAGCTTACTTGATATTTGCTATCTTTTGAGGCAATTTTGTGAAACTGTTTCAACCAGTTGGTCACATCCTCGTATGGGTGAACTGCAACATTGGAGAGATGAGCGCGAACCTGGAAGAGAATCATAGAGTAGAAGTAAAATTATATGGATAAATTTAACACGAACGAATCCAATCTATTTTAATTAATGTACAGATTTATTGTAAGTTTATGTTGAAGCTGGGTTTTTCATGAAGGTTTAATATAAATGCCAACTATCATTCACAAAAAGTAGACGGGTTAGGTTTACAAACATACTTGAAGTCATGAAACATTTAAAATTCGAGCGCAATAAGTTTAACACTTTTCAAACTGAGCAAGTTAGTCGGTAGCGAATTGTTTTTCTTTTTCTCAACAGGTGAATTTGGGTATGATTCTCTGAATGTCTCATGGTCCAATGTTCCAAACTAATGTCCCAATGTCCGAGACTTTGATATGGGACAATGGGAAGTAGAAATGAAACCGACTGCAACTTACTTGCGGATTGAGTTTTCTCTTGTCAATGAATAAATGAGCCTTTTTCTGTGTTATGAGAAGGTAGGAATAGGCGACAGGGTTGTATCGAATATCGCCACCACGTACGTTTAGCAGCCCTGGAAGTAGGACAAAGATGAGGGGAAGACAGAAAAAAGAGAGAGCGAGGAAGAAAAAAAATGATGGAGAAAGAGAGGAAGAAAGAGAGGAAGAAAGAAAAAAGGAGAAAGAGAAGCAAGCGAGTTGTATTGAACTTCACGTTGAATATGAGGCGGACAAATGCAGGTTATTCTTACTGACACAAATTCAGGAGCTCATATCTGAAACTCAAAGGTTTGTTTCAAATCAATTATTTCAATTCTGTAGTTTGAACCTTAGTTTCACTTACACATAATATCATCAAGAGCGGCATAGACTGAGGCCGTGCACTTTTTGTTGGCCACGATACGTCTCATCAGGCTCAACTTTTGATCTACCGACATTCCGGTTTCTTCGTCCGAGAGAACAATCAGCTGGAAACACAGAATATAGGGTTAATAATTTTCAAATAAGCCCACGACTTTGCTTCATACCGCTGAGTTTTTAGTTTGATCCATTTGCTTTTCGTTCGAAGTGCGCCGAAAATGGCGGTTGTTGAAATCAATGTACGAGGAGACTTCAAAAAACTATGTATTGTTGTTTAAGAGAAAATCATTTCTTAAAACAGAATTTACATCGCTAAAATGAATTAAGTTCGCTCTAGCAAACGTCAGACACATGAGAAAACCTACGTGCAAGTGTTTTTAGGTGCAGCGCGTTCTAATATAGTGCATTTGCTCAGTGAGGAACCGGCTATAATTGCTGTGTATTATCGAATCGACGTGTCTGTAGTTGTGTCCGTAGTTGGAAACTGTACTGCATATGCATATATGACTAAAATTCATATGTTGTCACTTCCTTCAAATGCCAACGACCACGAGCATTGAGCCAAATATTACAAATCTACTAGTGATTTGATTGTCCAATGCCTCTTCCCGCAATTCGCACAGACACATTTCCTGATACCGTAACCCACATGTTTATGGGGCAGATCCGGTCTATCTTTCCATATTTTGTCCACAAGATTTCCCCCAATTGGCACTGCCTTCAACTCCACATCATCCAAGTTTGTCAACAATTTCTCACCGCGGCCTGGAAATTATTCGTGCTGATGAATAGCTCGTTATTTCGGATTTCAAACTATCAGAGTTTGAAGTAGTAAAGAGGCGAAACACATTAACAAAATTTGGAGCAAATTCAAAAACGCCAAAATACCAAATAATGACCTGAAAATTTGAGCATATTACTGTAAAGAATTATATGTGGTTGGAACAAACCATACCGTAAGTGAATAGTTCGGGATCGAACCCGACGTAACTGCCTGGGGGCATATTGGCAATCAGCCAGTCGGTTGGATACGGATCGTGCGTGTGGTACTTCATGAGAGTCCACTCGGAACTCAGTTGCTGTTCGGCCTAAAGATACAAAATCAACAAATAGTCGTCCACAACAACATTAACAACATCAATAACAAACAAACAAACAACATAATTACACATAAGTTAATCAATACTAATCAATAAGTACCGCAACAATACTCATCAACAACAGCAAGATCATTAATGTGCAATCCACAACAATCAACCTTAGCAGACAGACACAATCTCACTGTTGATATTGTGGCTATTCATCAACGAGACAGTGGGTAGATCAAAGATACAAGACTTTCGGTACCTCATTGACGATTCACCTTAATAGCTTCGGTGCCTGGCTATGAGGAGTAATTCTCATGGGATACCTCATGAGCTACTAGAAAGCTTCCAAGGTGGTAGCAGAGCAATCAATGGAACCTAATCAGAAGCTCGTGAGAGATAGCTCATGAGGTATCTCATATGTTTTTGGATGGAATGCTACCACGCCTGGCGGCATAGCAATCCCCACAAAAGTTCATGAGATCACCTCATGAGCTATTAGCACGAGTTTCTTGTGAGATTCTATTGATTGCTATGCTACAACATTAAGAGTTCACGAGTAGCTCATGAGGTATATCATGCGAAACTCTTATGAACTTCTCATGAGATTGGACGGTTTGCTACGCTAGCAGAAGAACTATTTGTGTATACGTTGTGTATGCATACCAAACTACAACTTAGATATGGTCAATTCCTAAAATATGGTCAATATACCTGAATAAAATATCTGTTATCTGTCCACAGAAGAGCTTCTCTCTCAGTCACAATCACATACGCATTACTTCCAGTGAAATTGGACAGAAAACGGACTCGGGAGTCAAAATCGGCCAGATACTCACTCTGAAGAAAATGTCTCGTTGCAATGGAATCGAATATTTGAAAATAATTGGGCTCCTGGTTTTTTTCTGGTTCTCGTACGTCTTGTTTTGTTGTGCTTGGAAGTATTTGGTGCTCAACATGTTTGACGAAGCGCTCAAACTATTATGTGTGAAAGCATTTCATTTTAATTTTTCCCAATCTTCAAGATAGATTTTCCACAAGTGTTCTAATCAAGAGGGACATCATGGACAGTTAATATGGAAGAGCTTATCAAGAGAAACCGATAAGTTTTAATTTTAATTCAAACTAGCGAACCTGATTTGCATACGGTTGACACGTGTTCGCCTGTTTTGGCGCGCGCAACGTTATATTCAAGTACCCCGGGGTACCTAATCTAGCTTTTCTTTCTGCACCCATTAAAGGAGACCTGAGAGCAACATGGTTTCTCGTGAAGCAGCTGTATCCTACTTTTGCTTTGACGCGTTGCGTGTCGCGCGCCATCGTCATGTGAATGTCACGTGGACTGATCAAACCTATATACGAGTAGTTTGTGCTCTCTGATCTCAATACAGTTAAAAGCAGTCCTAAACAAAACTTTGCTTAAGTTGTTTTCCGGTCTCCTTCAATAACCTGATGTGCATCTGTTTTGGGTAGAATGTAGGCGGATATTGGATGTCCGCCGGTAGCTTTTCGAACAGAATCAGAGGAGAAAAGAGAACGAAGTTGGGTCAGTTTGGAGGATGAATACTCTCTGGAACGAAAAAGACAACAAAATATGAGTAATGGTCAGATAATTTACAATTTTGTAGTGGTCTCGATGAGAGAGTGTGTAAATCATAGACCCGCAGAGTGTGTTAGCCTCTCATTGACCTCCTCTCATTCTTGTAGATGGTCAATCGCGAGAATTTGGTGCTAATTGTTCTGAGTGATACAACCTGATTTGTAGTTAGGTCTCAAAGACCACTGCAGGTCACAGTTTTTGCTCGAAATACATTGGGTTCGAACTGCTATGACATCAATACTCGCGTATTTGTCAGCTTTCCTCAATGAGACACATATATATTTTATACGTGTTAAACATATTATGTTCATCGATGTATTAAGGCAAAAATGAGAGTAAATGTTGTATAAACTCTTCAAAAGTGTATTCATTCGATGCAAGTATCAGATAGTTGTTCATTGACCTCCACCAACTCCAGCAATAGTTCACAAAGCGTGTCTTAGTAGGAGTCGAACTAGGGTTGTTAATGCCAAACTCGAATTTCGAAAAAATCTCGAAACTTCGAGTTTCGAGTTTGACTTCGTTCCAAGTCAGGAACGAGAGACAAATAAGCGTTTTATAGCATTTTCTCAGCTATTTCACAAATAAAATGCTTTTTTTTCACAATTATCGCATGATCATGCGAAAAAATTAGAAATTCCCAAACAATTCTCATTTTTTGTCTCGATGAAATCCCGAAACTCAACGAACAAACTCGAGAACCCGAAATTCCAGTTTTTCGAGTTTAACACAAAATTCGAAAACTTGTAATTTTCAACTCGAGTAACAACCCTAAATCGAACCCATATAACAATTCCAAGTTGAAAGTCTGAATCCCTTACAACTACTGTTTAGACCTGAGTACACACCGTTCGAGAGGTGTACTACAATTATGGTGTACTTTTTCGTGAATTCCGAGTTTCAACCCTACATTCAAAACTTGACCAACCTGGCGGCAACTGCCAAAACGGAGAGAAAGAGCTGTAAAAGCAGGCGCATCGCAAGATGGTGTCTCGAAAATGATTGGATGTTTCTTCCTATGTTCGTTGGAACACGAAAAATTCTCGATTTATTCCATGGTTTGGAATGAATTCTAATAACACATTACATTTTTTGAGAATTCAATTCAACTCAGTTTTTGTGTCTAGGAATATTAAACAACCATATTGGGGACAGCTGGAGAGATAGTGGAGTTGTTTGGTCAGAGAAAAGCAGGGAACTACTCTTTTGTCAGAAAATAGAAGACAATGAGAAAACTGAGAGAGAGAAAAACGAGAAAATATCTCAGTTCAATTTTATTATTCACCCTTTTTACTGTTTGTGTGTCTGGAGACTAGTGTGCACAACACAATATTGTGGACCACCTGTACATGATTCAGACATTTTCAGGTAACTAGCTAACATTTCACGTTGTTTTTTGAATGACATTTTGAGAGAATAACGGAGAATTTCGAATTGTGCGCGAAACACCTCCAAACTTCAAGTCCAATCATATTTAATGCTGAATGATTCACCAGTAGACAAAATGCCAGAGGCCGTATGCATGAAACATCCCGAGCCGGGTTGGAATGCTATCCCGAGCTGAATTGGCCGGGAAATAGCTCGGGATAGCATCCCAATCCGGCCCGGGATGTTTCATGCATACGGCCTCAGATAGTTGTCAGTGCCCACATTTAATGTCACATTCAAGTTCCTTTATATCATTGCAAGAATAATAATTAACATAGTGTTATTATCATATTACAATTAGATGAATCAGTATTAGTATTATTATTATTATTAGTATTGTTATTATTCATTCCTTCATATGTGTCGAAATCTTTGTATTTCTCTCTCAACCACCCCAGATCCTTTTTTGTTTCCTCCAAGCTCGGTCCAACTACAGAATACGGTCATCGTCCTCGTCCAACCGGCCAGTTGTATTAAAGTTCTGTCTTGCTTGAAACATTCGAATTGAACACATGTCTAACCTAGTTTGTTAAAGGGGGGGGGGGCAGGATTGAATGGTAAATATAGTCGTCGTCAACGGAAAGTTGGGAGGGTACTGTATATCTCACTTTTCGCTGTGTACGCACAAATGTCTTCGATGCCAAAGCTTGCTGTTTGTGTACTCTAGTAGGGCAGTGGTGAGCGCCTCACTACAAATCTGTTACTTCGCAGCTTCGATTTTGGTAAGAGACAGAAATTTATGAATGCGGCACTCACTATAGAGAGTACGCGTTCTGATGCGACACACTAAAAGACAGCAGACCCACATCTTCTTTTTCCCCTAAGAGAATCGGTCCGGCCACAGTCAATGAGGACATGCTAATAGTTCATTCCAATCAAGGCCTCTCATAACACGGCCAATATCAGCCAATTGTAAGAATTTCATGTGCTTTCGTTTTAATAAAAGAAAAAGACGGAATTCATCTAAATGGCACGACATTTCTCGGTGAGCCAGTTCAGTTCTTCCATCTTGTTCTTCTCAAGTAAAATCGGCCCGATGACGGTCAGTACCCGGCCGTGGTATTCGTTTAACCAGGCAATCTGAATGAGTTGTATAAAAAAGTAAAAGTACAAGTTGTTACAAAAACACCAACAAAATTAATTATCTCGAAGATTCATATTTTCTAATGAAGGTTCGTGAGTTTACTGGTAGTTTGCTTTGTATTGTTCTAGAAAATAGTGAAAGTGAGTTCAAAACTCAATTACCACAAAATAATAAAGATTCATGAAAAAGTGGGGGCCCAACGACTGTGAGATTTGTCTTCTGCTGTGCGCCCCTTAGACAACTACTCTCAAATGGAGCAGCTACTGCTACAAAAACCGAAAAATACTCATGTATAACTGTTAATTACAAACATACAAAAGTCGTAAAATATTTTTTCAAACCTGTAAACTAGAATCTGTGAATAACCGAAAAATACTAATATACTCAAGTATAACTGTTCATTACAAACATACAAAAGTCGTAAAATATTTTCTCAAACCTGTAAACTAGAATCTACAAGTCACAGCTGCGAAAGAGAGAACAACTGTTGAATAATATGCCGAACGTTATAGCACCTAGAATTGAAGTAATGATCAAAAACACCAACCATTGTGCACAAAACCAGGAACTCTATAATTGACTACGTTGAGTTAACATCTGTGATTTGTAGATTCTAGTTTACAGGTTTGAGAAAATATTTTACGACTTTTGTATGTTTGTAATGAACAGTTATACTTGAGTATATTAGTATTTTTCGGTTATTCACAGATTCTAGTTTACAGGTTTGAAAAAATATTTTACGACTTTTGTATGTTTGTAATTAACAGTTATACATGAGTATTTTTCGGTTTTTGTAGCAGTAGCTGCTCCATTTGAGAGTAGTTGTCTAAGGGGCGCACAGCAGAAGACAAATCTCACAGTCGTTGGGCCCCCACTTTTTCATGAATTTTTCTCTTTTTGTTTACATGCCGTAGGTATGTAGAGAAGTGGTTTGATCTGTACGGTGCAGATAAAATTGTTTTCTTAATGAACCACTTGCCGAGTATTACTATCATTTGAGAAAAATATGACGTCAACATTGCAGTTCTAAAAACTTACTTTCTGCCCTCTGCTCTTCAGAATCCCAGAATACGTCATGTTTGAATGAAGTTTCATCGTAAATTGACCATTTCTAAGAAACTTTCAGCATTCGAAAACATATTTCACGTCAATTTTTGAGAGTTGACCTCATCTGGCCTTCTGATTTCCAGAATAAGTCATATTTACATAAAGTTTTGTCGTTAATATACCATTTTTAAGATATTTTCAGTATTTGAAAATATATGTGACGTCAACTTTGCACTTTTCAAAATCGACTTCATCTGGTCTCCAGAATCCCAGAATACATCACTCTCAGATTGAGTTTCACCGTTAATTGACCCTTTCTAAGATATTACCATCGTTTAAAAATATATGTGACGGCAAATTTGCACTTGTCAAAATCGACGTCATCTGGTCTCCAGAATCCCAGAAAACATCACTCTCAGATTGAGTTTCACAGTTAATTGACCCTTTCTATATTACCATCGTTTAAAAATATATGTGACGTCAACTTTGCACTTTTCAAAAATGACGTCATCTGGTCTCCAGAATCCCAGAATACATCACTCTCAGATTGAGTTTCACCGTTAATTGACCCTTTCTAAGATATTACCATCGTTTAAAAATATATGTGACGTCAACTTTGCACTTTTCAAAGATGACGTCATCTGGTCTCCAGAATCCCAGAATACATCACTCTCAGATTGAGTTTCACCGTTAATTGACCCTTTCTAAGATATTACCATCGTTTAAAAATATATGTGACGTCAACTTTGCACTTTTCAAAAATGACGTCATCTGGTCTCCAGAATCCCAGAATACATCACTCTCAGATTGAGTTTCACCGTTAATTGACCCTTTCTAAGATATTGCCATCGTTTAAAAATATATGTGACGTCAAATTTGCACTTTTCAAAAATGACGTCATCTGGTCTCCAGAATCTCAGAATACGTCACTTTTAGATTGAGTTTCTCCGTTGATTGACCCTTTCTAAGATATTACCTTCGTTTAAAAATATATGTGACGTCAACTTTGCACTTTTCAAAAATGACGTCATCTGGTCTCCAGAATCTCAGAATACGTCACTTTTAGATTGAGTTTCTCCGTTGATTGACCCTTTCTAAGATATTACCATCGTTTAAAAATATATGTGACGTCAACTTTGCACTTTTCAAAAATGACGTCATCCGGTCTCCAGAATCCCAGAATACATCACTCTCAGATTGAGTTTCACCGTTAATTGACCCTTTCTAAGATATTACTATCGTTTGAAAATATATGTGACGTCAACTTTGCACTTTTCAAAATCGACGTCATCTGGTCTCCAGAATCCCAGAATAAATCACTCTCAGATTGAGTTTCACCGTTAATTGACCCTTTCTAAGATATTACCATTGTTTAAAAATATATGTGACGTCAACTTTGCACTTTCCAAAAATGACGTCATCTGGTCTCCAGAATCTCAGAATACGTCACTTTTAGATTGAGTTTCACAGTTAATTGACCCTTTCTATATTACCATCGTTTAAAAATATATGTGACGTCAACTTTGCACTTTTCAAAAATGACGTCATCTGGTCTCCAGAATCCCAGAATACATCACTCTCAGATTGAGTTTCACCGTTAATTGACCCTTTCTAAGATATTACCATCGTTTAAAAATATATGTGACGTCAACTTTGCACTTTTCAAAAATGACGTCATCCGGTCTCCAGAATCCTGAAGGACGTCAGGAATAGAATACTTCATACTCAAATAAAAGTCACGATGGCATAATATTTCAATTTTCGAGCAAATCGGTAATTGTTACTCTAAGTCACAATACAGTTTGAGTTGTCGACCGGACAGAGAGAGTGAGAGAGCGTGCTAAATGGAGAGACGCAGACACGTTCCGAAAAATGTCTATAACTTTGGGTAAAACAATTTTTTCTTGAATTTTTTTTGCTCCGCGAGTGTTTGAGTAGGTATCACATGTCTTCCACAATTTTCAACGAATTCCGTTGAGTAGAAACTCTTGAACTGGGTTTACTTTTCTTGTCACCACCCACCTACCCACCCACCCACACACCCACACACGACGGAAGTTGGCGCTCTTGATGAAGCGCATGAGGTCATAACTTGGCTCAAACTTGACCGATTTCGCTCAAATTTGAAACACGGTTAGGGAATTAGCTATAGAAAACAAGTACATCAATAAAAACTTTGTTTTGCGAATTTCAGCCTTTTTGAGGAGAAACTAAAAAAACGGAAGCGCGCATTAGCCGGACCAAAGACAAATCTCGCACAGCGCTTCGCGCTGCGCGCGATTAGCAAGTATCCAAGTATGGATATTCCAAATCCAAAAATCGTGGCCAGTTCCCAAATTAAGACTCACACGTTAACGCCACAATTAGTGTGAGTGGCAGAGTACACTATCTGTATGAAATTTACCAAAAAAAACTGACTTCTTCTTTGTCGAGAAGACTTTTTTCCACTATGTTCAGTTCGATCGGGACCAGAGTCAGACTTCGGAGAGTGAGATAGTTCTCGGCTCCCGAGAATACCTCAGCTGGTAGAACCTAGAATTTATATATAAAATGTAATTTATCGTAAAACACTCCATGTTAGATTAGTCCTGCCTGAAATATGGAAAATCAAACTACAAACACATCGGTATTCAGATATGAGAACGGTGTTCAGCTGTTTCTATTGGAACTACCTCTTTGAAGAGTTTGAGAATTCTCTGTATTTGCGAACTATCGCAGTTGGTTTAGAATGACTATAACTTTCTCATATCGTTTCCCTTAGTTATCATTGCGTTACCATTACGATATCAACAGTTAACCGAGCTTCTTTATACGAGCAGCGTAGCTCTGTATAATTATTCCAACCCCCTAGTTTTCTTATAGTTCAATGACCATGCAACACATCTTTGATTCAACGGTGTGAATAATCTCTTCTTCTCTCCTTTCTCTTGTCTCAATTCCTCCATCTCAAACTAGTAACAGGGGCACTTCATTATTTTGCAATGAAAGTCCACTCGGTAGGTATCGACTTAAAGAATGACGATTATGTGCTCCAATCTCAACGCTTCAGTCCTTTAGACTGCAATGTATTTTTCAATTGCAGTTTAAAAGACTGACGCGCCGAGATTCGAGCACATAATCGTCCTACTTTGAACAGTTATTATTCCGAGATAGCATTCTCTGCTATCCACTGTCGTAGGTCACGTGCTAGTTTTTCCGTAGTACGACCGTAGCAACTAAGCAGTCAGAGACTTATGTATTTTCCGTCTAGCATTATTCTTGGATAGTACTGAACCTAGACTTTGTAGAATCTAATTTTCGTTCTTTACCGATTTTCATTTCGTTCAACTGTGGTAATTCGAAGAAGGTCTCATCTTCTCACGATGCTCTGTTGTTTTCATGAAATTGTTATCTTCCAAAATTTAATGTAAATTTCGCAAGATTGAGAAGCATTTATCAACAGTCAAGTGTTATCTTGTTTCTCTTCTCCGAATAATATATTTTTTCCAGCACTTTACGAATGAAGTCTATTATCATTATCATTAAAATCATTAGGTTAATTGTGTGATTCGTACCTCATAACTGTTCTCAATGCGTGTCCCCCATCTTCCCTCCGAGTAATATCCTGGTTCAATTGTGATCACCTGACTTCGTCTGACCTCATGGCCTTTGTTTGATCTACCTGCGCGAGAAGAAGAACCGAATCCAGCTGGAATTTTCACGAGTTTCGGAAAAGTTACAGAAACAACCGTTTCTCGGCAAGGGGGCGAGTGGTCGACTGGTTGTGTGCGCACTAGAGCTCAAAATACCATGGTTCGATCCCACTCGGCGCGGTATTTTCATGGCGGACCGCACGAGTTGAAATAAAGCTCACCCGTGCCTAAATTTCCATATACAGACCCACTCCTCTGCAGATACTTTTATGTAATCACTGTCTTGATTGTATGGAAAAACTTTCTAACACACGGCATAAATATTTTGAGTAAAATATTACTTTCAACTCGATATGGCTTATTAGCAGAAACTGATCACTCGATCGTATGCACGCAATTTCATCAACGAAACATCATGAAATTGAACGGTTATCGGATCTTTCAAGTCAAAATTCCGTATCATACAATTCACGAACTCGTTTCTTCGCCCGAGGCCGTATTTATCCCAATTTTATCCTGCGTCTTCTCAAACATGAACCATTCATCTGTTCTCACATCCCGCCAAGATGGAAGTTACACAACATAGTATTGAAGTGAGAGACGAAATAGGATAACTGCGTACTCAGAACGAGTTACAACTGACCTGGTCCCTCGTGTACATTGAGGAAATGTCCCACTCCATGTCCCGTTCCATGCCCGTAATTCAGTCCGTATTTCCATAGTGACTGACGCGCCAATACCTCCAGGGCAGTTCCTGTATGTATCAGAATTGTACACATGCGACATGCCGATCTCGGAATACAAGACCGTCTCACACGAGGTATCGGACCAAGTTGTGTGAGTACGTACACATTACTGGGAGTAAATTTGATGGTCACGTGAACTTAGCCTTCTAATGATGAATCGTGCACTTTTTCATTGCCGATGGAACGGTGACTAAAATGGAAAGGGTCGTTGTGCTACAGCATACATTATCTGCTACGTATTCGTGAACGGAGTGTCCGTGGCTTCACAAACCTACACTACACCTTATTCACAACTTCATAACAAAAGTAAATAACTGTTATAAATTTCTGACAAACTTTGGAAAACAAAACAAATGGTCTGTTTCTCACCCAGTGTCCCCCGCGGGAATATGGTCTTGGCCAGATCAATGTGTCCCTTCAGGACAAGAGTGTTGTGCAAGACGAATTCCTCCGGGATTTCCGTCCGGTTAGCCAGCCAGACTGTGCGGGTCACATCCGTTGTACCGTCTCTGAACGTGTGTTGAAGATTGGATGAAGACAGAAAACATAATCCATAATTATGAATATTTGTTCGAAACATCAAAATACCTTCTACCGGATAAAAGAAATAGTCACTCAAAACGTGTGTGAAAACGCACTGTGCAGTCATGGAGGTAAATATGTGTTGCTGAGCATTCACAATGCTAACTTATCCAATCGGAGCGCAATATGCTACTAGTAATCTTATCAACTCAATAAAAACTATCGTAGGTTTTCTGAGCCAGACCAAATACTACCCTGTATTGGTTCACGCTTGCGAGGCCTACCGTACCTATAGTGAGCGCCAGAGTCGAGCAAATAGACCTTGTCCTTGGTGACAAGAGTATGTCCGTGGGGTTGGTAGTGGGGAAGACCCGCATTTTGACCCGCAGCCGAGTAACTGGCAAAACTGAAAAATGGACTGTTATACTTGAAGTAAATTGATTTGTCACGTAACACATTCTAATAAGGCATCGTGCACTTTGTCTTTGCACGTTTCTGAGCTCTGCTGTGTTTAGCATGTTTCACGGAATGTGCCGTTGACTAACAGTATACGCTCGCGTAATATACGCCAAGAAGCATGTAAAACAATTCGATATAATACGCGCGGCGTAATACGCGTTTCACTACGCTGATGTCGAAAATGAACAACTTTCGATTTCATATGGATTTCCTTCACTTGGGAATTTTGAAAATAGTAAAACTACCAAGTTTTTCAAAATATCGAAATACAATAATATAAAAATATATATATATACATATTTCGAGTCAACTCCTTAAAAATGTCAGTGTTTTTCAGACCTTTGAAACTTCAAACGTAAAACGCGTCTCAAATCGAGAAAGCGGCGTATTTGAGTTCTGCGTATTACTTCAAAAAATGTATGGACGATATTTTCGAAGGCGCTACGCCAAAATTCAGCGGATACGCCAAATTAATTATATAATCATGATTTCCACACTGTTATCACGAGCGTAATACGCCGACGTTAAAGTATGGACCCTGCCTATGTGCAGTGAACTCCGTCGCAACATATTTCTGACGCAGTTCCAACTAGTTTGTTATAAACTGTATAAAATTTCAAATTGCAATACATAGATTTATGTATTGAAATTTGAAATTCCATGCAGTTTTTGAAAAAATAGTTGGTACTGCATCAAACAAAATCACACTAAACTAACCTGTAGTCTACAAATTTCGGATCGCTCGCATAGAGTTCATGGATCTGTAACGGATTGAGAATTATTTTCGTTACATGACGTCCATTTTACACCAGTCGAAAGTATAGATCTGAAGAACCTTGATTCTACTAGTAAAACATTCAAATCTTAGCTCCATACAAATTATACAGTCACTGCAATTCTCTCCGAACATGAAAGGTTTTCCAGAGGAACTAATAAAAGACGTAGGATAGTGAATGTTGATTAAAAAACATAGCTTATAATTTGGGAAATATAACTTCTCAAACATTCCGGAACTGACTTTTTCAGCGACTTGTATCTCTGTGTATTGCTTTTCTTTCACGACAATTTCTTGCTCCAACCAGTACAGAAACTCCACCTCCAAAGCACTGTCCCGAATCTATACAAACAAAGATAATCGATAAAAAAATTTCAAGAAGAAAATGCAGTTTGCTGCTTATATTGCCTTGATTGAACCCTATACGTAAGAAACTATGGTCAGTTTTCGGCCGAAACTGCAGCTAAGCTATGACCGCCCCAATGAAGCAAACTCGAAAACTAGTTCGGGCGGCGCAGCGATCCCCACAAAAGTTCATGAGATCAGCTCATGAGTTATTTGCACGAGTTTCTCATGAGATTCTAGTGATTGCTATGCTACAACATCAAGAGTTCACGAGTAGCCCATGAGGTATCTCATGAGAAACTCATATGAACTACACATGAGGTTGGACGGTTTGCTTCGCCGCCAGGTGTGTTAGTGAATTTTTTCTCAGGCGGCGTAGCAATCCCTCGAAAACCTCATGACACACCTCATGAGCTATTCGCATTAGCTTCTCATGAGATTCAATCGATTGCTATGCTACAACATTGAGAGTTCACGAGTAGCTCATGAGGTATCTCATGAGAAACTCATATGAACTTCTCGTGAGATTGGAGGAATTGCTATGCCGCCAGGAATCTAGACCCTACATGACTGTTTCTTGTTCCCTGTATCTCCACTTCATTCTTCACTGTTTTGGTGACACTAGCCGGGGACACTCCCAACTTCATTCTATCCTCGAATATGCTTGCGATGGCATAGTTGGTGGAGGTCGGCACGAACATCTGCAACAATGATTTTCACGTTTCCTATATAATATTCTGTTAATCAGTCGCACAGTCGCGTGAAACATGTTCAACACAGCAGAACTCAGAAACGTGCAATGACAAAGTGCACGATGCCTTATTGAATTGCAAACTTTACGTCGCCATTCAATTCACGTCTAGTATAGTCCATTTCAACTATTTGTAACTCTTTGCAGTGATTATGCGGAGATGAACATGAGTGTCGGTTGAATTTTGTCTTTGTGAGGGAGAAACGTGTAATTACAATTGAAATATAATTATGTGTGGAGCAGTGAAGTTCTGTTTTGATCAAATGAAATTGTTAACATACTCGTCATCGGAAAATGAGTAAAGTAAGATTTCATATCAAATCTCCGGTCGCTAGAGAAACCGTCAGTATGTTAATGGCAAAAAGAGAGAGTGAAAGATAGGTAAAAAGTAGTCCTTCTCTGATAGTTTGTACGAATTCATGAAATTGCATAAAATCTTTAGAGATTTCAAGAATATCGATTGTCAAGTGTCGAAAAAACTGCTACTTGATATTTGTTATCTTTTGATGCAATCTCGTGGAACCGTTTCAAGCAGTCGGTTGCGTCTTCATATGGGTGAATTGAAATATTTGCAAGATGAGCACGAACCTAGAAAAAATCAATAAATAAAAGTGGAAAAACGGGAATCGCGAATGAAGCTATAGTGTTGGATTGAAGAACAGGTAAACTATCAGTTCACAGTGAAGTTGTGTTTCTAATGTTTGTTTTATTAAAAAAAATCAGCTGTTATCAATTGAATTTCAAAAAGTTGGATAACAACGAACTTCAACTCCCGAACTACCTGAGATAGGAGCGCTAAAAAATCAAAAGTTTTGAACTGAGCAAAATGCAAATCAGTTGTTTTTGCGGAAACTCGTCTCACAGACCGCAAGGGTAGAGATAATTCTGCTTACCAACAATTTATGGTTTCTCTAAAGATGTAACACTTTGAAATTTTCTGATCTGTCACCCTAATGGAATCAAATTGAAGAGGCACTCAAAGTTATGAGCGTGAAGCTTATGTGGGTCTGATTCCTGAAGTTTCTTGTTGTCTAACAGTCTAACTGTCCCATTCAAAGGTGCTAACATCTTGAGACGACTGAAATAGGACAATGGTACAATGGGACAGGGAGGGTTAGAAAACCAGACCCAGTGTGTTTTTACAAACCCACTTCCAGATTGAGTTTTCTCTCGTCAATGAACAAATGAGCCTTATTCTGTGTTATGAGAAGGTAGGAATAGGCGAGCGGGTTGTATCGAATATCGCCTCCACGCACGTTCAGAAGCCCTGAAAATAAAGCAAAGTGGAGGGAAGAAAGAGGAGAATGAGAAAAATGAAGAGAAAAACGGATAGGTAAGAGGGAGAGGGAGAAAGAAAGAGAGAGAAAAGTGAGAGAGAGAGAGAAAGAGAGAGATGAGGAGGTTGTGTTGAATCGCCACGCACGTCCAGAACGCTTAGATAAAAATTATGCGAATTTGTTCGAAATACTGGTGAAAATTAGCGATTCACTATTACATTGTCTAATTCTCATGAGGTTTACAGGAGAATCGGAATGTTTTTGGATGCAGAATACGTGTATATTGGTAATCGGAAACGACTGTAAAGTCATGAGTTTAATTCATGTGTAAAATCAGGTTTGCCGATAATTAACCTGCTGTTCGTCTGTACAATATTGGGTGTTAATTGTCTGTCCTCTCTACGTAGCACATTTTTGCGATGTAAATAGATGAATAAAAAAAATGGTCGTTCTCTAATTCAACCTTTTTTTTCACGTACACATAATGTCGTCAAGAGCGGCATAGACTGAAGCCGTGCATTTCTTATTCGCCACCATACTTCTCATCAGATTCAACTTTTGATCTACCGACATTCCGGTTTCTTCGTTCGAGAGAACGATGAGCTGAAAACTTGACGTATAGTGATACTTTTTCTGGCTTACGATATGAAGGCAAGCCCACGCTATATAGTCGCCATTTGCCCCATAAAGACAGCGAAGGGTTCGATTGATTGGGCGGTGCGGGGCGAGCGGTCGTTGATTCCCTGCCAGAAGTTGAGAGAGTGTGCAGGTCAATGATACGCAGAAAGACTGGCTCCTTGCCTGACCCCGCCCCTCACAAAATTGATGATAGGGTGTCCAAACGGTTTGACAAATCCTATATGTGGCTTCATTCCGCCGTTTTTGAAGTTTGACCCCGTCGCTTTCCGGGCAACATTTGTCAATATTGGCGATTATTAAGAGCAAACTACAACGGAAGTTTGATCAGTCTTTAAATACACTGCTAGTCGAATGAATGACCCGGTACGAACCTGATAGTCACACATAACCTTCTCACACAGACACATTTTCTGCTACCGTAACTTACCTGTTTATGGGGTATATCCGGTCTATCTTTCCATATTTTGTCCACAAGATTTCCCCTAATTGGCAGTGCTTTCAAATTCACGTCATCCAAATCAGTCAACAAATCTTTACCGTCGTCTGAAAATTGTTTGGGTGAATTTTTAAATCGTCGGTCTAACGTTTCTGTATCCTACTAGGCACTGTACGTGCTGCGCGGCGAGCGCGTGTGGATGAGTGTCAAGTGTGATGATCTACGCGGAAACGATCAATATGATCTACGCCGAAAAGATCAATATGTACGTTCTGTGCTTTTGTCTTGGAATAGCTGAAGCAGCCCGAATCAAACTATTTGCTTGAATTGGTTTTCTTTTTCCTTCAACGGTTTTGGGGTATCGTTATGAACAGGGACAGAGAGGAAAGTTAATATGAAGGAGCTACTCCAAGTTATATGAAAGAACATGAATAATTTTTCCGATAGGTTTTTTTCACCATTCATTCTTCAAACGAACAAACCAATTTGCATGCATTTGCGGGTTGGTTCAAATGTTTCAGACTGATACTTTCAACTGTATTGAAATCAGAGAGCACAAATAACTCGTATATCAGATGACATTCACATGACAATGCCGCGCGACACGCAACGCGTCCAATCAAAAGGGGGATACAGCAGCTTTACGAGACACCATGATGCTCTCCTTTCTCCTTTATTTCGTGTCGGTAAGAATAACATTTTTGGCGTCTTTCAAATATATCTCCCCGTATCCTGCATATGTCCGCCTCATATTTAACATGGAGTTCAATACAAATCGTTTGGTTCTCTTTCTTCAGACCACCTGAACTAGTTTTCAATGCCTCCCTCCTTCGATGACGCCTTACCGTAAGTGAATAGCTCGGGATCGAAGCCGACATAACTGCGTGTGGGCATATTTGCGGCAACCCAGGCCATCGGATAGGGATCTTCCGAGTCGTATTTCATGAGAGTCCACTCGGAACTCAGTTGCTGTTCAGCCTGAAGTCAATATTCATCGAGAAGCGCAATCAAAAAAACAATACAAACACAACAAACGACAGAACGAGATGAAAATTTTCCATACGTAGTCGAAATGACATGTTAAATTTCACTATGAAACTCCATAAAAAACATCTTCTTCACATGATGCCCAACAATGGTCGACACCTTTTGTAGCAGCCTACCACCTTTGAATGATAGAGCAGAGGTCAGAGAGACGCAAACGGCCCGTGTGCTATTGAAATCCACCATTTTTCGTTTCTACAGTCAGCGGAGCAGTGTATCAGATCGTTTTGCTGGATGGAGCCTCTGGCATTTTCTACACGCTTGTGTTTGTAGTTGGATGCCAGACGTGAAGTAATTCACTTGAAGACACTTTTGTCATTAAAGAAAGACGATTATATGGACCAATCCCGTGTCAACGGTCCTTTAAACTGCGATTGGAGAATTTATCGCAGTTTAAAGGACTGAAGCGTTGTTATTGGACCACATAATCGTCATAACTCAAGCGAACTCCGCAGACAAGAAATCACACATACCTGTAAGAAATATCTGGAATCGGTCCACAGAACAGCTTTCTTCTCAGTCACAATCACATAGGCATTACTTCCGGTGAAATTGGACAGAAATCGGACACGCGAGTCAAAATCGGCCAGCCACTCACTCTGAGAAAAGTTCCTGTCGCAGTGAAATGACCTATGCAACAGTAATTGGGCTTTTAGTTTTTTTTTCTGGAACTCGTACTTTCTGTTTGGCTGAGCTTGGAGAGGATTGTTATTCGCCGTGCTCAAAGACACATAAGTGAGTCACTGCCAGTGCTGGTACCTAGAACGCCTTCGAAAACTACTATGTGTAAAAGCATTCCATTTCAACTTAGTCAGAGTTCTTTTCTATTTTTCAAGTTAGATTTGGAACATTTGTGGCAATAGAGGTACAGTATAGCCTTCGCCAACAGAAAGACACAAAGGTACTGTATGTCTCACTTTCCGCTGTGTGCACACACATGTCCTCGATTCCAAAACTTTCCGGCTACGTGCTCTAATAGCGTAGTGGTAAGTGTCCTACCACGAAACTTTTGCTCGCAGGTTAAATTTCGGCGAGAGTCAGAAATTTATGAATTTGGCACGGACTATAGTAGTTATAGATCGTTGTATTAACCTGATGAGCATCTGTACTTGGTAGAATGTAGGCGGATATTGGATGTCCGCCGGCAGCTTTTTGTACAGATTCAGTGGAGAAAAGAGAACGGAGTTGAGCTAGTTTGGAGGATAAAGACTCTCTGAAACGAAGAAAAATACAAACTATGAGTAGTGGTCAGAGAATTCTCAATTTCGTGGTGGTCTCGACAAGAGAGTGTGTGTGTAAATCAGAGAGAGTATGTTATTAGTCTTCGGTCACTGGTCTCCTCTCGCTTTTGTAGCTGGTCAGCGCGGAAAATTCGCGCTAATCGTTCTGTGTGATACAACCTGATTTGTAGTTTGGTCAAAGCACACAGCAAGTCGCAAACTTCGATTGAAATACATTGAGTTTGAGATGCAATCACATTAGGGTTGTTAATAAATTCCAGAAATCAAGTCAATTCCAATTCCAATTCTTTTTCGTTTCTCAAAAACCACTCAATTCCAATCCCAATTCTTTTTCAATTCTCGGAAAACCACTCAATTCCAATTCCAATTCTTTTGCAATTCGGAAAACCACTCAATTCCAATTCCAATTCTTTTAGATTCTCAAAAACTGCTCAATTCCAATTCCAATTCCGATCAATTCCTCAAAATCTCAGATTTTCAATTCCAATTCCATTGGAATTGATTGGAATTGATTGGAATTGATTAGAATTGACTGTGTTTCCAACTTCATGTCAGTTTTTTCTCAAAAAACAAAATAAACAATGTTCACTTTGGTTCTATTGAACGATAGACATAAGGAATAATGGTAATTTGGTAATGAACAAGGAAAAACAGCATGGAATTGTAAATCAATTCTGAATCAATTCTGAGAGAAAATCAAGTCAATTCCAATTCCAATTCCAGTTGTTCTGATATACGAAAGAATTGGAATTGCAATTCCAACCATTTTCGACATACAAAAGAATTGGAATTGCAATTCCAATTCTTTTCGACAGACCAAAAGAATTGGAATTGCAATTCTTTTGGATGATTATCTCAATTCTTTCAATTCCAATTCCAATTCCAATTCCAATTCCAATTCCAATTCTAACAACCCTAAATCACATAGATATGCGCGTGCTCGCCATTTTTCCTCGAAGAGACTCGTGAGTATGTTTATCGGTGTATTGGGGCAAGAAAGAGAATGAATGTTCTCTATGCCCTACACGTTCATATTCACTCAATGCAAGTATCACATAGTAATAACCTCCACCAACTGCATTGATAGAGTTCACGAAGCGTGTTTCCAATGGGACTATATATTTATAACAATACAAAATAAAAGACTGAATCCCATACCACTACTAATCTTGTTTAGATCTGGAAAGTACACACCGTTCGAGAGGTGTACTACAAATATAGTGTACTCTTTTGTACATTTAATTAAATGTTCAATACCATATTTGAAACTTGACCAACCTGGCTGAAACTGTCATTACTGAGTGAAAGAGCAGTAGAAGGAGACGCATCGTTCAACACTATCTCTAAAAATATTCAAATTTCTTTTGCAGTCGTAGAAATACGAAGAATTTGAGATTTTGCCCATGTTCCGAAATGAATTCTAATCATCCATCATGTTCGTATTGCCAATGAATTCCACCGCGTTCCGGTTTTTTGGAATATTGAACAACTCTATAGAACACAGAGCTGGACGGCGATTTCGGAAATAGTAAGGAAGCAAAAAATTACTTCTCCAGTCGCTAAAATTAGATGATTGAAAACAGAGCAGTATTAGAGAAATAAGACAAGAAAGAATGAGGAAGAAAGGAGAAGAGAAACAAAGGCATTATTAAGGAGAGAGAAGACAGAAACACAGAACAATTATGCAACACTGTGGTTAATAGTTAATTGTCAGTATTTACTGTCTAGAAAATGCGTTATAAACACGACATTAACATCATTTTCGAATGGTGGAAGGCGTTGTAAACCAGCAGCAACCAAACGGCTCATCATCCGTCATGCCCCAAAAGGAAGATGACTGAGAACACAACTTAGTTGCGAATGTGATTTAGGATGATTCATGATATTCGGTTGTACTGTTCTTATGCATATTGGAAACTATGTATTGTGACTGAGTAACTTTTATATTTAATGGATTTATGTATTGAGTTTTTATGATGAGGTAATAAATGTTCAAGAGCTTATGTGAAGTGTGACCGTGTTTCAAATGAAGGAGCTTTTATCAAAGGAAGCCGATGATAGAAATCACGAAAAAAAAATGAAATAGATTCTCTCGTAAACCTACCGAAAAACTTCATCGTTTCCTAGATTGACCGGGCAGAAAAAGTAAATGTAGCCAAATATAACATCAATGAATATAATTTAAAATGGGAAGAAATGCAAATGTACCAAGTAGTCGAACAGAATGTGGGGTGAGACATACAATATTTTGTCTATCGGTGAATCATTCTTTCATCAGAGAGTTTTGGACTTGGAATTTCCGTGTTTCGCCCAGAATTTAATGTTATTTTCAATAATTCAATCTTGGCGGTTCTGAAAACAACGTCAAACTGCAGTTTCATTGAACCTGTTCATTGATGCCGTGTACTGTTGTGTATAGTGAGCTTTATAAGTTTTTGTCTCTCGCCAGAATCGAACCTGCGAGCAAAAGATGCGTAGCAGGGCACCAAACCACTGCGCTAATGGAGCAGATAACGGGCAGGCTTCGTAATGGAAGACATGTGTCCCTACACAGCGGAAAGTGAGATATACAGTACTTTCCCATCTTCCCGTTGGCAACGACTATACATTGGTCAACAAATATCTGTTGTAGTTTGGATTTCTGGTGAGGGTTTCCCCTTATCGAATGTGGCCTTTGTAGTCTTTTACCCGTAGTTTCGGGGTTTATTTGTAGTTGAGTACGCCCACGGAAGGGTATTTGTATTCAGAGCGCCCTACTCATAGGGTATTCCTTAGGGATTACTTCCTGAAGGGCTTTCTAGATAGAACAGAGGAGTTTGAATATAGACGGTTTATTTGAATCTCACGCTATCTCGGGGAGGCGGAGTCTTGGTAAACGATAGTTAAATGACAAAGGAGTGTATAGGTTGGAATAGTTTACAACAGGATTTCACTCACACTACAAGTCTTTTGATCGGATATAGATCTAGTTCGATCAAACTACGAACACCGCAGAATCGCGAGAATGAATATTCTAGCCTCGGGTCGTGAAATAGGATATTGAATAATGATGTTATAATATGTGCTCCAATTAGAGAAGTTCGCAAATTTTGCCGCTACTTTTTTTTGGCTCACCGGTTTCCGTGTTGTAAGAAAGCAACTAAAAACGGGCTAGGGAAAAAACAGAACATAAAGCAGTTGCCTGAAATTGGAAAATTCTTTCATATGTCAGACCATTTCGAATAATACGAGTGCATACAATCTATTCATACTTTGTATTGAGTGACTCTGAAAATAGGAACTTATGAATAATATTGTGATTTATATTACTATTTTAATTGGATGCTCAGCAGAACAAAGTGCACGCACTTATACTGAATGACGGACGCATACACTAGTTTACTGAGTTTTCATTTTAATGAACAACTTTTCATGAATTTAAATGTTTTGTTGATAACTAGAAAATTTAAATGTTATGTTGATAACTAGAAACAAAAACATTTATTGACATAAAACTCCCAATTATTCACAAACACACAGGCTTATCACATGATAAAAACCTTCTCTGATTCAGAGTTACATTGAATTCTTCACGAAAATATTATATACAGACAATGATTATGATACTCATTAAAATGGAATATATTTGCCTTCTTTGAATAACGTACATCTTAAAGAAATGCTTGGCATTAATGATATCAAATTGTATTATTCAGTTTATAAAGAAAATTTAACGGAAACTACTAAAACCTCAAGTAACTACAGTAAACTTCATTTGAGAACACCCTCGGTTGTTCAGAACGGCGAGTAGAGCACAGACTTGTTCTGGAAAATAAAATACATTTGCTGTGACTTTAAAATTACAAACGTTGAAAAGGAAAATATTGTGATCGGGTCTGATGCTCTTATAGTCCCATTGCAATGTCCCAATGTCCCGATGTCTCATTTCAAAACCTCAATGTCTCATTCCAAAACCTCAATGTCTCATTTCAATGTCCAGATGTCTCGTTTCCAAACTTGGCTCCGATTATAACAGGACGTCGGGACATTGAAAGGGGTCATTGAGACTTTGGTACTGGAGAACCAGCACCATAGTTTCATTGTGACAGTGTTGCATACGTAGCCTTGTAACGGTGGAAAGCAATTTGAAAGCTACATTATGTTTCTCTTCCAGGATTTGCTCAGAACGTTTGTTCATTATCGACATATTCAATGTTTAGTTGGGTTATGTTTAGAATTCTTCTCAAATATATTTCACATGTAGACTGCTTGAGTTGATAGGGTGTTGCAAATAACGACTAAGCAGTGTGATTGAAATTATGAGTGTGTATTGGTCTGATATCGACTGTACTTCATTAAATAAGGACGACTATGTGGTCCAATCGCAACGCTTCAGTCCTTCAAACTGCGATACTTTTTTCAATTGCAGTTTAAAGGACCGTTGACACGGGATAGGTTCACATAGTCGTCCTGCTTGAAGCCGCAATACATTTTCAATTGAATTTTAGAGGACAGTTGACACGGGATTGGTTCACATAGTCGTCCTGTTTTGAATATAAATATTAAGTACCTTTTTGCATAGTCCACAGGTGGCTCCGCACAGATGCTGTCTTTCCTCGTTGGTGTACATTTCATCGGCACAGAACCCGTCCTTCGCGAATTGCTCACAACTAAAGACACTATTTTATTATCAATCCATGAACATAAGTATTTTTGTTTTGAATAAAAATGACAATAATATAAACATAAACTTCAAATGAATTGATTTGTTTATTTCTAATCTGATTTGAGTTTGGCATAGATGTTTTTTCAGTACTTCTCTCTGTGGCCACCACCCCCTTCAGAAAACTGGAGAGGCTGTACACGAAAAATGCGCGTAACTTGTTTTATTTTTCTCATTCCGCCCGAAAGGTTGATGGAAAACTGCAACAGCTGTTTTTTTATGTGATTCTCTATCTCGTTCTATTCAATTGAGTTGTGAATAGAGTGATTCAAACTCTTCCAATGAAAGAACGTCCAAACACATTTTGAGAACAGAAAAGACAGGTATAGTGTTATTTTTCCTTACTTTGCTCGTAGCTTCAACGGAAAAAAAAATCAATGCACTCACCTCTCATGTCGAAATGTTCGAAATTCACGTTTCTCACTCAACAAAAGGTTCAACAAATACCCACTTCTGATGTCTGTCCCTGCACTTGGCGACACAATGTCCGCAGGTCTTGGCGCAATAGTCCCTCGTCAGTTGGAGATATCTCTCGTCGTGGCAGACATCTTTGTACTCGGAACACTTGGGGGATACGTCAGAGCAGTCATCTGGAGAAAAGTATCAGTCTCGGAGTTGAAGAACAATAGAAAAGTTGATCTACAATCTACAGAGTTTATTGCAAGTTGTTCAAAGAGCAAATATCAACGTTTTTCACAACGGTTGTTCAACTCTCTTTCAACAAAAAATTTCAAAGCTAAAATCTCAAAGTGTTAAAATGAGTCAAGAGTTACCTATGTAAAACAATTTGGGAAGTTCGCACTTTGTTATCAAGCATTCCCAACCTCGTACTTCGCGTATTTAAAGTTCTGTACATGTAACAGATATATATCGATTGATATTGATAATTCTCACCCTTTCCCTCTTCTTCTCTCTCTACTTCGTCACAACGTTTGCATGTCATTGTACAATGAAGGGCCATAACGTCCCCATAAGTGGGATGGTTGCAGAGGGAAGCGAACTCGCGACAATACATGTACTCGTCGAAACACGTGCCTGGATTATGTAGATCAAAACTATTTTTGGTATGCGATACATCACCGATTGATTTTTTTCGCAAACTCAATCGCATGAAAAAAGCTTGAAAATGCTCCTCGAAACATAAAATCGATGATTTAGATCAAACCCATATTTGGAATAAATGTAGTGAGGGTTGATTTTCTGCAATGACACAAAGACGACCTTATGAATTGAAAAATTTGATTATAAAATACTCAATATTCTCGATAACGTAGATCAAACTGTTGATGAGTTTCAAACGATTGCTTTCCATATTTAGGCAAGGCACATCATGATTACATGATTTGAACACCGGTTCCGTTTCTGATTCAAACTTTTGAACACGAATCACTATGTTGGTAGATGAAATTTTTAAAAACAAAACAAAACTTTTTTTGTGGAAAAAATTAACTAACCTCTGATCAGAGTTTTGGCGATAGATACGGTAAAGGTTTCGGGTTCTCCTGTGGTGATTCGCGGAAGGACGAGATCCTAAAATCGATAAGTTTTTTTAAGTTCTATATATTTTTATATTGTAAGTGAGTTTTACTACCGTATAAATAATATGTTTTCTGGTATGTTGTTCAAGTTTAAGTCCTATGAGTAAGTTTTCACAGCCATCAGAACGTTAGAACATGACTTATTCCACGCGTTTTCATTGAGCGTCAACGAATATTGTTCACGAATAGTTTTGCGTGATCATGCATTAAAACTGATGTATCAAAAATGAAAAACAAATTTACGTTCTCAGAAAAACGTGTAAATTATTCGTGAAGTGTAGTTGTACCTTGGTGCTCATCAATTCCTGTAGTTTGATCTTTCTAGCTTCCAGTGACGAATTTGTGGTTGGTTTGGAGGGGGTTGTGATACGTACAGCTTCAGTCTGAATGGAAAATGGCTGGTCTGCTTATTATTTTAGTTCAACATTTTAACTTTCGTCTGATTTTTTTCAAATTTTTGTACAGTGTACGAATGTAGTGAACATGACAATTTTAATCAGATCAATTATTACTGGTTGATTATCGTCGGAGTTAGAGAGTTCGCAATATTTGAGTTTTCGATTCCTGAAAAAGATTGGTTTCGGGAAAACAGCAAAGTTCTAATTTGTCCTCAGAGATTTTTAGACGTAATTTGTGTTATTCACCTGTTGGCTTGTGGTTCTCTTGGTGCTCAAAAAGTTTTTCAAATTTTCATTGGATGGAGGAGATACGGGAGAGGAAGAGGGAGTTGACCTGAAACCAAAGTATAAGAAAAGGAGTGACTATCGTTGTGGTTGTAGTTAGACCTTGATATCGAGCAGCTGCAAAATCACACTACGAACACAGCGAGATATGGAAACCTACACCATGTAGAGCTGCCTTGACAAGAGAGAGAAAGAAAGAGATCCTTAAACAGGGAGTAACTTGTCCAACTTACTTTGAAACTAATGTTATTTCGTTCAAATCAGCGTTGTATCGTATTTACCTAACACTGCCATGTAAAACTCAAAGATTACGAACCAGTCAACTAATTTGACCTCCTTCAATCAATAACTGACCGTCTCGTTGTATTTCTACCGGCAAATGTAATATCGATCGATCCTGTTCCATTAGTTTTCTGCTCAACAATCGTCAAGTTAGCGATGAATATCGTTTGATTCTCTGGAAAGGAGAAATTAGAAAAACTAACAAAATCATAACATTTTTAAGCTTCCGTGCTAAATGTCAAGAATAAAACTTCAAATTTTGTTTGAAATACACTTATGACTTATGAGATAGAGAATATCTTGTACATATTCTATTTTGGTGTTGTTTGATTGTTCCATTCTTCACACCTCAGCATGAAGAAATACAGATTTGGTTTCTTTTTCAATTTTAATTCCATTTCGTAAGAAACGTTGGAATATTACCTGCTCCCAAGGGAAGTGGGGTGGTTAGCATTTTCTCTCTCGGAAACACACATTTTCGCCCTGAAATGATTTTGCTCGTTTTAAAATTTTCTCGAAATTCCCAAATTTTTAAGTTTGTGTCTCTTGCCGGAATCGAACCTGTGAGCAAAAGATTCGTCGTAGGTGGGCGCTCACCACTAGGCTACGAAAGCATATAACCATGAAACTTTAGAATCGAAGACATGTGTCCGTACACAGCAGGAATTGAGATATACAGTACCTTCACGCCTTTCCGTTGGCGACGAATATAGGCTTATTCAGTTTTTATAAACAGGTGAGTTCTTGCGTTGGGGTCGGTTGGAGAAGTGTAAGCCCAAAGGTACGTTTCGGTCTGACTTGTTCTGTTTACAGTTCGATTCATTTCAGTCGTAGCTCGTAATCGTGGCTTTGTATCATTGAACTACACACCATTTGTCTTAAAGAAGGACGATTATGTGAACCAATCCCGTGTCAACGGTCCTTTAAACTGCAATTGAAAAACGCATTGTTGTTTAAAGGCAGATATCCACGCCAGCATGCAAATTGAATATATAGTGAATCGCCTATAAATGACTCATTTTTATTAGTTTCGAATATATATAGTAGGAAGAAAAAGAATATCCCAAGTTTCACAGTAAGTTTATTAGCGAATTTTCGAATTTCTCAATCTGCAGGTCCGCGGTAGTACCGCGCAGTCCCGCGGACGTGTTACCTGTTAGGCCGCGGTTGTATATTCAACTGTGTTCAATAAATACTACTCAATATATTTGTTTTTCTGTAATTATTTTCTCTGTTCATGTTCAAAATTTCAAACATGATCATAAACTTGAAATAAACACAAATACAATGGTTAGGACATCCCGCAAGTTCGCAACCTCAAATTGCGTTACGGTAGGTGCGCATATACGCAGAGGTACCGCCTGATTTCCGATGAAACCCGATGAAGTTCAAAAATAAATTTCATCAAGTAAATTTTAATGTTCCCTTTTTACACTTATTATCTGGTAGTAACTACCCAAGTCAAATTGGAAAGGGACCTTATCTCAATTTCGATGCTGGCGTGGATCTCTGCCTTTAAAGGACTGAAGCGTGGCGATTGGACCACATAATAATGCTTCTGTAGAACAAAGTAGTGGATAAGAGCAAAACTAATCGTAATGTTCGTCTATCAATGTTTCAGGGAGCAACCTCAAATAAGGTGGGTTTTGTTCTCAAGTGCTTACCTTTGCCTGCTCTGGTACAATTGCCGCCTGCACTTGTCAATATGTCCAAATTCACAGTTGTGGTTGTGGTGCTCTCAGTAGTTTGAGTTGTTTCGAATGAAGTTGTCTGAAACATTTTTAATACGTAATTCTAATAAGTTCAATAACACTCATTCGAATAATGAACTCGCTAAATAGTGTATACACCGAGAACTTTTTTACTGTCCATCTACTATCTGATGGAAAGTGCACATTAGAACCCACACTGATGTGATTGAAACTATTTTTAATGTAACCAATTTTGTAACCATTTCAAGATGTAACCCTTTTTATAAAGTGATTTTCAAACTTACCAAATTCGAGATCTCCTCAATATTCTCTAGCTTCTTTTCCATGTTTCTTCTGTTTTGCTCCCCGCATAATTTGCACGTGGAAGCACATTGGCGGATCATCATCTCGCGATGGGCTGCAATTTTGAAAAATCAATAACACAAAAATCAATATCTCTCCTAATTCAACGAAAGAACTTTCAAATTTTTCTTATATTGAACGGTCGAAACAAACTTCAAAACAATTCCCAACGTGTGTCAATGTTGACATGCAACACTCCAGCTACTACTGATGTGAAATTCTTAAAAAGACGTATTTGTTTGAAAAAACTGCCATGAAAAACGTCATAATTATTCTGGTTGGTATTTTTTCTCTACCTTCACTGGTGCAGAAGGTGGTCATATATCTACAGTATTTGCTGCGATCCGAACAATCCTCTTCGGGAGAAAGAGCGCCTGAAATAGGGTTGAATGGAGTTCAAAATTTCGAGTTTTCGAGTTCGACTCTCTTTTTCGAGTTCGACAATTGTTGTTGGTTTGTTGTTGTTTCTTGTGGTTATTTGTTGTTTGTTTTGCTTGTTGTGAATGTGAATATTTCATTTGTAATTGTGCCATGAGGACTTTTTGGATGTTATATAGTTCGTTTCACCAATCGATGTCCTTCTACAGTAATCTGTCACATTTAGAAGGCTTTTTCTAATCAATAAATCATTATTTTGGTTTCAATCTTCCAGTGTTTGTAATAGAATAGATAGAAAACACAATAGCAAAAATTGAAGTCATTCCAAAAACATCAAACTTCGAAACGTTGATCTAGAAGTTCTCAAAGATTACCGTAGAGGGTTATAAGTGCGTGGAACAGACTATAGTTATGCGTTGAGCTCAGTGAAACCCTCTGAGCTCTGAGAACTTCAAAATCATCTTGAAACAGAAGATTTTGAGTGCAACTTTCACTCACACAATGTCTGGCTCAGAAAGTTAGGTGATTTTTTTCTCTTAGAAAATACAAGAACGAGTTTTTAGTTTGGTCTTGTTCTGATATGTTTTTAGTGTGATACTGCTGTATTTTAAGAACATTTCGGTAACATTTGCATGATCGAAACTGCAACTTTAATTTGGTCACTCTCTATGATGTTAGTTTTAGGTAGTGTACTTTCTTCAATACCAGAACAGTTTCGGACAATTCAGTGAATTGTTCACAATTTTTTCAGATTAAATTCGCCAGTTTGGCGCTTTGATGTAAATATGTTCCCAGCGCAAGCCGCGATTTCAGTGATCATACATAAATTGAAATGAATACATAAAATGTGGGAAAAATCATTGTAATAGAAGCAAATCGCCGTGGTTTTGGAGCAAGTACCGGCTGAAATGCTGTTTCGTGTTGTTTTCCTATTGCTACTTGTTCTTCTTCCGGTAAGTTTATAAAGTTTCTGAGTATTCATAAAAATAATATGTTGAGTGAAAGCAAGTTGAAGTTACGTTCCATTTTCATAGTCTACTTTTTCTAAGAGACAATTGAGTTTAATAAATTTAAATTCCACAAGCTCAAAAACAAACATTCAGAATCAGCGAAACGCTATTCATTATTTTTGTTTTTCATAAGTTTTTTTCCCAATTGCCCTCGAACTGATTATTTCCAGATGGTTCTGTGCAGGAACAATGTTCCCAATCTGCGCAAGAAACGCAACGCCGCGCTGATCAAAAGTCAAGCGACCCCCGAAAATACGGAAGGGTTGAAAGAACTAATGAAAAGTTACTACGAAACGTATGCGAGGGTAGGTTCGGGAAAACTTGCTATTGGGGCAGTAGTTCTACCTCATGATATGTAGATGTAGTTGACAAACTTGTACTTGGTAATGTGAACGTTTTCGCATAGACTGATGTTCCACGTGAGGCATTTCGTAATACAATTGAAAACCGTGAAGTGGTTGGTGTGGGGTTCGACGTTAATAAACCAATCCGTAGGTTGTCCTATCACATTGTTTTGTAGTATGATCCCGTTACTTTCCGGTTAAAATTTGTGAACTTCTCATTTGTAGATGTGGGACAAGATCAAAGTAAAACTAAAATTTGATCACTTTATATTAGGGTTGTTAATCGAGTTGAGAAAGTTTCGGGAAAAACCGAATTTTTCGAGTTCTAGAATATTTGAGTTTTCCAGTCGGAGTCTTGCGTTCCAAAAAAAACCGAGTTATCGAGTAAATATCGAGTTGTTTTGAGTTTGTTCGAAATTCGAGTTTGGCTTTAACAATGCTCCTATATTCTTTTTTTTCTCTAAAAAAGTTCTACTTGCAGAGACACAGACTGGTCAAACCACATGACAACACGAAGAGAAGACTGCTTGGATTTTATTAGAAATAAAAATTTGTCTTTTCCGTTATGTAATGTTGAGAAAGGTTATAAACACGTGTGTGTTCACGTTCCGAAATTGCAATTTATGAAAAAACGTGAAGAATCAGCCACGATATGATGTGGTATAATCCATTTCATTTCAACTGAGACCCATTGGCATCGTGCCAAGATTTTCAGATGATTATTTCTCAGAGCAGACATAAGTATTCTGAAGACTTTTTTCATTTATATGTTCTTTAGATTTTAACAATCGCTGAAAAATATTCGCAATTTTCGAGGAACTCCAAAGTAGTGAAAAACTGCCTGGAATATTCAACGCTGGCAGGTCTCAGTAGGAATGACCGGAACACGTCAGATTTATAGTATTTTTCCCCACTTAGACTTCTACAGTAGGTTAAACGGTTTCAGAGCGTATGAAACACACACATTCTACAATCACAATTTGTAGTGTCACATATACCAATGTGGAAAGACACGTGTTCAATCACGAATAAACATTATATTCTATTCTATTCTAAGTTTACTTGACAATCCAATTTACTTCTAGTGTACTGTAGGAGTCTCAGCGGGAATAATGCAGACTAGGGTCGTTAATCGAGTTCAAAATTTCGAGGTGTCGAGTTTTGGAAATTTTCGAGTTTTCGACTTTCGAGAAATTCCGAGTTTTCGAGTTGTGGAGTTCGCCTCGACTCGAAAATTTTCGAGTGGTTTTGAGTCGAGTCGAGTTTCGAGTTCGACTTTAAAGGGGGCTGCAATGAATTTTCAAATAAAATATCGAACTGAGACAGTTTGATATATGTGTTTTTCTTGATGAAATGTCTAAATCAAATTTCCATTTTCAAATTTTCGCTAGTTTTTTGCTTACTCTCAGGGACGCAGAGGATGATTTGGATTGAATGAACATTGATTGCGCGCACCTCTCTGACTCTCGTGCCTTTTCGGATAACGCCGTTAGCCAAATTCGGCATTCAATACAGCCCCCCTTTAACAACCCTAATGTAGACTTATACCCATGGAAAAAACTCACAACATCTATAGCTGCCGTTGAAATTCTCGCATCTGCTGTGTACCAAATCCGAAGCACACACGTAGCCATTTGGACGATAGGCGAGATGACATTCTGAACATTTATAGAATAGAACATCATTCACGATCAAACACGTGACCTCCCACTGTTAGGAGTTAGAAGTATCCCTATGTGGAGCAGTTACGGTGCGTGAAGAGAATGCATACAAGTTACAAAATTACTGGAAACATGTGTAATGGGCACTTGAAAACGGATGACGCGCAGCACATTTAAAATTTATACTAGGTCACGTGATAATTTTAAAAATGAAATATAGAACAATTTCAGCTCTGAACAATGTAAAAATAGAGAAGTTTGCCAATTAACTAAGACATTTATCACTGTTGGAGAACGTGAGTACGGAACACCACAGGACGTATGAAATTTTCACGTGAGAACGTAAAAAACATAATATATCATGACACGTCCTAATTTGAGTGAAAGTTTACACGATATTGACACGCTCACCATCTCCTGGTGTAGCTCCGTTGCTACAATTGTAGGAAAGAACGGAATTCACAGAAATGGAGAGAATCGAAAAAAGGACAATCTTCATCTGTAAAACGTTTATTTTTTATTTTTCAACAACTTTGTAACATATTAGGTAGCTAAACAAATAAATATACAAGTATGTTTTTTTCCGTAAATGTAACGCCGATTGGTTTGTGAAATATAATAATAAAAATCAATATAAACTTTGTAATTTAAATAGTTTGATGTTGGTGGTATTTTCTGAGCAATATCATCAATAATTTCCTCATTAACTTCCGTTATGTTATGTTAGTTACATTTCGTGAATCCTTTTGTTTTTGAAATGAAACGACTGTCATTCTAGTATAACTACAATTGAAGACAATTTAAATTATTAAGCTTCATTATATTTGGAGAAGTGATGAATAGTACATTAGGCTGGTGTCCATTCCGGCTTATATATCCGCACGCCAGCTGGGCAAACTTCTGAGTTTGAATGGAAAATGACCGTTGTATATGACACTATTTACACTGCTAAAGGGGGCTAATTGTGGTCATTTCATTGTTCATGTATTCAGTACGAATATGAACAAAGAGAATGAGATTATATACTTTCCGAAAATAACGTATACGATTTCAAATAAAAAGGACTAATATAAAACAATTTCGGAAAATTGTGTTTTCTGGGTAAAAATAATGAAAGAGCAGTTGTATTTAACAATCGTGAAAACTGCGTGAATTCGCAAAGGAAAAACGAATGACTAAATACACAACAGAACCTATTAACATGTTTATAATATGTGTATTGGCGTTTTTGTTCCATTGACATCTATAGAAACTGAAAACAACTCGAATCGAACAGATTTCATGAACATGTTATTCGTCAGTTTCCGTGTTCCCCTTTTTGTTGTATTTCACGTTTCTTGGTTTCGGAAACAAGGATAAGAAACATTTGAATTGTTTTTCATGAATCACGTATGATTCGTGGAAAACAATTCATTTGGAAAAATCGCAGACAAAAACTCGGTTGAGGAGAGAGGTTGGTTTTTCATGATTCAGATTTTTTCGACTAGGTTTTATTTTTCAAACTCATTTCCATTTCATAATGGAATTGAAGTGTGGGGACCATGGGGACCCTACAAGTGTGTTCTAGTCTATAGTTTCAGTTTTCTCTCGGTTGCCTCATGTTTCAAGTGTTTTACTCAAAACAATTTTTCTACTAGAGAAGGCACGAGGTGTTACCTGGATGCCTAGTAATCCTCCCAACCTCATTCTCATGAGAATCTCATGAACATCTCATGAGCTTCTCGTAAACTTCCAGTGTTGAAGCATAGTAATCAATAGAATCTCATGAGAAGTTTGTGAGATGTTGCCCCTGACGTATCTCAAGAAAGTTTTGAGGGATTGCTAATAAAGGGTTGCTGAGAATGAAACTTATACTTTTCGTAGATGCATGAACTTTCAATCCAACAAAATTGGGTTTATATTACTTTTAGTAACAAAAACTGTTAGTATCTTCCCCTCAGATGAGACATGGAAGAAAGAGGGAGAGAGAGAGATAGAGAGAGAAAGAGAGAGAGAGAGAGAGAGAGAGAGAGAGAGAGAGAGAGAGAGAGAGAGAGAAAGAGAGAGAGAGAGTAGTTTTCTCTCTCTCTCTCTCATTGTCTCTTTCTCAATCTCTCTGTCCGTTCTCACGTGCGAGGGCTTGGAAGCCTCTCAGTATTTGCTATAATGTGTGCAGCGGTGAACGAAATTAACACTTTCTACAAGTTTACACAGTGTAATCTCGTTTTTGTTCCGAAACCTATCACAAATATAGTGAGTGCCAAATTTATATATTTCTGTCTCTAGCCGGAATCAAACCTGTGAGCAAAATTTTTGTAACAAAGGAGAGCTAACAACTGCGCTATTAGAGCACATAGCTGGAGAGCTTCGGAATCGAAAACATATGTGCGTATACAGCGGAAAGTGAAATATACAGTACCCTCACGCCGTTTCGTTGGCGACGACTATATTTCACGGGCTGTTGTGCTCTGAAATGTATTCAGAAATCGTGATCTTTAGTTCGTTCCACCCACTCAAAACCCTATATAGTAATATCCTCAATTTCCAGGTCAAAGTTTGCTATGTTATCGTTTTTAATTTTTCCAAATTTCGGTAGTGTCTTCTCTTAGCTCTCTCACAAACTCCTAAAGTTGATAACCAAATAATGAATTGATTGTTAGAAAAAGCCTCCTGAGTATTTGACGAATTACTGTAGTGGGACATCGATCGATTTTTGGAACAGAGTATACATCTATCATAATTTACAAGTGCATGAAGCTTTTTACGAAGTTCGATACCATGGTAACACTCGTTCAGTACTTGAAAAAGCAAATGCCTGTCTTGATTGAAATTCCAGCGTTCGCTTGTTTTAATATTTTCACAAAATTAACACTTTTTTCTCAGTTTTTTATTTCTCTCTCTCTCTTGAGTTAATGACAAAACTCACCGCTGTTTTCATGAACATAGAGAATTCATTTTCACTTTTAAAAATTCAATTAACTTTTTCTGCTCAATATTTATTCGGATTTGGATAAACAATCGCAAACATACTGTTTATCTGCAGTGCATTTTTTGCGTGGGAACAGTCTCACTGGTTTTTTCACATCTGTTTGACTTGCACCGATTGTGGTCTTAGAAAGTGACGGTAAAGTCGTCGCCAACAGAAAGGCGGGAGGGTACTGTATATCTCACTTTCCGCTGTGTACGCACGCGTTTCTTCGATTCCAAAGCTGGCCGGTTATGTTCTTTAACAAGGTAGGTCGCCGGCGGCTAAAGCCGCCTCCGCCCCCCTTGTTTTTATTCCGGGCTGGCGAGCTCTTATATGAGTATCCGTTTGAGCTCCACTTGCGGAACTCACGTTTGTCTCAACCATTTCAATCACGTTTTTATCAACATGAGGCGCAATGATTTCTACTACATAGAGCGGACATAGAGCGGACATCTCACTCTGATATAAGGCGCAACATCTCAGCCTAACATAAAGCGCGATCTTTCTCCTTAACATAGAGCGCGGAAGTTTTCCCTAACGTAGAGCGCGGAAGTTCTCTTTAACATAGACGGCGAGATCTAAAGAGCGAGACCTTTCCCCACCATAGAGGAGACCTTTTCCTAACATAGAGTGCAAGACCTCTCCTTAACATAGAGCGCGGGAGCTTTCCCTAACATAGGGCGCGAGAGTTCTCTTTAACCACAGACAGGTATTTTCCTAACATAGAGCGCGGGAGTTCTCCCTGACATAAGGCGCGAAAGCTCTCGCTAACATAGAGCGCGAGAGTTTTCCCTAACGTGGAGCGCGGAAGTTCTCTTTAACATAGACGGCGAGATCTAAAGAGCGAGACCTTTCCCCACCATAGAGGAGACCTTTTCCTAACATAGAGTGCAAGACCTCTCCCTAACATAGAGCGCGGGAGATTCCCCTAACATAGGGCGCGAGAGTTCTCCTTAACCCTAGACAGGTTTTTTCCTAACGTAGAGCGCGGGAGTTCTCTTTAACATAGAGCGCGGAAGTTTTCCCTAACGTAGAGCGCGGAAGTTCTCTTTAACATAGACGGCGAGACCTCTCCCTAACATAGAGCGCGAGACCTCTCCCTAACATAAAGCGCGGGAGCTTTCCCTAACATAGGGCGCGAGACCTCTCCCTAACATAGAGCGCGGGAGATTCCCCTAACATAGGGCGCGAGAGTTCTCCTTAACCCTAGACAGGTTTTTTCCTAACGTAGAGCGCGGGAGTTCTCTTTAACATAGAGCGCGGAAGTTTTCCCTAACGTAGAGCGCGGAAGTTCTCTTTAACATAGACGGCGAGACCTCTCCCTAACATAGAGCGCGAGACCTCTCCCTAACATAAAGCGCGGGAGTTCTCTTTAACATAGAGCGCGAGAACTCTCCCTAACATAGAGCGCGAAAGCTCTTCCTAACATAGGGCGCGAGAGTTCTCTTTAACCCTAGACAGGTTTTTCCCTAACGTAGAGCGCGGGAGTTCTCTTTAACATAGAGCGCGGAAGTTTTCCCTAACGTAGAGCGCGGAAGTTCTCTTTAACATAGACGGCGAGACCTCTCCCTAACGTAGGGCGCGAGACCTCTCCCTAACATAGAGCGCGGGAGATTCCCCTAACATAGGGCGCGAGAGTTCTCTTTAACCCTAGACAGGTTTTTTCCTAACAGAGCGTTCGAATGGCTCTCATCTCTTCCCGCCGCGCCTTTATACCCATTAGCTTACCCTGTTAAGCCATTCCTGTTAACCGTGACGGCGTGAAACTCGTCAATCCTGTTTAGAGAAATTTTCTATTGCCAAATCCCAGCAACAGCCGGTTGGGAAAAATGAAATCACACGTTTGCTCACGCCATTTGCCTCACCCAGCTTGCCTCAGTTTCCTCACCATTTTTCGACCAAAAGTGCAGAAAAAAGGTTTCACACAAACCAAATAGGCGAATTATAGAAAGGGACAAGGTAGGTCGCCGGCGGCTAAAGCCGCCTCCGCCTCCCTTGTTTTTATTCCGGGCTGGCGAGAGATTCTGAGAGTATTTGTTCAATTTTCGCTCCATCTGTCGAATTCACGTTTTCTTTCAACATGACGCGCAATAGTCCTCTCTCTGACATAGAACGTGAGTCCTATCTTTTACATTATGCGCGATCCCTCTCTCTAACATAGAGCGTGGGTCCTCTCTCTCTAACATAGAGCGCGAGACCTTTCCCTAACACAGAGCGCGAGACCTTTTCCTAACATCGGGCCCGAGACCTCTTCTTAACATAGAGCGCGAGAACTGTCCCTAACATAGAGCGTGAAACCTCTCTCTAACATAGAGCGCGAGACCACTCCCTAACATGAAGCGCGAGACCCCTCTCTCACATAATGCGCGATTCCTCTCTCTAACATAGAGCGTGGGTCCTCTCTCCAACATAGAGGGTGAGTCCTCTCTCTAACATAGAGCGTGGGTCCTCTCTCTAACATAGAGCGCGAGTCCTTTCTCTAACATAGAGCGTGAGTCCTCTCTCTAACATAGAGCGCGAGGCCTTTCCCTAACATAGAGCGCGAGACCACTCTCTAACATAGAGCGCGAGACCTCTCTCTAACGTAGAGCGCCAGTCTTCTTCCTAACTAAGGGTGCGAGACCTTCCCCTAACAGAACACGGGAGCTCTCTCTAACATAGGGCGCGGAAGTGACCCGTAACAACCATTAGTTTCAAAACAGCAAAACCCGAGAACAACATAGTAAAAAATTTCTTTTGTCTACTATTTCTGATGTGTAGAGTTTCTTCTTCCTTTCTTCCGAGCAGCATCCGGCAGCGGGAGCCCCAGTGGCTCCTACGCAGGACTCCGGTCCAACCATCAGCGGTCCAATCCACCGCAGCAGCTCCAGTCCAGGGCATCCTCGGGGCGAACAGAGCGTTCGAATGGCTCTCCCCTCGTCCCGCCGCGCTTATATACCCATTTTCCTACCCCGTTAAGCCATTCCTGTTAACAGTGACGGCGTGAAACTCGTCTACTAGAGATGCACTTGCTATTGCTCAACTGCCCAGCAGCAACCGATTTCGAGAAATGAAATGCGCACGTTCTCTCACGTCTTAGCTAGAAAATCGCCGGCTTCAGTTTTCGGCCCATTTTCCGGCTAAAAGTGCAAAAATGATGGAATCGGTTACAAACAAACAAACAGACAAACCAAGTAAGCGAAATATACAAAGGACAAGGTAGGTCGCCGGCGGCTAAAGCCGCCTCCGCCTCCCTTGTTTTTATTCCGGGCTGGCGAGAGATTCTGAGAGTATTTGTTCAATTTTCGCTCCATCTGTCGAATTCACGTTTTCTTTCAACATGACGCGCAATAGTCCTCTCTCTGACATAGAACGTGAGTCCTATCTTTCACATTATGCGCGATCCCTCTCTCTAACATAGAGCGTGGGTCCTCTCTCTCTAACATAGAGCGCGAGACCTTTCCCTAACACAGAGCGCGAGACCTTTTCCTATCATCGGGCCCGAGACCTCTTCTTAACATAGAGCGCGAGAACTGTCCCTAACATAGAGCGTGAAACCTCTCTCTAACATAGAGCGCGAGACCACTCCCTAACATGGAGCGCGAGACCCCTCTCTCACATAATGCGCGATTCCTCTCTCTAACATAGAGCGTGGGTCCTCTCGCCAACATAGAGCGTGAGTCCTCTCTCTAACATAGAGCGTGGGTCCTCTCTCTCTAACATAGAGCGCGAATCCTTTCTCTAACATAGAGCGTGAGTCCTCTCTCTAACATAGAGCGCGAGGCCTTTCCCTAACATAGAGCGCGAGACCACTCTCTAACATAGAGCGCGAGACCTCTCTCTAACGTAGAGCGCCAGTCTTCTTCCTAACTAAGGGTGCGAGACCTTCCCCTAACAGAACACGGGAGCTCTCTCTAACATAGGGCGCGGAAGTGACCCGTAACAACCATTAGTTTCAAAACAGCAAAACCCGAGAACAACATAGTAAAAAATTTCTTTTGTCTACTATTTCTGATGTGTAGAGTTTCTTCTTCCTTTCTTCCGAGCAGCATCCGGCAGCGGGAGCCCCAGTGGCTCCTACGCAGGACTCCGGTCCAACCATCAGCGGTCCAATCCACCGCAGCAGCTCCAGTCCAGGGCATCCTCGGGGCGAACAGAGCGTTCGAATGGCTCTCCCCTCGTCCCGCCGCGCTTTTATACCCATTTCCTACTCCTGTTAAGCCATTCCTGTTAACCGTGACGGCGTGAAACTCGTCTACCCAGTTAGGATGCACTTGCTATTGCAAAACTGCCCAGCAGCAACCGATTTGGAAAATGAATTGCTCACGTTCTCTCACGTCTTAGCTGGAAAAATCGCCGGCTTCAGTTTTCGGCCCATTTTCCGGCTAAAAGTGCAAAAATGATGGAATCGGTTACAAACAAACAAACAAACAGACAGACCAAGTAAGCGAAATATACAAAGGACAAGGAAGGTAGCCCGGGCTAACGCCCGGGCCCCTACCTTGATGAATCTAGGCCGGTGGTAGCGTCGAGAATTCGAGATGTCTATTTCTTCTTTTCTTTTTTCTTTTTGCCCTCTCTTTCCCTAACACAGTTGTGATTACATAGACATTGGAAGTATAGAGTGCAAAGGAAGTTCGAGTTTTTCTTTCTAGCTATCCTTCTCTCTCTCGCTCTTTCTCTTTCTCTCTCTTTCTCTCTTTATCTTTCTCTCTTTTTCTCTTGTCCTCTCTTTCGCTCTTTATGTCTTCTGTCTCTCCTATTTGGTACTGTTCACCCTATGAATTGTTCGTATTGCTAATTGTATAACATAGACAGCCAAAATCGAGACAGTGAGGCTCACATAGACAGCCAAAATGGGGAGAGTGAGGCTCACATAGACAGCCAAAATGGGGAGAGTGGGGCTCACATACACAGCAACAATGGGGGCAATGGGGCTCACATAGACCGCAAAAATGGAAAGAATTGGGCTCACTTAGACAGCCAAAATGGGGGACAATGAGGCTCACATAGACAGCCAAAATGGGGGACAATGGGGCTCACATAGACAGCCAAAATGGGGGACAATTGGGCTCACATAGACAGCCAAAATGGGGAGAGTGGGGCTCACATGGGACAGCGAAAATGGGGAGAGTGGGGCTCACATGGACAGCAAAAAGGGGGGACAATGGAGCTCACATAGACAGCCAAAATGGGGACAGTGGAGCTCACATACACAGCAAAAACGGGGGACAATGGGGCTCACATAGACAGCCAAAATGAGGACAGGGAGGATCAACCACACAGCAAAAATTTGGACAGTGGGGTTCAAATACACAGCAAAAATGAGGACAGTGGGGCTCAAATACACAGCGAAAATTAGAACAGTGGGGCTCACACAGACAGCAAAACGCAAACATTAGGGATTCACATACACATCAAAATGGGGACAGTGGGACTCACATACACAGCAAAAATTAAGACAGTGGGAATCAAATACACAGCGAAAATGGGGACAGTGGGGCTCAAATACACAGCGAAAATTAAAACAGTGGGGCTCACACAGACAGCAAAATGAAAAGATTTGGGATTCATATACACATCGGAATGGGAACAGTGGGACTCACATACACAGCACAAATTTGGACAGTGGGAATCAAATACACAGCAAAAATGGGGGACAATGGAGCTCACATAGACAGCCAAAATGGGGACAGTGGAGCTCACATACACAGCAAAAATGGGGGCCAATGGGGCTCACATAGACAGCCAAAATGGGGACAGGGGAATCAACCACACAGCAAAAATTTGGACAGTGGGGTTCAAATACACAGCAAAAATGGGGACAGTGGGGCTCAAATACACAGCGAAAATTAGAACAGCGGGGCTCACACAGACAGCAAAATGAAAACATTGGGGATTCACATACACATCAAAATGGGGACAGTGGGACTCACATACACAACAAATATTAGGACAGTGGGAATCAAATACACAGCGAAAATGGGGACAGTGGGGCTCAAATACACAGCGAAAATTAGAACATTGGGGCTCACACAGACAGCAAACAGGGAGCAGTGGGGTTCCCATACACAGCAAAAATTGAGACAGTGGGGATCACATAGACAACGAAAATGGGGATAGTGGGGCTCACATACACAGCAAAAATGAGGACAGTTGGGCGAACATGAGAACATTAGAGTAGGTGAAAAAGAGATGGGAAAAAGAAAGAGAAACACAAAGAGAGATAATAAACCAAAAATAAACGACAAATACCTTTTTGAATGCATCCCAGCCGCCTCCCAAGTCGCCAGTAAAACAAAATGGTTTTTCCAAAATTTGCCGCGTAGCTCACGTTAACTCGTTGCCATTTTCTATCAAGGAAAAAACGGTGATCCACCACCTACCATCCCACTACCGATTGAAAATGAAAATCAAAAAGCACGGTGTCCACGACTTTCCAGTTAGAAAGTGCAATAGTGATGGAATTCGCCCATTTTCCGGCTAAAAGTGCAAAAATGATGGAATTCCGGACAGACAGACAGACAAACAAACAAACCAAAGTAGCGAAATATATATATGGACAAGGTAGGTCGCCGGCGGCTAAAGCCGCCTCCGCCTCCCTTGTTTTTATTCCGGGCTGGCGAGAGATTCTGAGAGTATTTGTTCAATTTTCGCTCCATCTGTCGAATTCACGTTTTCTTTCAACATGACGCGCAATAGTCCTCTCTCTGACATAGAACGTGAGTCCTATCTTTTACATTATGCGCGATCCCTCTCTCTAACATAGAGCGTGGGTCCTCTCTCTCTAACATAGAGCGCGAGACCTTTCCCTAACACAGAGCGCGAGACCTTTTCCTATCATCGGGCCCGAGACCTCTTCTTAACATAGAGCGCGAGAACTGTCCCTAACATAGAGCGTGAAACCTCTCTCTAACATAGAGCGCGAGACCACTCCCTAACATGGAGCGCGAGACCCCTCTCTCACATAATGCGCGATTCCTCTCTCTAACATAGAGCGTGGGTCCTCTCGCCAACATAGAGCGTGAGTCCTCTCTCTAACATAGAGCGTGGGTCCTCTCTCTCTAACATAGAGCGCGAATCCTTTCTCTAACATAGAGCGTGAGTCCTCTCTCTAACATAGAGCGCGAGGCCTTTCCCTAACATAGAGCGCGAGACCACTCTCTAACATAGAGCGCGAGACCTCTCTCTAACGTAGAGCGCCAGTCTTCTTCCTAACTAAGGGTGCGAGACCTTCCCCTAACAGAACACGGGAGCTCTCTCTAACATAGGGCGCGGAAGTGACCCGTAACAACCATTAGTTTCAAAACAGCAAAACCCGAGAACAACATAGTAAAAAATTTCTTTTGTCTACTATTTCTGATGTGTAGAGTTTCTTCTTCCTTTCTTCCGAGCAGCATCCGGCAGCGGGAGCCCCAGTGGCTCCTACCGCAGCACTCCAGTCCAACCATCAGCGGTCCAGTCCACGGCAACAGCTCCAGTCCGGAGCAGGGATCCTCGGAGCGAACAGAGCGTTCGAATGGCTCTCCCTCCTCCCCGCCGCGCTTTTATACCCATTTTCTTCCCTGTTAAGTCATTCCTGTTAACCGTGACGGCGTGAAACTCGTCTATCCTGTTGAGATGCACTCTCTATTGCCCAACTGCCCAGCAGCAACCGATTTCGAGAAATGAAATCCCACGTTCTCTCACGTCTTAGCTAGAAAATCGCCGGCTTCAGTTTTCGGCCCATTTTCCGGCTAAAAGTGCAAAAATGATGGATCGGTTACAGACATACAGACCAAGTAAGCGAAATATATAGTGGACAAGGTAGGTCGCCGGCGGCTAAAGCCGCCTCCGCCTCCCTTGTTTTTATGTCGGGCTGGCGAGAGCTCCTAGGAGTATTTGTATATTTTCACCCTATTCACCGAACCCACGTTTTTCTCAACCGTTTAAATCATGTTTTTGACAACGCCACACTCTCCCTAACATAGAGAACGGTATCTCTCCCTAACATAGAGTGCGACACCTCTTCTCAACATAGAGCGCGACATCTCTCCCTAAAATAGAGTGCGACACCTCTTCTTAACATAAAGCGCGACATCTCTCCCGAACATAGAGTGCGACAACTCTTCTAAACATAGAGCGCGACATCTCTTTCTAACATAGAGCGCGACATCCCTCCCTAACATAGAGTGCGACACCTCTTTTTAACTTAGAGCGCGACATCTCTTCTCAACATGGAGTTGCGACAACTCTCCTAAACATAGAGTGCGACATCTCTTCCTAACATAGAGCGCGACATCCCTCCTTAACATAGAGTGCGACATCTCTTCTCAACTTAGAGCGCGACATCTCTCCTGAACATAGAGTGCGACAACTCTGCTAAACATAGAGCGCGACATATCTTCCTAACATAGAGCGCGACATCCCTCCCTAACATAGAGCGCGACATCTCCCCCTAACATAGAACGCGAGATATCTCCCTAACATAGAGCGCGACATATCTCCTTAACATAGACCGCGACATCTCTCCTTAACATAGAGCGCGACATATCTCCTTAACATAGAGCGCGACATCTCTCCTTAACATAGAGCGCGACATATCTCCTTAACATAGAGCGCGACATCTCTCCTTAACACAGAGAGCATAGAGCATAGAGCATAGAGCGCATTGCTCTCTCTGGCTCTCTCTCTCTCTCTCTCTCTCTCTCTCTCTCTCTCTCTCTCTCACCCCCTTTCTCTCTCTCTCTATTTACCGGGGTGAAAATAATTTTCCAGCAACAGCCCAATGGGAACAGTGGGGCTGACAAAGACAGTGAAAATAAGAACAGTGGGGCTTACATAAACAGTAATACATTTCCTGCTTTTTTTTTCGTCTCTCTCTCTCTCTCTCTCTCTCTCTCTCTCTCTCTCTCTCTCTCTCTCTCTCTCGCCTTTTCCCTCTTTTTTTACACTGTTCATGAATAAACACAGCCTACAAAACAAATACAAAACCCCTTTCTATACAAAAAAGATTTTGAGAGCATCAGTAAGCAATATCATACACATTATCTACAGGAGAGTGACCTACTTATTTGAACACCGACATAAAAATCAATTCTCACCTTTTCAGTACAGTGCAGCCTCTTTTGATCAATAAATAGAACGAATCCAATATAAAATAGCCGAAAATCCGCCGCACTACCGAACGCCTATCCAGCCGAAATGAAAATGAAAAAGCAAAAAGCACGGCTTCCACGCCTTTCCAGTTAGAAAGTGCAAACTGTGTGATTTCGCCCATTTTCCGGCTAAAAGTGCAAAAATGAAGGAATTCCGGACAGACAGACCAAGCAAGCGAAATATATTAATAGACAAGGAAGGTCGCCGGCGGCTAAAGCCGCCTCCGCCTCCCTTGTTTTCATTCCGGGCTGGCGAGAGCTTCCTGAAGTATTTGTTTATTTTACCCTACATTCGTACTCACGTTTCTCTTAATCACTTTAATCACGTTTTTCACAACACATAGCGCCATGTTTAAGATTCACATAGAGCGCGACATCTTTCCTTAACATAAAGCGACATCTCTCCTTGACATAGAGCGCGACATAGCTCCTCAACAAAGAGGGCGAGATATCTCCTCAACATGGGGCGCGATATCTTTCCTTAACATAAAGCGACATCTCTCCTTGACATAGAGCATAAGATCTCTCCTCAACATAGAGCACGAAATCTCTCCCTAACGTAGAGCGCGAGATCTCTTCTTAATATAGAGCGCGATATCGCTCCCTAGCATAGAGCGCGAGATCTTTGTCTAACATAGAGCGCGAGATCTCTCTTCAACATAGAGCGCGACATCTCTTCCTAACATAGAGCGCGACAACTCTTCTTAACATACAGCGCGACAACTCTTCTTAACATACAGCGCGACATCTCTCCCTAACACAGAGCGCGACACCTCTTCTTAATATAGAGTACGACATCTCTCCCTAACATAGAGCGCGACACCTTTTCTTAATATGGAGTACGACATCTCTCCCTAACACAGAGCACGATATCTCTCCTTAACATAGAGCGCGACACCTCTTCTCAATATAGAGTACGACATATCTCCTTAACATAGAGCGCGACATCTTTCCTTAACATAAAGCGACATCTCTCCTTGACATAGAGCGCGACATAGCTCCTCAACAAAGAGGGCGAGATATCTCCTCAACATGGGGCGCGATATCTTTCCTTAACATAAAGCGACATCTCTCCTTGACATAGAGCATAAGATCTCTCCTCAACATAGAGCACGAAATCTCTCCCTAACGTAGAGCGCGAGATCTCTTCTTAATATAGAGCGCGATATCGCTCCCTAGCATAGAGCGCGAGATCTTTGTCTAACATAGAGCGCGAGATCTCTCTTCAACATGGAGCGCGACATCTCTTCCTAACATAGAGCGCGACAACTCTTCTTAACATACAGCGCGACAACTCTTCTTAACATACAGCGCGACATCTCTCCCTAACACAGAGCGCGACACCTCTTCTTAATATAGAGTACGACATCTCTCCCTAACATAGAGCGCGACACCTTTTCTTAATATGGAGTACGACATCTCTCCCTAACACAGAGCACGATATCTCTCCTTAACATAGAGCGCGACACCTCTTCTCAATATAGAGTACGACATATCTCCTTAACATAGAGCGCGACATCTTTCCTTAACATAAAGCGACATCTCTCCTTGACATAGAGCGCGACATAGCTCCTCAACAAAGAGGGCGAGATATCTCCTCAACATGGGGCGCGATATCTTTCCTTAACATAAAGCGACATCTCTCCTTGACATAGAGCATAAGATCTCTCCTCAACATAGAGCACGAAATCTCTCCCTAACGTAGAGCGCGAGATCTCTTCTTAATATAGAGCGCGATATCGCTCCCTAGCATAGAGCGCGAGATCTTTGTCTAACATAGAGCGCGAGATCTCTCTTCAACATGGAGCGCGACATCTCTTCCTAACATAGAGCGCGACAACTCTTCTTAACATACAGCGCGACAACTCTTCTTAACATACAGCGCGACATCTCTCCCTAACACAGAGCGCGACACCTCTTCTTAATATAGAGTACGACATCTCTCCCTAACATAGAGCGCGACACCTTTTCTTAATATGGAGTACGACATCTCTCCCTAACACAGAGCACGATATCTCTCCTTAACATAGAGCGCGACACCTCTTCTCAATATAGAGTACGACATCTCTCCCTAACATAGAGCGCGACACCTCTTCTTAATATAGAGTACGACATCTCTCCCTAACATAGCGCGCGAGATCTCTCCTTAACATGGAGCGCGAGATCTCTCTTCAACATAGAGCGCGATATCGCTCCCTAACATAAAGCGCGACATCTCTCCTTAACATAGAGCATGAGATCTCTCCCCAACATAAAGCACGAAATGTGAATGAACACATACACAATGAAAATGAGAGTATGAGAAAAAAGAGATGAGAAAAAGAAAGAGAAACACAAAGAGAGATATTTACCCAAAAACAAACGACAAATACCTTTTTCAATGCATCTCAGCCGCCTCCCGAGTCGCCAGTAGAACAAAATGGCTTTTTCCAAAATTTGCCGCCTAGCTCACGTAAACTCGTTCCCATTTTCTATCCGCAAAAAAACGGTGATCGACCACCCTCCCTCTCACTACCAATTGAGAATGAAAAGCAAAAAACACGCCGTCCACGCCTCCCCAGTTAGAAAGTGCAATAGTGATGGAATTCGCCCGATTTCCGACCAAAAGTGCAAAAATGATGGAATTCCGGACAGACAGACAAACAAACAAACAAACAAACCAAAGTAGCGAAATATATATATGGATAGCGCAATGGTTCGCGCCCTGCTACGAATATTTTGCCCGCAGGGGCAGAAATTTATAATATTGGCACCCACTACAATCAAGTTGATTTTCACTTCAAACACAGCTATTCAACGCTGAATGTACGAGAACGACTTGCTTCCCCCTCAAGTTCTGTAAACTGTTAGTCAATTGCACAGTCACGTGAAACATGTTAAATACAGCAGAACTCAGAAATGTGCACTGACTTCACGTGACTATTCAATTTACTCCCAGTATATATTCTACTCCTGTGTATTCTGCTGAACTTTTGGCACTGGAATATTCTTAGATACGGCCTCGTGTTCGCCATAACATTGAAACTGTTTCCAGAGAGTGTGATTCACCAGATAACGGAACTGTTCGGTAATGAGTGCTGAAGACAATTCGGACTGCGATGGTTTGTTATTTTTCCATCTCAAAAAGTTCCAAGTGGCCTTAAACAGTAATCTGCTCTTATTTCAACACATTCTGGGGTAAAATGTACTAGTTGCTTCCCCAACACTCACAGAATGAACCAGAACAGAAAAATTATTTCAACTCGTACGACAAGTTTCTTCAACAGCATTTTTGTTCACCGGTGAACTATCGATATATCATCCCCAAGTTCTATTTCATTTCAAGCTCAGGTGGTTATGGTGAGCTTCTGAGCGAGCTAAATGTGTTTTGTTTCATTTGCACGCTTCTCAGTAATAATAATATAACAATAATCGTTTATGGCAACTGTTTTAGCGTGTCACTTTATTCATACTAAAACAACCGGGACAATTATCACATTGTAGTATCCGCAAACGGTCCTGTACCCCATTGTACCACGTGTATTACTGATAAAGTCGCCATTTTCCCCATAAAGACAGCAGAAGGTTCGATTGATTGAGCGATGCGGGGCGAGCGGTCGTTGATCATCTGCCAATAGGCGAGAGAGTGTGAAGATCACTGATACGCAGACTGGCTGGCTTCTAGCCAAACCCCGCCCCTTACAAAATCGCTGGTACGGTGTCCACAACGGGTTGACCAAACTTATAGAAACCGTTTCAGTCTCTCTACTACCGTGATCTATAGTCGACGTTTTTCCAAGAAAGACAGCAAAGGGCTTGATTGATTGAGCGATGTGGGGGGGGGGTTCTCTGACAGCAGACGAGACAGTGTGTAGATCAACGCGGCAACCCATAATTCGCACATTTCCCAACTGGGCTTAGGCAGCTTGCCAATGAAATTTTAGGGCAGTTTTTGAACATTTTGAAATGCTTAAAAACAATAGAAATTTATACAAAGGCCCCTTTGTTATAATTCGTGAAACTTTATGTAATATATATATACAAGGAAGGTACCCCGGGCTAACGCCCGGGTCCCTTCCTTGATGAGTCTAGGCTGAGAGAAGCTTCCCGGCTTATTTAGCTTTATCTTCACTCTGTTTGCCGAACTCGTATTTTTTTAGCATAGAGTGCGAGAGTTCTCCGTAATACAGAGACCTCTTCTGGAAAAGAGCGCGTAAGTTGTCCTTAACCTCGAGAGAAACGTTTTTCTTAGCACAGAGCGCTCAAATTCTCCTTAGCATAGAGCGCGGAAGTTATCCTCAGCATAGAGCGCGGAAGTTATCCTTAGCATTGAGCGCGGAAGTTCTCCTTAACATAGAGCGCTGAAGTTCTTCTTAACATAGAGCGCGGAAGTTCTTCTTAGCATAGAGCGCAAAATTCTCCTTAGCATAAAGCGTGGGAGTTCTTCTCAGCACATGGCGCAAAAGTTCTCCTTAGCATAGAGCGCGGAGGTTTTCCTTAGCATTAAACGCGAAAGTTCTTTTTAGTACAGCGCGGAAGTTCTCCTTAACATAGAGCGCGGAAGTTCTCCTGAGCATAGAGCGCGAAAGTTCTCCTTAGCATAGAGCGCAAAAGTTATTCTTAGCATAGAGCGCAGAAGTTATTTTTAGCATAGAGCGCGAAAGTTCTCCTTAACATAGAGCGCGGAAGTTCTCCTTAGCATAGAGCGCGGAAGTTCTTCTTAGCATAGAGCGCAAAAGTTCTCCTTAGCATATAGCGCGGAAGTTATTTTTAGCATAGAGCACAAAAGTTCTTCTTAACATAGAGCGCTGAAGTTCTTCTTAACATAGAGCGCGGAAGTTCTTCTTAGCATAGAGCGTGAAAGTTCTCCTTAACATAGATCGCACGAGTTCTCCTTAGCATAGAGCGCGAAAGTTATCCTTAACATAGAGCGCAGGAGTTCTCCTTAACTTAGATAGCGGGAGTTCTCCTTAGCATAGAGCGCGAAAGTTCTCCTTAACATAGATCGCACGAGTTCTCCTTAGCATAGAGCGCGAAAGTTATCCTTAACATAGAGCGCAGGAGTTCTCCTTAACTTAGATAGCGGGAGTTCTCCTTAGCATAGAGCGTGAAAGTTCTCCTTAACATAGATCGCACGAGTTCTCCTTAGCATAGAGCGCGAAAGTTATCCTTAACATAGAGCGCGAGTTCTCCTTAACACAGATCGCGGGAGTTCTCCTGAACATAGAGCGAGGATCTCAATATCAGATCAGTTTTCACGTCACGTGTTTTACATGAAGCGCGTCTATTCAACTGAACATAAGTTTCCTTTCGCATATTCAAACTCAAATCCCAGCAACAGCCAATTCCAAAGGGTTTGAAAATGAAAAGCAGGAAATTACACGTATCTCCACGTCTTCTTTTTCTTCCCCAACTACAAAGTGCAGCATTCTCCTATTTCCTGACCAAAAAGCTCTTGCCTCATACAAACACACCAAGCAACGGTTTTATATTAGTAGACAAGGTAGGTCGCCGGCGGCTAAAGCCGCCTCCGCCTCCCTTGATTTCTTTCCAGGTTGGCGAGAGCTTCCAGGCTCTTTTTAGAACATGGACCGCGGAAGCTCTCCTCAACATAGAGCACGAAAAATGTCTTTAATAGCGAGACCTCTTCCTAACATAGGGTGGGAGACCTCTCCAGAGCGCGATATATTTTCTAACATAGAGCGCGAGTCCTCTCTCTAACATAGAGGGCGAGTCCTCTCTCTAACATAGAGCGTGAGAGTTTTCGAAAGTTCTCCCTAACATAGGGCGCGAGATACCCCTCTATAATAGAGCGCGAGACTTGTCTCTAACATAGGGCGCGGGAGCTCTACCTAACATAGGGCGCGAAAGTTCTTCCTAACATAGGGCGCGAAACCTTCTTTCAACATAGAGCGCGAGATCTCTCTAGAGCGCGAGACCTCTCTCCACCGTAGAGCGCCAGACATCTCCCTAACATAAGGCGCGGGACCTCTCTGTAACGTAGAGCGTGGGAGCTTTTCATTAACATAGAGCGCGAGACATTTTCCTAACAGAGAACTCGAGACCCTTCTCTGACATAGGGCGCAAGAGTTCTCTCCAACATAGGGCGCGGGAGTTCTCTCTACCATAGAACTCGAGACCTCTCTAACATGGGACGCGGAAGTAACCCGTAACAACAATTAGTTTTGAATCAGGAAAACGCGAGAACAACAGTAAAAAAAATCTTTTTGTCTACATTTTTTGAGGTGCAGAGTTTCTTCTTCTCTTCTTCATCATGCGTGCAGCACCCGACAGGCAGCAGGAGCCCCAGTGGCTCCTACAACAGCACTCCCAACCATCAGCCATCCAGTCCACGGCAGCAGCTCCAGTCCATGGCGGGCATCCTCGGAGCGAACAGAACGTTCGAATGGCTCTCCCCTCGTCCCACCGCGCTTTTATACCCATTTTCCTACCCTGTTAAGCCATTCCTGTTAAACGTGACGGCGTGAAACTCGTCTACCCAGTTAGGATGCACTTGCTATTGCTCAACTGCCCAGCAGCAACCGATTTCGAGAAATGAAATGCGCACGTTCTTTCACGTCTTAGCTGGAAGAATCGCCGGCTTCAGTTTTTGGCCCATTTTCCGACTAAAAGTGCAAAAATGATGGAATTCGGTTACAAACAGACAGACAGACAAACCAAGCAAGCGAAATATATAAAGGACAAGGTAGGTCGCCGGCGGCTAAAGCCGCCTCCGCCTCCCTTGTTTTTATTCCGGGCTGGCGAGAGATTCTGAGAGTATTTGTTCAATTTTCGCTCCATCTGTCGAATTCACGTTTTCTTTCAACATGACGCGCAATAGTCCTCTCTCTGACATAGAACGTGAGTCCTATCTTTTACATTATGCGCGATCCCTCTCTCTAACATAGAGCGTGGGTCCTCTCTCTCTAACATAGAGCGCGAGACCTTTCCCTAACACAGAGCGCGAGACCTTTTCCTATCATCGGGCCCGAGACCTCTTCTTAACATAGAGCGCGAGAACTGTCCCTAACATAGAGCGTGAAACCTCTCTCTAACATAGAGCGCGAGACCACTCCCTAACATGGAGCGCGAGACCCCTCTCTCACATAATGCGCGATTCCTCTCTCTAACATAGAGCGTGGGTCCTCTCGCCAACATAGAGCGTGAGTCCTCTCTCTAACATAGAGCGTGGGTCCTCTCTCTCTAACATAGAGCGCGAATCCTTTCTCTAACATAGAGCGTGAGTCCTCTCTCTAATATAGAGCGCGAGGCCTTTCCCTAACATAGAGCGCGAGACCACTCTCTAACATAGAGCGCGAGACCACTCTCTAACATAGAGCGCGAGACCTCTCTCTAACGTAGAGCGCCAGTCTTCTTCCTAACTAAGGGTGCGAGACCTTCCCCTAACAGAACACGGGAGCTCTCTCTAACATAGGGCGCGGAAGTGACCCGTAACAACCATTAGTTTCAAAACAGCAAAACCCGAGAACAACATAGTAAAAAATTTCTTTTGTCTACTATTTCTGATGTGTAGAGTTTCTTCTTCCTTTCTTCCGAGCAGCATCCGGCAGCGGGAGCCCCAGTGGCTCCTACGCAGGACTCCGGTCCAACCATCAGCGGTCCAATCCACCGCAGCAGCTCCAGTCCAGGGCATCCTCGGGGCGAACAGAGCGTTCGAATGGCTCTCCCCTTGTCCCGCCGCGCTTATATACCCATTTTCCTACCCCGTTAAGCCATTCCTGTTAACAGTGACGGCGTGAAACTCGTCTACTAGAGATGCACTTGCTATTGCTCAACTGCCCAGCAGCAACCGATTTCGAGAAATGAAATGCGCACGTTCTCTCACGTCTTAGCTAGAAAATCGCCGGCTTCAGTTTTCGGCCCATTTTCCGGCTAAAAGTGCAAAAATGATGGAATTCGGTTACATACAGACAGACAAACCAAGCAAGCCAATTATACAAAGGACAAGGTAGGTCGCCGGCGGCTAAAGCCGCCTCCGCCCCCCTTGTTTTTATTCCAGGCTGGCGAGCTCTTATAGGAGTTTTTGATTAATTTTCGCTGCATTTGCTGAACTCACGTTTGTCTCAACCATGTCAATCACGTTTTTGTCAACATGAGACGCAATGATTTCTACTACATAAAGCAGGACATCTCTCTCCAACATAGAACGGGACATCTCTCTTTAACATAGAGAGCGAGATCTCTCTCTCTCTCTCTAACATAGAGCGCGAGACTTCTCCCTAACATAGGGCGCGGGAGTTCTCTCTAACAGAGAGCGCGAGATCTCTCTCTAACATAGAGCGCGAGACTTTTCAACATAGGGCGCGAGATCTCTCTCTCTCTCTCTAACATAGAGCGCGAGACTTTTCAACATAGGGCGCGAGACTTTTCAACATAGGGCGCGAGACTTTTCAACATAGGGCGCGAGACTTCTCCCTAACATAGGGCGTGAAACCTCACTCTAACATAGGGCGCGGTAAATCTCTTCACCATAGAGCGAGAGACCTCTCTTTAACATGGGACGCGGAAGTTGTAAGAACAATTAGTTTCAAAACAGCAAAACCCGAGAACAACACAGTAAAAAAATTATTTTTGTCTACAGTTTTTGAGGTGCAGAGTTTCTTCTTCTCTTCTTCATCATGTGAGCAGCACCCGGCAGGTAGCAGGAGCCCCAGTGGCTCCTACAGCAGCACTCCCAACCATCAGCCATCCAATCCACGGCAGCAGCTCCAGTCCTGGGCGGGCATCCTCGGGGCGAACAGAGCGTTCGAATGGCTCTCCCCTCGTCCCGCCGCGCTTTTATACCCATTTTCCTACCCTGTTAAGCCATTCCTGTTAAACGTGACGGCGTGAAACTCGTCTACCCAGTTAGGATGCACTTGCTATTGCAAAACTGCCCAGCAGCAACCGATTTCGAGAAATGAAATGCGCACGTTCTCTCACGTCTTAGCTGGAAAAATCGCCGGCTTCAGTTTTTGGCCCATTTTCCGACTAAAAGTGCAAAAATGATGGAATTCGGTTACAAACAGACAGACAGACAAACCAAGCAAGCGAAATATATAAAGGACAAGGTAGGTCGCCGGCGGCTAAAGCCGCCTCCGCCTCCCTTGTTTTTATTCCGGGCTGGCGAGAGATTCTGAGAGTATTTGTTCAATTTTCGCTCCATCTGTCGAATTCACGTTTTCTTTCAACATGACGCGCAATAGTCCTCTCTCTGACATAGAACGTGAGTCCTATCTTTTACATTATGCGCGATCCCTCTCTCTAACATAGAGCGTGGGTCCTCTCTCTCTAACATAGAGCGCGAGACCTTTCCCTAACACAGAGCGCGAGACCTTTTCCTATCATCGGGCCCGAGACCTCTTCTTAACATAGAGCGCGAGAACTGTCCCTAACATAGAGCGTGAAACCTCTCTCTAACATAGAGCGCGAGACCACTCCCTAACATGGAGCGCGAGACCCCTCTCTCACATAATGCGCGATTCCTCTCTCTAACATAGAGCGTGGGTCCTCTCGCCAACATAGAGCGTGAGTCCTCTCTCTAACATAGAGCGTGGGTCCTCTCTCTCTAACATAGAGCGCGAATCCTTTCTCTAACATAGAGCGTGAGTCCTCTCTCTAACATAGAGCGCGAGGCCTTTCCCTAACATAGAGCGCGAGACCACTCTCTAACATAGAGCGCGAGACCTCTCTCTAACGTAGAGCGCCAGTCTTCTTCCTAACTAAGGGTGCGAGACCTTCCCCTAACAGAACACGGGAGCTCTCTCTAACATAGGGCGCGGAAGTGACCCGTAACAACCATTAGTTTCAAAACAGCAAAACCCGAGAACAACATAGTAAAAAATTTCTTTTGTCTACTATTTCTGATGTGTAGAGTTTCTTCTTCCTTTCTTCCGAGCAGCATCCGGCAGCGGGAGCCCCAGTGGCTCCTACGCAGGACTCCGGTCCAACCATCAGCGGTCCAATCCACCGCAGCAGCTCCAGTCCAGGGCATCCTCGGGGCGAACAGAGCGTTCGAATGGCTCTCCCCTCGTCCCGCCGCGCTTATATACCCATTTTCCTACCCCGTTAAGCCATTCCTGTTAACAGTGACGGCGTGAAACTCGTCTACTAGAGATGCACTTGCTATTGCCAAATCCCGGCAACAACCGATTTCGAGAAATGAAATGCGCACGTTCTCTCACGTCTTAGCTGGAAGAATCGCCGGCTTCAGTTTTTGGCCCATTTTCCGGCTAAAAGTGCAAAAATGATGGAATCGGTTACAAACAAACAAACATACAGACAAACCAAGCAGGCGAATTATACAAAGGATATTCTCTAAATAACAGTCTTCCAAAGTTTTTGGCACGCTGCCAACTGGTCCAGTTGGGAAATGTGAGCACTATTGCCTCTGGCCAAACCCCGCCCCCTTACAAACTGACCGTACGATGTCCACAACAGTTAGACAAACCCTAAATCATAGTTCTCGAATTTCGTTCCCAGATGCGGTTGAGACGTATGGGAAAACCAACAGAATGGAACCGATTATTATTGTCGCCCAATTCGAAAACACTTCTCAAGTGGAAGGAGCTTTGACTATCAGAAAGGACGACGAAATGGATCTTCTGGATGAAAAGTGAGCAACGAAAGTGAAATATTTTGACACTGTTCAATTTGAAATCTGCAACATTCGATTCATGAATCTATTTAGAAACATAACTTTTAACCAACTGAACACCTCTCTCGTGAGCTTCCAACTCAAAGGAAGTGCAAAATAGCCAAACCAAAACGAATCGAGGCGAATTTTCAGCGGAGAGTTACAGGCAGTTTTTTTCCGCGAACCGACTCTTGTCGAACTAAATACGAACCGCTCTTCTCGAACCAGCTGTTTCCGTGAAAATCGAACCCCTTGGGTACTCAAATCCTCTGAAACCGCACCAAACCCTTACAAACGTTGCGTAGTCGACGAAATTCAGAAATTGTCAGTTGAATTGGTTCCGTTCCATCGTTTCCAGTTGGTTTGGTTCTAAAACGAACCACCTGTCTCGGGAAGAACGGGTTTGATTTAGGTTCGGAAAGTAGTTCACCAGTTACTCGTTTTCCCCAATTCATTGATTCGTATTCTCCCTTTCTATATAAGTTTTCTTTTCAAAAAATCAACACATTCGATATTCATATGTATTCATGTCAAGTATTGCGTTAATAAATTAACTTTTTCGATAGCGACTGCCGCTGGGGCTACGTGCGTCTTCACCGCACGAACCAGAATGGATTTGTGCCCCTCGAATTTGTTGCCGAACGAGCGCCTGGAGGGTTGGTTTATACTGGAGAACAATACAAAAACACTTCAAAGAACAGTGTTACTACATTCATTCCAACAAAATATACTTGTGTCACCTCAGTTTTTTTCAACCGGAAGCAGCTATATAGTCGTCGGTCGTCGCTCAAAGAGAGGCGGCGGTGTACTGTATATCTCATTTTGCGCTGTTAACAAAAACATATATTCCATATGTCCGCACTGCTGGCTTAAGTTGGTATGATGGTTTGAGTCCGCGCCTCCCATACTTTTGGGCGAGGTTCGAGTCTCACATGAGCCCGACATTTTATAAAATTGGCACCCACTATAGGGACTACATCCACACATGGGTATCTGAAATCATAGATCATTTACAGCCTGATTTCGAAAAAGTGAACAGTGTAGTAATCGCCAAACGTCGGTTCATTCAGCTAGTTTAAACTAGCTGAAGGAACCGACTGGCGACCGATCTCAATCAACATGACACACTTGCCATAATATGAATTTTAAACAGAGATCAGATTGTCCCGATATTTTCGACTGACTTTCCTTTTCCAATTTCAGGCACCTTTTTCTGAACTCACGAGCTTAATTCTCAAACTTTTCCGAGTTTTTTTTCTGTTTTTGTTGAAGTCAATATCGAGGTTATGTAATGATTACTGTAAAAAGCAACAATTCGATAGAATATATTGCACACACGTGCATGAGATTTCAATTTTTGAAATTATTAACAATTATTCTTCCAGTTGGTTGGTTGACAAACTCTATATAGAGTTCGCGAAGGAATGGTTGGAACGTCCTGGCGTACCTCCAGGAGGGTTCATGATTACGCAGCAGACCGTGCCCTATCCAATGGGTATCATGGAGCCAAAAAAGAAGGGCACCTATCTTACTATCAGGACGGAAAACGTCGGAAAATATGGTACGACACTTATTGCAAGAGAGCGATTAAAGAAAAACTAGTAGTCAGACTGTTATATAAGTTACTTATGTGTAAAATGGTCAAATGGTTGTGATTGAAAAACAACTATATAGGTTAGTTGCTATTTCAAGTAAGGTAATATGCGAAAAGTGTAGTTCGTGAGAGATAGGGAGACGGAGGGGGGATAGAGTTATATTTTTAGTCAATTGCACAGTCACATGAAACATATTAAACACAGCACAACTGAGATACGTGCAATGACAAAGTGCACGATACCCCCATTAGAATGCTCATTTTACGTGACTGTTCAATTTACTTCTAGTATACTCAAGATTGGGAACTTTCCAATACTAAATGTTCCCCACGTGTAAAGTCTATTTCATTCCTACTGACACTCCTACAGTGAGATTACGGAACTTTGAGATCGTTCCAACAACGTAAATGTTATTGGAGAAATTAGCAAATTCAGCAATCAATTATTACATATAACTGAAATTGTGCGAACTTATAACTTATTTTCAACAAACTTCAGTTTGCATCAAGAAATAGCCATTGGGAAATGCTAAAGGATACTGTACGAGTCTCAGTAGGAATTATTCTGACTATAATTCTCATTCTCGAATGTCTATTATTGAATTCTTTGAATTTATTAAGCATTCGGCGGTACTGAGACTCACGAGATCAAGAGGCTGCCCAACAATCGAGGATATTACATGTACAACAGAGAGAAGCCGTACGCAACCCTGCATGAGCTGGTTGCTTTTCATTCTAGTACGTGAGGTTAATAGTTGTAAAGAAGGACGATTATGGGGTCCAATCGCAACGGTTCAGTCCTTTAAACTGCAATACATTTTTCAATTGCAGTCTAAAGGACCGTTAACACGAGATTGGTCCACATAATCGCCCTATGCTCAAAAGAGAGGTTACTGTTTTCAATTTTTTTATAAAGTGGGACCAAATCAAAGTTGTAGTTTGAACGCTTTACAAAGTTGGGGTGGTTGAAAGAATGTTCCAAACTCGGTAAACTTGATGTTTCAAATAGGCTGGCCTCGAGTTGTGAGTTGTGAACTCGGTCATATATAGTGGGCGCCAAATTTACACATTTCTGTCTCTCGCCGGAATCGAACCTGCGAGCAAAAGATTCGTTGCAGGGCGCGAACCACTGCGCTACTAGAGAACATAGCCGACAAGTTTTGGAATCGAATACATGTGTGCGTACACAGCGAAAAGTGAGATATACAGTACCCTCCCGAGAATGGGTCTGTACTGTACTCTCGGTACGAACCGCTGTAATTGTAGTTTGATTTCGTCATATTACAAATGTAGTTTTTAATCATTTGCGTGTGCTCGATCTCAACCTACAACTCGGATTGATCAAAAACTAAAAATAGCCTTTTCCGTGTATTTTTTGTCAAAACTTCTTCATGGCGCATGTAATGTTGGTTTCATTGCTTGTTGGTGTAGTTCTAAACAGATAACGAACTATTAACAGTACTATTTACTTTGTAACATTTAAATACATTTAAAGAAGGACGATTATAGGGAACAATCCCGTTTCAACGGTCCTTTAAAGAAGGACGATTATGTGGACCAATCCCGTTACATCGGTCCTTTAAACTGCAATTGAAATATATATTGCGGTTTAAAGGATTGAAGCGTTGCGATTGGACCACATAATCGTCCTTCTTTAAACTGCAACTGAAAAATGTATTGCAGTTTAAAAGACTGGAGCATTGGGATTGGACCACATAATCATCCTTCTTTAATATGGTTCGGTTCATTCCTACTGAGACTTGGCATCGTGCCAATGAGTATTCCAGGCTGTTTTTCACCACTTGGGAGTTTTTCAAAAAACTGCAAATCTATGTTAGCGATTAATCAGTTCCATAAGAGCGTGTAAATAAAAAACGTCTTTAGAATACTCATGTCTCCTCTGATAAATACCCATTCGAAAATCTTGGCACGATGCCATTGGGTCTCAGTGAGAATGGAATAAACTGTATATTAATTGCTTTTCTTTCAGAGAAAAGTGGTCTGTTTTTCCCCCAGTTGACTATGCGCGTAGCTGTGCCAACTCCCAAACCGCCAACACTGTTGAAACTGCCTACCATTCACATTCAGCGCCCACCGCGCTCCATCGGGAACCTACTCGGCAGCCTGTGGGCTAGTCGCCGGCTACTCCACAACGTCGACTCGATGTTTCCGGCAAGTCAGCCGCGACATACCGGCGACGACCCCGAAAAACAGAGAAAAGTGGACGAGCAGCAGCTACACTTGTTGTGAACTTCTAACTTCAAGTTGAATAAATGAGTAATCAAATCTCACTGATTTCTATGTATATCGCTCTTTCTCTTGCTCTCTTTCATTCTCTCTCTCTTTTTTGTTCCTCTCTCTCTTCCACTTCTCCTCGTCCTTCTTTTTGTTGTCATAAACTCTGGGGTTTCCTTTCTTCTTGTGAAAGTTGGTAGTATCAACACTTTAATATTAACTATACTAACTTTTAGTCATTTTATGGATACAGTTATATATATTTACTTCTTGATACATATTTCTCATTACAATTTACAGTTTTCAGTATACCAAATGGGACTATAGAACATTGACGAAAAAATGATGCTATTGGTTTTCCAACCAAATGTGTTCAGAATGCAACTTTGCGTTTTGCTGAGGCAAATCATTGACTCATTCTCGACTATCTGTGCTGTTAAAGCAGGACGATTATGTGGACCAATCCTGTGACATCGGTCCTTTAAACTGCAATTGAAAAATGTATTGCAGTTTATAGGACTGAAGCGTTGCGATTGGACCACATGATCGTCCTTCTTAAAGGTTATATTCATACACAGGTCTACGACTGTTGGGTGGGAGTTATTGAGTCGGCCTCACTCGAAGCAAAGGATCCACTCAGAGTGGAGGCTGCGAAGTGCTCCAGAAAATCGAAATATTAAACTGTTCAATGAAGATTCATGGTTTTCTCAATATGGGCATATTTAATTTAATGCTGTGTTCTCTCCTAATCTCTCATAGCACTCCCTCTTTCCTTTTATCTTCCCTTTGCTCTTCTTTGGATCCTATCTTCCTCTCTCTCTCTCTCTCTCTCTCTCTCTCTCTCTCTCTCTCTCTCTCTCTCTCTCTCTCTCTCTCTCTCTCTCTCTCTCTCTTCTCTCTCTCTCTCTCTCTCTCTCTCTCTCTCTCTCTCTCTCTCTCTCTCTCTCTCTCTCTCTCTCTCTCTCTGGCTCCATCTCTATCTATCCATTCGTTCATCCTTTCATTCTGAGTTCATTATTATCATAAGCAATTATAGTTTCATATAATTATTGAAAGACTAATTGGTTTGACAGGTTTTTAAGGTGCCGTTATTGTGATTGGCGTATGGATTTATTTCGAACGCGAATTTCCCGCCAAAACGGCTGGCAAGGGCGCGAAAACGGTGCGTTCAAATCGTACGTGCTGCCGCCCCTCTTTCGCAACCATAACAATTCACAATATTCCTCGGAATATCGACTTTCTGACGTTTTTGCTTATGATTTTTCCGTGTATTTGCTGCTCCCGACCTAATTAGAGTACGAAATGAGCTGTTTGATAAAATATTCTTGTAAATTTTTCTCATATTTCTCACGAAAGACTGAATTTTTGGAAAAAATTATGGTGGTATGGTCTCTTTTCCTTTAATTTCCCACCAGTTGAGAACAACATTTTGGGTAACACTTTGCTGTATTCCGTTGATTTTTATGCTTCTTCATAGAACCTAGCTATTCTATTGTTTCCATGATCGTTGTGAACGTGTTCTGTGTTCACACTATCGATTCTCATAAACTACTTCGTCAACAACACTTCATACTGACATACTTCTCCTTTCCAGAATGGCCACTGCTACCGTATCAGCGGATCTCATCACAAAATATGGAGACCATGGAGATATCAAACTGTCCTCAGGCTTTATTCAGGTATGTTCGGGTGATAGTTTACAATCGCACCCATGCTACGGCGACCTTGACTGCATTGTTAGAAGAATACAGAAAACCGGCTTTCATTTACAGTCAAATTTTGACATTTTTGACCTTATCACCGTAAAATTCGACAATGTAAGCAAACATTCTGTAGAGCACAAAAAACTTGTTAGCTTGCAGCGAAAAAGATTCTTGAATTTCTCCCGATTATTTCAGTCCATCTAGCAAACCTATACTGTAGTTGTGTGTTCTAATCAACGTTAACCGGAATGTGAAACTGATAATTACTATAGGGAATTTTTTTATAGAATATTGATTATTGCAGAGATATTTCGAAAGCGACTGCACGTTGGACGAGCCGGCTATCATGCAGATCATCAACTTCAGACTCTTGAACCACGAGGAGATCTCGGCACAATGTCGTCTCTCTGATGGATGTTTCAGAATGACACGTCCGTTTTACTCTTCATTTGAAATAATAAACAAAACTGTTCATTTCGCGTCGGGCCCCTCTGAATCTGAAAATTGGGATTTTCACTTCTTACACACTTTTTTTCTGACTGTTCTGAATGAAAACTGTTTAAACTTCCCGAAAACTTCGTTTTTCACTCAATTTTTGAGCTAACATACAGTTATGTGTTTCCCTGGAGTGGTGGAGTCCAATATTGTGATGGTTACGTATTGCAGAGTTTCTCATTCATCGAAATAAATTATAATGTTATCACAATAATATAATATTTACCCATGTCCCGGTACTGTCCGGGACAGTACCAGGATATACCGTAGAAATAAACCAGATTTGCATAAATGATGACAAAATAGGAGACCATTGTATGCGAAAAAAAGCTCCATTTCTACCGTAATCTTTGGTACCGTCCCGGGACAGTACCGGGACATGAAACGTCTCGTTATTGTACCTGGGACGAGCCGTCGCCTGAGTATGATCGTTGCAGAGTGTTACTTCCATCTCACTCTGGCCGAGCAGGTTGCTCGAGACAACTTCGCCGTGGACCCCCGCAAGGACGAAAACGGGAAGGCCCTGACCCCCCGAACCGAGTTCCCCGTCATCGCAATCACTAAGATGGAACGACGCAAGACTGCCGCAGGCAATACTGGCGAGGAGTACGTTTTTTGCTGCAAGAAACCTGACCTTTTTCTGGTTACCTGAGTGGGTAACCCGATATTTGGCTGACACGAAAAACGGTTACCACATGTGCACAAACTGAAACGACACAAGGCTGCCGCAGCAAATACTACAACAAAGAGGAGTACGTTCGTCTCACATGTTACAGTAGGATTTTGCAAGTAGCCAAAAAAATGTGGTCGTTTTTGATGAAAAAGTAAGAAATTCTGTGTATTTAATTTACGACACCTGTAGTTATCTCCCACAAGACAATCCTCAAAAATGAAATAATCGGGTATGTGACGGGTGTCACTTGTAGCGTACACATCCAAGCTAGGCATCGTCATTCAAGCTTGACCCTTTATCGTGTTGCACATAGCGTCCTTGAAACTACTCTCCAAGCAACTTATAATACTCAATTTTAAACTTTCTTTCTACAAAACGAAATTAAACATACCCATTTCAATCATAATAAAACAAATCTTTTTTGGTTTGGAGCTTGAATCGTATTCTTCTAGTTCATTCTTTCACTACCATGTAAAGTTTTGGGTTGGCAACACTCACTAACGCACTGCCTCATTTTTTGGACCTTGGGCGCCAAAATCACATGATGTGATCTTTTCCGTTGATTGCGGTTCTTGTTTTCATTTATGTTTCTCTTTCAGGAAGGATCAGCTCTTCATCATGGAATATGAGCACATCGTGACTCTCGATAAAGCTCTCGGTTCCGCACAAACCCACATGGGTGGCAAGGTACGCAATATCACGTTCCATCTTGCGTACGACAATAGTAAATGCTTTCGCTGCGACGACACTCCCTAGCTACTAGCAATATGTGTGTTCTAGTTTCATATCCTCATATACGTTTTTCTTTTGTGAACGTACTGAAACATGTTTGTGATATGAATTTGTATGGCGTTTTTGTTTTATGGCTGGGGGCTTGTGGGGACTTGTGTACTAGTGTTCGTGAAAAGTAGTTGTGTTAAGGTAATCTATATTTGTCTAAAACTATTCATTCCCTATGCTAAATGTTATAATTACGCCGCCAAATTTTGCCTTACTGACCCCATCCAATGAAGAGTTGTTTTGTTGAATTCAAAAGAAAAATGATTCGAAGTCCCGTGCCGAGTGATATTCTGTCTATTTCAGTCGGTGAATGAGTTCATGAACTTCAAGTCGACCGAGGAGTATTCTGTCATTTCTGGCGGATGTGTTAAACGTGAGAAGTCAGAAGACCCATTTGACGACCAGGAAGTAGTCACCACTCACGGTCGGTTATTGTAGTTCACCCACAAAGTTGGCATAATATATGGAAAAAGTAGTATAATGGTCTCCTTTTTGTCCAATGCCTATGCTCAATGCAAATACATGATTTGTTTCTCATCATTTCATATCGTAAAACGGAATGTGTTCTGTAAAGCACTTGCGTGATTTTACGCTCTATTAATATTGTACACAGCCAAAACCTAGTTTCCGCCAAGCTGGAGATAATTTGCGATACAAAATCATGAAATAAAGTTTTACGAATCTATAATGGAAAATTAGCTCTTTTTCATGGAAAAGCCCGAATCAGTAAGCTTACTGATAGTTGCCAAAATTGTTCCACTTTTTCAATTTTCCGACAATAATCCCTTCCTCTCCAGCCGCGCCGCGTATGGTCCACGTGTCTCATGATTTTGCTTGAAAAATACTAATTTTTGCGATAAATTGTTGAGTTTAGCCCAATATGGTCACTAATTTGATCTCTTTTCAGCCGCTCCCGCTCCTGCAGCCCCCGCGCCCCGCAGCATGGCCGCCCACGTGCCGGCTCCCCCGCCGCCCGTCCGGGCACCCGCCCCTTCCCGCCTGGGCAGCAATGTGACCCCCATCAAGATGATCACCCCCTACGTGAACAAGTGGAGAATCGCCGGAATATGCACCGCCAAGCAGGAGCTGAGGGATATCAAGACCAGAAATGGCGAGATGAAGGTCGGTACATGACATTTTCTTATTTATATACATTCAAAGAAGAAAGAATGAGAAAAAAAAACTAGATTGAGATGAAGCCATTTACTTTTCTTCAACAGCATTGTTTTACAAATGTGCAAAAAAAAAAACAATTAAAATATACACAACCCTATGATTTTCTTAATATCTTAAAGTAGTAATATTTCTCATTGGTGCAAATAAAAACAAAGCTTTCGTTCTTATGATTTTTTTCTGGCCTTCGGCGGGGTATGTGTCGAACAACGTTTATTCACGTAGACAATTTCAGGGAGTTTTAGCCAGTTACCCGTAGACAAGCAACAACTCTTCTCCCATTTTTCAAACATCGTTTCATTATTCATTCATTCAGGTGTTCAACTTTGATTTGACTGACAAGGACGGAGATTCGATTCGATTGGCTGCTTTCGGAGAGGCTGCTCAGAAGGCCTACAGTATCATCCAGACGGACGCGGTAGGATAGTTCGAGATTTACATTTTAACAGTGAGCATACACCACCAGTAAGTTGTGACTATTCCACAAAAAAATTGTTGTTCTTACGAATGTAATAGTTTGAGTGTGAAAAGAAGAAGAGGTTCATTTTCTGCTGGGTTGTCAAACAAAAAGTGAGGCGACTTTGCTGGATGCTCTATTCAATCACCCATTTTTCTAACAGTCGGAATGTTTAATAACCCTAATTTAACAAACAGAACAAACTAATCTCCCATTGTGTTTTGTAGCTTAATTACCCAGATAAATCACCTGATTTTCAATCAATTTCTTTGCAAACAAAGTCGCCTTATGTATCGTGGTAGATTTTGGAGACTTTTTCCCCTGTTCATGATTTGAGGATAGGATTCACGATAATTATCGAATCGTTGATAATGTTTTCAGGCGTACTACGTGGCCGGCGGAACGGTGAAGCAGGCGAACAAGCGATTCAACACCACCGGACACGACTACGAACTCACCCTCAGATCCGACTCGGAGGTGAGAAGATGAACTTACCTTATTCATTACTTACTAATATGAACTTACCTCAAACCTTACTCATTACGTATTCTTTACTCATTCAGGGGTGATCCCAGCTTTACGGGCGTACGACCTTTAGGAAATGCAAGTTTACCGAAAACTGTGTGATATGTGACGATATGTGTTTTGGAGAAATTCTTCTTTTTTTGGTGAAAAGGTAGTCGGTTTTCCGGTTTATTCTGACTATTCGGCAAACGAGTGGGTGACGATTAAGCTCAAACGCAGTGATCTACAGCCTATAACTCAAGTTAAAATATCAACAGAGAGTTGAAGGTGTCACAATGGATAGTTTATATGAATAAACTATGTTTGTTTCAAGTTGGAGAAAAAAACTATGCATACAGTTTTTAATAGGAGACATCCGCTCGATGTCTTTAAGCTGAATCGTCATCCACTCGACAACTTTACCGGAGTAGGTATATATTCATTTCATTTCAGATCACGCCCTGTCACGACCAGATTCCCAAGCCCCTGTTCCAGTTGAATGTGTGTAAACTGGACAGAATCGTCAGCCACAAGGACGAGGCTGTAGACGTGTTGGCCATCATCGACAAGTTCGAGCCTCTCGTTGAGGTGGGCTATAGTGCTCCCATTTCCCAACTGGACTCGTTGGCAACGTGCCAAAAACTTTGGAAGACTGTTATTTAGAGAAAACATATATTTCACAGAATATTCACGAATTATAACAAAGGGCAAGAACCCTTCGTATAAATCTCTATTGTTTTTAAGCTTTTCAACATGTTCAAAAACTGCCTTAAAATATCATTGGCAAGCTGCCTAAGTCCAGTTGGGAAATGTGCGAACTATATATTTGCACACTTTGAAAATATACTGATGGTGTGGTAATTATAGTATGACGTTTCAGTAAAACAAATCGGAGAGCAAGCCGCAAAAAACGATTAAGTTTCATGCGAAATGGGTTAATTTTGGTTTGTGTTTTTATTGTGTTCTGGCCTTTTTGATTGGTTAACAATTTCATTTTCTATGAAACTTCGTCCCTTGCAGTTGACCTCAAAGGTGGGCTGGGGAATTCATTATTTCGGGCTTCGGTGATGGCCACAGCTTGTGATAAAGTAAAGGATCCTCTGGGCGGTTAACGTAGTTTAAAGTAGTCTTTCCGGCAATGTACGCTATGGTATTCAGGGGAGGGCAGATCTGGCTCGGCAAACCAGAAAAGTCAAGGAGGGGGGTCGTTTTGGGTGTGGAGGGGGTTGGAAACTGCAAGTTTTTAGCAACGGCAACGGAACTTCGCTCGAAATTTTTCATGTCATTTCTTGAAATTCGACTTTTTAATTTTTCAAAAGGGAGGGGGGTCGTATTGAACTCGACTTCAAACCATTCTCTGCCCGCCCCTGATGGTATTATCAAACAACAGTAAGGTAAAGGGTTGACTAAGCGACAAAAGGTAGTCCGTTTTTAGCTTCAAGCAGGTGACAATTGATGATTTCGCATTAAAATCAGAGAAACTCTTTTAGCAAAGAAGTAGTCCGTTTTTTGAGTTTTTCTAACTATTTGGACAACTTTACTGGTATATGGGTGTTATATATTATTGTTTTGCAGTTCACCTCAAAGGCCGGAAAGGATATGATGAAGCGCGAGCTGTCGCTGATCGACGAGACGAGCACCGTGGTCACATTGGTGTTGTGGGGGGAGCAGGCGAAGAATATGGACTCGCACTGCGTCGGACAGAGCATCGGAATCAAGGGGGCCATCGTCAAGGAGTGGAACGGTGGGTTATTGCAAAATGACCGTACAACTATACACCAGTGAGGTCTGACTATTCGACAGAAATGAGTCCGTTTTTAGATATAGATTCAAACATGTGAAAAGTTAGGATTTTTCATGAAAAATATGCAAATTTCCCCAACTTTGGCAAAAAGGGAGTCCGTCTTCTGAATTTTTCTGACTATTTAGACAACATTACTGGTATCCGCTCACAACGGGTTTTTTTTTTCAACCAAATGTAAGTGAATTTGACTATTTTTGATGCAATTTCGTGAGAGGGGCAGATCGGAATCAAGGGGGCGATCGTCAGAGAGTGGAACGGTGGGTAGATAAGGCAGAATGGGTGGTATTTTCGGGATGGCACCTGCTCACCTGCTTAGAGAAGGATGATTATGGTGACCAGCCGACCGATCCCGCCGTATCGGTCCTTCAAACTGCAATTAAAAATGTATTACAGTTAAGAACCGAATCGTTGGGATTGGTTTACATAATCGTCCCTCTTCAATGGTAGCAACAATCATACTCCACTAAAGATGTCTAAATAGTAGGAAAACCGCAAAAACGTTGTTTCCCCCACCGAAATTGAGTGAATTTGGCAGTTTTTTTGCACATTCGTGAAGTTTCCTGATTCAAATCGAGAAGCGAGTTCATAATGATAGAATAGTCGAACTTTGTGGTTTATAGTCAGCCTTTTCATCTAGTTTCTTGCCAACCCTTTCAATAAAGTAATCAATTATGAGGTAAATCAAGTATAGTAAACAATAAAGTTATAGAGAGTTATTTAAATATCGATAAGTATAGTATAATTGGATAGAATATGAAAAAAGGGGAGATGGATAATATGTACTTTCTTGACGTCAAAATATTTGGTGGTATATCATTCGTAAAATACCCTCTTATTTCGATGTTGACTGATGCTCATCTTCGTCCGATTTTGACCGGGCATGCTCACTTTTTGGGATAATGTTACAGATTCTCGGTAAAATTAAAAAAAAATCGTGTTTTTCGATGACATATGCTCACTTTTTGGCGATGCTCATGCTCACTTTTTTCGACCTGATAAGAACCTTTCTCACGTATGTGGTATATGTTGGTATATGTATTCCAGGTGGATTCACCCTTGGTTGTGTGGGCGGAACAAAGCTGGAGCTGACGCCCCCTCTGCCCGAGTGTCCCGCTCTGTTCGACTGGTACGCGCTGGAGCGACCGACGGCCGAGACGAAGACCGTCAGTGCCACCAGCGGCGGCGGAAGCGGCGAGGCCATGGGTGGGTAGTTTTGATAATAATACTTCGGCAGTAATTTTAGCCGTGTATTCGTATAGATTTATACAATGATACACAAATTACACCATTAACACTGGATGGACTCAATCACTCGATTGTTCATCTATTTATCTACAAAGAATATGACACTCGCTTATCAGAGAAAGAGAAAAGTACGAGATGAAAATATGAGATGGATAAGACTGTTGTGTTTGAGAATGAGTTGAACCGTGTCGTCTAGTCGGAGGAAAGTGAGAATACCCAATAGAAGGGGAATTCAATATAATCAATAAGTATTTCAGCACGTGACCTTCGTTTCCTGGGAACTGCAACGGCTCTTCAGTTGGGAAATGAGCCAGAACTGGCTACCGGAAGATACATGAACATCAAGGGAATGGTCACCTCAATGAAACACGATCAGTCACTCTACCAGGTTAGAAAGAACACAGAATATGATTTTTACAACAAATGACCACATAGTCATAACATAATCATCGATTAAGCCATGTTTTGTTTGCCGAACATTATATTGTTTACAGTGGCGTTCCGGTTTCATTAATAACGTTTATGAAACATGTATATAATTCTAGTTTCCAATAATCAGTTACTATAATACTAGTCTGTTACCACAGACACTGTTACATGTGGTGTTTCGGCATTAGTCTAGATGCATACCCCAGTGACGTTGTCTGAACAGTCAGAAAATTCCAAAAATGGATTAAAGTTCGCCATAGAGGAGAAACTTAGTCTACTTTAGTTGCAAAATCATTAATTTTCACATGTTTTCTTCAAAAACGAATTACTTTCTGTCGAATAGTCGGACCACAATAGTGTATGTCTAGATGCCGGTAAGAGGTTCCATGTTCCATCTGTATGTCAAGGAAGCCTTTTTTTCATTTATCTACCAAGTATTTCATTTTTTGATATTTCCCTTCAGGCGTATGCGAACGAGGGTTGTCAGAATCACACGTAAAATACCCCACCCCCACTTTCGATACTGACTGATGCTCACTTTTGCCATATTTTGAACTCACATATGTCTAAGAAACCAGGAGTGGTGACGAAAATACGGCATTTTTAGTTGCACACGCTCACTTTTTGGTGTTGCTCATGCTCACTTTTTTCGACCTGATGTGAAACTATTATGGTCAGAATAAAACGGACTACTTTTTCGCCAGAAAAGAGGAAATTTGTCTATTTTTGATGCAAACCTGCAAAATCATTAATGTTCACGTGTTCAAATCTAAAAACAGACTACTTTTCGTCGATTAGTCGGATTATTCGGACCTTACTGGTGTATGCTTCAGGCGTGCGCGAACGAGGGTTGTGAGAATAGACAGGAAAATTCCGAAAACAGACTACTTTTTGCCAGAAAAGAGAAATTTGTCTATTTTTGATGCAAACTCATTAATGTTCACGTGTTTAAAGACTACTTCTCGTCATACACCAGTAAGGTCCGACTAAGCGACAAAAACTAGTCCGTTTCCAGATGTAAACACGTGAAAATTTAGGATTTTTTTCAAAACAGTAGACCGATTTTCACTTTTTCTGCTCAAAAGTAGTCTATTTTCGAATGTTTCTGACTATTTGGACAACCTTGCTGGTGTATGCTTTCCGTCGATTAGTCGGACCTTACTGGTGTATGCTTCAGGCGTGTGCGAACGAGGGCTGTCAGAAGAAGGTGGTCGAGTTGGATGGTCAGTTCCGCTGCGAGAAGTGCAACACGAACAGCGACTCGTTCAAGTGGAACTACATGGTGTCGGTACGTGTTCTCGCAGTTGGAAATTGGAGCATTATCAACTGTTTTTTCATATTTGATAAGAGTAATGTTACCTGTTCTTCAATCCCAGTTGATCGATTTTTACTTTTAAACACCATACTCCCATAGTTATGGGTAAAAAAAGCAGTTATGGTGAGGTTTGGCGGCGTTTTCGCGGCCATTAAGCTAAGTTTTGTAGAGCGATTTTTTCGCTCTCCACGACAGGTGCTCAGCTCACTAACTATTGTGAGTGAACTCGGAACAACATGCTCACGTTCGAGCGTTGAGAGAATCTGGCTATACTATGTCTTAAGTGAATGAATGCGTGTTTTACAGTATGAATTGATATGAATTTGAGCAATATCGATTATTCAAAAAAACTATTCCTCATTTGCAGATGGAGATCTCTGACCTGACCGGTTCTGTATGGGTAACTATGTTCTCGAAGGCGGCTGAGAAACTGTTCGGCAAAACTGCTCAGGAACTGGGAAGACTGAAGGAGGAGAATGTTGGTTTCATCTTTTTGTAAACGAGATTTGTTATGTGCAATCATACACCGCCAATGCCTCTTATGCAATAGAGGGTCCCGAACAAATTCATGTGTAAAATAAGGGTCGCGAGTTGAAAAACTGACAAATTTCATGCATATTTGGCTGTGAATAAGCGAAATACAGGTAAAAATAGCAGTTTTGGAGGGTTCGCGGCTTGCAAAAGACGGATAGGTCGCGAGATTGCCCGACCAATATGAGACGCTTGGCCGTGTATGTGTGCAATATGCTGACTTGGCAGATGGTTTGGTATATTCGTTTTTGAATCTGTATTTCGTTACTTGGTATTAATAGTTTGGCAAGTTGGTTGAAAAGTCAGATCTGCGAAAATATGAGCTGCTAAAACAAAATCGTGAGTATTGTCTGTTCTTGCAATTTACTTTTGGTTAGGAATGGAAATAAGTTGCAAGTCATTTATTCTGTATTCTGTAATTTCATTTTCTTATTCCCACTTTTCAGGAGGAAGCCTTCGCTCGCGTGTTGGACGGTGTTCGTTTCCAGAACAAGATGTGGCGAGTTCGAGGCCGCGCGGAGACATACAATGTACGTTCATTCTATCGGTATTTGCAGCAAATTAGGCTGTTATTACAACGTTTATTGTGTTTGTATAATAATGCAAGACGCGAAATACTAAGATTTGGATGTGATTCTGTTTGTTGAATGGGGTCTTTCCGGTTCGATTGAGAAGAAAACATTTAGACGAGAACACTAGGTACCTGACGAATTTCGGTAGTTGACGTAGTTTGTAGTTATGCACGTTGTTGATATTCGTGGAAATTCAATGAGTTTGCATCAAGAATATGCCTAATTATCCCAATATTGACGGAAAAGTAGCCAGTTTTATAATTTTTGTGACTGATCCGCCAAGTTTTTTGGTGTAGTTTGTAGTTTGCCTCCTAATGCTTCCGTGTTTTCAGGAGGAGACTCGCATAAGATACCAGGCCTTCGACGTGAATGAAGTGGACTACGACAAATACATCACCGAGATGGAAAAGACACTGCAACTCCTCGAAGCCCTCTAGAAGACCGTATCGATTATATCGATTATCCCCATGTCAGATTGCCTTCTATTGATCTGTCTCACGCTAATGTCGATTAACTGGGCAATTGCCCGTTTACCTCATTTTGTCTGTAAGTTAACCAAGTTATATGCTGTTTTTCCAAATGTATCTGTCGACCCCGGTATTCCCGTTAAAAATAAGAGCAATTACCTGTTTTCTTTATTTTTCGATCTCTCCAAGTATCTTATTGCTGAACGTGTTATTCTACGCCTTGTGTAAACTGTTTTTCCTTTTGTGAAATGAATTCTGAATGATTGCTGTTGGAGATATTGTGGAGTGTGCAGTTTGGATTCTGATATCTACTTTTTTTGTTGCGGGTATTTGGAAAAGTTCAACTAACAGTGGGAACAATAGGGAGAACCAGGTTCTGGTTATTGTTGGTTCCAATTTCTGATGGTTCACTCTGGAGTATGGTTAATCACTTTTTCGCTGAAACATACTGACATCTTCACCTGGAAGGCAGCAGTTGTGAATTATCATGTTTCTCTCACTTTCTCGTATGAGCTGAACTGGGCCAATTCACTGGAGAACCAGGTCCTTCCCGAACCGAATCGCGAACCAGTCACTGGAGAACCGAACCGACCGAACCAACTTTTGAACCGACCGGTTCTCCAGTGAATGCTTCGAACCGAACCGGGATAGAGTCATTTTACCTTGTCTACGACTTGCTTGTTCAACTCATGATGAATGTCGGTTCGGTTCGAAGCATTCACTGGAGAACCGGTCGGTTCAAAACTCGGTTCGGTTTAGTAGGTTCGGTTCTCCAGTGACCGGTTCGCGGTTTGGTTCGGGAAGGACCCGGTTCTTCAGTGAATTCGCCGCCGAACTGATGATCGTGAAAGAATCACGGAAGGAAATTCATATGAGTTAGTCTCCGTTCATGTCAGAACAATGTCTGTATTGCTTTCAGGTAACTCAGTGTATTGTTTTATTGATTTCAGGTCAAATGTCGGTTAGTGTAGATCCGCTGGCCAACGAGCGATGGAAGGACGTGCGCCGTCTGACGGACAGAGACTCGGCATACAAGGTGGAATGGTTCCAGCCAGGAAAACAGGTAGGTTACCCATTTATCAATGATTAACACACACCAACGTGGCCTAGTTTTGGCGAAGAGAGGTTCCGGGCAATTTTCTTCCCGAACCTACTCTTCCCGAACCAAAATCGAACCGCTTCTTCCCGAACCAATTGGTTCGGTGAGAAACCGAACCACTTGCGCATCCAAATTGACAGTTAACCAAACCAAAAACCCACAGTATACGAAACTTCTAATAAACAATACGCAGTTGACTAAATTTAGGATTAATTGGTCGAATTGGTTTGGTTCCATCTTTGTTAGCCCAAAGTTGGTTCAGTTTTGAAACAAACCACCTGGTTTGGGAAGAATCGGTGCTGTTTTGTTCGGGAAGAAATTCACCGTGGTTTCGGGCAAACATTTTTAGATGAGCTGACGCATTGTACAATTTCGACATAGGTACAACAGTGTTTTCCCATTTTGGATGGTATCTTGGTTATTAGCGCGATTATTTGTTCGTACTTTTCTAGTTTATTGAGATTTTGGTCTGGGTCAAGATTGGGCTGTTTTAATGAAATGGTGACCTCGTAAAGAGTTTCGTTCAGTTAGAGCGTCATTTGATTTACTATTTATTGCCTCAAATTCTCAAGGTGAACACCTTTTCAATTACAGAACATGGACATCGTACATCAGATGCGAGTGTTGGTGATCGGAGCAGGCGGTCTCGGCTGCGAATTGTTGAAGAATCTGGTGGGTTTTTGTTATAAAAATGTTACAAACATTATTATTATTATTACTAAAACGTTGCACGATCCGACACACGACCTATTGATGGGAGTCATTTCATCATTAAAAGTACTTGGGTAAATAGGCACGGTTTTCTTGACTTGTGTGAACTCAAGTAACTGTTTGTTCAGGCGCTGTCCGGTTTCAAGCTGATAGATGTAATCGACATGGATACTATCGATTTATCCAATCTCAATCGACAATTTTTGTTTCGGTTAGTTCTATTTTTTATGTTCTCTGTGCTGCATCTTTATTTTTCCGTGGACAGACATGAGAAATTGGGATTTGAAGTTTACAAACTCAAAACGGAAATAAAATAATTTCTACTTTCTCCATTGAGTTACGTCCAATTTGCAGACTTACTATTTGAAAAAATGAAATGTTATACAGTAGAGATTCGGTATCTCATTTTTCTAATCACTGAGATCAAGTAGACAGTTCCTTCCCCTCTTCGTTTTGCTCTCGAAATGAGTCTGTCCATAAATCATGACGTCTGTCCACTTTTTAATTTGTCGAATGGAATGTCACCCTTGAAGGAAAGAAAATTGTAGTTACTGTCAGGGATTTTCTTTTAGGGAATCGGATGTGGGTAGATCAAAAGCCGAGGTGGCGGCCGCCTTCATCGAACAACGCGTGGCCGGATGCAAGGTGGTCGCGTGAGTCACGTCACTAATATCGATTTTTCACAGTAATGAATAATAACTTACGCAATAATGTAGTGTTTGGTGTGTATGAAAGTGTTTGGTGTATCATGAAACCCGATTTTCGCTATTCAGCAGCACAAATCACTTCATTTTGCTAACTTTCCCATAGTCTTACTTGAACTTGAAGGGTAATTGGTGTGTTGGAAATCAGTAGGTGAATTAGTATTGATTGATATTGATTGTTTTTTAGACACAATTGTCGTATCGAGGAAAAGTCTCCGTCCTTCTACCAACAGTTCCAGTTGGTCATTTGTGGTCTCGACTCTATTGCGGCAAGAAGATGGATCAATGCTATGATGGTACGTGGTTTGAATATCGATTTATTGATTTTTCGAAGATGAGTATTAGCAGTTCACATTCTTATTTGAGAATATAGTTCAAATATCATTTTGATTTCCAGAGAAGTTCAATGATGTCCTTTATAAACGATGTCATTTCGTTTTGTGCTCAGAGTGTTTGATCAGGTCATCAGGATGAACATACCACTTTGTATCAGGATATTTCATTTGAACATTTTGGAAGATGGTGTAGTGAAAATTAATGCGCACAGTAAGAATGTAATCGTTATCTCATTGTGTAATTGTGTTGATCTTATTATTGCAGTGTGACCTCGTGCTGACAAACGACGATGGCAGTGTAGATCAAACTACAATCATCCCGATAATCGATGGAGGAACGGAGGGTTTCAAGGGAAACGCGAGAGTCATCTATCCCTCCATGACGGCCTGCGTGGACTGTACAATCGACCTATATCCCCCACAGGTAGATCATTTGTACGGTATGACTTGTAAACAAATGTAAATGTGTGCAAAAATAATGTTGTAACAGTAACGATAATGTTGTCCCTTGTCCAATACTTGGCGACTTCGTTACGGTGGTCATAATCAACATTCACAAGATCGTTCGCCATAAGGTTTCAGCGGTGAGTTTTGTGAAACTTCAAGTTTCCGTGAATCGCATGAATGGAGGCGAAGTTTCTGCGAAGGGTTTGCTGGCGCAAAACAAAGTATGGGTATCAATTGTGTATGCCAGGCATCGAGGGCATACGTGAAATAGTTCCGAATCGGGGCGAAAAAAGTGAGCATGAGCAGCCCCAAAAGTGAGCATGATCAGTCCCGGAAACGCAAAATACTTGTAATTTTGCCCAGAATCTTCAACATTTACCCCAAAAAGTGATCATGGCACAAACGGAATCTGGCAAAAGTGAGCATCAGCCATTACCAGAATAAGGGGGTATTTTACGTATGATCGAGGGTGGATTCGATAATCATAGTTTTCACGTCCACCCCTTCGCATCGCAACCGAATAGCTGGAAGAATGAGCGCAACCTGAGCCTCTCCTATGGCCAAATAATTCAAACGTTTTTCAGGTGAACTTCCCCATGTGTACCTTGGCCAATACGCCTCGATTGCCGGAACACTGTGTCGAGTACATCAAAATGGTCGTCTGGCCCAATGAACACCCCTTTGAAGGTGGGCGGAGCTTATTTTTTTTTGGAAATTCGCTAGTTTAGTTCTTCATGTGTAGGAGAGTTTTTTTCTCTCTTCTTGTTAGATCCAGACCAAACACGAAGTCCATCACATCAACCAATGGAAATGAAACCAACTTTTATGTTTTTCAGTCTGCGACATCGAGCAAAGTATGGTTGTCGATCGTTCTGTACGCATGGCACTGGTCATACAAAACAGTATAAGCATTATTGATCTGTCACTATCTCTCTGATTCTGCATTTTCTGCCAGGCGCGTCGCTGGACGCGGATGATCCGAAACACGTGGAATGGGTCTTGGACAGAGCTGCCAAACGAGCGGAACTATACGGTATATTCGTCAAAAGAACGGTATAGTGCCCACATTTCCCAACTGGACTCGTTGGCAGCGTGCCGTAAACTTTGGAAGACTGTTATTCAGAGAAAACATATATTTTACAAAAAGTTTCTTTGTATACGAATTGTAACGAAGGGAGAGAACCCTTCACATAAATTTCTATTGTTTTAAAGTTTTCAACGTGAAAAAACTACATTGCAATTTTCCAACTGGACTCGTTGGCAGCGTGCCGTAAACTTTGGAAGACTGTTATTCAGAGAAAACATATATTTTACAAAAAGTTTCTTTGTATACGAATTGTAACGAAGGGAGAGAACCCTTCACATAAATTTCTATTGTTTTAAAGTTTTCAACGTGAAAAAACTACATTGAAATTTCATTGGCAGGCTGCCGAAGTCCAGTTGGGAAATGTGTGAACTATATAGACAATAACATATCTGAAATGTAGCTTGATCATGCACGACACAGTTTACGGAATTACTACTTCTTATATTGTGTGGTCAATGAAGACAAATTGTCAGTTTCGCTGCTCAATTATAAGCGAAATTGCAGAGTTGTATGTTAAAGTTACCCTTGTACTATATATATATGTGGACTGTAGTTTGATCCTGGTTTCCCGGTGCGCTCACTACATGATTTCTCGGTGTTCGCACATACACCGCTAAAGATCTCATATTGGGCTCGAAATGTCGTGACCCCTCCGTCTTTTTCGAGCCGCGACCCCTCCAAAAGTGTGATTTTTGCCTGTATTTTGCTTATTCTTTGCCAATTATGCATGAAATTCGTCAGTTTTCAACTCGCGACCCCTATTTTTCACATGAATTTGTTCGTGACCCTCTATCCCATAGGAGGCCTTGGTATCTGTGTTCGCAGTTCAAACTACATTCTGCAGCCCAAGTTTGTTCTCCCGCCATACCTCACCTGTGAGAAAACGTGGCCAATTACACATGCAACCGGGTTGCATGCAACCAAAATGCAACCAGGTTGCATGTGTAAAGACAGTTTGGTTGCTTTCCAAATGCAACCGGGTTGCTTTCGGTTGCTTTTAAAATGCAACCAAATGCAACCAAAAGCAACCAAATTGCATTAAAAACCGGAAAATGTCAAAAAATTGAGTGTTTGGTTGCATTTGAAAAGCAACCAAAAGCAACCCGGTTGCATTTGGAAAGCAACCTAATTTTGTTTACACATGCAACCCGGTTGCATTTTGGTTGCATGCAACCTGGTTGCATGTGTAAACCGCCAGAAAACGTCGATTTTTAGGGTTGTCTATATCGGGATTAAGCTACAAATAAAGTGAAACAGGGCGAAATGCACCCTTTAGCTTTGTTTTGGGATGAGCGAATCCCATACAGAGCTCAGAGAAATTCAAAAAAGGTTTCTCTTCTCGTCAAGTTCGGGAGGAAATGCATATATGTTACTTTCAATAAGTATTTCGAACTAATCGCAACAATTGTTGCATTTTACTGGTGAAACCCTAGTCTCGCATCTCGCATCCGGTTTTCTAGTTTGGTCACCAAGATAGAATGCCCGATTCCCATACGATTTCTGTGGACAACAAAGGCACTTCATGTTATTCCAGGCATTCGTGGTGTGGATCGTCGTCTGACGCAGGGCGTCCTGAAGCGAATAATCCCCGCCGTCGCCTCTACAAATGCGGTGGTGGCAGCCTCCTGTGCACTGGAGGCACTGAAAATGGCCACCAAGTACGTACGATCATACACCGGTGAAGTTATAGTCCATTTCATTCCCACTGAGACCCATTGGCATCGTGCCAAGGTTTGCGGATGATTACTTCTTAGAGCAGACATAAGTATTCTGAAGACATTTCTCATTTACATGTTCTTATGGAATTGAACAACATCTAGCTGATATTTGCAGTTTTTTTGAAACCCCAAAATGGTGAAAAGAGCCTGGAATATTCATTGGCACGCCGCACGCTGCAAGTCTCAGTAGGAATGACCGGAATAGTATCGAGTAGCCACAAAATTTAAAAAAAAAGAGTGAAGGCTTGTAGTCATGTAATCAGAAAAACTCAAATTCATTTAAGAGAAACATTTACAAAATTTTATCGCCACACCGCAAAACTCTATTTGGCATGTGGTATGAACCATGGAGTGATTCGTACCGAAAACCGAATGTGGTAGCTTAATGACTTTTCGACTGATTTAGATATCATCGACTGGTAGCTTAATGACTTTTCGACTGATTTAGACATCATATACGACTAACTTCCGATGACTGTTTGGTCAAGTTTCGTGACTTCGCTTCGTGTGGCAAAAAAGGTTTCATGGTTAAATGTTTCGACTATTGGCCAAGATTAGTATGTATTTGATTTTTTTCACGTTTCCAGCATCGCGAAACCGATCAATAACTACTTGAACTTCGCCGATGTGGAGGGTGTCTACTGTGGCGTAGTGGAGATGGAGAAAGATGTGAGTGGCGTCATTTAATCAATAAATTCGGTTTTTATTTCAACCGCTCTACTTTTCCAGGTTAACACTGAAAAAACCGGTGAACCAACTGAAAGCCTGAACTTTACTACTTCCATCCTACTTTCAGCTCATTAGTATCGTTTTGACAACTTCTGAGCATAACTTTGTGTTCCGAACGTTCTCTACAACGTCGTCGAAAATGATGTCAACTAGATTGTCGGGCACCAGGTATGGGATATTCCCCCATTTTATCCTAAATAATTATGTTTACAGCCAGAATGTGCCACATGTAGCGGAGGAAAGGCCTCGCTTCAGTGCAAACCCACGGAGACTTTGGAAGATCTTCTCACCAGGCTCACAGCACAATTGTCAGTTTTCATGTCACTATTGGTACTTTACTTCCAAAATATTCAGTGTATGATTTGATATACAACTTTGTCGTTTTTGTTCTGGTATGTTTACTGTTTCGGACTCTTTTCGAATATTTCCGAAGTTGTTTCGCGAGAAAATCGTGTAATATTGTATTATATCGATGAATTCTAAAAGTGGGAATATCGAATGTAAGTTTTGATGTTTAACTGGATGGGGTAACTGTAAATTGATTTACTTTTTAGCCTCGCCTTACTCATCGCTGATTTTTAGTCAAATTCGCCGTTTCGTTATTGCGTCCAATCAGGTTTTATTTCCAGCCAATTGAAGAATCCAACCCTGGAGACAGCCACCAATAAGCTGTACATCATCAGCGACTTCTTCACCGATCTCAAAGAAAGCAGTCAGATGAATCTACAACGACCCCTAGAAGGTTTGCAATAACTCTTATTTGAGGTTGTGCTCTAAGACAATTCGACAATTCCCAGCGAATTGAGCATATATGAGTGAGGGACACTGTGCACTATGTGAGTGTGCAGGTCACTTAGGATTTTGAGTAGATATTGTACTCACATCACTAATGCGTGCCTAGACCATTATTATCCAAAACGGAAACCATTGTTAAAAATATGTCAAATTTTTAATTCTTGTCCGAAATTACCTCCTAATTTCGCCAGAAAAGCAGACCTCTTCGGTATTTTACTCGCTCCTAAAGTTCGCTATCTCTGTCTGATATTCTAGTCTTCAGTTGCGAACGAGGGTATAATTTTTCCAGAACATTTGACTCGTGTACGTGTAATGACCAAATTATCGTTAAAGTTTGCTTTCGAAACGCGTCAAAAATCAAGATTTGTGACCGAAAAAAACGGGATCAAACTACAAAGACAGGGAAACACTTGTACTGTATTGGCCTACTTTGGAACGATGGAACTCTATACCTACTTTTTAGCGCCACCCTCTTTTCAGAATTGCTGACAACCGGTGATATGCTCATGATTTCGGACGAGGTTCTCAGAAAATCGCTCACATTCCGGGTTCAATTAAACGAGTAAATCAATCGATAAATCAATAGCATGAAGTCATTATCATAACTGTATTATATGTGCAATAAAAATGTTTTTGTGAAAGTAATCGAGGTTTACTCATATGTTGTGGTCATTTGTCCTACCTATCTTTGCATTGCATGAAATTGTTCATGGTATCTATACGCATTGGTCATTGGATTAAAGAAATACAATGAAAGATAGATACAATTGCATGAGTTATATCAAATAGATAAAAGTGTATTATTGATTCTATTTTGGTTTTGATGATTGATGTGGTAAAGGTGATTTGTAGTTTGTACATTAGTTCTATACTTGGTGTTTGTTGAGCTCTCTAAATGTCTTTTGTTCGTCTCAGCTGATTTCTATGGAAACGGAAGTAGAATGGGGGGATGTCGGAAATGTTCGCAACTCGTTATTTCTTTCTTGAAATTGACTCCTCATGTAGAATAGAATAGAATAAAGGAAAGAATGGTATCCCTCATAGGAATTTCGTGACCAGGGTTAAATCCGCAGTAAACCCGTAGTAAGGCGAACCCGTGGTAGATCCGCAGTAAACGTGCAGTAAACGTGCAGTAAACCCGCAGTAGATTCATAGTAAACTATTCAAAAGTGCGTGCTTCGTGTGGAAATGCAATATTATGACTCAAAAACTGAAGGGATAAACGTATCGGAGATTATACAAATCAGTTTCGAGAAAACGAGCAGATAATTTTTTTCAAGTCTGACAGTCCAACTTTTTTTCGATCGTTATTAGGGTTGTTAAAGTCGAACTCGAAACTCGACTCGACTCGAAAAAACTCGAAAATTTTCGAGTTGAGTCGAACTCGAAACTCGAAAACTCGAAATTTCTCAAAACTCGAAAACTCGAAATTTTCCAAAAACGCGAAAACTCGAAAACTCGAAAACTCGAAATTTTCCAAAATTCGAAAACTCGAAAACTCGAAAACTCGAAATTTCCCAAAACTCGAAAACTCGAAAACTCGAAAACTCGAAATTTTGAACGCGAAAACTCGAAAATCAAAATTTCGGACTCGAAAAATGTCTCTTTTGGGTCCAAAAACACTCAAAACTCGACTCGACTCGAAAAAACTCGAAAATTTTCGAGTTGAGTCGAACTCGAAACTCGAAAACTCGAAATTTCCCAAAACTCGAAAACTCGAAAACTCGAAATTTTCCAAAACTCGTGAACTCGAAAACTCGAAAACTCGAAATTTTTCAAAACTCGAAAACTCGATAACTCGAAAACTCGAAATTTCCCAAAACTCGAAAACTCGATAACTCGAAAACTCGAAATTTCCCAAAACTCGAAAACTCGAAAACTCGAAAACTCGAAATTTCCCAAAACTCGAAAACTCGAAAACTCGAAATTTTGAACTCGATTAACAACCCTAATCGTTATGATGAGTTCCTGACAACTGCATTTCTACAATATGAGTATTCAATCGTTTAAAATGGAATGAATTGACGTTTTACTTAGCAAATCATGATGGAAAACCATATAATGGAAATTTACGAGAAGAACTTTCATAGTTATGGCTCATAACTTCAATTTCTTTACCAAATCATGATTGACCAAAAATTTGTTCCGATATCCTGATGTACAACTAATATTCATGCATATTGACAAATTGAATGCATTTTCACCCTTAAAAACGAATTTTGAAAAAAATATTTTCCGCCCTTACTTAAGTACGGACTTCTCTATCACTAGTCGTTGAGGTTTGAGTTGATTTCGGTTTAATTACCCAAGTTTGAGGTACTTTTCGAGAACAGAAAGGTATTCTATTTTCCTTTGACGTTGATAGGGAGCATGGAGCGCTCCTATTGCGTTAAATAAAACTATTTTTTGAAAAAAAGTATTATTTTACATTATTTGTGGTAGATTTGAATATCAATTAGTTTACTGCGCAGTTACTGCGGGTTCACTGCAGATTTACTGCCGATTTACCCCTGGTAGTACCGCGGTACTACCAGCGGTAAATCTGCAGTCAAACCGGGGTAGAACTGCAGTAACTTTGCTGTCAATTAGCGGTTTTTATTTCCCTGTGCTGTTACGCTTTATCCTCCTTCCTTCCTTTCCCGTCTCTCTTTCTGTCCTGTTCTCTATTTCTCTCTCTCCCTCTCGGTTGTAGTTTGATCAGATCGGCCAATCGATCGTCTGATCTACTAGGTTAACTTGCCGTCCTTCTGTTAACATGTTGTACTTTCCGTGTATTGTTTTTTCCAGGCTAAGTACCATGCCTATGTGAGCGCATTTTGTCAGTATGTATCTAGTCGCTCGTTCTATTCACATGTCTCTGTGCTCTATACTGTTAGTCAACTGAACAGTCACGTCAAACATGTTAAACACAGCAGAACTCAGAAACGTGTTATGACAAAGTAAAAGATGTATCATTAGAATGCTAACTTTACGTGACTATTTAATTGACTTCTAGTATATGCATACTCCACTATAGGTGGGCGAATAGTCATAAAAATTCGAAAACCGACTACTTTTGGCTAATATTCGAAAAATTAAGTGGTCGCAAATGGAATATGCAAAATTATGATGCCTAGATGTTTCCTTTTTGAAGATGAGTCACGCTTTAGTGTTGTATGTGTCTAAATCTCTGTCATTGATTATCCGTTCTATGTTCGCCCTCTTGTTTCTAATTGAAAGGGTAAATAGACCCGTTTTGTCATGGTGTCCGAACTAAATGGTTTGATTAGTCATGATCTTCTTTCAGCTGTTAAAGCAGGACGATTATGTGGAGCAATCCCGTGTCAACGGTCCTTTAAACTGCAATTGAAAAATGTTTCGCAGTTTGAAGGACTGAAGCGTTGGGATTGGACCACATAATCGTCCTTCTTCAATTTAAACTATAGTTGGTTCTGATTAATTCACCGTACATGTAGTTGTAATGCTAGGAAGTTTTTGAACACATTTTAGGTAGTTTACAATTGAAATTGGTACCAGCGCCGCAGTCGTTCCGGGAGTTGGGTTACTCGTAAGTAAATACCTCATCTGACATTACTGGCTTCTTGTAATTTTTATTTCTACGTATTTGTTCTTCCTCTAACATATTTGTTTGAAAATTTCTTCTTCTTCTTTATATAATATTTTCTATTTGCAGAGACCCAGAATGGACAATTGGTCACTTCTGGACGAGTATGACGTCATGGGGGCGTGGCCTAACGAACAACGGAAGAACGTGGAATCGCTCAAGTGGCAGGAGAGAAAGGAGGCTCTGGAGGTGAGAGATAGGGAGAGGGGGGGGGAGATATAGATAGAGAGAAGTTTTCGAGGTGAGGAAGGGAGGGTTAGAGAGAGAACGAGTGGAAGAGGATAGAAAACGAGAGAGGTGGGAAGGGCTAGGGGGTGAGAAAGAGAGAGACAGAGATTTATAGGGTTAGAGAGATGTAGTGCGATGGTGAAAGAAAGTAGGAGCTTTCGAGATATCCTGCTATCTTGATCTAATTTGATGTTTTATGCAAGTTTTGATATTTCTGGCAACCAGAATAAGTCATTCGAAAGTAAAAGTCATTAAGTACAGAAACAGTTGAGAATCAAAAATAAATTCCGAAAAATTTCGTAATTTTCAAATCCTGACTAAAAGTGAATTAATGACTTTTACTTTTGAATGACTTTTACTTTAATGACTTTTAATTTTGAATGACTTATTCCTGGCACCGATATTTCTCAATAGTTTGAAAACCAGGGCAAAGGGGTAATGATGTGAGATGGTCTTATTCCACAAATGTGATTCTCTTTCAGTCGCTATCGTCTCTAATTGAGAAAAATCCTCGTCTCTGCACAACCTCAATGACACTGTATGGAGAAGTTATGGACAACTTGAAAAAGGTTGGTTTTCTTTTGCTCCGTTGGGACTTCGGTCATACTGCAAGCTTCCAAATTGGGAGGTGCGTACGTGCAATCATGAGCTCCCGTGTTCCGCAAGGAACCAATCAATGTGTATGTTTTGCATGAACGATGTACGTGCTGCTATAACATGGTTCACATCATAGATGGAGGTTGGTAGGTCATAACCGTAACGACAGTAATGGATTGACCCTGTTGAAATTTCACATTTTACGAATTTAATCGATTTGTTGTATGTTGTTGCAGATCGTGCAAAAGGACAGCAACGTGAATGTGGTGCTGGCCGCGCTGGCTGTCATTCGAGGACTCGCACTGGGCTTGCGTCAGAAGTTCGCCTGCTATGTATCCATGGTTAGTTTGTTGTATTTTATTTGGAACAAAAATATAGTATTTGTTGGTATGATGACTTTGAGATAGTTTGAACCGTTCAGAGGATATGGAAACAGTGTATTTTTCATGTTGCTGCCTACTTTAACGTGTAAATTATGATTTTCCGTTCAACTTTAGGTTTATAATTTGGCGATAATCAGTTGAACCACTCGGTTGGAAACAGGTTCTTTGTATAGTTATTAATCACATTTATGAAAATCCATATAATTCTTATATTAAATTACTTCAATACTTATGTTGTCATCTACCCCACTACTCATTCTGTTCCGTAATGTTATTCCATTATAGATTCTGCCCCACGTTCTGGAGAAGTCAAAGGACAAGAAGCAGAGTGTCCGCGACGCGGTTGGAGCTGCACTCGATGCCATTTCAGCCACGGTCAGTTATTTCGGGAAATTCCAGGGAAAGGGTCAAAATGACTGGAAGTATCTATTTAAAGAAGGACGATTATGTGGTCCAATCCCATCGCTTCAGTCCTTTAAACTTCAATACATTTTCAGTTGTAGTTTAAAGGACCGTTGACGTGGAATTGGTCACATAATCGTCCTGCTTTAACAGCTGAAAGGAGATCATGACTAATCAAACCATTTAGTTCGGACACCATGACAAAACGGGTCTATTTACCCTTTCAATTAGAAACAAGAGGGCGAACATAGAACGGATAATCAATGACAGAGATTTAGACACATACAACACTAAAGCGACAAACAACTAAGACTGTTATGGCTGGTTACTAGCAATAACCTCAGTTTTCTTGTCTGGACTTTTCTTGGAGCTCTATTTTCTAAATTTTTCTCGGAAATCTATAAAAGTTCATGAAATCTAGTTTTGAATTCTTGATCCGAAACCCAGATCTTGAACACGGGAAATACAACAATGCGTTTCCTCTCGTATAATATTTTTATTGACCTCTCTTTACAACATCGCCAAATAGACTCATTGTTCCCACAAACTTTGTGACTTTTAAAGGGGGGGGGACCTTTCGGATTCTATACCTCCGTTCACATGTACCTTCATTTTCAGTGTGACTCTGACCGTCTGTGCTCTCCACTCGTAGAGCAACTGAAGAAGCCGAGTCCCCAGACCAAGCAGTGCATGGCATCATTTCTCTATAGGTTGGTTCATCTTTTTTCGGGGCCACCAACCAGTTAAATGTGACTATTCTACAAAAATTAACCCTATTTTGGATTGAAATATAGTTTAACGTTATTATTTTGTATCTTAATGGGCGAAAACTTTTGATATTGACGGAAATATAGCCTATTTTTGCATTGCTCAGCTTTGTTGATAATTGTATTGTAGTATACGATTAGCCTTATATTTAGCCGGCTGGGACGTCAGTTGTAGCTAACTAGCTGCTACCTACCAGGCACGACTAGGGTTGTTGCTGTTATGAGTCTGTATGTAGAGCGTACCACGAACTCAAGCAGAGTCTCTGATTTTCGAATATTAAGCCGTGAGATCAAACTACAGGAACTGCAAGCCTGTTTGACTTCGTTTTTCATTGGTTTTCTGAAATTAATCGTGTTTTATAAAGTTTACAGATGTATTGTAGTTTCTGAAACAGCCGTTCAGCCCTTTTCAGTATTGTTATTCACTCTTGTTTATCTTTTTCTATTCAGATATTTCAAGACACTAGACGCGCCGCCGATGCCTTTTTTCAAGGAAGTTCTGCCGCTACTCGTGAAGGTTTGTCGTTCTCGCTTTGCATGTATAGCGGCAACCTTGGCTGAAAATAGACAGATTTTAAAATATTTCTGGCGATTGTGGAGAAAGTTGATCATTTTCTGAAGCCTCATGAAATCTTATCCATTTCACCCGAAAAACGAAGGTTTTTCTGTAGAACAGTCACTAGGTACTCACAAACAAGTGTCTGGTGTTTCCTTGCCACGCTTTGTAGTTTGTAGTTTGATCCCGTCTTTGTTTTTCGCTCGAGAATTATAATGTTGTAAATAATGGTGTGTGTCGAGTTGAAGCAGGGCGATTATGGGGACCAATACCGTGCCAACGGTCCTTTAAACTGCAATTGAAAAATGTATTGCGGCTTAAAGGACTGAAGCGTTGCGATTGGACCACATAATCGTCCTTCTTTCCAATCACAACCAAGCTATAGTCATACACCAGTAAGGTCCGACTAAGCGACCAGAAGTAGTCCGTTTTCAGAGGTAACCACGTTAAGTTTTAGTATTTTTCATCAAAAGCAGACCGATTTTCTTCTTTTCGCCTAAAAAGTAGTGCGTTTTTTGAATTTTTCTGACTATTCGGACAACTTTACTGGTGTTTGGCTATAGTCATTCCCAATGATTTCAGCTGGCCTCTGACCCCGACAAGACGGTTCGCGAGGAGGTCTGTTGTACCCTGGGATCGGCCAAGCGGCTACTGGGCGACGCGATTACCGTATACCTCCAGCCAATCAGCAAGGAGCAGGCGAAACTGGATAGGGTGCGTGCATTTACATAGTCCGGCTCACTTGACTTTGCAGCCAAAACTATATAAAAACGATATGATTAAGTTAATGTGCTCAGTGAGAGATGTACTCAAAACCGTTTCGACCCTGATTCAAGACGGTTTTGGGTTTTCTCAGAGGGTTGGGTCATCATCAGTTGAACCCCTCTGAAAACACCTCAAAAACACGGGCTTATTTTCTGCTGAAACATGGAATAAGACGGGTGAGGTTGGGCTCATTTTTTACAGTCGGCTCGGGTAAACTGGAACTCGTGTTTCAATTACAATACAGCAAACTTCATGATTCTATATCGAAAATGGATAAATTTTCTCGTGTTTGACAGAAGAGTGCCCGTGTTTTGACGGTTTTGACTGTTCATTAGTAGTTTGTACTCTTATATGACAGTACACTGAGACAGAAATACCCGGGTGGCCACAGAGGAGCATCATATTGCAACCAATGAAAGTGAATGATTAAATGTCGCAGTTTTGGATAATAGTAATGTTATTTCTACATTCTACAATTCTGCTCATTGTACATTCCAGATAGCCGAATTTCACGAGAAGGCGACATCTGAGTGGAAGGAAGAACAGTCTCTCCGTGGCGTTTGCAACGGAGTGGAAATGGGTGGTGAAGGGGGCGGAGCCAGTGGCGCGGCTGAGGGAATGGTACGATTTAGGTGTTTTTTCTTTGAATTATACAGTACAATACAAGCGTTGGTTATATACCGTTGTACTGTGTATGTTGCATGAATGTAAAAAAAACTACGAAAGTCGTGGAAGTTGGTTCGAACTCATCTGTGACAGTGCGCGGCCGGAAGAACGATACTATTTGCTTGTTGTCTTGTTGCATTTTGGAAATGTTATCTTGTATTATCCATAGGTGCGATATGAGACCTCGCAAACTACAAACTACAAGTTTTTGGACAATCGGATATTTTCCCCCTTTCTCACGTTTTCATCGAATACGAAACTGACATCCGTTTGATCAAAAATCTGAATATGGAATGGATTATTCCTAATTGTCATTATGGGCTCCGCTATTTGGTTATTAAATAAATGAAAGCTCAGTGAAAGTAATACAGACTAAGAGAATAAGAGAGAAAGACTATGAAAAGGTTATTGATTTTATTTCCAGGCGGAGGGTCAATCGAGTGCTGCGGCTGCTGTGGAAATCGATCCGTGGACGCTGAAGGAGCCGCTGGATCTCGTCAAGCAGATGCCGAAAAACTGGAACGAACTGGTGAGAAATATGGATTCGGTTGTAGTTTGTTGCACTCACGCAGTTGTGTGGCCATTATCGATTAGTTTGATTCGACTGAATAGACAGTAGTTGTAATAATTCCCATCCAATCAGCGCGCCACCTTTGTATGCTTATTCAGCAGCCTTCAGATGATACCGTGGCACTAACTCAGCAAGTAATCAGGCTGTTTACGCATTCAACCAGGTTTCATGCAACCAAAATTCAATCAGTTTGCATGCAACTAAAATGCAACCAGGTTGCTTGTGTACAAAACTATTGGTTGATTGCGGGTTGCATCTCAAATGTAACCAACTGTGGTTACAGGGAGATTTTTGGTTATGTAAATTGATTTTGGTTGCTTTGTGATTGGCCAACTTTCTACCCTTCTCCACTTGGAGTATGACGGCTGTGGTCTTATTCACTGAGCTGTTTTTTTACTGAGCATTGAACCATGTTTTAATATAGCCTGAAACATGAATCTCTATATAATTATTATCAAGTTCAGTTTGGCATATCCGGCTAGCCGATCGAATGAATCACTAGTGAATCACTAGACCGATCGATTGAATCACTAGTGTGTTTCAAAACGTGTTGTTATTCAAAATAAACAATAAATCTAACAGTGAATCTATTTAGAGTCTCGCCTTTGCAGATTTCGTCGAAAAAGTGGCAAGAACGAAAGGAGGCAATGGATTCTCTGCTGGCCCTATTGGAAAGTGAACCCCGATTGGAGACTACTCCGGAGTTGTGCGAACTTATCCCCACACTCATCAAGGTACATTATCGTTTGTTTTGTTTATTCGTTTATTTTCACGTGCATACACCTTGTGCAACGGGACAAGTGAAGAATATTGAGAGAGAAACATTGAGTGAGCATAGAGATAAAATAAGGAAAAGAAGGAAAATAATAATTTGAAGGGAAGAAGGTACTGCCGTGTGGTACATATTATGTGAGGTTAGCTGGATTTGACTGAGTAGACAAAAAGTTGCTATGATATTTGACTTTGCCCAGCCAATTAGCACACCAATTTTGGAACAAAATTGCTGAGAGAGTGCACATAACTATGGGAGAGCAAGAGAGTAAGTGAGAAAAACATTGAAAACATCATTGAGTTTGCCCATTACAAACCTCAGTTAATTGATCATTCTTATCACTCGCTTTTGTAGCTTGCTATTGACAGAAGAGTTTCTGAGTGGTAAAACTTTCAGATTTGGTTTTCTGGGTTCACCTCTATCTCATCTTTTTTATTATTACAGATATTGGAAAAGGACGTGAACATCAACGTGACGTCGCTGGTGGCGAAGTCTTTGTGTGGCATGTCGAAAGGGATGCGGGAAGATTTCTCCAAATTTGTTCCTAAGGTGAGCTTTCACCAGTATCTTTGGATATTTAGAGTATTTGGTTTATGATGAAAAGTTGTAAAGCCACTCACCTCAACAACCGATGATTGTTTACGTGCAATCAATATACGTGCTCACTGAAAACCCGGGTTTCTTTCCAATCCGAGTCGCTCAATAGTCACTGGAGAACCAAGCTTAACTGTTTTGCGCTTCTGTTGCGGCAAATCGAAGTTCTTCAATGAGTTAATCAGGTTCTAGATACGATTATGGTTACTGGTTTGGTTGCAAACGCTCTACAAGAGAACTGGGTGGTTCCACGCTACTGGCCTACTGGTTACTGGTTCCCGGTTCTCTAATGAGTTCGCCCTATTCGAGGCTTAACGCTGGTGTGTGCGTAGTAGTGACCAAGAAGGTCACTGTACATCCTCTTAAGAGCATTGACAGATTTTTCTGAAAAGTAAAATGCAAGGTTTCCTATCCCGATGCGGTTGTAGTTTGATCCCTTTGCTTTCGATCCAGAATTGTATAATATAATCGACATCGAAACATTGTTCAATTTCTAATTCTGAAAGACTCTTCTCTGACGAATAGTCTAATCTAACTGGTACTAATCTGTAATTGATGCAATTATCAGGTGATGTCGGTCTCCTTCGACAAGATGAAGGAAAAGAAGGCCGTTCTCCGCAACGAATTGGTCGCGCTCACAGATGCCGCCGCCACCACTGTCAGTTTTTGTATCTGTTGTGCTGCAATTTCGAGTTATTTCGAAATTCGAGTTTGGCTTTATCAACCTTAGTTCTGAGATACTGAAAAAGTCATTTGAGCACTATAACATACTAGTAGGAGCCAAATACGTGGAATGATGTGATTTCGCATCAAACAACCGCTCCTTTTGTCCGATAGTAGCAAGTGGTAGAGCGCTTTTCAGCGCTTTTCAAATGTTTCTGACGGAAAAATTTACCGGAGTGTGGCTGAAAATGTTTTTATTTGCCAAGTTTGGTCACTTGAACCCCTTCTCTATAAGCCGCCGTACCCAATACGTTTATTGTTACCAATAGTTTGTTTACGGTATTATGAACAGTACGCTAAAATGACTACATGTTTGCAATGTCGCCAAATTTTGTTTGTCCTAGCTGCTTTTTATAAGTGTCACATTGGCCACCTGATCTCAAGTCTGTTGACCATCCTCGTTTTCAGACGTGTCCCCTGATCTACATGGACGCGGTGCACGCGGGTCTGGCCAGCAAAAACCCGCAGTCGCGTGCGCAGACCGCGGCTTTCGTCTGCCGCCTACTAGCCCGCCACGATCGGGGCACCATGCCTGTCGAGGCTGTCAAGCAGTTGGCGCCAGTCGTGATCAAGGTGCGTCGATGGATACAAACTGCGCATAAGCGTGATAGTACTCGAATAGTGGACGATACAGTAGTCACATTTCGCGTGTACTAGTCTTCTTTCGATTTGATTTTCTATTTTCACCGTTAGTCGTTTAGTAACCAATTTCACGGTTAGTCTGTTTGGAAGCAGATTTTATGTTATCAGTAACCACCCACACAATTAGCCAAATGAATATTACGTGTAAGGTTCAGGGTACCAGTTTAGTTAGCTTTTAAATGCACCTGTAAGCTTGTAAGGTGGGTAGATGGGCTAATATATTGTTTTTGATTTCACGTCTTTTAAGACTGTTGAGATTGTTTGGCTTTGGTTGAAAATTTAGATGGATTTAGAGTACTGTAGTAGTAGTTATAAGGTTGCAATTTGGGTTCAGCTTAGTATCAGCGAGCGAGTCATGGGGGATATTGATTTTTATTCCAGACGTCCAGCGACGCAGACGTAGAGGTACGCGACGCGTCGCTCCGCGTGGCGGCTGCTGTCTGGAAGAGTTTGGGGGAGGATGGATGTCAGATGTTGTTCCGCGACATCTTAGAGGACAAGATGAAAAAGGAGAAGGTCACACTTATCATTGTTTTGGCTATTACCATCTAGCAGTTTTATAGCAGTTCTTGTCGTAGATTCGGCCAATTCAGAATTTTTTCCAAAAGTTCCATTCTGCGGATTCAGCACATGTTTGACTACAGATTTCTTAATTTGAATGAGTCAAAAGAAAAAAAGATCAAGCACGATGAAGTTATATGTCTAAAAAACAGTCGTATTGAGACTACTTTTTTTTATATGTTTTTATTCATTTATAGATTTCGCCCATGGTCGAGGAGTTGAGAAAGGAGTTTGGGGAAAGCGCTTCTTTGGAGATGCGCAGGCTGCATGCCCGAATGGCCCCTCTGGCAGGGGGAGATGCCAAGGTATTTCCTTGGACCTTATTCTCGGGCCAATTTCACAAGGAACCGGGTATTTCGTTAACCCTACCAGGTAACCCTGACCGGGTTACCCGGTTTAGCCCCTCCTTACAATGTATTTTGGGGTAAATTGTGGGTTAACAAGTGGTTAACAGCAGGGTCAACCAAGTAACCCGGTTGATGGTTGACTGCTGGGGTTAACAAAATACCGGGTTAAATAAAGAATTCGTCATTTTCGTTGTAGTTTGATCTCGGTACACACCATTGTTTATAAATTTCGACTGAAAAGCCAAGGGATCATAGGAATTTCGTGACCAGGGTTAAATCCGCAGTAAACCCGTAGTAAGGCGAACCCGTGGTAGATCCGCAGTAAACGTGCAGTAAACCCGCAGTAGATTCATAGTAAACTATTCAAAAGTGCGTGCTTCGTGTAGAAATGCAATGTTATAACTCAAAAACTGAAGGGATAAACGTATCGGAGATTATACAAATCAGTTTCGAGAAAATGAGCAGATAATTTTTTTTAAGTCTGACAGTTCAACTTTTTTTCGATCGATGAGTTCCTGACAACTGGATTTCTACCATATGAGTATTCAATCGTTTAAAATGGAATGAATTGACATTTTACTTAGCAAATCATGATGGAAAACCATATAATGGAAATTTAAGAGAAGAACTTTCATAGTTATGGCTCATAACTTCAATTTCTTTACCAAATCAGGATTGTCCAAAAATTTGTTCCGATATCCTGATGTACAACTAATATTCATGCATATTGGAAAATTGAATGCATTTTCACCCTTAAAAACGAATTTTGAAAAAAAATATTTTCCGCCCTTACTTAAGTACGGACTTCTCCATCACTAATCGTTGAGGTTTGAGTTGATTTCGGTTTAATTACCCAAGTTTGAGGTACTTTTCGAGAACAGAAAGGTATTCTATTTTCCTTTGACGTTGATAGGGAGCATGGAGCACTCCTATTGCGTTAAATGAAACTATTTTTTGAAAAAGTATTATTTTAGATTATTTGTGGTAGATTTGAATATCAATTAGTTTACTGCGCAGTTACTGCGGGTTTACTGCAGATTTACTGCCGATTTATCGCTGGTAGTACCGCGGTACTACCAGCGGTAAATCGGCAGTCAAACCGGGGTAGAACTGCAGTAACTTTGCTGTCAATTAGCGGTTTTTATTTCCCTGTGATCAAAGTACAATCACAGTGGGATAGGGAAAACGTATTGGAAGAAGCGGACAGTTTTTGAGTCCATGTTGTATGTGTATCTCATACAGTTTGATGTGACTATTGTTCATCGATCACCTAGTTTTCTATTGAAATAGCTCGAATTTCATAAATTTGGGGCAAATTCGTGAAAAAAACATAGTCAAGTTGGTCAGAGGATGGTTGCTCTGCGTATCCCGTATTTCATTCGAATGATTTGCGTTGGAATCCAATTTGGTACCCCAACTTTTTAAATTAACAAAAACTTTCATACACAATCATCTTATAAGGATCGCTAGCATCATACTACAAAACTGATAACATTTGTTGCATCGATCCCCAAAAACATCGGTTAGTTCGTAGAATAAGGTGAGTTAGTATTCAGTGTTTGATGTGTATCGATTACCGTTCACCGTGTCTCCTCAGAACGATTGGCGCCAATTTTCTGCGATTAGCAAACTACAAAGCGAGAGAGCATCGGGGTCAATGAAGCCGCAGACCTCTGCGTCTCCATGACCTGTACACTCTCTCATTACATAAGTGGCGTGCTAATTGGTAGGGAAATGTCTTAGCTCTTACAGATGCCGTCTAAACCTGTCGCCAAGTCATCCGGCGCCCCGCGTCCACCCAGTGCCGTCCGTCCTTCCGGAACTGCGGTTCGTGTTCCGGTTCGTCCGGCCGTAGCTCCCCTGAAGACTGGAGCGTCGCGTGTTGCGTCGCGGCCGACGACCACTTCATCCGCCCCTCGTCCCACTCCGCGCCCTTCTGCGTAAGTGCATCAAATGTAAATTTTCAAAATTGAATGTGAAAACCCTAGTTTGAGGGCAATTTTCATCAGAAATAAATTTTTCTATAAAACCGAGAAGTTAGTCATCTACTGATCCGCTACTAGCGGTTCATTAGCGGGTTGCCATCTGCAAAGTTTTGGCCAATTCTATATGTAACCGGGTTTTTTGGTAACCTAACCGGTAACTGGTTTTTGGTAACCCTTTTTAGGTCACTTCACTGGTAACCGGTAAGTAACCTAAAACTAAATTCCGGTTACCGTACAAACTAACGGTAAAAACCACATTTTGCGTTAGAAAAAAGGTAACCGATTCACCCAAAGTCCAAAGTAAAAAGGTTCACCCAAAGTTACTATGCTATTTTTTAGTTCCCGCCCGACTACCGCCCCCGCGCGACCGCCCGTTACCGTACCCCCGAAGGTGTCACGGACCGCGGTTGCCCCTCGCGCAGTTGCCCCATCCACCACTCGTCCGACCGCCCCGCGACCGAATGTGGTCAGAGCGTCACCCGGTAAGATTTTGTTTTGGCGGTATGGAGCGAAGTGCTCTCTGAAATGATGGACAATAACTTTTTTTTTCAAAATTTCAAGCGTGGGAGCGTACCGAGATTGAAAATGTGGTACCAGGATCATGTGTGTACAATTGAAGTTTCTTAATTCGGGATTACCTGGCGCAAACACAACGCGTGCTTGACGTATACAATAGAAGTACGCTCCAAAAATCTCATATCGAGATGAACACATCTTTAATGGTTTTTTCCACAAAATTTTACACCATGTTATTCAATAAATAAACAGGGGAATAACCAAATTCGAAACCCCGAAGAGGGGGGGGGGGGGTTATCACTTCTGTCTTCTGAGAAGTGGAGCGGGCCTGAAGTTCAGGTGAGCCTATATGTCATATAAACACAAATCTAACGGGTATAACTCAATCGTAGTCTAACACGTAGCCCCCTCCCTTCTCTAGATACGGTGTCTGCAGGGGTACGGGTTTGTTCAGGACTGTCTGTAGTTGTTCACTTTACTTTCTGTGGCAGAGAAAGGTAACAACACGATTCGATTCCTATTCAGATATACATCAGAGCATGTAGCTTCGATTGGCGAAACATTGATTTTTGAATTCATCACTCCATACACCAAATCTGTGTAGTTAGCGGACTTTGTAGACGTATTTTTCATAATTCTACACGTGTACTGTCCTGACTATTGTACGAGTTTGCTTCTGTATTTTACTATGTTCTTTTTCTTTGATCAATTGTATCCAAGTTATTCTGTGTTTAGTTTTTTCTTTCTCGTTTAGCGCACCTCGTAGTGCATCAAATAAATAAATAAATAAATATATTTCAGGCGTGGTTCGCTCCCGTGAATCTGTGAAACCCGCGGTTGCTGCCGCGAGTATCCCCCGCAGCCGGTCCAACTCGTTGAGACGCCCCACCACCTCGCGACCCGTCACACCTTCTCGTGAGTAGCTTCTCACATCCATACTGAGACAACTGGGCTCCTTTCGAGCAAAACCTAGGCAATTTTGGTTGTTTTTCACTCTAAACGATGAAAGTTGAGGTATGCCATTTGGTCAGAAAGAGAAACAAGTGTATTTGGTGCTCAGTGATGCAGGGTAGATCTTATACTTTTGACAGTTTTTTACTCAAATGGAGCTTTTTATCTTTGTTTGCCGTAGTATGCGCACACAACTGGTTATCCTCTCTCTTGACTAGGCATTGGGATTGTAAACTGAAGGTTGGAAAAAGTTAACTTTAATTTTTCCACGCGAATGTTGCAAACCTACTTGAGATAAGACCTGACCATTTAAAAAAGTGTACTTCTCTAATACAAAAACTATAGCGCTTCGTATTGTTTGTGTACATTTTCTCTAGAGCGGAAAAAAGAATGTTATTATTTTTTAATATTTTTCTCCCCAGGTCCTACTGTAAACGTTGTGCGCCGCCCAACAGCCGAACCTGTCCCTTCTAGACAACCGGCGCCGCGTGGAATGGTGGCACCATCTTCCAGGGTATGTTTTTAGACGAGGGTTTGTGCAGATCAGAGAGACGCAGACTGTGCCAGAAGGTCTGCTATCTCACTGCTCTAGATGCGCTCTCACCATTGTAGTTGGCTAATCGAACAAGATTGGCGCAAGGGTTTTCAGTTTTCCCCATACAAATAACAGAAAGGGATTGATATTGGTATTGTAGTAGTACATAACAAGAACTGACCGAACACAAACGCGGGAAATAGAGAGCTTGTTGTAATCAGGGGTAACAGTTTTGTGTGAAGAATCGATATTATTTTTTTTCGGTTTAGACAACACTCATTTAGTATAATGTATTTTCAGACTACTCCGATAAAGGTCGCGGGTGCAGCTGCCACGACCAATGGTGGCATGGCAAAGACTGGTATACCATCTACATTCAAGTCAGGTGGGCAGACAGAGAGAGAGAGAGAGATAGTGAGGAAAGAAAGAAAGAAAGAGAGATGAAGTCATATACAGAGAGAGAGAGAGAGAGAGAGAGAGAGAGAGAGAGAGAGAGAGAGAGATGGACAGAGATGGACAGAGAAATGAGCGGAAGAATAGATAGCGGAACCGAAGACGGAAAAGGCGAACGGGTAGAGATTTCTTGGGATAAGGTTGTGTGGATGCATACTCTAGTATGTATTTTTGTTCAGGGATCCGTCCGCCTTCCGCCCGACCTTCTGGTCTCCCGATGCCCCGCCCTCCTTCTGGCTCCGCCTCCTCGAGGCCACGCCCACCGTCGGCGACAAGCTCCGCCCATTCGTCGCGCGCGCCCTCGCCCGGCCTTTAGGATATAATTCAAATAATTTATTCAATTTACTAGTTTGCCGGTGCTTTGCCTTGCTGTTTTCAACGTGTATATTTCATTCCTTGATGGAGTTTTATTTTTCTTCTGAATTTTTTTTTAGGTTTTTCGTTCATTACGGAGTTGGATTGTTAATTGCGAATAAATGTTGAATGTAAGATTTTTTGGTGAATCCATAACGCAATATTTGCTACTTGTTTTTTTTCTCTTGATCGCCTTTCGAGATGTTAAAATCGGATTTGTAAGCGTGGCTTATTGATAAGAATTGAACTAATCTGAACTCCATGAACAGTAATCAGCAGCAAAATGCAACATATAAATCGTGCCCCGGGAACTTGTAACCCTTAAAGTAGGACGATAATGTGGACCGATTCCGGGTGAATGGTCCTTTAAACTGCAATTGAAGAATGTATTGCGGTTTAAAGGACTGAAGCGTTGGGATTGGACCACGTAATCGTCCTTATTTCACAATATGATATCGGAAATTTCACAGACTTTAACATGTTATTAACGTTTCTAAAATTCCGAAATTCCTCATGTTGTCTATCCGTATCACTACAAATTATCAAAAACATTCTCACAAGGTCTGTTTTTCAGCTCGAAAATAGTCATATAAATATTTGACTGAGTACTGTAGGCCGCCATGGTCGGGTGAAACATACTATATAAAGTGATCAAAAATTGAAATTTCAGCAAAAGTATTAGTTTCCGTTGTAGAATCCTTCACACACTCATTTGTTTCCATACAGAGAAAGTGAGTCATATTTTGTGGAATACACTACAAATCAAGTGAACCACAGAAAAGCTTATGATTACTCTACGAACCGGTTTTTTCATATTATTTATAGGTCGGAAACGCGACATTTGCGTGTTCTGACAGGTTTTTGTCTTTCCGTAACATAATCTAGAGACATAGTGATATTTTGATCTACCCTGTTGCAGTGTTCCTTGAATTTTTATTTGAAGAAGGACGATTATGTGGTCCAATCGCAACGCTTCAGTCATTTAAACTGCGATACATTTTTCAATTGCAGTTCAAAGGACCGTTGACACGGGATTGGTCCACAAAGTGACATGATCGTCCTTCTTTGACCGCAAAACCTATCGCTTCAAAATGTGAAGATGGACGGTGTTGAGCTTTAGGAGGTACAGGAGAACAAAAGGAGAGCAAAAGTAGTTGCACTTGTCCTGAGTGGACTTGAACAGAAGACCCACGGAACTGGCAATTTCATGATAAAACTAAGAAAATAGCGAGATAGGGCAACACTCACCGATTCAGCTTGCGTGGTAGAGAGCAAACCCGATATATTTCTGGAAACCTAGTGTCAATAAAAGAAGCTAACTAGGTGAGAACTCAACGGAAAATAGTGTTGATCATGTTACGAAATTACAGTTGAAAAAATGTGGCATTCAGAATGTCTCCTCCGGAATAGAGCATACATAGACGGGACAAATCTTCGTCGACAGTTCTATTCCATGGGCAAATTCTTGAGTGCATGAGAAATAAACACCGAGTTGAAGTAGGACAATTATGTGGACCAATCCCGTGTCAACGGTCCTTTTAACTGCAATTGAAAAATGTATTGCGGTTCAAAGAACTGAAGCATTTGAAACACATAATTGTCTTTTTTAACCATTCATTATATTTCCAATCACGCGCATTATGTCGTATGCTAATCTGTTGTTCAGTATTTCCAGAACAGCGTGTTGAGGAAGAAAAAACTCGACAATACAGATTACGTGCCAAAACCGAAACGCCGCGCGGTATCGTGTTAAAGTTAACAGGGAAAAACGCGTGGCACACCATCTGTGTTATTTATTCAACTATCGATTGTCGAAAGGTGTTGCGCCCACGTCCAGAAAAGGTATACTGTTTCCCCACCTCACACTTCACAACTTTCTCTTGATTGCTCAGATAATGATACTATAATAAACTACTATTCTGTGCAGCTGTCTTCAGACTTCTTGTGCGATACAAGATACAGATACACGATTCAGTTTTGAACGCTTTGTCGCCGCTACAAAAATGCAATCGATACACACGGTAGAGCGCGCATGTATCGTGTATCTTGTATCGCACAAAAAGTCTGAAGAAATTATAGAGTTCAAACGTTCGCAATCAGATTCAGAATCCGAAACTATCCAGTCAAACTACTCTCATGGTGATGAACTGGAGTGGAGTGTTCACTACATTATATCTAGCATGTGTTATACAAGTAATGTGAATCTATACTTTGTTTGGTTTGCGAATGCCTGGCGGAATTTCGATAGTCAATATTTCAGAGTGGCAGTCTGGAGACTATGGAGAGATCACTGGACTGGGCGGGAATGGCGAGCCCGGCGGTCGTTCCAGACAACCCGGCGCCAGCCGAGCCACAGTCTCAAATGACGACGATTGAGCAGCCGAAGGTGAGATGTGTTTTCATAGCTCGATATGAAAGACCTAGAAAAAAATAATGCTGAACCTATACTCCGAACTATACTTTTTGACGTAGAAATGCGTAATTAGGTCAGTTTGTGGAGATATGGAACCTGAGTGATTCGCCTGCTTTCCATTTTGTAATTTACAGCTACTGGCTCTCTTAGGAAGAAAAGGAAGTGAGAAAGTATTATCACAGTGGAATATTATGGCCCCTTTCCCGTAATGCCACGTAGATTGGTGGTTCCACATCATAGTTATCTTAGGTTCTCTATACGCTATGTTGACACGTATTTGCTTCTGCATAGACTGACTGATCTCATCAGCATAAACATATCGCGCGCAGCGCAAAGCGCTGCGTGTGAGTTAGGTTTGGTTTGGCCATTGCGCACTCGTTTTTCGCTCTCAAACCACAAAAGTCTTCGAATAACACGTTTTTCTAAATTCAAAGAGAGAGAGAGAGAGAGATATATATATATTAAGCACATGTTGTGTGAGAGAAATTAGACAAATCGGTTAAGTGTAGAAAAAGGTATGTTCTCGTGTCGTTATGAAATTTTCTGTTGTCCCCGTCGCCCGTCTTCCGTCGCTCGTCTCCCGTCTTCCGTCTCCCGTCTCACGTTTCTTGTCTCCCGTCCCCTGTCTCTTGCCCAAATAACTCCGCGTGAAAGGCTTCAGAGTTTTTGCAATGTCGTCCTAGTTGGGCTGGTACAACTCATGATACATAATAGCAATAAGACTATGCAGTACATTTTTTGATTTCTATCATCATACTCTATGTGTAAGCCGACTATGTTCAGCTAGCTTCGCGCGGTTCCGTCAAAAATCTCGAATGAAACCACCCTAAAGTCTGATTTTTAGAAAAGTTGTCCTAGTTGGGCTGGTACAATTCACGTTACAAAGTAGCAATATGACTATGCAATACACCTCTAGATTTCTATTATCATACTCTATGCTCACTGTGTTTAGCTAGCTTCGCGCGGTTCCGTCAAAAATCTCAAATGAAACCACCCTTTTTTTAAATTTCGTCCTAGTTGGGCTGGTACAACTCATAATACATACCAGCGAAATGACTATGCAATACATTTTTAGATTCCTATCATCATACTCTATGTGTACGCTTTCTATGTTTAGCAAGCTTCGCGCTGTTCCGTCAAAAATCTCGAATGAAACCACCCTAAAGTCAGATTTTTAGAAAAATTGTTCTAGTTGGGCTGGTACAATTCACGTTACAAAATAGCAATATGACTATGCAATACATCTTTAGATCCATATTATCATACTCTATGTGTACGCTCACTGTGTTTAGCTAGCTTCGCGCGGTTCCGTCAAAAATCTCAAATGAAACCACCCTTTTTTTATTTCGTCCTAGTTGGGCAGGTACAACTCATGATACATAATAGCGAAATGACTATGCAATACATTTTTAGATTTTTATCATCATACTCTATGTGTACGCTTACTGTGTTTAGCTAGCTTCGCGCGGTTCCGTCAAAAATCTCGAATGAAATCACCCTAAAGTCAGATTTTTAGAAAAAATTGTCCTAGTTGGGTTGGTACAACTCACGTTACAAAATAGCAATGTGAATATGCATGTCATAGTTAGTTTCATATTATCATACCCTATGTGTAAGCCGACTATGTTTAGCTAGCTTTGCGCGGTTCCGTCAAAAATCTCAAATGAAACCACCTTTTTTTTATTTCGTCCTAGTTGGGCAGGTACAACTCATGATACATAATAGCGAAATGACTATGCAATACATTTTTAGATTTTTATCATCATACTCTATGTGTACGCTTACTGTGTTTAGCTAGCTTCGCGCGGTTCCGTCAAAAATCTCGAATGAAATCACCCTAAAGTCAGATTTTTAGAAAAAATTGTCCTAGTTGGGTTGGTACAACTCACGTTACAAAATAGCAATGTGAATATGCATGTCATAGTTAGTTTCATATTATCATACCCTATGTGTAAGCCGACTATGTTTAGCTAGCTTTGCGCGGTTCCGTCAAAAATTTCAAATGAAACCACCCTTTTTTTGAAATTTCGTCCTAGTTGGGCAGGTACAACTCATGATACATAATAGCAAAATGACTATGCAATACATTTCTAAATTCTTATCATCATACTCTATGTGTACGCTAACTGTGTTCAGCTAGCTTCGCGCGGTTCCATCAAAAATCTCGAATGAAACCATCCTAAAGTCAGATTTTTAGAAAAAATTTCCTAGTTGGGCTGGTACAACTCACGTTACTCACCTGAATGATAAAGCTTCAAATACTGTCTCAATAAAAGTAGTGATACAACTCGTCAGTCTCACTTCTCTCTAATGTCAAAATTTGTTGCTTCAGCGGTGTTGGCCTCGATACGCGATTCTCAGTCGGCCACGTTCTGTTTTCTCTGCCCAGGACAATTCAACACGAGATCAACCAGACATCGTCAGCATTTTCACCCGGATATGGACAATATAACCCATGGAGTGAGTTCTCTTTCTAATTATGAATGAAATTCTCTATCTGGCCTAATTTCACTTATTTTTTTGAACCTGAACTTCTCACCTTACTAAAGGAACTGTTTTGTTTCGCATAATGCGAAGGGCTTAACAAAACTTATCTGTTAACTAGAGACACATCAACTCGTAGTAGGGAGCACGGGGTAAGAAATATTCCATTTTCACCTGCAAACACGTTATTTTAGGGAATACAACGAGTTGTCTCTGCATTTCGGGCGAACGCTTTTGTCTCTGCGGTGGATGCCAGCCTCCTGACAATTCGTCCTGAAACCGAGAGAGAGTGGCAGCTTTTGAGAGAGTTCGCGGCATTGGTGGCCGTCACCGGCATGCCCGTGATGCACTTGGTATGTTTACATTTATTCGGCATTCTGTACGTTTTTTTCCTTACCTCAAATCTCATAGATAGATAGTTTATCGACGAACCATTTGTTTACTGATGAATCCACTCTATAAATGACATAAAACAAATTTGCTCCGTTATTTAACCACCCTGGTGAGGGTGAACTAGTTGCCTACATGTATTCGGTTCAGGTCTTTCACAGCGTGTCTGTTGAGATTAGAGGAGACCGGTGATATATCGCGCGCAGCGCGAAGCGCTGTGCGAGATTTGTCTTTGGTCCGGCTAATGCGCGCTTTCATTTTTTTAGTTCACTCTCAAAAAGGTCCAATTGTGCAAATCAGAACTTTTTATGATTTGCTGATTTTCTATGGCACATTTACAAGCTATGTTCGAAATTTGAACGAAATCGGTCAAGTTTGAGCCAAGTTATGACGTTTTCGCTTCACCAAGAGCGCCAACTTCCGTCGTGTGTCAGTGTGTGTGTGTGCGCACTCCTGGGAAATTTTTATGTGTGAACCGATTTGACTGAAAATTTGGGACACGATAGATATCCCACTCAAACCTTGGGGGCGCAAACTTTTTTTCGAAAAATTTTTTTTTTCATCAAGTTATAGGTCTTTGAAAATGTCTCTGCGTCTCTTCATTTCGTGCACTCTCTCGCCCTCTCTGTCGGGGTAAATCAAATTGCGTTATAACTCAGCTCAGTCTTAACCAATTCAAGTAAAATTTGAAGTATGATACCACGACATGAACTGACATCGGTTTAGATGTAAGTCTTCTACTGATGACGTCATCGAGGATTCTGGAGCTCGGATGACGTCATTTTTGAAAAATGCAAAGTTGACGTCACATATATTTTCAAATGATGGTAATATCTTAGAAACTGTCAATTAACGGTGAAACTCAATCTAAGAGTGACGTATTCTGGGATTCTGGAGACCAGATGACGTCATTTTTGAAAAGTGCAAAGTTGACGTCAAATATATTTTCAAATGATGAAAATGTCTTAGAAAGGGTCAATTAACGGTGAAACTCAATCTAAGAGTGACGTATTCTGGGATTCTGGAGACCAGATGACGTCATTTTTGAAAAGTGCAAAGTTGACGTCAAATATATTTTCAAATGATGAAAATGTCTTAGAAAGGGTCAATTAACGGTGAAACTCAATCTAAGAGTGACGTATTCTGGGATTCTGGAGACCAGATGACGTCATTTTTGAAAAGTGCAAAGTTGACGTTAAATATATTTTCAAATGATGAAAATGTCTTAGAAAGGGTCAATTAACGGTGAAACTCAATCTAAGAGTGACGTATTCTGGGATTCTTGAGACCATATGACGTCATTTTTGAAAAGTGCAAAGTTGACGTCACATATATTTTCAAATGCTGAAAATATCTTAAAGTGGTATATTAACGATAAAACTTCATTCAAACATGACGTATTCTGCGATTCTGAAGGGCAGATGAAGTAAGTTTCTAGAACTGCAATGTTGACGTCATATTTTTTTTCCGAATGATCGTAATACTTGACAAGTGGTTCATCAAGAAAACAATTTTATCTGCACCATACAGATCAAACCACATACCTACGGCATGTATACAAAAAGAGAAAAATTCATGAAAAAGTGGGGGCCCAACGAATGTAAGATTTGTCTTCTGCTGTGCGCCGCTTAGACAACTACTCTCAAATGGAACAGCTACTGCTACAAAAATCGAAAAATACTAATATACTCAAGTATAACTGTTCATTACAAACATACAAAAGTCGTAAAATATTTTCTCAAACCTGTAAACTAGAATCTACAAATCACAGATGTTAACTCAACCTACTCAATTATAGAGTTCCTGGTTTTGTACACAATGGTTGGCATTTTCTGTCATTACTTCAATTCTAGGTGCTATAACGTTTGTCATATTATTCAAAAGTTGTTCTCTCTTTCGCAGCTGTGACTTGTAGATTCTAGTTTACAGGTTTGAGAAAATATTTTACGACTTTTGTATGTTTGTAATGAACAGTTATACTTGAGTATATTAGTATTTTTCGATTTTTGTAGCAGTAGCTGTTCCATTTGAGAGTAGTTGTCTAAGCGGCGCACAGCAGAAGACAAATCTTACATTCGTTGGGCCCCCACTTTTTCATGAATTTTACTCTAGGTTTGACACGCGCGCTGCATGTCACGCAGCAACCACAATTGCTTTATTGAGGAGGAATACTTCCTGGAAACTCTGAAATACTGGGATAACTTTGGTATCCGCGTCGAAATCCAACCAGATTGAGAAAAAATTAGTTGTTTATTAGTTTTGCAGAACTGAGAAAGTGAGTATTATGACTATTATGTGTGCGTTCAACCCGTTATCGTGTGTCCTTTTGCAGCCTAAAATGCAGGAGACGCCTGTCCCCACTGCCCGGCCCGCTCCCGTCGCGACTTCTGGGGTTTCCGATGTTTGGTGGCTCTTTGAGCCAGTCAACATCACCAAGAACCTCTCGAGAAACTGGAAATCATTGGTAAGCCAAATAATTTGAACTTAGTACTTCCGATTTTGTCATTTTGGTGGTTGCTTTACTCTACTTAGTGCTTACTCAATAATCTAGTGCTTGGAGTATGGAGTACCTAGATTAACGATTCCGAAGGATCATGGGACCATAGTTTTCCAATACACGTTTTCGATGTTCTTTTGGATAACATTATTGATTTATTCATATTGATGCGTTCAAGTAATCAAGGTTAGCAGAAGAATTGGTTACTTTCTGTAGAACCATTGAAACTTACTGTAGGAGGTAGCTGCCTATCGCCTGACTTTTATTTCAGCTCTCGTCGAAGAACTGGAAGGAACGGAAAAAGACTGTCAATATTGTTCTCGACTCATTGAAAGGTGTCAATCGTCTGCAGAGTAGTCCTGAGTTATCCGAAGTCATCTCCTTATTCGTTGAGGTACGATTTTGAAATTATTTGGATTTGTCTCTGACAAATTCGACTGAATAGACCGAGAGATGAAACGAGCTTCTTTTCTGCCAAAGTTTGAAAGGGTTTGTTATAGATGGGCTATATTGCACGTAATTGAACACGACTTTTTGAATAGCGAAGTCTTTTCGCAGGCGCTGGTGAGCGACATTTACCCTAGCGGACTCAGCGACGATATGCATGCTCAATTATGAAATATTCTGACGAAAGATAAAGAATGAAACAAATTCTGACGGACTATGAGAATTGGGCGTTTTTCTAACTCTCGCTTTATTACAGAGTTTCGAAAGAGATTCGATCGTGGTCGTGGCGTCGCTCATAGCCAGATGCCTGTGTGGATTCTCCAATGGACTACGGGATAACTTCTCAGAAAATGTCCCTCGCGTGAGTTTTTGCTCGGTTTCGTCGACGTTTTCATTTAAAATATCGAATCGCTTACTAGAAGACTGCTTTTTCAAATTAGGTTACAAGCTTTCCGTTTGGATCTCCAATGACTGGTTCGTGGTACGGTCCAGGAGTGTGCTCTGATGACTTTGTCCGCTCTTAGGCGTAACGTGGCTGTGGCCAGTGGTGATAAAGCTGTTATTGTACTAATTTTTGGTTGTGTCTAACTACAACTAGGCTCACCCTCTATAATTGTTGATGTTCAGGTAATGTCGACCTCGTTTAGCAAGATGAGAAAGGCTCTGCACCGCAAAGACCTCGTGGCGCTCACAGATGCCGCCGCCGCCAATGTCAGTTTTCGTTGAAAACAATTTTTGATTTTCTAGTTTCTAAATAATTACCTATTTTCGGATTCTCATTATCACTGAAAACCCCATCCATTTTGATTATTTTTCGGAATACACCGTGGATCACACCACATTTATTGTTACTAAAATTTTATTTTCGAATGTGGGGTGTTTTCAGCTGAAATGACTAGATGTATTCAATTTCTTTAGTTTCTTTCTATCCTAGTCGTTATCGTGACACATTTGCCAAACTGTCTAATCTGTAGACCATCCTCGTTTTCAGACGTGTCTCCTGATCTACATGGACGCGGTGCACGCGGTCTGGCCAGCAAGAACCCGCAGTCGCGTGCGCACACTGCGGCCTTCCTCTGCCGCCTACTGTCCCGCCATGATCGAGGCACAATGCCCGTCGAAGCTGTCAAGCAGTTGGCGCCAGTCGTGATCAAGGTGCGTCGATGGATACAAACTGCGCATAAGCGTGATAGTACTCGAATAGTGGACGATACAGTAGTCACATTTCGCGTGTACTAGTCTTCTTTCGATTTGATTTTCTATTTTCACCGTTAGTCGTTTAGTAACCAATTTCACGGTCAGTCTGTTTGAAAGCAGATTTTATGTTATCAGTAACCACCCACACAATTAGCCAATTGAATACTACTTGTAACGTTTAGGGTACCAGTTTAGTTAGCTTTTAATTGCACCTGTAAGCTTGATCAGCCGACCGCGCGGTTAGCCGCTAGATGTACCAGTCACCATGTTATTGTTGTTAGTCTGGTTATAGTATTGTTTGTTTCACGACCCTTGGTGAGTGTAACTAGTTTCACACCTGCCTTCGGTTCTGGTCTTTTACTATTTATCTGTTGAGATTGAAAGAGACCGGAATCAATTTTAAGTTTTGAAACGCTGCCAGACGCGCTGCGTGTCGCGCAGTAACTGGTAGTAGTTTGATACCGTCCGTAACGTTCTGATCTACAATTGTAATATATCGATATCAAACTACAAATGCGATTTGTTTACCTCAGACACCAGTAAGATGACTATTTTAGGAAAAGAAACATGTGGTAAGATTTGAAAATCCAGAACAATTCATGCTTTCGCATGAAAATTACAGTTTTTCTCGGTATTGGTAGAAAGTAAACCTTTTCTTCTAAATCATTTGCCCTGGAAATTACGACAAAATTTGGAAATTCCGCGCTGCGCCCGATGGCCTCAATCTCAACATTTGCCATCACTGATGAGAACTTCACCTGCTCACTTCCCACCCAGTTTTGTAGTTTTTTCATCCAGATAATAACCGGCTTTCCACGCAATTTTTCGCCTCACCTGTGTTGGTATTTATGAGAAAGTGTTTGTGTGGTTTAAGATTTATGTGTACAAGAAATAACTGAAATAGGAAATAAAGTCAATAATTAAAGTCGGCGAGCGCTTCATAACGAAAGTCAGTTCATTTTTTTCAGGCCAGTAGTGATGCCGTCCTGGAGGTGCGCGACGCGTCGCTTCGCGTGGCGGCAGCTGTCTGGAAGGTTATGGGGGGAAAAGGCTGTCAGAAACCATTCGGGCCAATGCTGCAAGACGAGTTGAAGAAAAAAGGTCAGTTATCTACTTTCATTGTTTTGAATATTGTATCAGACATTGCGGTTTGAGTGTAGTACACTATTATTTGATTCATCTGTTTTGTAGCAGTATTTGATTGTTGTGTCCTGCGCATTCTGTGCATTCTGCACAACATGTTTGCCTATATTGGTTCTTCAGTTGAATGAATCGAAACAAAAAGGATAAATCATGATGAACTAGTGTATGTGTGAAACGGTTGTCTAACGGAAGATATTTTTGACATGTTCATTTACAGATTATTCCCATTGTCGAGAAGTTCAGAAAGGAATTCGTAGAAACGGCTTCAATGGAGATGCGCCGTCTACATGCCAGATTGCCTATCGCGGAACACTGAAATTGAGGTAAATTTAACGTCACCTCCATCACACACCGTAAATAAGAAAAAAGCTCAGACAAAGTGTACAAACTAGTAGAATAAAAATACAAAAAAAACCCAAATTGGTCTGTCTCTGTTTGATATTTTTTAACAGGCAACTAGTTATCGGTTCAATGTCAAATTTCATGATTTCGGGTCAAATTTCCGAAGAAAGTCATTCAAGTTCGTTGAGGAAGGATTGTTATTCATGTGGTGTGGTTCATTCAAACCATGTGCGTTGAAATACTTAAAGATGTGAAAAATGTCTCAAACGGTTATTTTGGGCCAATTCTATACGTATTCGGGTTTTTAGGTAACTTTGCCGGTTTTTGGTAACCCTTTTTTAGGTTACCGATAGGTAACCGGTAAGTAACTAAAACTAAATTCAGGTTACCGTGTCCTTTTGCATTTTTGCAGCGTGCCCTTTTGCAGCGTGCGCCGGTCCGTCAAGGGACTCGTGTTCAAGCCGCCAAACCAGTGTCATCTTCCGGTGTGAAAGTTGCCAGACGTCCCCCATCCCCAGGTCTGCCCCTTGTTCGTCCTCGCCAAGTCGCCTCATCTACTCGACGCAATATTGCCGGTGCTTCCGGTGAGATTTTGTTTTGGCCTTCAATTTGCTGCTTGTTGGATCAAACGGTTGTTTCCATTTACATGTATTCCCTCGACCTAGTTCATATATGGAGGGACATTGCGCGCTCTTCCCAGCCATTTGGCCACAATCATTCTTAGCCAATTTATTCTGCCAATTCTACGATGTTTCCTTCTTTTCTGCAATATTGGCTTTGGAAAAAGTAAATTTCTGGGGGGGGGGGGGATTTCGAGTGGATGTCGCAATCCTATTGTAAATCTTTCTTCAGGTCCTACTACCATTGCTGCTACAACTACTATTGCTGCTCCACGTTTATTGGTCAAAAAAGTACGTTGTTCCGCTTTTCAACGACGTTGACACTGGTATTAGGTTAAGACATTTTATGGACATAGAGATGTGGTTTCCACCTGATGCACGACATTATTCACGAATTTCAAGCAGAAATCAACGCTGCTATATATCAAACTACCAGTACATCAATAATAACGGAACCAGCAATATTCATTAAGTTGCACGTCAATGTGGATATCAACATTCAACAGCTTTAGAAACTAATATAGTTTGTGAGTTTGATTGATTTCCTCATGGTTTCGAACCAATAAAATGTAGTCTTGTTTGCAGGCTACCGCCACCGTCATCGGTCAAGATATAAATGTTCGTTCTCGCGCTGCTGTCAAGTCCCAACCTCGCTGGCAGTAATAGATAGATGTTTTTATTAAAATAGTGTGTATTTGATAAAAAGTGTTAAAAACCACTGTTTTGTTTTCGAAATCAATAACCACGGAACGTAAGTTTGATAACCTAGTACATCGGACTGGTTTTCTGGATTTTCATATTGGCTCTGAGAAATAGTTATTCGAAGTCATCTTGGAAATATGGCAATGAGTGCCAGTGTGAATAGAACGATAGATACGTTTCTTGCGTCCGAAGTATATACATGAACAAAGCAAAAATTGAGTGTTTTCTTGTAATGCATGCTCATCCAAAGAATGGTGTTATGTTTTGCTGTTTTCTCAGTTTGATCTCGTCGCGTTTTGGTCGAACTCAAAAAAAGAAAAATAGAGGCATGTGCAGTAGGGATCGAACCACAACAACGGTCAATTACCTAGTAAATTAGGATAGTTATTCGAGTTTTTGAAATCGTGTTTCGAGTTACACTTCGAGTTTTAAAACTTTGTCTGTGCAGGCTTAAGCCACACAGTTGCGTTTCTCAATAGTGAAGGATAGATATATGACGGTGCAAACTAAAAATTTGGCAAAATGAAAGTTTATTTACTAAAACTGCGTTTTAAAGGCTTTGTAAAAAGCGAGAAAGAAGTTTGAAGCCGGAAAATGCACGGGAAAGAAGTCTGAGCATTTATTTGACGTTGGAAAAAGTGATATCCTATGACATTGCACAATAATGAAGAAAAAAACTGATTGGAATGAATAATAGACACACTATAAACGATAATGTGAGAAGTCCGCTTTTGGATGATCCAGTAATGGGCTTCAGGAAAAACCGTGAAGAAACATCGGGCTTTTTGAAGGCCGATAGAAAAACTTAGGCCGAGCCCATTTTTGGATCATCCCAAAACCGGCCATTGGAAAAAAATATTGCAACAACCATGTGTAAAACACCGCTAACATACATACAAGCATGAATCAAAGTGTATAACACAGCACTGAGACATTGTACACCTCGGTGATTAAAAAAGTGAAAATAGTACTATTCACGAAATCGGTAGTTACTGCAATGTGTACACATACTGCACACAATTATAATATTACAGAAAACATGTATATCCACAACTGCATAACTACCGAAATTGTGTAAACCTTAACCAAACGATTTTCAGCGGATAGCAAAAACAACAACATTTCTCTTAGTTACACAGGGTTCAAAAACCTAGAACAAACGACATCGACTGTAAGTTAGAACTTTCCCAACAAATGAGCAAAAACGAGAACGAGTCAAAGTAATTTTTTTCTGTCTATTTGGACAAGTTTACTACGGTATGAACACAACGAGAATCGACGTATATATCCTGATTCTGAGTCACTAATTACCAACGTACGCTTATAAAAAGTCACTAGCGATCATACACTACCAAGTTCATATAAACTTCATATAAAATCAGCCTTTAATACGCGAGTATATGTGAAAATCGCAGTTTTAAAGGGGTCGCGAGATTTTAGAACCAATGAGAGACCCTTGGCGGTGTATGATAGCGATGACACGGTAGTATAGTACACTTTGTGAGCTATAGGTGCCAAACTGTCTAAAAATTGATAGAAAACATAGCTAGCTCACTGCATTTTTATCGAATAGAGAGTTTTACTGGTCATCTAGCATCGATCTTCAAAAATAGGTGGAATTCATCCTTGGTGGGATTTGGGATATAGAATGGGAACGAAACAAAAATGAACGAAACAAAAATAACACAAATATGTTAATCAACCTGAATTTTATCCTTTTTGCATTTGCATCACCAGCGGCCAACTATTCGTGACGGTAAGAGGCGTCCGGAAGGGAAACATATCATCGATGACACTGAAAGTGTCTATTGAAAACCGAGAAAACAATCACAATGAAATTATTAGAAAAACATCAGAAATCTCCGTGCTCCGTCTTGAATAAAAGCGCGGGAGATCTCCTATTTCTTTAACAAGAGGCGCGAGTAAATATGAGGCACTAGTTTCCAGCGAATTTTTTGTTATCTCTTTTTCCCAGCCCAGCGAAAGTACAGGATCTGGATTCAATTTTTGAATGATTTTGGCAAAAATAGACTGCGTTTTTCTTAATTTATGACAATTTCGTTCACTTACACTTGCAACTTCATATGGAACCTAAGCGAAATGTAGAATAGGCGGATAAGCGCGAAAAAACTATTTTAAACTCTACAGGCATTTCCCAAAAAAGGTTACGTATTCATGGAATGTGTCATGAGATAAAACAAATATTATAGAAAAATCACTAACCGAACACATATCGCTTCGGCCGACCGATTGTCATATTCTCCATGCGTTTGCAAAAATGGAGCAGGGCACTTCACCAATCTGACCTGTAATCAAAACACAATGATGAGAGTCATGAGAGCAAAGCACAAAAATACACGATAATGTCATAAAGTTCCTGACTAAAAATAAGTTAATAAGTTTACCAGTAATGAGTTAGTTCTATTTTTGAATGAGTTTTCCCCGGTGCCCCGTCGTCCGTCCTAGTATGGTGCAAAAAGTAATTGACTAAACACAAGGAATACTGTACGGAAAGAGACATTGCATGCGTGAACATGTGTTTTTATTACTATTTTTAGGTTAAAAGTGTGACTACTGTATCGTCCACTATTCGAGTACTATCACGCTTAACTGCGCATAAGCGTGATAGTACTCGAATAGTGGACGATACAGTAGTCACATTTCGCGTGTACTAGTCTTCTTTCGATTTGATTTTCTATTTTCACCGTTAGTCGTTTAGTAACCAATTTCACGGTCAGTCTGTTTGAAAGCAGATTTTATGTTATCAGTAACCACCCACACAATTAGCCAATTGAATACTACTTGTAACGTTTAGGGTACCAGTTTAGTTAGCTTTTAATTGCACCTGTAAGCTTGATCAGCCGACCGCGCGGTTAGCCGCTAGATGTACCAGTCACCATGTTATTGTTGTTAGTCTGGTTATAGTATTGTTTGTTTCACGACCCTTGGTGAGTGTAACTAGTTTCACACCTGCCTTCGGTTCTGGTCTTTTACTATTTATCTGTTGAGATTGAAAGAGACCGGAATCAATTTTAAGTTTTGAAACGCTGCCAGACGCGCTGCGTGTCGCGCAGTAACTGGTAGTAGTTTGATACCGTCCGTAACGTTCTGATCTACAATTGTAATATATCGATATCAAACTACAAATGCGATTTGTTTACCTCAGACACCAGTAAGATGACTATTTTAGGAAAAGAAACATGTGGTAAGATTTGAAAATCCAGAACAATTCATGCTTTCGCATGAAAATTACAGTTTTTCTCGGTATTGGTAGAAAGTAAACCTTTTCTTCTAAATCATTTGCCCTGGAAATTACGACAAAATTTGGAAATTCCGCGCTGCGCCCGATGGCCTCAATCTCAACATTTGCCATCACTGATGAGAACTTCACCTGCTCACTTCCCACCCAGTTTTGTAGTTTTTTCATCCAGATAATAACCGGCTTTCCACGCAATTTTTCGCCTCACCTGTGTTGGTATTTATGAGAAAGTGTTTGTGTGGTTTAAGATTTATGTGTACAAGAAATAACTGAAATAGGAAATAAAGTCAATAATTAAAGTCGGCGAGCGCTTCATAACGAAAGTCAGTTCATTTTTTTCAGGCCAGTAGTGATGCCGTCCTGGAGGTGCGCGACGCGTCGCTTCGCGTGGCGGCAGCTGTCTGGAAGGTTATGGGGGGAAAAGGCTGTCAGAAACCATTCGGGCCAATGCTGCAAGACGAGTTGAAGAAAAAAGGTCAGTTATCTACTTTCATTGTTTTGAATATTGTATCAGACATTGCGGTTTGAGTGTAGTACACTATTATTTGATTCATCTGTTTTGTAGCAGTATTTGATTGTTGTGTCCTGCGCATTCTGTGCATTCTGCACAACATGTTTGCCTATATTGGTTCTTCAGTTGAATGAATCGAAACAAAAAGGATAAATCATGATGAACTAGTGTATGTGTGAAACGGTTGTCTAACGGAAGATATTTTTGACATGTTCATTTACAGATTATTCCCATTGTCGAGAAGTTCAGAAAGGAATTCGTAGAAACGGCTTCAATGGAGATGCGCCGTCTACATGCCAGATTGCCTATCGCGGAACACTGAAATTGAGGTAAATTTAACGTCACCTCCATCACACACCGTAAATAAGAAAAAAGCTCAGACAAAGTGTACAAACTAGTAGAATAAAAATACAAAAAAAACCCAAATTGGTCTGTCTCTGTTTGATATTTTTTAACAGGCAACTAGTTATCGGTTCAATGTCAAATTTCATGATTTCGGGTCAAATTTCCGAAGAAAGTCATTCAAGTTCGTTGAGGAAGGATTGTTATTCATGTGGTGTGGTTCATTCAAACCATGTGCGTTGAAATACTTAAAGATGTGAAAAATGTCTCAAACGGTTATTTTGGGCCAATTCTATACGTATTCGGGTTTTTAGGTAACTTTGCCGGTTTTTGGTAACCCTTTTTTAGGTTACCGATAGGTAACCGGTAAGTAACTAAAACTAAATTCAGGTTACCGTGTCCTTTTGCATTTTTGCAGCGTGCCCTTTTGCAGCGTGCGCCGGTCCGTCAAGGGACTCGTGTTCAAGCCGCCAAACCAGTGTCATCTTCCGGTGTGAAAGTTGCCAGACGTCCCCCATCCCCAGGTCTGCCCCTTGTTCGTCCTCGCCAAGTCGCCTCATCTACTCGACGCAATATTGCCGGTGCTTCCGGTGAGATTTTGTTTTGGCCTTCAATTTGCTGCTTGTTGGATCAAACGGTTGTTTCCATTTACATGTATTCCCTCGACCTAGTTCATATATGGAGGGACATTGCGCGCTCTTCCCAGCCATTTGGCCACAATCATTCTTAGCCAATTTATTCTGCCAATTCTACGATGTTTCCTTCTTTTCTGCAATATTGGCTTTGGAAAAAGTAAATTTCTGGGGGGGGGGGGGGGGATTTCGAGTGGATGTCGCAATCCTATTGTAAATCTTTCTTCAGGTCCTACTACCATTGCTGCTACAACTACTATTGCTGCTCCACGTTTATTGGTCAAAAAAGTACGTTGTTCCGCTTTTCAACGACGTTGACACTGGTATTAGGTTAAGACATTTTATGGACATAGAGATGTGGTTTCCACCTGATGCACGACATTATTCACGAATTTCAAGCAGAAATCAACGCTGCTATATATCAAACTACCAGTACATCAATAATAACGGAACCAGCAATATTCATTAAGTTGCACGTCAATGTGGATATCAACATTCAACAGCTTTAGAAACTAATATAGTTTGTGAGTTTGATTGATTTCCTCATGGTTTCGAACCAATAAAATGTAGTCTTGTTTGCAGGCTACCGCCACCGTCATCGGTCAAGATATAAATGTTCGTTCTCGCGCTGCTGTCAAGTCCCAACCTCGCTGGCAGTAATAGATAGATGTTTTTATTAAAATAGTGTGTATTTGATAAAAAGTGTTAAAAACCACTGTTTTGTTTTCGAAATCAATAACCACGGAACGTAAGTTTGATAACCTAGTACATCGGACTGGTTTTCTGGATTTTCATATTGGCTCTGAGAAATAGTTATTCGAAGTCATCTTGGAAATATGGCAATGAGTGCCAGTGTGAATAGAACGATAGATACGTTTCTTGCGTCCGAAGTATATACATGAACAAAGCAAAAATTGAGTGTTTTCTTGTAATGCATGCTCATCCAAAGAATGGTGTTATGTTTTGCTGTTTTCTCAGTTTGATCTCGTCGCGTTTTGGTCGAACTCAAAAAAAGAAAAATAGAGGCATGTGCAGTAGGGATCGAACCACAACAACGGTCAATTACCTAGTAAATTAGGATAGTTATTCGAGTTTTTGAAATCGTGTTTCGAGTTACACTTCGAGTTTTAAAACTTTGTCTGTGCAGGCTTAAGCCACACAGTTGCGTTTCTCAATAGTGAAGGATAGATATATGACGGTGCAAACTAAAAATTTGGCAAAATGAAAGTTTATTTACTAAAACTGCGTTTTAAAGGCTTTGTAAAAAGCGAGAAAGAAGTTTGAAGCCGGAAAATGCACGGGAAAGAAGTCTGAGCATTTATTTGACGTTGGAAAAAGTGATATCCTATGACATTGCACAATAATGAAGAAAAAAACTGATTGGAATGAATAATAGACACACTATAAACGATAATGTGAGAAGTCCGCTTTTGGATGATCCAGTAATGGGCTTCAGGAAAAACCGTGAAGAAACATCGGGCTTTTTGAAGGCCGATAGAAAAACTTAGGCCGAGCCCATTTTTGGATCATCCCAAAACCGGCCATTGGAAAAAAATATTGCAACAACCATGTGTAAAACACCGCTAACATACATACAAGCATGAATCAAAGTGTATAACACAGCACTGAGACATTGTACACCTCGGTGATTAAAAAAGTGAAAATAGTACTATTCACGAAATCGGTAGTTACTGCAATGTGTACACATACTGCACACAATTATAATATTACAGAAAACATGTATATCCACAACTGCATAACTACCGAAATTGTGTAAACCTTAACCAAACGATTTTCAGCGGATAGCAAAAACAACAACATTTCTCTTAGTTACACAGGGTTCAAAAACCTAGAACAAACGACATCGACTGTAAGTTAGAACTTTCCCAACAAATGAGCAAAAACGAGAACGAGTCAAAGTAATTTTTTTCTGTCTATTTGGACAAGTTTACTACGGTATGAACACAACGAGAATCGACGTATATATCCTGATTCTGAGTCACTAATTACCAACGTACGCTTATAAAAAGTCACTAGCGATCATACACTACCAAGTTCATATAAACTTCATATAAAATCAGCCTTTAATACGCGAGTATATGTGAAAATCGCAGTTTTAAAGGGGTCGCGAGATTTTAGAACCAATGAGAGACCCTTGGCGGTGTATGATAGCGATGACACGGTAGTATAGTACACTTTGTGAGCTATAGGTGCCAAACTGTCTAAAAATTGATAGAAAACATAGCTAGCTCACTGCATTTTTATCGAATAGAGAGTTTTACTGGTCATCTAGCATCGATCTTCAAAAATAGGTGGAATTCATCCTTGGTGGGATTTGGGATATAGAATGGGAACGAAACAAAAATGAACGAAACAAAAATAACACAAATATGTTAATCAACCTGAATTTTATCCTTTTTGCATTTGCATCACCAGCGGCCAACTATTCGTGACGGTAAGAGGCGTCCGGAAGGGAAACATATCATCGATGACACTGAAAGTGTCTATTGAAAACCGAGAAAACAATCACAATGAAATTATTAGAAAAACATCAGAAATCTCCGTGCTCCGTCTTGAATAAAAGCGCGGGAGATCTCCTATTTCTTTAACAAGAGGCGCGAGTAAATATGAGGCACTAGTTTCCAGCGAATTTTTTGTTATCTCTTTTTCCCAGCCCAGCGAAAGTACAGGATCTGGATTCAATTTTTGAATGATTTTGGCAAAAATAGACTGCGTTTTTCTTAATTTATGACAATTTCGTTCACTTACACTTGCAACTTCATATGGAACCTAAGCGAAATGTAGAATAGGCGGATAAGCGCGAAAAAACTATTTTAAACTCTACAGGCATTTCCCAAAAAAGGTTACGTATTCATGGAATGTGTCATGAGATAAAACAAATATTATAGAAAAATCACTAACCGAACACATATCGCTTCGGCCGACCGATTGTCATATTCTCCATGCGTTTGCAAAAATGGAGCAGGGCACTTCACCAATCTGACCTGTAATCAAAACACAATGATGAGAGTCATGAGAGCAAAGCACAAAAATACACGATAATGTCATAAAGTTCCTGACTAAAAATAAGTTAATAAGTTTACCAGTAATGAGTTAGTTCTATTTTTGAATGAGTTTTCCCCGGTGCCCCGTCGTCCGTCCTAGTATGGTGCAAAAAGTAATTGACTAAACACAAGGAATACTGTACGGAAAGAGACATTGCATGCGTGAACATGTGTTTTTATTACTATTTTTAGGTTAAAAGAGCAAAAATAGAAATACACTATAACAAAAAGTTAAAAAAAAAGGCATACACCGTAAAATTTAAAAAATATCTGGTGGCTGACGTGAGGTCTAAAATTGAGTACGCAGGAGGGAACCACTCATTTTCGAGCGCACGGCGAGCATTTTTTTAAATTTTCAAAATAATTTTAATTGTTTTCTTCATTTTTATTTCTTGTTTCATGGTAATTCACTTTATTGTTTCGAATATAAGGTGCTGAAGTTTAGATAATTCGGTGTTTTCAGGCATGAATTGCTCAGAAGGAAGCTATATAAAGGTTCTCAGGAACAAACGAGCGAAAGATTTTTCTATTGCGGTGAGTTTTTCGATATTGGCTTCCGATTCCGTCTTGAAACTGAGCTCTTTATCATATTACTAGCGACGTTGTTTACACAATGAGTTTTCGCCTTCTGATCGCTCACCTTTCTCATTTTAATTTGTTACGTCGTTTTTGGAACCCGATATTGCTGGAGGTTTTTAACAATCAATTTAGATCATCGAGTAATTGAAATAATTGAGAGTAATTGCTATGTTTCTGTAAACGCTTCATTTGAAAATTGGACCGTATAGCTTTCTGATTGTTTGAACAAAATTTGAGATGTAATCACATTCCAAATATCGACTTACGTTTTGTGTGCATTAATATCTGATTCTTCCCATGAAACTCAGTGGCATACCGGAAAACGTACTCATCATCTCATCAGCTCAGTTTGCCAACGTAGAACTGTAGCGGGCGTATTCCCACCCTCCGGTCTTTTCCAAACTATGCGTCATTTTTTCTTTCTGTTTCAGGCAGCGAACGTTCTCGGATCATTCGATCAGAGCAGAAGCAGAATAAGGGCTTTTCGTCAGCCAGAAACCCACAAAATTCTACGGCTACGCATCTTAGTGACAGGTTTTCATAGTTTACACATTTTCTCCTATTTTGAAGTTCAATCTCACTTAATTTCCAAAGATTTCTTATTGTTGCTCGTATTAATAGTCTTTTAAAGCACACTTCTGAGCATGCACCAGTAAGATTGTCCGGGTAGCCACAAAAATCCGAAATACCGCCTACTTTTCGGCCGAATTCGGCAAAAATTGGCCCATTTTTGATGCAAAATTATAAAATTTCACCTTTTAAACGCTAAAAACGGACAACTTTGTGTCGAATAGTCGAACCTTACTGGTGTGTGCTTCTGAGCCCCCCCCCCACGCTTTGATAGATAAGTTGGGTTTGAACTTCAGAACTTTTTGGAAATGTTTGTTCTCAGATTTAAGTGTTTCTTGACATGTTCTAGTGTTCGATATATAAGAATTGGTTAGAATTTGAATTGTGTTCAACTTGAGACTTGTTAAATATAGTTATTTACCGAAAATGTCTAGGAAAATGACGTTCTAGTGTTGATCTTGACCCGATTCTGATCTACTAACGCGTTTCTGGTGTTTTACACGTTTTCATAACTGAGAATTTTGTAAAAACGGTCATGTCATTATGTTCGATAGATCTTATATGTAACTAAAGTTTTCTGTTTCTCTCGTTCCGCAGTTACATGTGAAAAATTACCAGTTTTCTACATTGAACTACTCGCCTAAATTTGGATCATCCAAAAATGGGCTGCGCCCGTTTCTGTGGTGCGGCCCCAAGAAGGCCGCTTATTTTTCTCGGCTTCTCATCTATGTCTATATTTTGATCCATTCAATGCCTATTTTCGGATGATCCAATAATGGTCCATTTATTGTTTTTCTCTGTTATACCTGTTTTACAATGGAATGAATGAATTGATGTCAATTATCCCTCCTGTAAAATGGAATTGAATGTTGTGACACGAATTGAAGTGAAACTTACAGAATTAAACACGGTTTGGTAAAAAACCTAATTTTCATCAATACAACAAATTTTGATGCATTTTGCCAAATTTTTAGTTTGCACCGTCTTATATCATACTTCAATTTCCACTTCAGTTGTTTGAAACCATTCGGTAGACAAACAAAAAGTAAATTTACTGCAAATTGAATAGTTACGAATGTTAACTTTTCCAATACCATTCGTTTCAAAATTTCAGCATCATTGCTCACAGAAACGATGACAAACCAACCACCGACATAGGAATGACCTCAGACATTGTCCATCCTGTTCTAAAATGTCGCCCTTCCATGGGGAATTGCGTTCGTACGAGGTTAAAGGGTATGACAGACGAATAGTTTTCGAGATTTTTAAACTATACATAGCTGACAGGAATAGAGAGGATAATTGTACCTGCAATGTAGGTCTCTTTCAAATCTACGCGAAACAACTCTTGTATTTGATTCTCATTCCCTGTCCTCGTAACGCAGCGACGTGAATAAATAAATATGAAAATATGAAATATCCCTATTACAACGGGGATTTTATTAAGTTTGCCTTGAAAGCATTAATTGGCTATGATGTAGAAGTCTCAGTCTCACAAGCTCAAAGCATGACGATTATGTGCTCCATCCCAGCCCTTCAGTTTTTAAACTGCAATACTTTTTTCAATTGCAGTTCGAAAGATCATTGACACCAAATTGAAGAGAGGCGGACCCTTCGAGTTTTGGAAAACACTTCACCTCCTCACTTCAACAAAACAAAACACTTCACTTTCAAAACGTCACACTCTGATGTTTGTCACAATTTGAATGGTATTGGAATGTGGCCATAGTTTCTAAACTAACACATGAGTCAAGCGATGTCTTTGATAATAATTAAAAATACAAACGCTTAAAAAGGAAATTATTTTTATTCGAGAAATTATCATAGAACACTTCATTGTTTACGGCAAACTACAAAACACATTGAACACCATCCTAAACCGTGATATGAAAAGAGAACACATAAAGTACTTGAAAAAATACTTGATCAGTAAAAGTCACAGCATTCGAGTATCAAAAAAACTGGAATGATGCTAAAGAAAAAAGAATGCATGAAAATCTGCTAGGAAAGCTGTGAGATCCCAAACCTAGTCAACTTCGAGCTAGACAATCGAAAGGACAAGAAACTAGAAACCTATGATAGAAACCCTATGGGACAGATTCAGAAATGTGTTAACTTGTGGTTAAAGATAGTCCGGCAGGATTTTAATTTTATTCATCTTGATCTAGCCGTATATGCGGAACTCGAGTTGAACAAGCGAAAAATGCTCGGATACCGTGCTCGTCTCTCTAGCAAATGGAGAAACAAACTCCTGCAGCACGTGAATTGTATGAATGTATCTGCCAGAGAACCTTCAATTACAAATATTTAGTCAGACAAATCCCGCGATTTTCGCAGAAGAACCATCACCACATCCAGCGGGAGCTGAGAGTTTCTGTAGATGTCAGAAACAAACAGTTCATCAAAGTCCTCTGGGCTGATGAACTGAGAAAAACACCATTCCTGAAACATAAAACGTAATGAAAAAGCTGTTTTCGTGCTCCTATTTTCAGTCACATGTAGTTTTCTCAGTGTCAGGGGGGGCCAAGTTCTGAAGCGTAAGAGTTGAAAACAGGCTACTTTAGTCTCCGACATACATATTATCTACTCAGATCACCGACGAAAAAGGTTACTAAGAGCAATCAGTTACCAAAAACAGGCGTTTTGCGAAAATGGCCAGACAAACTGCCCAAAATTTCTATTGGCACGCTGCCAAAATCTGATCTGAGAAAATAGAATAAATAAAAGCTGACCTGGAGTTCTCTCATTGTGTACCGAGAAGACCAGTACAACATGGTCGTCACGTCAAAACCTGATTCTCCAGACAACAGAAACTTCTCGCAGTCCTTTAAAACAGTCTCGAACCGGAATCGATCAGCCAGTTCCAGAATATAGTCAATGTTCGTATCTAAAAGTTACATAATATAGGAAATGATCTAATCGTCGTTGTAGTTTGATCTCTTCGAAGGCCATAGTTTTTAAACTCAAACGGTATAACAAGGGGATGAAACCTATTACAACGAGTATTTGCGTAGAATTTGGATGACGTTGTTCTATTCATACTGTTCATAATGTATAAAACTGTCTGTAAAACTACAGTATTTCTGTCGGCCATTCCTTGATCTCTTCGCACCAATCTAGAAAAGAGTAGCTCCCTTGAAAACCATGCCTGTGATTTCGTGCTTTGACGGATAGACAATTTGCATCAGCTCAGTGAATTCAGTGGGATCAACTCCCTCGACTTCAACAATAGGAAGACCGTTCGAATCACGTGTCATATTAACATCAGACAGACGGTTCTGTGTAGCAGAGAAATATTCTGAGTGGTGGGAGAGCAGCTGAAAAATAAACTATCAGCCAAACGACCAAAAAGACCATTTAACTCAAAAAGAAAAATCCGGGGTGGGGGGGGGGTCACAAGAATGTACGTAAATCACGGCAAATATTTCCGAAATATGTGCAAATTATGCTTGAACAAGTGAACAATTACTAGACCCGTTGGTAACTATTGATGAACATTGCCATCAAATGGATAAAACATTGACCGGGAGCGTGAAGTTTTATCAAGGTTCTAGGATGTGAATACAATAAAGTCACCCCAACAAACGATATAGGGTCTCTTTCCTCCAAAGGGAGTCTGTACCGGGTGAGATATGCTATTCTGATGTGTTTGTAGATAATGATCCGGTTCGAGAATGGGTCCAAATTCGTAAATTATAATAATTATAGAGATCAAACTACAACCATTAGTTCACTTTTTATAGAACTAATGCCACGTGTTTCGTGAATCAACTCACATTGCAGTTGACAAAAACGCTCTCTTTTCCGAACTTGAAAACGGCATCGGAGTTCCGGCTGGCCTGGGAGAAGTCGTAGGAGAAGTTACTGAGTGACCTGCAATTCAGAGTTGTGATTACAAGTGGAAAAAAGATTTAAAAAGTTTTTTATGAGCAGTTGGTTGGAGGATTAAAGTTTCCTGTTTTTCGATTAGGCTCATTTCACTGGTAATTTCAGAACAATAATGTACGTACGATAGATAACTACAATTCAGACACGTAATTAAGGGTTGAAAACAAAATTTTGTCGAGATATCGGTCAGAGGATTTGAATAGTCCGACATTTTGTGTTTTTTTGTTGTCTTATCACTTTTATTTCATATTTCATCCGTAGTTAATATTACATCAAGTTTACATCAATTACTACAAGGAATCCCAATTTAATTGCTCACCGGAAACCAGACATCTGCTTGCAGGTGAAATGGACTTCAGCCAAGACTGCCGTTTTCACAAAACCCTGCCCTTCCGGAGGCATCTCTACCAACGTCTTCCAAAATTCGTCGTTGATAGGAATACTGATTTCAGGCGCGTCCGCTGCGGTACAGGTACCCGACTTTGTGAAATCGGGCTGAAATATAGTATCTAGGTTGGAGAAAAAGTACAACACTGAAATTACTTGACGAGAATAATGCGATTCAACCTTCTATGAACATTTACTTTTTTGTTACCTTCTTATCCCTACTTAAAAGGCTTTTAAAAACGCACCTTTTACCTTTTCATAACCTTCGGTTCCTTAAAGGTTGATTCCGTTTCTTGTCAGTCTAAACTCATAATTTTCGACTTTTTTCAAGATCATACCACAACGGAAAGAAGATTACAATCCACAGAAAAACCATAAACTCACACATTTATGGTTCGGGTTGACCTGCGAGGAACAGCACACAAGAACGTCGTAGTCAAGTTTCCATTGATTACAGTGCAACTGAAAACAAAATTGGTTATAGTCGTTCTCATTTCTACTCCTACCTCTACAGTATGATCACAGAGAGGGGAGAGAGTGAGAGAGAGAGAAAGAAGAGAGAGAGGGAGGTACGGAGGGAGAGAGTGAGATTCGCTAACTCACATCATTCTGCCTATCACATCGAAGATGGAGCTGGCTCGTGGTATCACAGTTGAATTTGAGGCTCCTACAAGTTTAAATGTTTGTAAAAACTTCATAGCAAAGTCTCAGAAAACAGATATTTCTGCCATTGGTGAGCAAATTGGTGATCTAGTAAATGAGCAACCGGGTTGTAAGTTTGTTTCGATACACATCAAAAGTTTTAACCAAAAAGCAACGCGATCAACCCTTATGTGTCTACCTTTGCAGCTTTGAACACTGTTATCATGAAATGTGGACCAGTAAAATATTGTGTTTGAGAAAATCCAGGGAAAATTGTACACTTGCCCCCCCCCCCTCACTTTCAGTGGGGGGGGGGGGTGATTGTACTACGGGTCGTATTCTAACCTATTTTGGTCCAGGGGGGGGGGGGGACAATTGAACCATATACCCACAAGTATTGTCTGTAATGGGAGAAAAGAGCACAAACTGACCAGTTGAATCCAGCCCTCACGAACTCGAAAGGCTCTTTATTTCGAACGCTCAAGAATATTTCATTCTCAACACGACTCGCCACGAACGTCACGGCCAAGACGGCCTTATCACTCGGGTTCCGGATGACTCTGGCTATCTCCGGCAGATCCGGTCTGGCGACTGCTCCGGTCGGGGGCGCGGTAGTAGAAGCGACCGGAAGCACGGGGACCACACCAGCTCTTCTTCTTCTGCGAGCCATCGTTTGCTGGAAACATGGAGGATCAAACTAATAACACAGTCCCATGTGGTTGTAGTTTGATCTCGTTGATTTTTTGTCGAAAAACGTGTGTAGTTTTCTCAGTGTCAGGGGGGGGGGCCAAGTTCTGAAGCGTAAGAGTTGAAAACAGGCTACTTTAGTCTCCGACATACATATTATCTACTCAGATCACCGACGAAAAAGGTTACTAAGAGCAATCAGTTACCAAAAACAGGCGTTTTGCGAAAATGGCCAGACAAACTGCCCAAAATTTCTATTGGCACGCTGCCAAAATCTGATCTGAGAAAATAGAATAAATAAAAGCTGACCTGGAGTTCTCTCATTGTGTACCGAGAAGACCAGTACAACATGGTCGTCACGTCAAAACCTGATTCTCCAGACAACAGAAACTTCTCGCAGTCCTTTAAAACAGTCTCGAACCGGAATCGATCAGCCAGTTCCAGAATATAGTCAATGTTCGTATCTAAAAGTTACATAATATAGGAAATGATCTAATCGTCGTTGTAGTTTGATCTCTTCGAAGGCCATAGTTTTTAAACTCAAACGGTATAACAAGGGGATGAAACCTATTACAACGAGTATTTGCGTAGAATTTGGATGACGTTGTTCTATTCATACTGTTCATAATGTATAAAACTGTCTGTAAAACTACAGTATTTCTGTCGGCCATTCCTTGATCTCTTCGCACCAATCTAGAAAAGAGTAGCTCCCTTGAAAACCATGCCTGTGATTTCGTGCTTTGACGGATAGACAATTTGCATCAGCTCAGTGAATTCAGTGGGATCAACTCCCTCGACTTCAACAATAGGAAGACCGTTCGAATCACGTGTCATATTAACATCAGACAGACGGTTCTGTGTAGCAGAGAAATATTCTGAGTGGTGGGAGAGCAGCTGAAAAATAAACTATCAGCCAAACGACCAAAAAGACCATTTAACTCAAAAAGAAAAATCCGGGGTGGGGGGGGGGGTCACAAGAATGTACGTAAATCACGGCAAATATTTCCGAAATATGTGCAAATTATGCTTGAACAAGTGAACAATTACTAGACCCGTTGGTAACTATTGATGAACATTGCCATCAAATGGATAAAACATTGACCGGGAGCGTGAAGTTTCATCAAGGTTCTAGGATGTGAATACAATAAAGTCACCCCAACAAACGATATAGGGTCTCTTTCCTCCAAAGGGAGTCTGTACCGGCTGAGATATGCTATTCTGATGTGTTTGTAGATAATGATCCGGTTCGAGAATGGGTCCAAATTCGTAAATTATAATAATTATAGAGATCAAACTACAACCATTAGTTCACTTTTTATAGAACTAATGCCACGTGTTTCGTGAATCAACTCACATTGCAGTTGACAAAAACGCTCTCTTTTCCGAACTTGAAAACGGCATCGGAGTTCCGGCTGGCCTGGGAGAAGTCGTAGGAGAAGTTACTGAGTGACCTGCAATTCAGAGTTGTGATTACAAGTGGAAAAAAGATTTAAAAAGTTTTTTATGAGCAGTTGGTTGGAGGATTAAAGTTTCCTGTTTTTCGATTAGGCTCATTTCACTGGTAATTTCAGAACAATAATGTACGTACGATAGATAACTACAATTCAGACACGTAATTAAGGGTTGAAAACAAAATTTTGTCGAGATATCGGTCAGAGGATTTGAATAGTCCGACATTTTGTGTTTTTTTGTTGTCTTATCACTTTTATTTCATATTTCATCCGTAGTTAATATTACATCAAGTTTACATCAATTACTACAAGGAATCCCAATTTAATTGCTCACCGGAAACCAGACATCTGCTTGCAGGTGAAATGGACTTCAGCCAAGACTGCCGTTTTCACAAAACCCTGCCCTTCCGGAGGCATCTCTACCAACGTCTTCCAAAATTCGTCGTTGATAGGAATACTGATTTCAGGCGCGTCCGCTGCGGTACAGGTACCCGACTTTGTGAAATCGGGCTGAAATATAGTATCTAGGTTGGAGAAAAAGTACAACACTGAAATTACTTGACGAGAATAATGCGATTCAACCTTCTATGAACATTTACTTTTTTGTTACCTTCTTATCCCTACTTAAAAGGCTTTTAAAAACGCACCTTTTACCTTTTCATAACCTTCGGTTCCTTAAAGGTTGATTCCGTTTCTTGTCAGTCTAAACTCATAATTTTCGACTTTTTTCAAGATCATACCACAACGGAAAGAAGATTACAATCCACAGAAAAACCATAAACTCACACATTTATGGTTCGGGTTGACCTGCGAGGAACAGCACACAAGAACGTCGTAGTCAAGTTTCCATTGATTACAGTGCAACTGAAAACAAAATTGGTTATAGTCGTTCTCATTTCTACTCCTACCTCTACAGTATGATCACAGAGAGGGGAGAGAGTGAGAGAGAGAGAGAAAGAAGAGAGAGAGGGAGGTACGGAGGGAGAGAGTGAGATTCGCTAACTCACATCATTCTGCCTATCACATCGAAGATGGAGCTGGCTCGTGGTATCACAGTTGAATTTGAGGCTCCTACAAGTTTAAATGTTTGTAAAAACTTCATAGCAAAGTCTCAGAAAACAGATATTTCTGCCATTGGTGAGCAAATTGGTGATCTAGTAAATGAGCAACCGGGTTGTAAGTTTGTTTCGATACACATCAAAAGTTTTAACCAAAAAGCAACGCGATCAACCCTTATGTGTCTACCTTTGCAGCTTTGAACACTGTTATCATGAAATGTGGACCAGTAAAATATTGTGTTTGAGAAAATCCAGGGAAAATTGTACACTTGCCCCCCCCCCTCACTTTCAGTGGGGGGGGGGGGTGATTGTACTACGGGTCGTATTCTAACCTATTTTGGTCCAGGGGGGGGGGACAATTGAACCATATACCCACAAGTATTGTCTGTAATGGGAGAAAAGAGCACAAACTGACCAGTTGAATCCAGCCCTCACGAACTCGAAAGGCTCTTTATTTCGAACGCTCAAGAATATTTCATTCTCAACACGACTCGCCACGAACGTCACGGCCAAGACGGCCTTATCACTCGGGTTCCGGATGACTCTGGCTATCTCCGGCAGATCCGGTCTGGCGACTGCTCCGGTCGGGGGCGCGGTAGTAGAAGCGACCGGAAGCACGGGGACCACACCAGCTCTTCTTCTTCTGCGAGCCATCGTTTGCTGGAAACAGTTCACATGGAGGATCAAACTAGCAACACAGTCCCATGTGGTTGTAGTTTTTGTAGTTGTAGTTTGATCTCGTTGATTTTTCGTCGAAAAACGTAAATTAAGGTTGTGTCAGTCCTAAAATTACGGATCAGCTCTAGTCATCCTCTGAATCACGTCATCCATTCAGACACAAGTTAAAGCAGGACGCTGATGTGGACCAATCCTGTGTCAACGGTCCTTTAAACTGTAAATGAAAAATGTTTTACAGTTCGAAGGACTGAATCGTTGGGCTTGAATCACATATCGTCCTTCTTCAAGAATGTTGACACTGTTCACTGGTAATTATAAATACTGGAGAACGGTTGGAACGAGATGAGTGGATGACGATTAAGCTTAAAGAAGGACGATTATGTGGTCCAATCGCAACGCTTCAGTCCTTTAAACCGCAATATATTTTTCAATTGCAGTTTAAAGGACCGATGTCACGGGATTGGTCCACATAATCGTCCTTCTTTAAACACATTCAGCAGCTGTTTCCTATTGAAAACTGAATGAATGGACTTTCTCCAAGTTTTCACAACCACAGTTTGTTTATATAAACTATCTATTCAGACACTTTGAACCGCATGGTGATGTTCTAACTTGAGTTATGAGCTGTTGCCTAATGCGTTCCAGCTTAATCGTCACCCACTCACGAGATTGCCAATAAACAAAGTGTTCGAACGAATATACTGTCACTAGGGGGAGATTCAGGATATGAAAATAGTTATGAGAACAGAAAGTTGTATTGATAATGGTTATCGACGATGTTAAGTTTGTCAGAGAACGAAGGACAGAACGAGAACACCAACTGACCGTCGGCCAACAAAAACTCGAGAGAAATGGCATTGCTTTCACTTGACTGAATTTCGAACTGGAAAACTGGCAAACGCGTTAACACGTGGGCAGACGGGTGTAACACACGTTAAAGAACGTTTGTTAACTCTAGTGAGACAGCCAGTGAAAGTACATGTATAGTTCTCAAGGTTCCCTTTGAGAGTTTGACAGCTAGCCAATAATCGTCCAGGTTGTATATGTTCAAAAAATAGCAAACCTATTTTGGCGGTTCTCCGGTTTTATAACAATATGTAAATCGGACTGGTTTTTTAGAATTTACATGTTGGCTCTGAGAAATAGTTATTCTGAATCATACATTCAAATGGCGTTGTTTAAGTTACAAAATACCGTTTGTGTAAGTTACTCGCTCCTTCGCTACTTACACGGCTATTTGAGCTCACAAATCACGGCCACGTTGCCGGACTTTCCTATGTTATAGTGGCCTCTAGTTTTATGGCGATTATCCAATCGACAGTTATTTGAGAAATAATTCGATTCTCATACATAGGGAATTCGGTTGATTGTGTAATCCGTCACCAATCGCGCGGAGCGCGAAGCGCTCTGCGTGAGTTGTCTTTGGTTTGGCCATTGCGGACTCGTTTTTTCCTTTTAATTAACAAAAAGCTTCAAATATAATTGTTTTTTGAAAACTAAAAGGAGAGAACGTTAGAGAATCACGAATTGAACATTGTGTGAAAATTTCAGCCAAATCGGATTATTTTCGCCTGAGTTATGGTTTCGTGTCGTTGTTGAAAAGTTCCGCCGTAATTCGTCCCTCCTCCCTCCTCCCTCCTCCCTCCTCCCTCGTCCCTCACGGAATTCTGTCCGCATCGTAGTGGAAAAACTACTGAACCAATTTGGCTGAAATTTGGAACATCTATTTTATGGCAAAAGTTAGCTCGTCGCGCCAAGTATGAAATGTATATGTAATCTCTGGCGCCGGGCGCGGGCGCCAATAGGCGCCAAAAACGACTATTGGAAAAACTATCGAACCGATTTAGCTGAAATTTGAAACATGAGTTCCAATGCAAAATTTAGCATGTCGCGCCAAATATGAGATGTATAGCTCCTCATTGGCGCCGGGCGCGGGCGCCAATAGGCGCCAAAAACCACTATTGGAAAAACTACCGAACCGATTTAGCTGAAATTTGGAACATGAGTTATAATGCAGAAGTTAGCCCGTCGCGCCAAATATGAGATAAATACATCATCATTGGCGTCCGGCGCTGGCGCCAATAGGCGCCAAAAACGGCAAAACACTATTTATCATCAACTAAAATGTTGAACACTAATAGAAATTGAATAATTTGGTAAAAAGTGTGAAAGTCTTTTTCCAAAACTGAAATTTTTCTTCTGGCGCTCGAACCAGGCGCCAGATGGCGCCAAAACCCAAACTCACGACAGCGTCAATGGAATCGTCTGAAATTCGGTACACTAAATAACTATCACATGGCAAGTAAGATGCTCAATCTGAAAATCAAAAAAAGTTCTGTTGGCATTGTGCGCTGGCGCCAATTGGCGCCAAAGTGGGAAAAATATCAGTTATCGTCAATCAAACTGTTTCAAGTTAACAGATATTGAATATTCCAATGTGAAATATAGATCCACAAATTCAAAACCGAATTTTATCTTCTGGCTCGGAACAGACGCCAAATGGCGCCAAAACAAAAACACACGAACTGACAATTGAATAGTTTGAATATAGCTCCAATCAGTAATTGACACATGTAGTGTGTACTGGTAGCTCAAAAACCTAGAAAATTTCGTTTCGTTCTGGCGCCAGACATGTGTGCCAATTGGCGCTGGAACGAAAAACAAGAAAGTTTCAACATGAAGGTTTTTCATGTGGTATCGGAAATAATGGCTATATTGTAAGTGATTTGGTGTCTCTAATTGTAGATTGCTCAATGGCGCCAATCCCGTTCGCTTATCGCCGCTAAAAGCGGTGTACATGTCAATCGGAACGTTTAGCGTTTTCGTTCAGTTGTTGATAGTCACAGAGCCAGTAACTTAGCGTTAAAAAAGCGTTATATTACAGCACCAGCAATTTTATGGTCTGCATTTGGCTTCGTGCACACACAAAACTAAGATTTCCATAATAATATATTGAATTCACAAGATCCACTCTGTGAATAGGCAACATAGGAAGTTGTAGGAGTACAACTAGCAAAAATAGAACAATTAGTAAAAAGTGGGGGAACCAACAAATGTGTGAGTTGTGTTTGGTTTGACCTCGATATCAGCAAAAAGTGAACGATACGAATTGCTGTGATACTGTAGCAGAAGTATTATGCAAAAATAGAACAATACAAATGTTGCACAATGGTTCACAACGCACGCATGTCGTCAAAGCACACATGAAATACCATTCGGCAATTTCTGAAATATCATGCGGGCTTCGTGAACCATTGTGCAACATTTGTATTGTTCTATTTTTGCATAATACTTCTGCTACAGTATCACAGCAATTCGTATCGTTCACTTTTTGCTGATATCGAGGTCAAACCAAACACAACTCACACATTTGTTGGTTCCCCCACTTTTTACTAATTTCATATAGTATTTCGTAAGAATGTCGTTTCGTTAGGTTGTATGGTGAAAATGTCGTTTCGTGAACTCGTCATTTGAAACTGTAGTCGAGCTTCTCATTCAATTTTCTCCAACAGAAGTATTGGCTTTTCATTATATATTTCGAAGATACTTAGACCGGAAAATGCTTCTTGAATTACATATTTTGTCACGGTTTGTTATCTTCCTGGGGAATGCTGATGGGCCAATTCTACAACTAACCGGGTTTTCAGGTAACCTAACCCTTTTTCGGTAACCCTTTTTTCAGGTTACTTTAGTAGGTAACCTGAAAGTAACCTAGAACTGAAATCCGGTTACCGGTAAAACTAACGGTAATAACCACATTTTGCGTTAGAAAAACAGGTAACCGGTTTTTCATTTTAGGTTACTATCCCGTTACCTACTAAGGTAACCTGAAAAATAGGTTACCAAAAAAGGGTTAGGTTACCTGAAAACCCGGTTACATATAGCATTCACCGCTGATGGGGTGGTCTTTTTTGAGAAGCTGACTGCTGAACAAGAAATCTTTTTATCAAATACAAATAGAATCCTTGAAAATTATGTTTCTCACAGGTGTTTCACATAGATATCCCGAAAAGTACGGTTCGGTTCGCGGTTCGGTTCTTGAAGGACACGGTTCTCCAGTGAATTCGCCGAAGTTGAAGTCGTAAATTGGTATGTTTTTCATCATTCCTACTGAATCTCTTGCATGTTTTGGGAACCTTAGTGAATTACAGCTTACACAACTTTGGAGGAGGACTTTGAAGAGCTATGACCATCAATGGTCGCTTGATTGATAAGAAGTAAATGGAAGCCCTCCTTTTTTTCACTTTTCTTCAGTACTTTTGAGCGGCCTCGACGAGAGAGTGCGCTGATCAGAGACGCAGACGGTCTTTAACTGCGTGTGGTCTCACTGACCTTTATGCTGTCTCGCTCTTGTAGTACGCTAATCGCAAAATGTAGCGCAAATGATACTGAGCGTAAGAAACATGCCAGTTTTCACGTCAGTGTACACCAAGTAATGGGGATTTTAACGAAGTCCCTACAGTTCACTGTTGCTCCTACAATAGTTCATTTTAAGACACGATTTAACTATGCAATTGAGTTATTAGGGAAAGCGGCTTGATTTGGTATTTTGTTTCTAGATTGTCGATTACGTAGATGTAGATTAGCAGAAGATTAAATAATTCATCTTCCATTCAAATCGCATTCTTTTCATCTTCAAAAAACAATGATCGATGGAAAATAATGCTGCTATAATGATAAATGGTGAGGACCAAAGAGAATATAGCAGTGTGGGGACGATCAAGCAAATCAGTCATAATAATACACTGCATATTACCATCACCAGGTAAACCAGACCAAGAAGGTACGAGATTACTGTAGCAAAACGATTGCTTCTACCGGGACAAAATATGAAATAATTAAAAATAGGCCACCGAAACTGGCCAGCAAAACAAACGAGAATAGACAAAAAAGGTCTCAAAGCAACTAGTCAACGGTGGTTGGTTGACATGCAAGTTTAGCGACTAATCGTACAGGAACAACTGAAACCACCACCGCTGAGGTTAAATATGAAATAGGCATAAAAGGAGACATAAAACATGCTATGCTGGAGGGAGATATAAGTACAACGTAAATGACTACACCGACTAATGGGAAAACCAAGTGAAACGGGTGAACGAACAAACGAAAACTAGGGCTACAAGTGAGTTCCGAGAGACGAGAGGCGACGGGGTTCATTCTGCTTTTCTCTTCTACTTTGACTTCTCAGTCAGATGTCTTTCGAGTTCCTCGAGACTCATGGGGCGAGTGGCGGGCGCGTTGGATAGGCCGAGACCGGGCTTCGACTGCTGGAAAGGGAACATAAACCAGACAGAAAATGTTATTTGCAGGTCTGAGACCACTCCAGAATCTTGAATCGATTGTTGCCTCATTCGCAGTATTCCTGTATTCCATTTTTATTGCCCGTTATATCAGAATCAGTATTTCATACTGCTTGAACATTCGATTGAACGTAATAGTAATCAACACTGGTGTAGAGCAAGAAAACAACCAACGAAGGCTGTATAAAGGAAGCTCAAGAACGAACGTATGAACTAGGAACGTAAGTGATCATGTATGTAGGCAAGTGCACAGCTCAGTATAATAATACAGGAAAGAACTGACCATATTGGAGCTGTTGGATGTGCGTCTAGCCTGCGACTCGCCGGATCCCGTGAAATGTGCTGCCTGCACCCCGGCCGCCGCCAACAATTTCTCCAGTGGAGTCTGGATAGGACCCACCTGCAACAAACACACCTAACTGTGAATGATTGATAGTTAGGCTATACAAGTTTCACAATCCCCTATACCGATCCGATAATTTCCACTCTCATCTCTCTAAACATCCCCAGACAATAACGTTGCAGATTACGCGACAACAGATCCGGTAGGTTGACCGCGACATCAGGCCCGATAGCTGCGACAACAGGCCCGCCCGGTAGAGTATCTCATCAAATTTTTGAAGTTTCATGCATTATTTGCATTTAAATCATTGACGTATTTATTCTGTTACATATTGTTTTCTATATTCAAAGCCACCGAAACAAGATAGACGAGGTGAACATTAAAGTTAGTCAACCGAAAATCGGTCTAAACCGGGCCCATTGTCGCAATTATCGGGCCTGATGTCGCGGTCGATTTGAAATCGCACCTGTTGTCCGTCAACCTACAACCTTGGTTCAGGTACATCAAATTATATGAACGCATATAATAACATGCAGAACTAGACCCAGAACCGACTTGTGTAAAAATCGATGCTACAAAATACGAACCTGCGACAATTCCGACTGCAGAGGTGCCGGGTGACCATTCGACTGTTGTTGTTGCTGTTGATGGTGGTGGTTACCGTGATGACCATGATGGGAACCATGTTGTGGTGGATAGCCGGAAGGCATTCCATGCGAGGACGAACGGTCCCCAGAGGCAGTTGCCTGCTGTTGTTGTTGCTGCTGCAAACAAGACAACGATACAAAACAACCAAATCAGGTTTTGCAGATCAACCAACTATCGATATTGATCGCAATTGGAGCGATATTGATCGCAATTGGGGCGATATTGATGATGGCAGCTCCTATTCACTGCCTGTTCACCAAGAGAGTCATCGTAGAGAGGTTATAGACGGGGACCAGAAAGTTAAAGTCTAATTCAGTCCAATATTCCCCCTTAAAGAAACAATTATGTGGAACAATCCAACGCTTCAGTTCTTGAAACTGCAATGCATTGTTTGATTGCAGTTTGAAGAAGGATGAAGAACGATTATGTGGTACAATCCCAACGCCTCATTCCTTCAATCCCAACGCCTCAGTCCTTTAAACTGCAATACATTGTTCCATTGCAGTTTAAAGGACCGTTGACACGGCACACGGGATCGGTCCACATAATCGTCCTGCTTTAAAGGACCGATGCGTCGGGACTGGTCCACATGATCGTCCCCTTCAATAACCGCAGACCAACCTGCATCTGTTGCTGCTGAGCTGCCTGCATCTGCATGAGTTTCATGACAGCCGCCTGTGTCTGAGCCGGCGTCTGCTTCGAGTTGTTCATCATTCCCATGTTCCGCATCTGCTGCTGTAGCTGCGCATTCTGCGCGGCGGCCGCCATCAATACCTGCATCTGAGAAGCAATCACATGCACATAAAAATCAACACTGACCCAAACTATGTCAGCTTTTGAAACTTTATCGCAATACCTAAACCTTATACCTTATCTACTTGGAAAGTACATGTTGACGTCAATATATTTTGATAGATACACGGGCAACTTGAACTATAAGGAACCCAGACCAAGCGGGATGTACAGCTATTCATCGAAAACTGGTCCTTGTTAAGTTGTCATACGTCTATACTTCAACAGGAGGCATGTGTTGCAGTTGTATGTATTCATGTGTCCCTTACCTGTTGGGGAGTTGGTTGTGCTCCTCCAGGTCCCGGCTGCTGCTGCGATCCATGATTGCTACCTCGCCACGAGGATGCCAGTGGAAGACCAGCTGAAAATAATCAAAATAGAAAATACATTCCTTTATAGAGCAAGACAAAGCGTCATTTATTATTTTGGTATAAACCCCAGATTACTGTACGACGAGAATCTTCCGGAACAAGAAACGAAAAATAATCGAACATAGGAGATGGCTATATAAGAAGGGCTCAAAACTGACCTTGCATGGCGCCCATGAGCGAATTGTACTGATGTTGCATGTGCAGTTTCTTCATTGTCTCGTTGCTATGGCTTCGACCGTCAGAACCGTCTGAATTTGTAAAAATCGATATGTGATCAGTCCAGCTTTCCCATATGGCTCTGACCCCTTGTCGTTTTGCCACTTTATGGAACTTTTTTCAAAAGCAAAAACAGATATAAACACAAAAACCGGGAAAACCACGTCTGCAGGTATACCATATTCATTTCGGAGGTTACGCACGGCGAACAAATTTTCCGAGTCTGCAGATATATAACGAACGGCTGAAGAGAAAACAATGAACACCGATTCGAAACGATTTGACGTGATCTGATGACGAATCTTAAATCACGAAATCTTGTCCGACTGGCCCCCATCAAGTTTGACAACTCTGTAAGTGGTTGGTCCCCCTTGTTACAGTATTTGAGCATGAATACTTCCTACAAAACGCACGGAAAACACTGCTCCGAACATTCAATGGCACGCTGCCAAGGTCTCAGTGGGCATGTCATAAACTATACGTATCTGCCCCTCACCCTCGTGCTCCCTGTCCTTGTCAGTGGGTGGTGGTCCCCTTCTCTCATCACTACCAGAAGTGGTCGACTTGTTCATTTGTCTCTGGACAGAGGCGGGGATCATCTGAGTAGTCTGCGGACGGCCGCCACCATTTCCCACGCCACCCTGCTGCTGCTGCTGAACAAAAACAACCATTATCATTATCATTATTAAACATCATCAATTAGCCAATCACTCGCAGGGTTGGATTTGTAAAGTTTTTGTATAACTGATAATACTAACTTGTTGACCACTGGCAATCTTAGAATAATTATTCACATGGAAACCATATCAAACCATTCATCTCTTTTACGGGTCACGGGTGAACTACCAACCCTAATAGTAGAAGTTGGATACTGCAAAGTCGATTATGGTCCAGGGTAGTCGATAATTTCGAATAGTATGAGACTAGGATATACAAATCGCAGATGGATGGAATCTGGTACCTTTGCGTGTTGAGCTTGGAGGGCCATGACGACGGCGTGTTGCTGCTGGGCCACGAGGCTGCTCATCACGTTAGCGCGAATACGCTCCACTGAAAAGAGAGCAGTCTCATGACAAAATCTATAAACCAGGAGCTCACACCTGGTATGCCTATTTTCAGAACAGGAGCCAAATTCGATAATTCGATTACTAGATGTCGAACTTTACATATTGTTCTGAATCTTAATTTTTATATGTTTTTAGGAAAGACCATGATAATAATGAACATACTCCAGTAAAGATGTTGGCGAAGCTCGGACTATTCCAATTGACTTTTCTTATGTCAATTCTATCACAAATTCACAACAAAAGATGGGTTCCTTTTGGTGAAATAGCCACACCCAACATAAAAGTTAGTATGAGACATAGGCGATTCCCCTTCATATCTTCGGTAACCCCATGATCTATGACAAGGAGCCCACCTATCTGGGGATGGGGCATGGTGCCGCCACCATTGGCTACAGCTGCGGCCAGCGCGTGCTGCATCTGATTGTTGAAGGCCTGGTGCAATTGAGCTTGAAGCATCGGATCTGAAAGCACATACAATACATGCCGTTTGAGTTGAAAATATTAAAGGCAGAAAATGTCAGTTATAGCTGAGAAACTCCCTATCTTCACATTGGCTACTTAAGAACGCTGTACAATTAGTACAAATTTTGCATTATCCAAATTAAACGGATCTACAATGACAACACGTCGTCGCTTAAAGGGTAGAAAGATGAAAACACTACTATCTACTAAACCAGGCGTTTAATGGAATACGAATATAAGAAAATAGAACTACAAGAACACACATACTACCGAATTAGGCCCTTGAGGGCAACAACGAAATAAAACCCACGTGCTAGTGCGGGTGGGAGGGTGCCTGGTGGGAAGGGGGGCATTCCGGGCATGAATCCCGGGAAGGGCGGGTGTCCTCCCGGGGGCGGGTGCTGAGGGGGAGAACCAGAGTTCGATCTGGCCGCAGGGGCAACGTCTTCCTGAAAAGCAACACGCTTTTCATCATACTTTCCCATATCAAATATATTAAACGTCCACTTGAAGCAGGATGCACCGTGATTATAACATTGAAATTCACGCAATATAATGTTGCAACATGTAATAGCGCCGCTACCTCTGATACACCGCAATAACCAATAATAATAATGTACGTACAGAAAATTTAGGATAGGTATGTCGCATGTTGATACTCTTGGGCTAACTGAAAACTCAGCTCGTATATTTAGTAACCTTGAACCACAATCTGGAGGGCTGACTCTAAAACGAGCATTTGGATGAAAGGCTCACCTGAACTTGCTGTTTTGCCATCGAGGAGAGTTTGTTCATGAGCTGAGCGTGCTGATTCGGATCTTGAAGAATGTTACCTTTCACAGTCTGAAACAAATACATTGCAGAGAGAAGATCAGACTGACAACGATCGTCATTCAAGAGAAATTATCTGCTCAGACAGAATCAAAAATCTCTTTCCAGCACATCGCAAAAAAACCTGTTGAGCAGAAGTAAATTCCAAACTACAGATTGTAACTGATGGTGGTTCACACAAAGATACGTTACTGTCAATGTCTATGAAGGTGCAACTCAGGCAAACACGCGGTCGTTTTGCGGACTTTTGTAGCAACTTCTGGTAGCTATTTTCTGCGAAAATGTTTTCCGCAGAGCATACCCTAAATGCTCAGCGTTTTGAGAAACCCCCCCCCCTGTTTTTGGTACGAAGATTTGGGCAAAAAAGTCAAAAAAAATTTGAAAAAGTCACAACTCTGAGGCATTTAGGGTATGCCGCAGAGTTCCGCAGAGCACCCGGTCGAAACGATGCTCTGTAGATCGGATAGAGCATAGAACGTACATTTTCGACGGTGTTTCGTGCCTCGGGCCGCCCATTCATTCCGCGTTCCAAATCCTCCAAGCGCATGGGCATTCCTCTTCCAAGGCCGCCAGGTCCAGGGGGGAAACCTCCCGGTTGCTGGGAAGGCTGATGAGGCATCTGCAGGAGGGAAATCATACTTCAGTAAAGTTTCCGAATGGTCAGAAAAATTCCCAAAATGTTGAACACAATCATGAAAATTTCACCATTTTTGTGCAAAGTCATGGAGTTTCTTGAATTTGAATCGCAAACGGACTCCTTTTTGTATAGTCGCAGATCATTGGTATGTGGTAAGAATATTTTCAAACTCAAACGTTTCAAGTTTCAATGAAAAGAATCAGTCCCATGAAATCTTTTAAACACTAACAATCATGTAACCTCTCCTACAGAGGTTAGTGCCGTTCACTTCCAACTCGAGCGATAACTTCTCATTGACCAATGAGCCCAATAACCTAACCAAAACGCAGCTTACAACTCCGTGTGAATAAGAAATCGTACAGCATTGCTGGAGGGAGTTTGTGCCCCCGAGGACGGGGTGTTTGCGAATATCTTGGCCAACATGGAGGAGGAGGGCGGATTCGGCTGGGCATCGTGCGACTGCGGGTGGAGACCCGGTGGCAACATCGGGGCTCCAGATGAGGACGACCACGGCGATCGACGAGCATCCACCGACGTAGAATCTGAAGAAAGAATCAACGTGACACGTCTGAATGTGATAAATATTACGCATACATTCATGCTCCCGCGGGGCTTCTGGCAAGCAGTGTTGAATTGTCGGAAAAGTCGAGAACGGTTGCTTCTCTGCAAAATTAGTCGAATCTTATCTTACGAACGTAAGTACCACCGAACACATACGCACTTGGCGTTTTATACGATGCTGACAATACCATCCGTACGTAAACTTTCCGAAAATAGCGGTTCCCAGATTGAACCGATATTTTCGGAAAGTTTAATGAAATGAAGAAATGCCGCTCTTTGTAATGACCCAAAAAATACAGCTTATTTTTTAAAAAAAATATATAGAAACATACCACCAGTAGTGGGTTCACTGCTCTTGTTGAAAAAGCGGCTTAGACGACTTCCCGATGGAGCTGACTGCGGCGGCTTATCCTCCGAGACCTCAAGTTACAACAAATATTGGTTGGCGGAAGATGAGGAAAAAACAAAACAAAACTGTTGAAATCCATGAACTTGCCTAAGTAAATGATAAAATAGACAAATTCTCCCAATACTGGCCAAAACTAGTCCGGGTTATGAACTTCTGTAGCTACTCGGTCAAAATTCCTGGTGTGATGAACTTGATGAAAAGATTGTATCTCTAATTTGTTAAACGGGACAGAAGATCGTACTGCTGATATTTCAATCGGTACTACCTCGTGTTTGCTTCAGCAAATACATGTTGGATACGCTTTTTTTCTTTTTTTAACTTTAAAATCTTTTTACTGTACACATAAATTTTATTTTATGAATGAAAACAAGATGTACTAACGTGAAAACACCTAAAATACTCACCTTATCAAATGAGGTAGCCATATCAGTTGGCATGTCCAGCAGTCCCAGAATCGCAGCCAGTTCGGCATCGGAGGATGGGAGAGATGTCGGCATGTGGCCGGTACTCGAACCGATTCCTGAAAACAGTTCAATGTAATTTTGAGATAAACTAGATTGGAGAACGATGGAGAGAAAGAGAGAGGGGAAGCGATAAACATCTTGCCTACCTGCATTATCACCTGACGAGTGCTGACCACCAACATCATTATCTTTCTTCTCCTTCGCATTTTTGTCTGGCTTCTCCGTCTTTTTCTCCTCCTTCGCTTTTCCTTTCCGTTCTGGAAAGAATGCTAGCTAAATTTGTTCCGCCTTGTAAAGTCATTTGAAAAAGGAAATGCTTAGAACAATAATAACTTACTCTTCGTAGGTTCCTCGAATCCCTTCAATTCAATCATATCATCCATAGTGGTCGGTCCATCGGCCCATTCTGGTAGACGCTCGCTACGCTCTTCTCCCCTAAACACACATACTAAATACAATATACAATCAGAATATCAGTTATCTGAATCCAAAAAATGGGTCGGGTGAACAACACACGAATGCAAACTCATGAAGATACACTAATTCGACACTAAAAATAGTTAACCTTTACAGAATAGCCCCATCTTACTCATGGGAGTAGTTAAGATAAGGATTTGAAATGAGGATGCAGAGGGAGCAAAAGAATATGATTTAACGTTAAGTGCAATAAAACTCGACCATACTTTGAAAAATTAGAAGAACCGTCTCAATTTTAAATAACTAATAGTTACAACTATTGAAATGTTTCATTTCTTCGGGTCAAATTTTAGAACTTTCTTGCGGAGCTCAAAACGACCCCTCCTTGACTTTTTTGGTTTGCCAAGCACTTTCTGCTTTCCCCCGTTTCAAACGGCTAACCTGTAGTTGCGAGCGGGGATGAATTTGCCATTTGATGAGAAAGATCCGCCCTGTTTCTCCTTGCCCTCCACAGTCTTCCATGAATTCGCAGCACGACCATTCTTATCCTTGTCGTTCACAGAACCTCCCTTTTGCTGAAAACAATAACAATTGAATTACGTCTGGATGAAGACAACGGCCATCCTCCTTGCAGTCATATTGACGTGACATAGTCTGTACGGCCAGCACAAAATTAAGGATGTCCTGACAGGAACCAAATCTTATGCCTTGCGCCCCACGGTTAATTCATTCGCTCCAACGCGAATGCGCACAAAAACAAAGTTTCCGAATTTTCGTTAATGATTAGTGATTAAATGATTCACAAAATGTCAATAAATTTAATTTTTGTAGCATATTTGCATCGGAACAACGTAATTAAACGTGGAGCACAACGCACCAGACTCGGTTCCTGTCAGACCACCTTTAAATGAAACAGCTTCCTTTCCGCCAAACTGTTTGATGCGAAGACCAGAATGGTTTTCTTACAATGAACAAACATGGTGTAATCATCCTCATGCTGCGCAGAGGTTGTTCAAGAAAAAGTCTAATAATGCAGTCTAGTAATTCATTATTGTCCATAGTAAATTCCATTCTAGGCGAAAATAACAAAGGTGAAAATGTATAAACACAAACTCACAAACGGTAGTTTAAAATCGTTGCTTTTCCCTGAATATTTGTCTGAACCCGTACTACCACCGCTTCGCCATTTGGTTCCTTGACTGGAGTTTAACCTGAATCGAATAGGTTTAGTAATCCAGCAAAAATAATACAAAGCAAACTGATACACCATTTCATCCAGGTTCAATATTGATTCTGCCAGAAGAGAAAGCAGGCAGCTCGCATCACAATCAAATCAAAACCAGCTGACCTCTCTCTAGGATCTCTATCTGCACGGGTATCCACAGTACTCCAACCATCGTCTTTCATTCCACTACTCGAAGCTGAAAAGGGGTGTAATTGATATAGAAGAGAAGCACATCGTAATAAGTATCATCCTTTTTTGCGACTACAATCACGACGCTCAGCCGACCGCTCGTCCCGAAAGTGGGCGGGGCGTCCTGGTACATCGAATATAATCAATATTTGAGAAGATTTTGATCAGAAAATTTTCAAAAAAAGTGAATTTTGATAGATTTTTTGTGTAATCTGATTGTAAAACGTGTTTGTATAATGCACAAAGCAAAAAAAAAATGGAAATTCAGGCTTAAATCTATTATTTTGAGCGCTTGATTGACGGCCAGGCGCAATGACCGGGACGCCCCGCTCACTTTCGGGACGTCCCGCTCATGTACCGGTACGACCGACTTCTGAGCGTTTCGGTTATTTGACGGCAGCAGCCTAGTGTTGAGTTGTCATATAATCAGGGGAAGAAAGGAGAAGGTTGGGTCGCGCATTCTCGTCAATTTTCAGTACAAAAATACGTGGCAGAATTCACAAAACTCCCGACCTAAAACTGCTCTAAACTCTTCGAAATTTCTTTCAATAATATCCTAGAGCCATTATTATTTACGCGAGAGGCTTTTCGTGAAAACAGTTCCGGATTAAGATCAACCAACCTTCTCTGTCCTTTCTATCTTCTGAAGGGGGAGCACGACAACCACCGGAGAAACCTCTTCTCTGTGGAGACAGACCGGTATTCTCATCCGCCTCAGCTCGTAATGCATCCTGAAAAGATTATATGAAAACTGATCTTATCTCAAAGTAAATCACTCCATTGATCGCACAGCTAGAAGACTAATTGTTGCTAAAGACTAAACAACTTTTATGGTGATAAAAATAAACAACAATCAGTCATTCGATCATGTGGACCATCAATTCTAGTACTTTTTTTGTTACTAACAGCTGAGATTGTGAACGGCGCCATCAACTATACACACTTGTAAGAAACATGAGGAAATAACTCACTGCTCTGACTTGAAGTTTCTTAGAAGGTGCTCTGTTCTTGATTCCTTCTATTTCCCATCGATGCTCCAGCCATTTGAAGGGTGAAAACTTCCCATCATCTCTGGAAAAAAAGTAAATCATGAAACTCGTCAAAAAGGAACCCGTTTTTATTTGTGAGAATTCGAGAACGTTACTCAAATAGTATGTAACTAACCCATCAAAGTCTTTAGAGAGTCCTGCCGGTCTATGCACACTCAATGGAACCTTTCGTAGTCGCATCATTTCCTCTCTGTCGTATTTAAACTCTTCTCCAGCCGCTCTTGGAACGAACTTCTGACCCAATAGGTTTGAAACCATTGGATGAACCACATCGCCTTCGTCTTCAGACTGACTTGTCATATTTACAGAAAACTGTAAAACAGGGAATAAAAACGAGCGTTGTATGAATTTACAATGCATAGCAAAATTACACTTATATAAGCTTGGCATGTCGTATCATATAAGGATACGTTTTCAGTTGAAGAACAGCGATTAAGCTATTACCCTGTATTTTTTGCAGAACACAACCGCGTCAAATAGAAGTAGAGCGACTCTCGGTCTTTCGGTGGGATGACAATGATATGAAGAGAGAGAAACGACTTGAAAGTCAATTTTATAAAAAAAAACATTCCTTGAACGCAACAATGGTTTTACTCCCTCCCAGTTACCCAGCGAATAATTGTTACGTGTAATTAGCTGGCCTAAAGAGTAAACGCAAAGGATAGAACTGACTGAAAAAAACATCAAAAATACGGAATTCCGTCCACAAAATTTCCGAACCTGCGCGCGCGCTTTCGCGTCGTCGCTACGGTAAATGCTGTTTGTCGGGCGTGTTCTAGGGTGTATGCCATACACCTGCAAATAGCAATGCAATTGAATAAAATTTTTAGGCCTTTTTCTCGGATTTTGTTTGAAGATGAACGTTGTTAATAATACTTGTTTTATTTTTTGTAGTTAATGTAAGCATTTCATTGTGTTTCGAGCAATATTTAGTGGCATTCCAATTCAACGATTCCCTCATTGCTGTAATATCAAGGTTATTTTATGTTTTGGCTAAAACTCTGGTTTTCAGCTTGGTCAATTCCGCTAATCATGGCGGTCGGAAAGAATACCAACAAGATGGGTAAAAAGGGAGGAAAGAAGAAGGCCGTAGATCCCTTCTCCCGCAAGGAGTGGTACGACATCAAGGCCCCTTCCATGTTCTCCAACCGTCAAGTTGGAAAGACTTTGATCAACAGAACCCAAGGAACCAAGATCGCTTCTGAAGGACTCAAGGGTCGCGTCTACGAAGTCTCTCTCGGAGATCTCAACGACTCTGAAGCCGATTTCAGAAAGTTCAAGCTCGTGTGCGAGGATGTTCAGGGCAAGAACGTTCTTACCAACTTCCACGCCATGTCCATGACTCACGACAAGCTGTGCTCCATCGTCAAGAAGTGGCACGTGAGTTTTTTTTAAATATATACTATTTTTGAGTGAAATTGGATTATACATTCTGTAACTGGTTTCAATTGTCATTGCGTTGTCTTCCCATAACTGTAACCTTGTCAAAGTCCGAAACTTTTGTGTAACAACCATTCCATCTATTTTTGAAGAGCTCATTCATCCCTGTTGGGACATGTGTTTTTTTCGCAAAACTGGTATTATTGTAAGATGTGAACATTTTGTAATATTCTGTAGATGCTCCGTTAATATATTATTTTCCTGGACATGCCATAGTCATGTTGTTGAATCAATTAACTAAAGGGGGAACGAACAATGACATTTTGGTACTATTTTCCTTTCAAGCTATTACAGGGAAATAGTAATGTTTATACATCTGGTTTTAAATAGTTTTTCATCAGTTCTGCTCTGAGCTTCATTATTTTTGTTTCAGACTCTGATCGAGGCCAACGCCGCTGTTAAGACCACCGACGGATACACTCTCCGTCTTTTCTGCATCGGTTTCACCAAGAAGCACGCCACTCAGGTCAAGAAGACCTGCTACACCAAGGGATCCAAGGTCCGCGCCATCCGTGCTCGCATGGTGGAGCAGATCCAGAAGGAGGTTGGTTTTCATTTAATGAGTTATTTATACCTTGCACACCGCCTATGGGGTAACTCTGTCTAAATTTATTGAAAAGTGGTCATATGTTAAGAACTGCATTAAATACAAAATAAGGCGTGGTATGCATTAACTTTTTTTTATATCCACCTCCCGTGCCTAATTTGTTACGATCTAGTTTTGGTGAACGTCCTTCATTGTGAATGAAAGTGCTCACTGGTTTTTTTATCAATAGAAATCCAACCAAATTGTTCGCTCAGTTTTCTAATGGAAAGCTATGCCAATTTTTGGATATCACTGTTCAATGGATTGTGAGTGCTAGAAACTAATTATTTTTTCGTTGTTGCACTAGTCTGCCTTGCAATATGATTGAGAATCAAAAAGGCAATGTATGATCGCTTATTTATTTTGTTCTAGGTCGCTGGCTGTGACTTGAAGGAGGTGTGCTCTAAGCTCATCCCCGACTCCATCGGAAAAGATATTGAGAAGGCTTGCTCCAACCTCTACCCCCTTCAAGATGTGTACATTCGCAAGGTCAAGATTGTGAAGAAGCCCCGATTCGACCTTGGCAGACTCATGGATCTCCACGGAGACTCTGGAGCTGTTGGTGCCGACGGTGAGAAGATCGACAGGCCCGATGACTACGAGCCCCCCGTTCAGGAGGACGTTTAATTGTTTTGTTATTTCGCTCCCGCGATAAATGTTATTGACATTGTTAGTATTTGTTTCGATATTCATTGCTTGATCGAAAAACAGATTTGCATGAGCTCAAAACGGAAGTAAAAAGAAAGATGGATGATCGAAAGGTTTGAATTCTGAGGCACCAGTTTCCTTTCCCTCGCGATCATCATGATTCGTCGTTGGCTGTGGGCGGATTCTCCCTTCTTTATTAGATATGGCAACATCCAACAAGTCTCACTGAATCGATAACGTTTTATCTCGAGTGTGATCTTTTTAAGTAGTTACTAGGGATGAATGGTCTGTAGTTCAAACTCTGAGAACGTTATCTCTTTACATTCATTTGCAATGCATTGGTTATTCAAAAAGCAGGTTCATGATTCTTTCCATATTAATGCATGTGATTTCTGTTTCCCTTCAAGATGGCTTGCAGTGCGTCACGATATGATCCTTTGCATTCCTCTCGAATGAGCTGGAAATAGAACTATACCTCTGGAGAAAATATCGTCAGGTGCACAAGTACTTTTACTAACTCAAATAATTTGGAGCATCCACTACTAATAGTATCATTTTCTATGTTTTTGCTGTGTGTCAGGCAGGCTCAAGTGACCCTGACTAGTAAAATTAGGCGTAGCCAAGTTTAGATTTAATCGAAACGTTACTTGCGGTGGAACGCATACACATTTTATAATGACAGTTATCAAGAAATATAGCTTGTTTTCAATCTTACCTCAACCAGGGACTTCTTGTATATTCTCTGGTATTCGCTGGCCACGTCGTCTAGATCGATTTCTGATCGCGACACCAGAATGCGAATCAGATCCTTGTCACGGGTACCAAGGCCCTGGAGAATGATGGAATATGAACGATAGAGAATCATTTGCTTTTTGACGAGCGAGAGAGTGTGCCGGTTGAGGAGACCCAGAAAATCTTCGCATCATGTATCTTTTCATTTGCCAAGACTCCTTCAGTTAGTATTAAGCATGACTTATACATAAAACTTGTGTCCTTCGGGGAAGCTGCTCAAAAGTGTCGATCTTCATCAATGAATAGTACTTTAACTTATAAGGTTCACTATTTTTCAAGTGACCTCTAATACGGAAAGTCCATATACGGCGGTTTACACATGCACAGAGTTGCATGCAACCAAAATGCGACCAAACTTTTTTAGATGTGCAATGTGAATTTGGGCACACTTGAGATGCAACCTGGTTGCATTTGAAAGCAAACTAATAGTTTTGTATTAGTACACATGCAACCTGGTTGCATTCCGGTTGCGTGCCATCCGGTTGCATGTGTAACTTGCCTCGATCTACGGTCGGTAAAGTATCCTGCGCTACACCCACCTTTGTGGCCGTGTAGATGCTCTGTGCGAAGAACTTCGGCTTTCCCTGAGAAACCACGAAGAGAGCCTGGAATGAGAGAGAAGATTGATTACTGTGTTCAAAGTACACGTTTTCTCTATTTGACATTTTTAGAACAATTCCATTAGAATTATATAAATGTGCTCAGTAAAAGATGTACTCAAAAATCGTTTCATCTTTTACATCATCTGTTACTTTTTTACATCTTTTACTGTACATCTTTTACTGAACACATTTATATAATTATAACATCCAAAACGTCCTAGTGACACAATATATTTTGTTCAAATAAATAACCTAATTCCATTAGAGTTGATTTACAGTCAGCTGAAAACTTATTACCTAAATAAAACTTGAACTGAAATTGTGGGTGAACGTCATAGTTGAACAATCCTTGCATAGATGAAGTACTAGAACTAATTTTCTCACAAATAAGTTTGATAAAGTTTTATTAAAATGTTCGTCAAGGCTGCTCACCAGGAACAACTTCCGGACGTCTCCACTGAACTCTTTCTCGATTGCCTTATCCAGAGAAGAACCAGTCAATTTCTCATATTCAGTAGCCAAATGATGGATGTAGCGGGGGTTGGCGGTGCACAGAATCTTGTACTAAACAAGAAACATTGGAACAATCAAGTCTAGAAGTGTAGGTATAATAATGCCGACTATTTATATGTGGGTGCCGATGAAAGTAGGAATAAGTATTATCAAAAATAACATAGGTACCCAGTTTTTCGGATGTCATTCATTTATATACTACCCTATTTCAGCCAAATATAGACCGATAGGTACGGCTTGAAAACGAGGTACTGTATTGGAAACGGGCAAACATTGGTCAATTCCGCTCTGTTTGTAGGTTGATGGCGGTTCCACTCAGAGTGTAGCTCGAGAACGGTGTGTATAGACACCAAACTACAACTGAGATGGGATGAAACCATCAATTTCTCGGAACTGACCGCATCAAATTTGTCGACTCCGCTCTTCTTCTCACTCGACTTGACAATCGAGTTCGCGTCCTAAAAATGTTGTTTTTTTTCAGAGAGAAACACACGTGTGTTTTCAATAACGGAAACCAACGTGGGAATGAAAGTGATAAAAAAAGTGAATACTATAAAAAGTAGAATACTATTTCAGACCATACACCTGCGTGACAGACTGAGATTCTAAGTTCTCTAACATTTTCACGTCTTTGAACAGGAATACATTGACCACGTCCAAATATGTTGAGGTAGACGAAAACAAACTCGACGCGTGCAATCTCGGTACAAACAGCAATCAATGGACACCTTAATCTAGCTCCTAAAAATCCGTGTATGTACAGCGTAAAGTGAGAACCACAGTATTCCCACCTGGGTGGCCCTGTAACTGTCCACATGATCTGTCTCGTCACGCGCACCCTGAATCAGGATGAGCAGAAGTCGTTTGAAATCGCCCGAAGTATCAGCTGAGACGGCCTCCTCGAGACTACGCTTGTAGTTGTACTGGTACGTGTTACTGAAATTGTATTGATTGAAAAGTTGTAGTTTGCTCTTGGGACACATCATCGCCTGTAGTTGTACTGTTACGTGTTGCTGGAATCATATTGACTGAAAGCTGTAGTTTGGTGTTGAACCCATTCTCAGTTACGCGTTAGTATCAAACAACAAGCATAGCATATCGGAACGAAATGATCTACCTGTTTCACACAGAGCTACTTCTTTAGTGACTGTCGTAGAACAACCTTAGAGTACTGTGCATACCATATGTCGCGATGTGTGCAATTTAGGATGCAACTGTTATGTTTGCAGTGTTATATTCTGTTATATTCGCAGATGCAACTGTTATATTTGCAGTGATATATTTTTTATTTTTCAACATTTGCATTTTGTGTTTGGATCAGTGGGTATTTAGATCCCTGTGTGATGTGAAATGCGTTCACACTTTGCCCATCTTCTCAGAAATACAAAAAGTTTGTTTGTTCACTTTTTATGTGGACAAACATCGTGCTATCAACCCGGATAACTTGTGCGCCTTTTTCCTGGAAAGTTTAACAAGCCCAACTTTTAGTTTTGAAACATTAAGCTGGTAAAACTGGTATATTAGCCCTCCCGCTTTGGCATTTTCTTTGGTGGTATAGGGAAAACTTATAACGGCCTTTGCGCTTTATGATCGTTATGCAGCTAGTTGAACGTTATCACGTGTAAATAGAGACCATAATCTCAGTTGTAGTTTGGTCCCGATACACGCCATAATTCACACATTTCCACAGAAAATGAATGGGATCAAACTACAAAAACAGCGGGGAAGGATAACTCACACCGTATAGTGAGTGCCAAATTTATAAATTTCTGTCGCTCTCCGGAATCGAACCTACGAGCAAAATATGGGTAGCAAGGCGCTAACCCCTGCGCTATTAGAGCACGTAACCGGCAAACTTTGGATTAGGAGATATGTGTGCGTACAGAGCGAAAAGTGAGAAATACAGTACCCTCCCGCCTTTCCGTTGGCAACGACTATATGAGACTTAGAAAAATCGTGCGATGATGAAGTTCTCATTTGATGTCATTTCTTCACCTTTTCCGTATTATGTCATTCAGTTCTAGTGTGAATAATATTGAGGTGTACACCTACCGTATCTCCTCCATTTCCTCGTTTGTTCTCGAGGACAGAATCTCAATCAGGACACCCTCGTTCGTGCCGAGACCCTGGAATTAGTTGACTTACATGCAGAGTTGACCACTTAGGCTCAGTACATTATATTACGTAGATCTAGGTACAGTAGTTATTTGCTCTCTGAGAACATTCACAGCAATAATCCTAAGTGCTCCAGCACAGGGAGGGATGATCATAGATTTAAGTTGAAGTTTGAACGCGATACGCGCCTTAATTCGACATTCTGACCAAAAGTTCAAACTAAAAAAGAGCGGGATCAGCGACAAACAGCGCATATGCTTGCTATGGAAAGAGCAAGCCCTATAATTGATCACATTGCTGATATGCGAGTTCTATCGAGCCCACGGCAACATTTCATTTCCCCAAAACGTACCTTGACCGCCTTCTGAAGTTCGGCGACCAGAAGTTTCGTCGGAGTTTGCATGAGGGCGACTGGAAAAATCGATTTGAAATTATAAGGTGTATACTGTATTTTAAAATCGTAATGTCCCAGAAAGTAGCCGATCTGTACTTTAACACACAGAAAACTTCCAACCAGTTGGAAGTGAATGATATCCCAAAGTATCTCGCTGCCATAGTTTCTCTCCGTTTGGTAACGTTTCACGTAAGTTTTTCTTGAAGGTCACGTGATAAAAGATGGAATCTCGAATCAAATACGTGAAATGACTTATGAATGAATCACATCACAAAGTCCATAGCTTTCATCATTTCTGCTGCTTTGGTGACGATTCACGTCAGTTTTTCCTCATTTGAAACGACGTCATGGAGTATTTCTGAGAAAGCGTACCGACGACGTCCTCCAGCTCCCCACTGAGGTGTTTCTTGAGCTCTTCTTCGAGGTCTTTTCCGTATCTCACCTTGTATGGGGTACGAATCTGGAGAAATGATTGTATCGGATCGAGACGAAATCGATACTCATCTTAGATAGATGGTTTTTCGATGAGAAAGGCTTGTGAAGTTCGCTACGATTTTAGGTAAGTAGGTTTCGCGAAACCGTGGTGGACAGCGTTCGCGCATCTTCTATCTATACAGAAACCCTTGTCTTCTGGCAGATAATCAACTTTATGCGCTGTCTTTGTTGGAGAAATGAAAACTATACCTCCATCCCCACAAACTGACCATTTGTCGCTGCGCGTTGCACGCGTGCACGAGCGTCTCAATCACGCGCGCCTTGTCGCTTTTCATCGATTTTTCAATCGATTCTGCCGCTGTGACGTCATCGAAATCAGAAGACGGATGAATTGATCCACGGAACTGTTCCATTCTCCTGTAAAAAACAATACATATTGAATTTATCAAATTAATAAAGGTTCATAGTCGCCCTCTTTCTTACGTGAGCTCCTACAGTCATTATTTTAACAATGAAACGGGATTGTTTTGTGAAAGAAAGAGTTCCCCACGGAAAGCAGCAATGATCAATACGCATTGAAAATTGGAAACTAAATACTATTCATAGTCATCGTTTTTTTATGTAAATTATTTGTAATAGTTTTCATTTCAAAATACAATAGAATATTCCTACCAAGTGTTGCTGAGTGGAACCATTGCTATTGAAGTGTTTAGGGAGAATAGTCAAGAGAGATATGATTCGTACTTTTATTGTGGGCGGTGAGTCATTTGAACAAATGAGAAAAGGTATGGGAGAAGTGTTTGCCAATCAGAATGGGATGGGAGAGAGAGAGAAGAGAGAAAGATAGAGAGAGAGAGAGAGAGAAAGAAAGAGAGAGAGCAAGAGACAGAGAGAAGGAGAGGGGGATAGAGAGAGAAGGAGAGAGGAAGAGATAAATAGAGAGAGAAGAAGAGAGGGAAAAGGAGAGGGGGAGAAAAAGTGAGACAAATAGAAAGAAAGATACCGAGAGAAAAATAGATATATAAAGAGAGAAACAAAAGACAGAGAGAGAGACATATAAAGCGAAAATGGTACCAGTATTCTATGTTTTCTCCTGCATCTTATCACCTACAGACATATTAGGAAAAGGGAGTAAATAAACACACAAACAAGTATAGTTTTGGGCGTCGATAAAGTATTCTTGTTATATATTTGTTTTCATAAGTTATAACTTCTATTCGATACCACAGAACTCAATCGAAAGTGCAATCACCCCCCTAGGAACCGGTTTGATATTGTTTCATAATGAGAATGCGTCATCTATGACAGGTTTTGAATCTGAACCTTCAAAACGGCGAGTTCTCTATTATTTCCATATTTTCTCTCCCAAAAAAGTATTTGCGACGCAACAGAGACTTAGAAAATAAGGTTTCTTCACATACTACCTTTCAATGGCTTCTACTCAGAAAACGGTGTCATACATATTGTATTGAAGAATTTGTTCTATGTGTATAGGAATCCTTCAGCTATAGTTCCACAAACCGGATATTTGCACAGTGGGTGAAACTTCGTCTTTGAACATTTGAAAGTTCTCAGACATTCCAGTCTATCATTGTGAGAGGACTAAAAGGTATAGTTCGTTCCACTCACTAATAACCCTCTACAGTAATGATTCTCAAACGTCCAGGTCAGAATTTGTAATGTTGTCTCGTTAGTAGTGTATGAACCCCGCCCCCCGCAACTCGGGACTGATGGGCTGTAGGAGTGTCTCTCAGAGACTGACGCAACCGGGTTCATTGACGCAGGTCCATACACTACTGTCGTTTTTGAATTTTTCTCAAATTTCGCTAGTGTCTTCTGCACCTTTACTTCTACAAACTCAAGAAGTTCGATAGTAAACTATTGAAATTGTCATTGGAAAAGTTTCGTGAATATTTCACGGACTACTGTAGAAGGACATCGATTGATGGAACATAGTCTACTAAATCAAAGAGGGTGTAGTTTCGATTGAGGTAGTCTCAATGAAACTAGCGAACCTCAAGGACGCTCATTGAATGACTAATCTTTTTAGTTTTCCGTTTTGAGAGAAGAGGGAAACGACATTCCATAATGTATTGTCGGCGTTTTATTTCATGTCCGAAGACGTATGCTCGTATTACTGTAACCAATATTTAGTCATGTGTCACAATATGACATGATGAGGTATCAAACTGTTATGGTGAGATACTTTGAAGAGGTTAAGCAAGTTGAATTTATAACGTAAAACTACATTTATTCTGTTAAACACCTGTCAAATTGGTTCACTGTCACTGATATAGCAAATTTTTCCAAATTCAGTTGACTCTTTGAGACAAAGCTTTTTCCCCGCTCGAAACTTGAAAAAGTCTGCACTTTTCGACGTTTCTCATTGGTAAATAGATGTTCTATAAAAACGTTTGGATGAGATTTTGTATAAATCATCTATTTCAAGTTGGTTGTAAAGTAAACAAGTTGGTTGGCTGAAAAGGAACAGTTGCCAACAGCGAGTTCGAGTAGTGTTTGGCGGGTCGCTTCTAAATAGGGTAATATTGATACAACTAACCGGTTCTCTCGAAAAATGACACTTTTTAACGGTGAATGGGAAGAGATGAATAGAGAGAGAGTGAGATGGAGGAAGGGGAACGAGAGATAGAAAAAGAGAACGAAAGAAAGAAAGAAATAGAGAGAGTAAAACAAAGACTGCAGAGAAAGCAAGAGAAGCGAGGGAGAAAGGGATTCAAGAGAGCGAGTGAGTGAGTGGGCAAAATGGAGAGAAACGGAAAAAAAGAGAGCGAGATGAACAAAAAGAGAGAGAACGCAATTTGATTACAAAACCATTCTGAATCAAGCTTACAACTTGCATTTAGATTCACATTCACAAATTGTCGTGTTCATTTCAATATTTATTTTCGGAACAACAAAAATGTGCACATTCGGAAAATTGGTTACCGGAAATCTTTTTCATTCCCACAGACTTCTACGGTATATGAATCCCAAACTCTTTCTCTTTTCATTTTTTCCCAATCTTTTTTCTTTTTCGCATTTCAAAATCATTTTTTCATTTCAAATCTCAAATCTTTTCTATTCTCGAAAGTACATTTGGAAAGATAAAAACTTTCGCGTTTCATTATAATTTCATATTACAAAAAGCTTTTGAACCCGTCTTTTTGGATCGAAATCGTAAATTATAGCACATGTCGCGATAAAACCACAACAACGATTTGGTCACTAGCAAAACTTTGATCTTCGAGCTGCAAACACACACGAGGGTCGTCAAGAAACTTGAAACAAAATACCGAGACATTGATGTTGATTGTTTGTTTACATTGTTTGTGTTGTTTATTTTGTTTATTGTTTCTCATAATATTTATTGTCATTTCGGTACCGGTCATGCTCTTTCTCTATTCAGCGTTTCCATACTAGTATCCGACGCCAGCGACTGTAGAGATTCGTGAGATTCCTGGAAAAAACTTGAGTTTTGAAGAAAAATTAGTTTTTTTATAAAAAAATATAAGAAAATTAAACTGGTTCACGAAAACTTCTTTGATTTCAAACAAGTTGAGCTGAGTACGTATGCTAGAAGATCCCGACACCTTCATCCCATCCTGCGTCTCCTCAAACACACGCTATTTCTCTGCTCTTACATCCCGCCGGGATGTGAAAGACAAGAAACACAGGCAAAGCTAGAGACGCAGGCATGGAATGAAGGTGCCGGGATCTACCAGCGTACGTACTCTGATTGTGGATAACGGGCTAGTTCTACGATTAATTAAAATGAGTCAGTATTACCATCGTTTCCGTGACATTGAAAAAAAAGTTAAAAGAAAGGTCACTCTAGAACTGATGTGCCTCTTTTCAGAGAAAACCTATACGGTGCATGTACCTCCTCCACGTTTTCAGTCAAAATGTGTAAATTAACGATGGCCTGACAGGAACCACATCTCGTGCCTTGCGCTCCACGGTTAATAACTCGCTCCAACGCGATTGCGCCCCAGAAACGAAGTGTTTGAATCTCCGTTGATGAATTGTGTTTAACTCATCCACAAAACATCAATAAATTAGTTGTTGTAGCGCATTTGCATTGGAGCGACGGAAATAACCGTGGATCGCAAGGCATGAGATTCGGTTGCTGTCAGACCAGCTTCAAGGAAAGTATTGAATCCAAACTAAAACTCCACATTGTTCATTTCATAGTATTCCTTTGAATTCTTATGAACATCTGTTCTACTGCGTTTCTCGCTTGATCACGATATGAGAAGCGATAGCGTGTGAGAATTATAGATTTTTGGTCGTGTTGTAACTTACGTATTCATATGTATTCCAGTTATTTTGGCCGGCAATGTGCTCAATACCAACGTTACAGTATCAATGTGGGAGGGATTAAAGTGTTTCGCATTCTTTCGCAACAACCATTTCGCACGGGACTTTCGAATCATTTTGCATTCATTTTGTATTCGCACTTTTGAACTCACTTACGATTTCAATAAACTATTCTATTCTATTCTATACAACTTCAGATAAGTTTTTTATGTTCTGCGGTTCTACGGTGTTTGTAGTTTGATGACTATAGGTACTCAAGACCAAACTACCACTTCAACCCCCGAAACCAACCTTCATCTCCTTGAAGTCAACCGAAGAGTTTCTTTCCACCTCAGTTTCGTGGGGAAGCATGAATATAGGACCCGCGAAATAGTGGTTGCTCGGGTAGTGGAGCAGGTTGTACACGTTACCCGTGTAGAGGTCGGCAAATCTGAATTAGAGTCAGTAAAGAACCTGTTTATTCCTCTTGCCTTGTTTTGATAGTAGTGTGTAATTGTATTTTAAACGTAAATTATCCACTTGCAGCCTGAATGTAACAGACAGCCTCTTGGAGGATAGCCGTTGTCTTCCTAGAAGACTCTTTTCCTCCTACTTCCAGCGCCATTTTGACGCCAACAACACCTTCACACAACACCCAGTGATACGGGAGAAAAATAAAGCTCGTATTGTATTGTTTGTATTGTAGAGCAAAAAGGTATTCGACGATTCTCCTTTCCGATTCAAAGTTCTGATATATACGTTCTGTCAGTCGGTTGTGGACACCGTACGGTCCATTCGGTGGGGGTTGGTGTTTGGCGAGCGGCCAGCTCGTCAGCGTATCTCTGATCTACACACTCTCTCGTTTATTCCTCTAAATGGACTAAAATACTAGTGTTATTATTACTGAATATTGTAATTTTGAAAAATATATCGGGGTAATTAGGTTCTGAGGACTTCTCAAGATTCAACTACAAACACAGCGTAACAGGACAACAAACACCATATAGACCTACGTTGGAGAGAACAGACTGTCACAAACTCGGGAACTATGACATGTATGGGGATTAAACTGCCACGAAGTTGAGGTTGTTCCCCATATACTGTGTCTTTCATTTTCTTCTGTGTCCCACCTTTTGATTGTCGCCGCGTAGTGGGTAGCCTTCCAGCCACTTCTCATAATACTTCCCATAGCGCCGTGCTGAGACTCCAGACGAGTAGTTAGATCCTGAACAAACATTATAAATTTTAGGTTGTAAAGTATAGCTGTATAATGTTCCTTCAAAGAAAGGAGGTGGCATTCTGTGTATATTGTTTTCTTCTGTGTACAAAAACTCGACTGAGGCGCTCGTATTATTGCTATGTATAAACAAGGGTTTTTCACTGATATTTTTTCCGATTCTTTTTTCGGTAACAACATTAAACTACCATCAGTCCATATGCTTACCAGACGAATCAAGACAAATCAGCGGCACGAACCCTTCCTCTCTCCCTTTCACTATTCATTAAACATGTATTTCTTATCTATTCTTATCTACTTTTCATCTCTATATCACGGTGTTTCCTTCAGAAACATTTGGATATCTGACCAACAAATCAAACTTTGTTTGACGACATTTTCACACAACCCAGATCGTATTCATTCCGACTTAATGTATTTATGTTCTAACATGCGTCTCTAGATTTTTTTGTGTATTATAAACAATCAATCAGTACATCAATACCTACCGTAATCTGGTTCGTCTCAGGATTGATTGGGCCTCCCTTCGGCTGTCCGTGGACGTTGTTGCTTAATCGGCGCAGCTCAGAGAACTTCTCCAGCTGAGTTGACCAAATCTGTAAAAACATTAACATAATGAGACAACTTAAATCTACTAAATGAAACTTTCTCAGTTTTCGAAACTCAATCATGCTGACTCAACTAGCCTCGAGAAACTATTTTCCTTTTCCCACGGTGTTTTCAGCTCTAGCGCTCTTTGATCGTGAATGCAGCGACGCTTTTGGTGAGGCGGGTAGAGACAAAACGTATCATTGTTACTTCATTATTCTTCAGAAGTTTTCTTACTTTTATTGTTTGATGTGAGCTACACCCTTTTTCGCATCTAATGAAAATCAAAATCTTCACAAATCAAAATCAAACTGAAAAAAATACTTTTCTTCCTATCTTGGATCAAAATAACCGACCTGCATCTCTCTATCCAGTTCGGGTACCACCAAAAGGGTCCTCCATCCCGTGATTTGCTTGGATCTGCAAACAATCATCCGTTTGTCATTCATTCGTTCAAACATCAAAAATTATTCGTCTCTCTTCACACTCTTTGTCAAATAGGCGTCACTCTCTTCAGAATAGGGGCAAAGGAATGCGTTTTTCCATTGTAGTTTGTAGTCTGATTCTTCTGTTTTTGGCTGTAGCTAGAGATTGAATTAAGAGGTACCCCTTACTCGCGATACCCCTTTTTTGAGTCGTGACCCCTCCAAAACTGTTCAAAACTTATCAATTTCTGGTTTAAGTCTCGGTAGTTTCGCATGATATTCGCTGTTTTTCCACTTGCGACCAATACCTATCATGAAAATTAGTCGCAACTCTTCATCTTTTGAGACTTGAACTCACGTGAGTACGTCTCCGATGATATGATCTCCACAGTACAAAGTATCCTTCCCGAACAGACCCATTTGGGCACGAAAATAGTTGACCGAACCTGATTTCATAAAATGATCATATTTGTGAATGATAATGAGAAAGTGATCATAATCTTCGCTCAGTGTAAGGCGAAAAATGTTCTTTAAACGTTCGCTGAGGTTAGTTTACAATCAAAAAGGAGTGACAATACAATATCTTTTTGTTATAGTCGAATATGTACCGAGCCAATTTTTTGTTTCTCAGTGAGCCATTCTTCATATGAAATGAGTTGTTTAAATTAAATAAAGAAGCATTCGGTGAAGTAATTGAACCCAACCGACAAGAATCAAGACCAGAAGTAATGAAGATTCACACAAAAGAAGCCGAGGTAAAAATTTTCATAACAATTTACCTCCCGAGTAAATGGTGTCTTTTCCCAAAGCCCCGACCACTTGGCCCAGTTTCAATTCTCCGGTGACTGAGTCCACCTGCAATGCAATGTGGACAATATTTAATGAAAATTGAATAAAACTAATAACTTTTTGTATAATTTTCTGTCTTGTTATATTTTTTCACTCCTTCATGTAATAACTTTATTCTAGCTTAATTACATTTTTGTCAACCTATTTAGGTTTATTTAACATTTCTCCCATGAGATGTTCAATCGTCGGCTAACAGGCACTCACGGATATATTTGTAGTTTGATCATCCTGAATTAAGCTCAAATTTCGTAAACTATGACGTGTATCGAGTTCAACCTACATAAATTAATTTGTCGACTAAATCTCACGTTTACCTCATAAAATGGTCGATCGCTAGTGAACCAGGCCGGCTTGCAGGCACTCACGATGACCACATTGAACAAGGTTCTCCAGTCCGAACCCATTATGAAAGTCATCAGTTTCTGTAAAAAAAGATTCAAAAACACAAAATATCATAACGACGTTACTGAAAGCTCTTGTCTTCTATTCTATCTTTCTTTCGACAGTTCATTTTGTTCTACTGTTTGTAGTTTGGCTTATAGATCGAGCTAAACTCGAAGTACAACTACTAGTGCTCACATTTCCCAACTGGAGTCGTTGGCAGCGTGTCAGAAATTTTGGAAGACTGTTATTTAAAGAAAACATATATTTTACAGTTTTCCTGAATACGAATTATAACTAAGGGGAAGAACCCTTCACATAAATTTTTATTGATTTGAAGTTTTTCAACAGATTCAAAAACTGCCTTGGAATTTTATTGGGAAGCTGCCCAAGTCCAGTTGGGAAATGTGCGAACTATACGTCCCTATGATGGTTTCCCAATCTCAAGAAACGTTTAGATTGGTTCCCTCAGTTTCGCTCCCATCAGCTTATGAACATCATGATGCGAGAGAGATCAAATCTCCAGAACTAAAGGTATAAGAGGTAAGAGATCAAAGATTAGAAGAGGGAGAGTGTAAAAGAGAAGCGAAAGAGATAGACGGAAAGAGAGAGAGGAGAAAGAGAGGGAGAAGAAAGAGAGAGACAAAGAGAAGAGGGAGACGACGTGAAACTGACGTCAGTATACAGCCAGTCCGAGTTTGTTAGTAGGAAAACGGATTTCCCGGCCGCCTTCAAATGTTGCATCGTCGCCTGCGCTCTCTCATCCCTCTCAATGTATCGATCCAAATCAGCTGTGATCCGAGACTTGTACGAACCCTGAAATTGAGTTTTTCTTTTATTTTATTTGCAGTTTTTGAGTTTTGTTTTGAACAGTTCTTAAAAAGAATGACCAGATCTTTGTTGCAGTTTTATCTCAGTACGCTGCATTTCTTTCCCCCTTTTTTCCCAAACCAAAACCGAACCGATTCTTCGCGAACCAGTTGGTTCGCTGAGAAACCGAACTTTTTGAATCAAACCAAACCCTAATAAACGTTACGCGGTGAACCGATTCCAGCATTAATCACTTGAATTAGTTTGGTTCCACCTAAGTTGACCTGAATTTGGTTCGGTTCTAGAAAGGACCAACTGGTTCGGAAAGAATCGGTTTTGGTTGAGGAAGGAATTCACTACCTCGCTCCTTCCTGTTGTGTCGTTTTGGCCGAAAGTCAAGTAATGTCAAAGATATCGAGTTCAAACTATACGGGGTCAAAGTTCATCTGTACCGTAGATCAAATACTCACATCAGCATGAATACCATCGATAGCTGCTCGACAATCGTTGAAGATGGTGTAAAAGGAGATCAGTTTGGAATTCCACGAAAACGCCTCCTTGTTCGGAATTCTAGAACATCACGTTTTATACAGTAGTTCATTTACAAATACAATAATAATTTATGAAAAATACGCATTAAAAAACAAATGTCTCAGGACATAATCGAACCTTTCTCTGAAGAAAGGAAGATGTGCAAACACTATGCTATCGAAACACAGCAGAAAAGGATTTTGGACGCATTCAATTCGAAAATGTGAAACAAAAGTAGAATAACACTACCGATTCAGAGAAAAAGCCATCGAGCTGACAAACACCAGTTTATGCATGTACATTTATTTACTGATGTTGTTCACTTCTCACCGACAATGAAAAGTCGGACTGCGTACTGTAGGATTCTCAGTGAAAAAGGCGAGTACTATACTGAAAGTTAAGTAAACATTCACCTAAAGTTGGCATTCTAATGGGGGTGTCGCGCAATTGTCATTCCACGTTTTTGAGCTCGGCTGTGTTCAACATGTTTCACATGACTGTGCAATGGATTAACACATACTCACAAACACTATAGTGCTCATGTGGGACTGGAACCGGGCCCAAAAGTTTGGAAGGCGCAGACGCTAACCACTAGTCCAACTAGGCGTAGAGCAGCGTGGTTGACAAATCGCATATACCTATTCTTACACAGCACAAAGTAAGATATACAGTACACCCATGCCTTCCTTTCAGCGACAACTATAGTCTCACTAACCTAACAGCGGTGGGTGTGTTCTTGAGAGTGTGTATCGTGCAGGCGAGCAGATATATCTCGGGGGTGTTGAATACGGTATTCAGCATGAAAATACGTTTCTCGTCCAGTTGCACATGTTTGTTCGGGTATACACTGCGGATGTCGACCCTGAAATAGAGTTGATCAGACTACAAAGTACAGAGTACAAAATAGTGGGAAGTTCGAATAACGCTGAAGGTGGTCAGAGGGAAAATTCAATATGAAAGGATGCCTAAGGCTGCTCTTATTTGGAACTGATGCTCATAATAATCCAAAATTTTCAGTCTTGACTCAATATTGCGGTTTAAAGGACTGAAGCGTTGGGATTGGTTCACATGATCGTCCTTCTTTGACGCGCGCTACGTTATGTGGAAGTACCCCGGGGTACCTATATTAGCACCTTGTCTGCCCTTCTTCAACAAGTAAAATTGTTTTGATAGACCTCAAAGTGGATTTAAAGGTCTTGAATAGAATATTGGTCCCGTACCGTCCGAGTTTGTTGAGTCCGTTCCACGCGTGCATTATGTTGCAGTGTTCGTCCGTCTTCAGGAGGTTTCCGTACTTTTTGTCGAACCAGACACCGCGCATCGGGAAGGCCGGGTCGTAGGTCATAGACTGGAATAGGGAGATAGATAGATCATTTCTCTCTTTCTCTCTACCGTTAGATCACTCTTTCCCCCTCTCTCTCTCTATTTCTCTCTCTTGCCCTCTCCTTTTCTTTATTTCTCTCTCTCTCTCCAGCTAGCCCTTACCATCAGTCTCTTCCGTGTTTTCACCCTCTCATCACGCTTCATTCTCTTCCCTCTCCCTTATTTTTTCTCTCTCTACTTCTGTCTCCACTCAACCTCTTCTCTCTCCCACTTTCGTTCTCTATCTTCTCTTCTCTCTCTCTCTCTCTCTCTCTCTCTCTCTCTCTCTCTTTCTCCCTGTCTCTCTCTCTCTCTTCCGACCTCCAACTCCTTCGGGTATCCTTTCTCAACCAGTTTCTTTTTGGCCAGGTTGAAAGCCAACTCTTCCGAAGCGGGAGATTTGTATACTAAAATGAACATTTCATTAAATTCTTGTTAGTGTTTTAATGTCATTGCCTAGTTCTATATAACTATCTCGGTGGTTGATTTGGAGAAATAGTTGTTTTGAACGTTGGAAATACAATTCAAACTCCGCTCTCTCTAAAGCAGGCCCATGTATACATTGTATATTACAGATGTGTTTGTAGTTTGCTCTCTTCGGTTTTAGCCATAATTTTTAGTATATGTTGTAAATGAGATCAATCTACAAGTCTCATACGAAAAGTTATGAAATAGAGAGATATATAGAAGACATAGTGAAGTGAGGATATATAAAAAATTATAGAATGTATAGGTAAAAGTAAAATAAATTAAAGAAAACCTAGAATCCACGTGTATGAAGTCATGTTATCTAGACATTTCGGCTTTTAACAACTATATGCCGGTAGGGGCCCTCATCAAAAGCGAAAGCGAAAACTAACGGTGGATTATGTTTTACGGTCGTTAAATAGAAACTGGAGGAAGTACAAACATGTATATATATATATATATATATATATATATATATATATATATATATATATATATATATATATATATATATATATATATTGTTTTATTATATTTCTATGGTTACTACTTTTTCAAACTTATCGATTGATACCGATTTCCGGATTTTCTGAAAACGTACTGGCGAGTGTGGCATCCATGTCGAAGCCAATATACTTGATGCGAGACATTTGAAGGGACAGGTTGGTGAAAATTCTGAGAACATGAAAAATGTAAAAATATGTGAAACTTTGTGAAACTCCAAAACTTTTTTCCCGTAGCGGTCGCCCACATGAAGGCTAAAACGGTACTGTTGGCCGGATCGTATGGGTTTGTAGTTTGATCTCCCTGCGTTTCAGTCGTAAATAGACAGTCTTCCGTGTGCGCAGAGCTAGCTACAAAGAAGAAGAAAACTAAACTTGAAGTTGAAAATATATCATAACATGAACCCCTTTTTGATGAATTCACGGAAAATTAAGAGAAAAGTCATAGTTTTAACAAAGCTTTACAGTCGATCCAACTTCAAATCCTCAAAATTGTTTACCGTTTATCCATAGTCAGACCGAGTGGTGAGTAGAGTCAGTTGAAATGAAGACAAAAAGGTTTTTTCTCGAAATGAAAAGTTTCCTAACCAACGTGGAAACCGTTGAAAACAGGATGAAACTTTCTGGTCGCGAAAACTTGTGAACGGATTTATGTTACAGAAGTGTGTTAACGTGATTGAAACAGAAATTTTCTGCTCTCGGCAAGAGTTATAACGTAGGGGTTAGGTTGTATAGTATGTCCTGCAGTACATTTCAGTATTCTCAGATTACCAATGCAACATAATGGGATCAAACTAATTTTCCCACCGAAAAAATGACAATTTCCGTTTCAGCCAGCTTGAGACAGAGTTGATACTGTACATTATAGGGTTGTTAAAGCCAAACTCGAATTTCGAAAAACTCGAAATTCCCAAAACTCGAATAACTCGAAACTCGAAAAACTCGTTTTTTTCCCAAAACTCGAAAACTCGAAATTTCAAACTCGATTAACAACCCTAGTACATCAGCTCTGAACCGGAGTGTTTGTAGTTTGCTTGTTTTTCTAGTCGTTATTGTAAATCTGTGCCGGAAAGGCAGATCAAACGACAGCTCAAACGTTGTCCGCACCTATATTTCACTCATTATTCCTTCGAAGAGATATTGAGGATGTGCAGAGATAAAAATCTGTGGAAAGCGATAGGAACACCGTATTGCAACAGTATGACGTGAATGAATAAATCTTGAAATCTTGAAATCTATTTGTTTCAAAATACACTGTTTTGTAGGATTCGCCGTTTTCAAAGCAAGCCAAGATGGTGTACTTGGACTATGTGTCTGTACTTTGCACTCATTGTTTGTACTCCGCTCAACGTTCTCAAATTATGGCTTCGAGTTCATACGACTCACCCGTTATTTTCCTGAAGTAAGCAGTAAGTTTAACTCACTTTCTTTTATTCTCTTTCCGTTTCGGCTTTTTGGACTTGTGTTGAATGGCCTGGAGAAAGGCTTGCAGTATATCCGCCGGTGTAGTAAGACCACGCATTATTTAACTAAAAAAACATTCAATTAAAACTTTAGACTCATAAACGAAAAAAACAGAGTTGATAAGTGAACGAAAATGTACCTTTGCTCATGTTTCCATAATTACGTCGGAAAATATGTACTAATTAAATAAAACCGGAGAAATGTTTTCAATAATTGTATGTAATGAGTTTCGCCGCTTGCTCTTTTGTGCTAAAAGGCCAGCTTGATTACTTTTTTGTTTTTCTCACGCGCATGACTACAAATTGCATTATTAGGTGGCCAAAGCTCTTGCAAACTTTTTCCCTCTGGTAATGCGAATTTCCTATCCACTAAATGAACTGACACTAAAAGGATAATAATTGGTCAATGTTTTGTGGCTTAGTTTTATAGTATAGTTTTTGTAGTTTTAGTTTTGTAGTATTGTAGTTTCTGAGCGATTCAGCGTGTAACAAGATTGTTAGTTTAACACATGCAACCAAAATAATAAGTTTTGCCACAATCTATCCAATTTGTTTTCGTTCAAGTGAATAATGTTTCAATGATGAATCTCTACCAAGATTCTTATTATCAATATGAGGTGGAAATATAATGCAAACGCTCTACCTAATTGGCGTAATGTGAACTTCGGATGGGGGTAAATGACATTTTCAATTCAGTTACCGACTAGTTTTATGTTATAAAGCACCCAAAAAGTTATAAGAAATCATCTGAACATTAAGTTTTTGAAGTTGAAATTCGTAGGCTAAAACGTCAAGTAATAAAGACGTGGACTATACTCTCGCATATTGAATGGCGTCTACTTTGGAGGTGCACTTCCGGTTTTGGCCGGAAGTGCGGGTGTCGTATTAGAATCGAAAAAAACTAAAACAGTTTCTTACTTACATTGAGTAAATCATCACTATTTCTGAAACGTCTGAAACATAAAATATCATAGAATGTTCAATGTTCATTCTATTATAGAGCGTTCGACAAATATACACTTCATGCCCAGAAAAAAACATCGATTTAAAACAACTAGAACTCAGAATAGATATTCTGCAGGAGATGTGGTCGCTGTGGCAGACAAAAAAAGAGAGGCGGCTTGTCTCAAAATCTTCTCAGCTCAATGTAATCATGACCAAAGTAGCTTTTTAGGATTAGAGAGCTTTGGTTAGCTTTGACTGGCAGAGATTTCGGAAGCTCACGTCATATGAAAAACCGAACCAGGAACTGTGCGAAGAAGGAATGTTCAATTCTGATATTGCAAATTATCAAGCTTCACAACTTTTTTACTTTTCAACTTTTGCGAAAAAAATGCACGAATACAAAAACGGACACATTCATTCAATATGAGTTATATAATAACGTGTGTACAAACTTGAGATACTCTTCTCGATATTTTCAGCTTTGAAACTCGCAAAGAAGGATGGAACAAAAAAGAGAAGGGGGTTGAGATCTCACTAAATGATAGTTTCGTAAAAAAATAGAAACTCATTTAATGAGAGCAATTTACAAGCGAGTTGTAACCTAGGAGATGACCTTGCTCCAATTTGTAGTTCAAACTATAATCACAGCATAGATTTGCAAATTGTACTCAATCAGGTCGAGTACATCAAACTACAAACACCACATCCGTTTAAAACATGCTTAGTCTCGGATAAAATATTGTTTATGATCCTTGAGCGTGAACAACACGCGCTCGAGTGTTAGTTGTATGCGAAAAAGATGAAGTGACATATTGAAAAATACTCGTCCCAAAATATTATTTCGCCTATTTTCGCAAATACTTCTCAATGATCTTCGGTTTTTTTTTCACACAATTTTCTCTGTTATTTTCATAACTTAAAGTAGGACGATTATGTGCTCCAATCTCGACGCGTCAGTCCGTTAAACTTCAATTGAAAAATGTATTGCAGTTTAAAGGACTGAAGCGTTGAGATTGGAGCACATAATCGTCATTCTTTAACCGAGAGTAGTTTTAGTTCCACAAAACATGTTGTTAACGAAAAACAGTTGTTATCAAACATGGAATTCACATTATTTTCTCTCATAAATGTCTTCTTTCCTCTCTTTTTACAAACGAATTGTATTAGTTTTTATTATTTTTCAAGTTATCATTTGAATACAAAAATGAATCAAGGTCTGGGCAATCTCGTTCCGTATTTGGATATTGGTTCGTCATTCTATCTTCGAACGTCGCCACAGCTTTTGTGAGCCTAAAACACAAAAAGAATAAGTATTAGTATAAGAATGCCAGTAACAATGAATTATAGTCTGAAGTGTCTCAAATAATGTTAAGTTCATTTCCTCCGTAAATACGCAGTTTTCATGGCTGATAGCGACATGTACTGCGTGTTGCGACATGTACTGCGAAACTTTCACGTAACAACTTTATGGACTATCTTACCTCGATTTGTCTACTTTGTGTACCGGATCGTTGGAGTGAGGGATCTTTTTCGTAAATTCTTTATAAAACGAAAAATGCTCGGTCAGTAGATCAAATTTATACCCAGCTCGACATACTTCCAAACCCTGAAAATCGAGAATTCCAATAGTACAATAACGACAAGTTCATTCCAGTTTAATGATGTTCAATTTATAGAGGTCTTAACAATGTTTTTATACAAAAAGTGTTTGAAAACTTTTCGACAAAGTTAGAGTTTGCTTTAGAAATCCAGAACGTTTTTTTTCTTCGTTATACAAGCAAAATAAGAACACTCTTTGGTATTTCTCCTCTTCGGCTCCAACTCTCACCATTCTCTGATCCTTCACTCGCTTATTCCAAGTGAGATCGTGCAGATCAAACTTTCTTGAAAAGAGGAACCAACTTTATTTCTCCTTCCGAAACAAGAAAATTCTCACCAAAATTGTATCGTCTTCATATTCATTCGAGAATGTTTCATCATTCATAGGAATATTAGCCAATGCAACGAACTGACGGCGCCAGGAGAGGTTGAGGTATCTGCAACACATATACTAGAAGTAAATTGAATAGTCACGTAAAGTTGGCGTTCTAATCAGGAATCGTGCACTTTGTCCTTGCACGTTTCCGAGTTCTGCTGTGTTCAGCTTTTCACGTGACTGTGCAATGTACTAACAGTATATAACTATACTTGTATCGAACGTATTTCTTTCTGGGTCAGAGAAAGGTTATAGTTGTTAGCTTGGCGAACCTCATTTGACACAATTCAAATCGCACTTGTTTGGTTCAGTAAAGTTGTTGGACTGTTTCGATATCAACGTTATGTTTGCTCATCCTTTTACTACCAGACAATGCTAGTTTCCTTCAAATCTCAACAATTTACCCCGTAATAAAGTGAGCGAAATATTTTCAATCGAGTTTTCAGCATTATAGTATGACGATTATGTGGACCGAACTCGTGCCAACGGTCTTTTAAACTGCAATGGAAAAATGTATTGTAATTTAAAGGACTGAAGCGTTGGGATTAGACCACATGATCGTTCTTTCTTTAAATAGTGGTTCTCAGTGAATACCAGAAATGTCTCCAGAGGTTCATGATCAAATACGAACTTCATATTTTTGATGAGTATCCCGCTGTCGGAGACGTTGGCTGTGAACCACTCGTCTACTGTAGAAATGTTTTGAGAGTCTGAAATGCACAAAAAATTGAAAGGACGCATCCAGCGATTCTGTTTTCTTTCGAGTATATTTTTTTCATGAACGTGAGCTAGTGAATTATCTGCACTGTTTCAACATCGCAATTTCCAGCAGCTCGCCAAATACAAACTTCGAATCACACAGCAGAAGCTCAAAGTTACAGTATGATGTTGTCTCCTCATTGAAAGACGATTTTCTGACTTTATCGAGATTCGATCATATTCTGGTATCACCCGGACATCATCAATTTTCTCTATTATCCACTCGTTGGATATGCTTTGTATTTTAATTTTTCTATATAGTCGCCATTTTCCCCATAAAGACAGCAGAGGGTTCGATTGATCGAGCGATGCGGGGCGAGCGGTCGTTGATTACTTGCCAGCAGTTGAGAGAGTGTGTATCTCAATGATACGCAGACTGGCTGGCCTCTCGCCAAACCCCGCCCCTTACAAAATCGATGATACGGTGTCCACAACGGTTTGACAAATCCTATACCAACATTCTAGAAAATTGTGATGTCGAAAATTCAAAAAGCTCTTCGCGTACCCGTGAAGTACTGTCCGTCCGCAACAATAGCAGAATCACTAGAGAACAGAAGATGGAGGTCCGCTTTAGACCTTGGACTGAAAGTACACAATCACATTTTCTTATGGCCTCAACATATAAACTTTGTTGGCACGCCACCAAAGTCTCGAGCCGTTGAGCAACTAGGTTTCAATTAGCAATCACTTTTCCACAGGCTTCGACCTAAGAGTGTGCAGGTCAGAAAGATTGGGACAGTCTGCGTCTCTCTGACCCGCACACTATCTCGTCGAGGCCGCTAAAAAGTAGCTAACAATTGTCGCAGCTTAAAGTTTCATTACGAAAACTTCCATCAAAATGTTCAGAAAATCTGATTTAGCTTCCAGACAAAAATATTATTTTTCACGCTTTTGTGTTTGTTCAGATGTTGATCTCAGTGCACCTGCGCAAACCCGCCAACGTAATTCGCAACGTGCAACTCGTAGAACAAAAGAATTTCACGTCTTTTGTTCTCTCTGTCGGAAATATCACGCATGCTAAAAACAAACAAGAAACTGAATACGATAAAAATTTCAATGTGCCTACTTCGCAAAACTAGTGAAATTTTTGCAAATCAAATGTTGTATTGCGTAAGTATCTAAATATGCAAAACACCAAAAACTCTCACATTTTCAGACTGTAACCGGAAATTCAATTTGTATCCTGGCGACCTCGAGAGTAGAAGATAGCAGCAAGAAGGAGATACAAACACCAAATAAAACTACTTTCATCATTAGATTGTGACATTCACATTACACTGTCAATTGCACAGTCACGTGAAAGTTCAACACAGCAGAACTCAGAAACGTGCAATGACAAAGTGCACGATGCTTCATTAGAATGTCAACTTACGTGACTATTCAATTTACTTCTAGTATATATCAAGTCTGAGAAGTACAACACCTCAATAAGCTACAGTTCGCCCTCACTCAGTTTCTGAACAGGTGGCGTAGCAACCCCTTGAATCTCATGAGAAGTTCATATGAGTTTCTCATGAGATACCTCATGAGCAATACGTGAACTCTCAATGTTATAGCACAGAAATCAATAGAATCGCATGAGAAGCTCGTGTTAATTGCTGATGAGGTATCTCATAAAATTTTTGAGGGATTGCTATAAAATTAAAACTTTTGAGGGATTGCTACCACGCCGGGACTAAAACCTACTTTTCCATGACTTCGTCAATCTCGAAACTTCTGTATACGAGGACTCTCTTTCTCGATGCATCTATATTTTGCTGTGCTATTCGGAGCACTTCCTCTTCAAAATCGGCACTGAACAAACTATCGAAATCAGCGATCAGAATGTATTTGGTAGAACAGTACTGGAAAATCAATTGTAAAAAAACAGAAAGACTTTCACGACATCAACTTGGAACTCTTTTATCATGCTTGCTAACATGATCTCTTCGAGAAATACTAAATTTGGAGATAGTTTTTCACATTTCACGAAAATTAGTAGGAAATGGGTAATCAAACAACATTTCCCACGTTACATCACTTTTGTAATTTTCACTTAGTTTCCGTAATAAACCATTTTTGTTTTCTTTCTGAGAAACTTACCATTCTAGCCACGTTTTTTGCCAAGTTTGTTGGTATTTCAGTGGATGTGATTTCTCTATCCTCTTCACAGTCTTCTGATTCCACTGACAAAAATACACTCGTTGACCATTTCGAGGGAAATATCAAGTGAACACTGAGATGTTTTTCCACAAAATCATTCGACTCCGATAGTGTTTTCATCTGAAATGAAGCTATTATCAACGAACATTTGGGAAAAATCATAATAAACGAACATGAATGAACATATTACGGAAATTAAACGACTTTATCGGAACAGTGTATCACTCTCAGTGTAGTTCAACCTTTTCACGTCCCACGTGTGAAAGATCAATGAGAAAAGGTCTAAGAATAATATATGGAATCTGTCAAAAAGTTGTCAGCTAAGAGGTTGGCCTATAGTCTTTTTCATTCCTAGTGAGACTTCTACAGTAGGATTTCGAAATAACCAAACTACGAGTCTCAGAGTAGGTATGGTGGAAACTATATCTACCCATCTTCCAAGAGAACGAACTTCGCTCTGGAACTTTGAACTTGACTAAAAAATAGAGTTGTTGAGTACCTGTTTGACGATACATAAATATTGTTGTGGATGGTTGAGCACTACTGAGAGAGATATAGGCGCATTCCAGTTTTCTACCTGAATCAGGAGAAGTTGAAGTAAGAAATATACAAGAAGTAGAGTAATTTGAGAGATGACCCAATCTTGGAATCATGAATAGTGGGAAATCATCCGACTATTTTTGGCCTATGGGGCTATGGGCATCGGCACTATAGAACTCTCTCTCTCTCTAGGCGGCGTAGCAATCCATCCTACCTCATTAGAAGTTCATATAGGATTTTTTCATGGAAACCCCATGAGAACGTCATGCGATACTCGTGAACATAGGAGTTGTTAGCATAGAAATGAACACAATCTCATAAGAAGTTTGTGAGTTATTACGTTTAGAGGAATTGCTCCCGCGCCAGAGCATACGGTCTTGTTACTATCTCGAATCTCGCCCAGTTTGTAGTTAGAACTCGTTGATTTCCGTCCGAAATTAGTGAGTTAACATTGCGTTTCGAGAACATTTTTGAGATGTGCTATGGCACGACCGCTGTATAGACTAACATATTCGAAAGTCTTTATTCCTTGTGGAATTTAACACTGTAAATTCTTGTAGTGTTTGTATTGTAGTCATTCCATTTCAAGTCCCTTTAACAAACAGTGTTCAAAAATACTTAGAAAGTCAAACAGATACTGTAGGTGTCTGAATAGAAATGGTGTGGACTGTACACTACACTAGAAGTCAATTAAACAGTCACGTCAAGTTAGCATTCTAATGAAGCATCGTGCACTTTGTCACTCTACGTTTTTGAGTTTTGCTGTGTTGAACATGTTTCATCTGTGCGATTGAGAAACAGTATATACCATACCTTTTTCTCCAGTTTCTCCTCGTCTAACAAGTCGGCACTGATATGTAGAATTTGAGATATCCGATTGAACTCTGCTATTCGTGGGGAAATAACATTGCGATGAATTGAGTAGTTGTGGTAGGTCAGAAATGAACTTTCTACACTCACAACATTTACTACATCGGCTCTGTAAAGAGTGAAGTCACTTACTTCACTGATAGGTTTTCTTACTTTTTCATACGCCCGTTTCATTCACTATAATGAGTAGAGAGAGACATCGATGCTACAGCAAACGCTAGTTTTGTTCCTTGAATCTATGTGCACAGGATTTTTTTTATCACCCACATCTGTAGAGCTACTACCTTTAAAACAGAAAAAAAACGTCCGTGAACTACTGCGAGAAAACAAAGAAGGTAAAAACGCAATGTATGAATACCACGGTCCATTACTATTCAAAGTATGACGATGAACTGACCTTTGAACTAGATTATTCCTCCATCGCGTGAATTCGACAACTGCAATAGAAACAGAAGCCACGTAAGTAATGCAAAGAATGAACTGGGAGCGCCGCGAAAGACTGCACGATTGGTCCATTCTGTGCAAAACTGAAAACTAAGTGATTATGATGATAGAACAATTGACATTTAATAATCAATATCAATAGCTATTGTTTCACGTCGCTCCGTCACGAGGCGGTGATAATACTACACCAGCAATTCATTCTATCTCATGCGAATCTCATGAACACCCCATGACCTACTCGACTACTCGTGAACTTCTAACATTTAAGCTCAGAAAATGAATGAATCTCATTAGAAGTTTATTATTTTTCCATGGGAATCTAAGGAACACCGCACGAGCTAACATCACATTGTGAGATATTGCTCCTGAGAGATGTAATTTTGTTTTTGAGTGATCCTATCAGTCATATCACATATTCCGTGTTCTATCATTCATTTTGTATGTACAAGCACTTTTGCCAACAACCAAGTTGTTCATAAAACTTTGTTAGAATAACAGCATTATTCAGTCTCAGCAATACGGCTAAAATATGCAACCACCAGGTGTGAACTGACTATTTGTACTAAGGTGCGAAACGGCCACGCCTACAAAACTGTGCAAACGTTGCAAAAGGCCGAAAACAAAGGCATGAATGAACTTTAATCTGATCAAACAAACCAATCGCTCAAACATGGTTAATACCAGATTTTTAGGAGTTTCATTTTCTGAAAGGAATGCAATCATCGAATAAATCTGAATTACATTATGTTGGCTCGCTTTTAGAGCTCACACAGATTATTTGTTATTTTTACACAAAGTTTATAGAATTTTGTTTTTCGCTCACCTCTAAAAAGGTCTCTAAAATTGCGAATCGGCGAAGGCAAAGCGTGACAGAAAGATACAAGAAGGTTGCGATAAGATTATAAATCAATAATCTTCTGTTTTTTGTAGGTTTGTATGTACTTTTAGGGTCTCATACTCTGAACGTCCTATTTCAATGTCTTTCTACAGTTTTTCGGAAAAATAGCAAGTTTTGAAGCAAAAACACTTCTCTAAAACCGTTTCGTTGCCGTTAAGAAATATTCATTATAAATTTCCTTGGCACGCTGCTAGAGTCTCAGTTAAAATTAGAACAATTTTATTCACACAATGTTAAACACATCATAGGTCGGAAATGTGCAACGATAACGATAGCACCATAGTAAAAGCGGGAGAGTACTGTATATCTCACCTTCCGCTGTGTACGCACACACGTCTTCGATTCAAAAGCTTGACGGTTATTGATCTAATAGCGCAGTCGTTAGCGTCCTGCTACAAATCTTTTGCTCCCAGGTTCGATTCCGGCCAGGGACAGAAATTAATAAATTTGGCATTCTTTTTCGATTCCGGCCAGGGACAGAAATTAATAAATTTGGCATTCACTATAGTTCACTTTAGAAAAGCTATAAATGCAGTTGTTTTAAACGCATACCCACGTAGGGTTCAAAATATCTATTGTCTTCACATCGATCTAGCGATCTACGATCTAAACGGTTTCACTTTTCTCAAATCGAAGATCGAAATCGGACGCGCTGAATATATTTTCAATAAGGTTTATCAATATTCTGCAGTATAACCGTACAAGGGAGCAAATAAATGAACAGAATTGGGTTAAATAAAATGAAGTCAACTAGCAGAAAGTTACCTAAATAAAACGTTGCGCGCGCCAAAACAGGCAAACACGTAACAACCGTATGCAAATTAGGTTCGTTAGTTTGAATTAAAAGTTATACTCGATTTCTCTTGATAAGCGCTTCCATATTAACTTTCCTCTCTGTCCCCCTTTAAAGTCAATTATTGACTAAGTTTAAAGTTACAATGAGAAACGTATCAATTGATGTGAAACTATGAAAAAATACGAAAACATCTATATCTCGCGAGTAACTCCCACGAGACGTACTGTTCCGGTCATTCTCACTAAGACTTGGCAGAGTATCAATGAAACTTACAATAAATGTATTTCATAAAAAGAACAGGTTTCATGAGAACATGTTTCACCCATGTGTTGTAACAGAGATTAACTGCGGCTCAGAAAAAGTTTTGGTATTTTTGAGAACATTAACATTGTGAAAAGCCGCCTGGAAGTATTGTTGGCACATTGCTGAGGTCTCCGTGGGAATGATTCTCAAAAACATTGGCGCCAATTTTCTGCGGTCAGAAAGCTACAAGAGCGACAGAGCACGCAGGTCAATGAGGCCGCAGGACAGGTGAGACAGTCTGCGTCTCTCTGACCTGTACACTCTCTCGTCGAGGCCCTACAAAAGAAGTGTATTAATTGGCAGGGGGTTGTCTGAGTTGAAACTATAAATTGGAAGTAGTGAAGGAGACACCTGCAAGATCATAAATTGTACCAGAACCATTCAAAAAATGGGTGCTTTTGGTATGTAAATACCCATTCTTCTATAATTTAAATCACATGGTTTAATACATATTCTTATTCTTATTCTCAAAATCTTGCAAACTGTGTTTCTAGTTCCCGGCACATTTTATTTTGAAATATTTCATGAACACGAATAGTGACGTGTTACTCAAAGAAGCGGCTATATTGTCAAAAATGACGTTGCCTGGGGACTGCTCTGAAATCGGTTATGTGTCCACAGGAACTAAACCAAAAAAACTACTAGTATGAAAATTCAATCGGCAGTCGGCACACTGTGAGAGTTCACGTAGGGATGGAAAGAACTATACGAATGTGAACACGTAGAATGTTAGACACTGTACATATGTATAACTATATAGGCAACTAGGCACGTAGGGATGGTAAGAGCCCAGGCTGGCTATCAATCTGCATTAGCTGGTGAGCACCTCATGATGGTTAGAGAACAATCTCGCAGATGAGGTATACTGTTAGTCACATGCACAGTCACGTGAAACATTTTGAACACAGCACAACTCAGAAACGTGCAATTACAAAGTGCACGATCATTTGAATGCTAACTTTACGTGACTGTTCAATTTACTTCTAGTATAGTGCTTGAAACGAGGAGGCACAGGTTATGAGCTGCTCAGCAACTAATCCAGATTGGTATCGCGCCTGCTAGTTTTAGTTTATCCTCCGTTTGATCGTTTCCATCTCAGATTGTTCTATCGATCTCATCGTAGATTCGACAATAAGCGCGCAACCATGAAGTTTAGCGGCCGTAGGATTTGGGTACTAGTGCACTTAGGATGCGGTCATACTTCAAATCGCCAGTTTGGGAGGCAGCGGCCGAAGGTGCAAACTATACGTATCGATTGAGCACCCAGGTGCTTGAGAGGCTCAATCGATACATATCGTTCGCACATTCGGGCCGCTGCCTCCTAATCTGGGAGCTCGAAGTATAGTTCCGGTCATTCCTACTGCTCTGAAAAACCGCTGCAACTTAAAATACCGGACTCGCCAATTTTGCAACTTAAAATACCGGGGTCAGCCAGATGTCGCCTATACTGTTTGAAGTTCATGAGGAGATGCAGGCTAATTCGACACCAGTATTTAAGCCTGCGTTTTCTCCGGTATTTTAAGTTGCCAGCGTTTTCACAGAGACTTGGCAGCGTGCCAATGAATATTTCAGTCAATTTTACACCACTTTGTAGTTTTTAAAAAAACTGCAAATTTTTGTTAGCGATTTTTGAGTTTTGTGAGTGCACGTAAACCAACAGTTTTCTCAGAATACTCATGTTTTATCCAAGAAATAAGCATTCAAAAATCTTGGCACAACGCCAATGGGTCTCAGTGGGAATGGAACGAGCTATATGAGCGCACCCTTAGAGGCCGAATTCAGATTACTCCAGGCACCGTAGCAAAGTCTCATCGAAAGGTCACGTCTGAGCTGAACTATCTGGTCACCACCTCACCCACATGTGGGTCAACTACTCTATGCTTAAACATGGAAAGTTGACAACAATGTAGCCAGAGTGTGATCAGGTTTTCGACCATGTTCAGCTAACCACTTGCATGACTTTGCTACGGTGCCAGATCTTTTGTTGGGACGTGATGTTGGAGTTTGAAGAAAATACTAGTTATCCCAAATGCGTTCAGCTTGAGAAATGTCGGAATGATTGTTAACTTCATTTTGCTCACTGGCAGGCGTAGTCCTCAGCGTGCCAATGAAGTTGCGAATAATTTTCAAAACTAAAACAGTTTTCACATGTGCAACTTGTCACAACATTTAAGAAAATATCCTCGATATTGATCTCAGATTTAATTGAGACGCTGGCGAAAAGGCTCTTCGGGAATTACTCAAAAGTATTTGCGTCAGTTTTCTGTGATTTGCCAGCAACAAAAGCAAGAGAGCAGGAGGTCAATGAGGCCGCAGACAGCTGAGATGGTCTGCGTCTCTCTGATCTACACGCTCTCTGTTGAAGATTGCTGCAAAATATAGGTCTGAATAAGAGCGCTATACTGAGTTGTATTGTTCGCGTGGAAACGTGAGGAACTCAACAATCCAACATTGGTTCAGACGTTTTTTACATTGCTTTGTTATTTTAATACGCTTTATATGCATTTCAATAGATGCTAGAAGCAAGAACTGAGATCTTCAAAAGCTTCCCCTGACTTGTAGATGTAGATGAAAGAATTACGGCAGTTCTGCTCGTACTGCTTTAGAGATTCAGTTAATAAATTCAGTATTGAAGGTTATATCGAATCTGAATTGATATTCGAGATATAAGACATTTTTGCTGATTTTGGTATATTTTCTACCGTATAATGAATATTTTCGATATAATATGAAGCCCTGCAAGTGTTGCTGCAAATGTTCTTTATGTGAATAGCTTTGTAGATACAGACTGTTCTCTCGATCCTACCACGTGGAAAGAACAAAAACTGGAAACTATGGGAATCAGCGCTATAGGGGATATATATATTTTCCCCACATATGTTAATACTTTTAAACCTACTTAACAAACTTTCTCAAAAAAAGTTGAGGCAATGAAAAAGTACAAAAGTGGTATATCGTCCTGACGTGCTTGAAGTTCAGTTAATTGTTGCCAATTAACTGGTTTCATCGCGGTTCCGAGTTTCTTTTCACGCTGCTGAGGGTCGGAGAAGCACAAAGTGTTCTATAGAGAACTCTAGTTATTTGCTGGCAACTATCATTTATTGGTGCCTTTTGATTCTACATTTTCTCTTAAATTTTCAAGAGACGGCTAATGATTTTTCACGCACGTTGCCCTAGTCTTTTGGAGAGTTGCCATCAAACAGCACTGTCATGGTAGGTTGGCAACTCTACTGTGGCCGTTCAAGATTTCAAGATTTCAAGATTTATTTAGTTCACGTCATATCGTTTCGAGATGGTGTTCCTTGACTGCCCTCCAGGTGTTTTTATCTCTGCATACTCGGAAAACTTCTTCGCCACGAATATTGGGTGGCCGTACTCGGCCTCTTCTCACAGTTCGGTTATAACTGCGGACTGCTTCGACAAGTTCATCACGCTAGGATCTCGGGTGCAAAATATCAAAACCCAATTTGCTTTCCCGGGAGCCTAAAAACTCTTCCGGTAAAGAAAAACTTATTGGTGGATTTCGCCACTGGTAGGCTGTTGGTAGCATCAGTTCGTGAAACTGTCGGAAACGCAGCATTTCCAGTTCCTCTTGTCAGAATTTGTGGATTTCCGTTGTTTTTTTCTATCGATTGGTGGGTTATTCCAGAAAATCCAAAAAAACATTCTATCGACTCTTCTTTCATCTGTAATGATGCACTGATATTTCTGTGTTGTTTGTCTGAGGTGACTGTTTGGCAATGACCAAAGTGTTGAGAAAACAAAAACGACCGAAGAACAAATCGTTTCTCATTTTTAAAGGAAGACCGAATGGAGAGCTAGCTTAGGTACCCTGGGGTACCTAAACATAACGTTGCGCGCCCCAAAACAGACTGAATACATGTGAACCATATGCAAATTAGGTTTGTTAGTTTGAGTAAAAAAGGTCTTTGTCAGTTGCCCTCAAGCAGCTCTTTCATATAAACTTTCCTTTCTGTCCTCCTTCAACCTATAAAGTGTCATAAATTTTGTTTCTACCTGCAACTAGATAAATTGATCTCTTCATAGTTGTTGGTTCCCCATCAGTTTTTCCCCTTTTCACTCGGGTGACTGTTTTGAAATGTCCAAAGTGTTAGGAAAACTGAAACACGAGGGAAAACTAGTGTGTTTCGGGAAATTAATTATTTCTCATACTTACTTTATACATTGTTTCGTTTCTACCTGCCACTAGATGTATTTAATAATTATTCAACCCCAGAATCACCGCTTCGAAACGACGCGGGAAAAAAAAAATTCATTACATCCACTTCTTTCCTTTATTGAGCTCTTTCAGTTGTTTGTTCCTTGTCAGTTTTTCCCTTTTTCACTTGGGGGACTGTTTTGAAATGTCCAAAGTGTTCGGAAAATTGAAACACGAGGGAAAACTAGTGTGTTTCGGGAAATTAATTATTTCTCATACTTACTTTATACATTGTTTCGTTTCTACCTGCCACTAGATGTATTTAATAATTATTCAACCCCAGAATCACCGCTTCGAAACGACGCGGGAAAAAAAGAAAAAAAAATTCATTACATCCACTTCTTTCCTTTATTGAGCTCTTTCAGTTGTTTGTTCCTTGTCAGTTTTTCCCTTTTTCACTCGGGTGACTGTTTTGAAATGTCCAAAGTGTTCGGAAAATTGAAACACGAGGGAAAACTAGTGTGTTTCGGGAAATTAATTATTTCTCATACTTACTTTATACATTGTTTCGTTTCTACCTGCCACTAGATGTATTTAATAACTATTCAACCCCAGAATCACCGCTTCGAAACGAAGCGGGAAAAAAAGAAAAAAAAATTCATTACATCCACTTCTTTCCTTTATTCATCTCTTTCAGTTGTTTGTTCCCTGTCAGTTTTTCGCTTTTTCACGCGGTTGACTGTTTTGAAATGTCCAAAGTGTTGGGAAATGTGAAACACGAGGGAAGACTAGTGTTGTTCGGAACACTGGTGATTTCTCATTCTTACACTATGAACTATCATCTTGTTTTTACCTGCAACCAGTTGCATTTAACAATAACTCAACCCCAGAATCACCGCCTTTAAACGACGCGGAGTGAGTTAAAAAAATATGAAACATGAAAAATATTACATTTACTTTTTTCTTTTATTGATCTCTTCTAGTTGTTTGTCAGTTTTGGTCAGTTTTTCCCTTTTTCACCGGTTGACTGTTTTGAAATGTTCAAAGTGTTGGGAAATGTGAAACACGAGGGAAAACTAGTGTTGTTCGAGAAATTGATTATTTCTCCTACTTACTTTATACATTATTATTTCGTTTTCACCTGCAAACAGTTGTATTTAACAATAATTCAACCCCAGAATCACCGCCTTGAAACGACGCGGAAAGAAACAGAAAAAAAAGAAATTCATTACATTAACCTCTTACTATTGATCATTTTTAGTTGTTGGTTCCCTATCAGTTTTTCCCTTTTTTTCATTAAGGTGACTGTTTTGAAATGTCCAAAGTGGGCGGGGCTTGCGGGCGAAAAAGAAAAGAGACAAATAGTGCCACATCGACTCACTGCCGACAACAACAATGGTGAGCAGTTTGAATTCCTTGAAAAACTTTTTACAAACGTTTTTATACAGGAATAAAACTAAACCTACCTTTACTTTTCACGCGAGCGAATACTTCCTCTATTTATCTGGAAAAATATAAACAACGGTAAAATAGAAACAGAGTATCTCCGACCAACAAAAATGATGAGAAATTTGAATTCCTCAAAAAAAAATATTCACAAACTTTTCATACAATAAATACCATACTACTCTTAGTAACTATAGAAACAAAATAGGAAACAGATCTTTTATACAATGAAACACTACTGCTCTATTTCTCTAAGGAACAAGTTGATGAAGTTTTCCAATGATGTTCAATGAGAAAATCAAAAAAAGATTCCAGACTTTTTTTACCGAAAAATTCGAGAAATGAAAACAAAGAAAATTGTACATGCGTTCATTTTATTCGCGTAACCCTAGTGTTCAAACAGCAGTTGTCCATTTCCTAAACAACTTGCTAAGGGAGAAGGGGGTTAAAAAATCAGATACGAACAGTTTCTATCTATATCTTTTCTGTCTCTTTTAAAACCTCGAAACTGCATCCTTAATGACGCACGCCCTTTTTTCTATTAGTGGTGTAGTGGTTAGCGCAGCTGACTCTCGTTTTTTCGTCTCGGGTTCAAGTTCTCTGAGCGGCAGCAGTTTATCGGTTATTCTCTCCCAGAATAGCACTTTTGAAGAATACTGTTTGCTCGCAACCCCTGTTTGACTTGGCATTTCACGCGTAGTTTTGCTAGTGAATTTACCGGCAAAGACGGCGTCTATTGATAGTTCTGTTTACCAAATGAGTCACTTCTATTTTGCGACCCTGAAAAAGCAAACCGAGCCGCCATTCGAACACGGCAAATGGGACAAACAAATCTATCGATTTAGAGAGAGAACGAGATAGGGAGAGAACGAGAGAAACAGAGGAATGGGAATCATATGTGACTAATTTAATTGGGCGATAGGATAGAGGACGGGGATTATTTGAGAAGGAGAAGAAGAGAGAAGAGATAGGGAGAGAACGAGAGAAAGAGAGAAATCGGAACACATATGTGACTAATTAGGCGGCGGTGATAGAGGGAGGATTATTCGAGATAAAGAGACGGTGGGGGTAGAGAAACAGAGAAATGCTAATTGTACGTGACTAATTGGGCGCAGAGATATAGTTTTGTAAATGAAAAGAGATATATAATGAGAGACATAGAGAGTGAGAGAAGCACAGAGAGAAAATATAGACAAAGATGGAGAAATAACATTTATGTATTCAATAAGACCTCTCTTTCAGCCCCACCCCGGAGACGTAGCCGTGCCCGTGCCCTATACCTCCAAGTTAGGTCAGAAGATCCTGCCCGGACAGACCCTCAACGTCCATGGAACAGTCCACGAAGACGCCAAATCGTGAGCACTGTTTCTGTAGTTTGTAGTTTGCTATTGAGAAAGTAACTAGAGCAGGAGTGCACGGTTCGTTAACGGAATTCCAGGTCAAAAACCTACATTCTACGTTCTGCTGTTTTTGTAGTTTGATCCCGCGTGACAAAATAACTGGAAAACATACTTCACGAACCACGCGTGGGCCGTGTAACTTCATACTTCATGTACCTCATAACTCATTTCTTGCTGAGTGTGTAATTATGTTACACGTTTTAATATCAATCTATAATGCTTCTTTTGAATTGTAGGTCAAAGCATTTGATTTGTCTCCTTCTCACTGTAGGGTAACATCAATCGATATACATTTCATTGTAGGTCAAATCAATCAATACACATGATTAACATTACAGGGCCGCCATCAACCTGCTGGCAGGTTCCCCAGAAATCAACGAGCACATGGGAGAGGCCGTACTTCATATCAACCTGCGATTCGACGAGAAGAAAATCGTCATGAACACGTACACCGTGAGTTATACTCATGAGAGAGAGTGTGTAGATCAGAGAGACGCAGACGCTGCCTCTCTGAATCACAGTTCAACAACTGTGAGCCAACTTTGAGGGAGAGAAAACGTGGAAGAGAGTATGTAGATCAAAGAGACGCGGAATGTCTGAGTCTTTTCGATATATACAGTCTTTGTCTCTCACTCCGGTGAACACTAGCTCAAATTCTCTGATTAGTGCGTTGAAATGGTTTGTTCATGAATTCTTCAAGTAGGACTGAGTTTTCTGTGGTAATTTGTAAATAATGTCGTTACAGTTTTTGAACGGATGCAAAACATAGTTGTCTAAAACTAATATTCTGTTTCTGCGAGTGTCTGTCTCCTTATCTATGTGTTGCCATTAGAGTGAAGGCAGTCTCATAAAACACGGAGTTGACTAAAGCGCGCGAATCGTAGGGAATACGGTATAGTTCCGGTCATTCCTACTGAGACTTGGCAGCGTGCCAATGAATATTCCGAGCTAGTTTTCACTACTTTGGAGTTTTTGAAAAAACAGCAAATCTCTGTTAGCAATTGTTCAGTTCCATAAAAACAAGAAATGGTACAATTTATTTAGAATACTTATGTCTGCGCTGAGAAATAGTCATCCTAAAATCTTGGCACGATGCCAATGGGTCTCAGTGGGAATGACACGAACTATACATGTCGCTCTGACTAGATATGTTTGTAGTTCCATCTCACTGTGTTCCATCGCAACTCTCCACTTACGCTGAGTTAACTAATCAAATTACAACTCATACATGTTCACAACTTCACTAGTTACAATACTATTAGTTTATTTCATTACAGGGAGGTGCATGGGGAAAGGAAGAGCGCGAGTCTCTCCACTTCAAAAAGGGAGAAAAGTTCGACCTCAAAGTCAGGTTGGTATTGCAACGACTTAGACAAAGGGTCCTTGAACAGCAGGGAATTACTGTTAGTTACAAATTTATTGTTTCTCTAGCCGTCTGCCGCTCTCGCCGCCCGCATGATGAGAGATGAGAGATGTTGTGTCACCGGTTGAACTAATCGTGAATTTGTGATTTGCACAAAATGATTTTCGGATGCAGTACGAAATCTGTGTAGTAATGTTTAGAAAGCTGAGCACTTTAATTGTGTGCAAGAAACTTTAAAGAACCTAACTATATCCATATATCCAATAAAAAGAGAGGTGATTACGAAAACATATAATAAGACGAATTCGAAATCGTACAAAGAATGAGCGACAATTCGAGACCACACAATTTAAAGAGGTCCATGTTTCACTTCAATTTACGCCTACTACAGTTGTGCATCTCGCGAGCGAGCCGATAGGTGGTTAGTAAAGTTGTTTATCTGATAAAAAAATTCGGGTTTGAGTTTTTCGAATCTTGAAAAACGGCCGGGTTCCACAGAATTAAGTTGGCTTCAGTATTAACAACCCTTTGAAGTAGACAAAAATGATATCACAATTCTACCGTAATTGACTATGTTTCTTATTCCAGAGTCCTTGAGGAGTGCATGGAGATCACTTGTGACGGAAAGAAGATTCACGAGTTCAAGCACCGTCTTCCCTTCTCAATCGTCGAATTCTTCCAGGTCAAGGGAGACGTCTCACTGAGCGGAGTTCACTGGGGAGGAAGGTACGACATTGGAGTAGAAATGAATAGATTATGTAGAACACATATAAGAACATGAACAATAATACAGGTTGATAAAAAAGAATGGTATGGCATATGTTTTATCCATCTAAAAATTTACAATAAGTTTCATCCATCTAAAAATTTACATCATTTCAATGAACGTGCATCGGGAAGGCCGGTAGGCAATTGCGGAAACATTTGAAAAAACAAGATGAAAACGTATTATTCTTGTACAATATTCCAAGTTTTGTTCAGTTGGCAGTTTCAAAGAGTGTCTCAAAATGGTAGCGAAATCTACGCATAGCATGCCGCTTGCGCGCATTCTCATAAATGACCTCTAATATTTTTTTCCAGATAAAGCATTTATAATAGGGTATCATCGATCGAAATAAAACATTAATTTTATCAAACTATGTCGTTCTCAGATTCTACGACATTCCCTACGAGACCGGTTTCCCCAACGGCGGACTCCAAGCTGGTTTGTTCTTTTATTCTCTTTTTTACGATTGAAGATGTTTGTATCGTTACCAAACGCAATTTATGGATGTCGACTCTGCAAAATATAATAAAAATAATAGTTATTCGAAAACACCTGTTTTAGCCAAACTTTCGAACTTTCTCCAACTTCAATCTCAAACTTTTCTAGGTCAGCGCATCTTCATCACCGGCTTCATGAAGGGAAATTCGTGGTCGTGCAACCTTCTGGCTGCCAACGGAGATATTCTGTTCCACTTCAACCCCAGACTCAAGGAGAAGAAGGTATAGTCCTTGTCATGCTAACGTCAACTACCGTATTTTAAGATCGAAACAATGTTTTGAATTCTACTGTTGGAGTCATGTTTAGGTTTTTCTTCACCGTAAAGGAAAAAAGAATAACGAAGATTTCCAGACTCTGTGTAGTGGTTCGCTTTGATCAAGTTACCAATTCAATACGATTGATTCACTCGCGTGGTTACTAGCACAGACGGTTTCAATAACTCTTACTAAACTTCTAAATAAATGTATTCAATAATTCTTTCAATTTTTCGATATTCAGTTTTTTGATAATGAAAAATGTTATTCAGATCGTGCGTAATTCGTGCAAGAACGATGTGTGGGGTGAAGAAGAGCGCGAGGGTCCGTTCCCCTTCCACAAGGAACGCGCTTTCGATGTCACCGTTCTCAATGAGCCATACTCCATCCAGGTAGAGAAATATAGTTTCTTTTACTAACAAAGACAGCGAACGACCGTACCAATTGGTGCCTAAGAGCGCGCTAAGAGCTAAGAGCAACGCGTAAGAGCGCGCTAAGAGCGCGTACCAATTGGTGACAGGGAATAGTGTTCATTTCGGCAACGAAGACAACAAACGACCAGCCAATGAATGAACAGGAGCAAGCTCGAGCGCCAGATGATTATGGTGAGCGTGTGGATCGAGAACGCGCAGTTGCGCAGAGCACAACCTTCGGACAAGCAAGGAGCATTTGATGTGATTATTCCCAACTGGGTAATAAGCATATAGATAGAGGGAAGGAGGACATACTTCCCATATCCACCAGTTTCAAATTGATCTACTGTGAGGCAATAACCTCACGTCGCTGTGAGGGGGAGGGGGAGGTTTGGCGTAATTATTCACTGTTCGAAAAATTGTAAATGGATTTCTTCCAAAGATCAGAATGTTGATGGTGTTTTCACCAGTGGTTTCACTTTCAAATATACATGCTGTCACATTCCTTCAGGTATAGAACTTACGTGACCTATAAAATGAACTCTGAACTGAAGTACTAAACGATCTTCGACCTTTGATCTTTCAGCTCTTCGTGAACGACGAGCGCGTGGGAACCTTCCAGCACCGTTGTGCCAACCCCGTCGGGGACTACATTGGAATGAAGATCGACGGAGAGGTCGAGATCACCGGAATAGAGTTCAGCCACTAGACTATGCGTCTCTGACCTGGTCTCTGCTTCTCTGATTCTCTCTGACTCTGCGTCTCTGACCGCCCTCTCTGCTTTTCTCTGTATGATCGCTTTTCACTTATCTCTGAGCTTTTTCTTTTCTCTGAACAATTTCCCTCACACTGCCTTAATGTTAACTCTATTTTAGTCAGGTCACGTGATTTTCTATCATGTTATTTCACGTGATCTAGTTCCCGTGAAACCTGCTGGTTTAGATGTTCACAAGCACACTCACATGTAAGTACCCTTTGTATATTAAGTTTGTAATAAATATTTAATAATAGATTGTTTTCATTTGATGTTTTCCATAATAGAGAAGTGAATAAGTTGTTATTTGCAATGCTTCATTACCCAATTACGAGATTTTTGGACATTTACGCTTGACTGAAGGAGCTATTCCTGCTATAGTAAGTAGAAGAACTATGTTCAACACAACTGTTTTTCGTTGTTTGGTAAGAAAAAAGTTTTATTGTAATGACTCCCTAGAGATATTTTCTTTGACAGAGCTGGTTTTTTTCTGTTTAGAACTTCTCATATAATACTATTGGAATGTCCGACGTGATTCGTTTCGAATTTCATCCTGCATATGGAAAATACAAGTTCCACAAATTCATCACGTTTAATTTTTCTTGAAGAAAATGTAGGGCATGACCATCAGTTTAGAACGTTGTGCTCACACGTGGTTAAGTTTGCTAACAAATTCACATGACCTTTTGTGAGACGCATTTTATGTGCTTTCGCTTGAATTTAGGAAAATGTTGTCCAGTATTTTGTTTGTTATCACTGCCATACTGCAATATGGCAATGTTTGATCTTCTCCCGAGAATTCAATACTGATAACGAGAAATGCAGCGATGCCATTTATTATGGAATTGAAAAGTAAAATTGCGAGGGGTATTTTATGGTTTTCAACAGTGAAAATGGCGTTTATATGACCAGCAAGTTGAAAGTTGTAGTCTGATCAGTCAAACCCCAGAACCATCACATCACGTATAAGTATAGGATGAACCAGGTAGAAAACTACAGCAACAGCGAAATTGGCAAAAAGGAGAGGCTGCACGTTTAGAAGTGACGTGAAAATACTTCTGTGTATACAAGTTTAAGTAAAAGTCAGCCACCTCGTGTGGAAAAAGGTGTGTTAATGTATTTGTTTAGCTGAGTTTGTAGTGCTCATTATTCGTGCTATTTGGAATACCCTTGGGTCACGTTGTCCTGCGCGACTGTATTGAGTTTATTGTACTATGTGACCTGATGCCTTTTTCAGGCTCTGAAAACGGCGAATTTGCCGAAACGTCGCCACAATAAATATTCCATCATACTACCTCGTGTATGGTTCAACTACAAAATCAAACCATATAAAAGTTTACTTTACAACATGAATTTGCCATTTATTGAGAATCGACTGAATTTTAAAGTTTCGGCATTTAAAAAGAGCAAAAACTACATAGTTTCTATCCCGTTGTGTTTGTAGTTTGGCTCTCTTGCACTTGTACTATCAAAACAGACTTTTCGTAAATAAATCCAACTTGTTTTCACAGTTTCTTGATAACAAATCATTGTTTTTCATCAACTAAAAGGTTTTGGGTGATCAGCCAGTGATCAGCAAATATGTTTTTTTTATGTAGGTGAATACAATGTAGCCAGTGGTCCGTGAGATGAATCTTGTGCTCACTTTTTGTCTTTGGCCCCAAAGTCAGTTTTGTTCGCTGAACATGCTTCATATAAAACTTATTTCTCCTTAGTTGTTACCAAGTTTTTGCTGTTTGTAGTCTAATTCTAGTTTCCGTTGAAGTTCCTCCCCCTGGTGAAGGAGGGTAAATTACATTTTCTTAAACTTTGGTACGACAAAACTTTCTTCTTTTAATTCCCAGTTATTAAGAGTTCGTACCCTCTATTTGTTGCAGTCTCTGAATAGTACTGCATGACTGCCATTCTCCCTCTCCCCTTGTTACCCGTTTTGTAGTTCGTAGTTTATTTGTAGAGTTTGTATTCTAAAAACTGTTGCAGTCCAAATTGATGTTGATCTCCCCTGATGAAAAAGTGTACATTTTCTCTCATCTCCAAGTTTTTTTGTAGTCTAATGTCTTTGTTTTCGTAGTTTCCGTTGATTCTTTTGATTAAAAAATACTATATTTCGTTGAACTTAGCTGCGGTACATCAACTCTTTTCCCTTATTACACAGTTTGATGTAGTTTGTGGTTCATTTGTAGATTTTTTGTAGTTTGTGTTCTAGATGTTTGTTCCAGTCCAAATTGATGTTCCTTCCCCCGGAGGAAAAATGGTACATTTCCTCTCGTCTCCAAGTGTTTTATAGTTTGTAGTCTAATTCTAGTTCTCGTTGATGTTCCTCCCCTCTGATGGAGCAGGTTATATTTCGTTGAAGATTGCTACAGCAGCGCAACTCTCTTTCTCTCCATCTATTTTTCTCTTTCTCTTACATGCTCTCTGTCTCTCTGCCATTTTCTCTCTCGCGGTCTCTCTCTCTCTCTGTTTGTAGTTTGATGTCTTCATGTAGTTCCCGTTGATGTTCCTCGCCCCTGATGAAGGAGGGTACCTTGGTTTCGCAATTCGTGGCCGACCAGGAAAAACCGCCCAATGAGGAACGATACCACACCATACGGAGGATCAGCTATGAGGTATGGTTATGTTCCGATTTTCCGAGTAGGTAAAACCGGTTGGTAACCTGAAATAGTAACCGGTTGCATTCAAATCTAACGCAAAATCGGGTTCTCAATGTCCGTTATAAGGGTGAAAGAAGTTTGATTTAACGTACTTTCCGGATAACTACTAGGGTACCTGAAAGGATTATAGAAACTCGATTAGGTTATCACACATTACAAAGGATCAGCTATGAGGTATGTATATGTTCCGATTCCCTGAGTAGGGTTCCCCAGCTGGTTACCTAAATAAAATAGGTTGCTCCGATCTGACGCAAAAACTCGGTTTTACCATCAGTTGTAAGGGTGAACGAGGTTTGGTTTTTTAGTGAACTCTAACAATTTATTTCATCAGTTGATTAAACTATCTGTCATGGGAACGATACAATACAATACGGAATATCAGCTAGGAGGTATAGTTGACATCATTTGATACCGCGCAGTGTCACGCTAAGAAGCCAAATTTGCGGTCAGAATATTTAAAGCAGGCAAACATAAAAAGTGAAAAGACAGTTGAGTAAAACTTTGTTTTTCTGTGCGATTATTGTTTTTGTTTTGGCATAGACTGGCTATTGTATTTTTTCTCGAAGTCATGCAACAAAATAGCAACTCAGTGATGCTTGGTTCTTAACCCAACTGCAGAACTGCGAACAATGTATTATTTAATTGTTCTTCCTGCAGAAAAAGCAATTGAAAAGTCCGTTTTTGTTCGAAAAGAGAGGGAGGCATATTAGAGGGCGTTTGAGGCCGCCAATTTACATACGACTTCACCCATGTTCAGTTCCTATCTTCAGCTGGCTGCTATATAGTGCGTGCCAAATTTATAAAATATCCGCCTCATATGAGACTCGAACCGGGCCCAACAGTTTGGGAGACGCGGATGCTAAATACTATAACAATCATGCTGATAGCAACAAAGTGGACCATTCGTATATTTTTTTTTGCACAGCAGAAAGTGAGATATACATTATACCCCCGCCTTTCTTCGAGCGACAACTATAGTATTTTCTATTCGTACTGAGACACCTGCAATATGTATATAAAACTTGCAGGTCGTTGCCATTGCGTAAACGTTATCAAAACTAAAACGTAAAACGTAAGCGTTATCGGGAAAATAAAGATTTTCGTAAACGATTCTGGCGCTTGATATGTTTTAACGCACTCGACGGTTGCAGTACAGAAATTAATCTTTAGTCAACTTTTGGTCATATATTCAAAAGTTTTTACTGTTATTCGTTCTGTACCAAAGTTTGAATACAATTGTAGTGCGGAACGATGTCACCATGAGACCTTCAAATATTTCCATCTTAGACGAATTACGTCTCTAACCTCTCTAGATGGATTCGGATAAAAATTGTGAATTTTCTGTGTCGAGATAAACAATTCAATAAAATCACGTAATTTCCACGTTCAGTGGTGTCAACATGAGAATTCCGGCTTAAAGGGACCGTTTCTCAATAATTTGGATCGATTAAAAACCATGAGTCTCAAGAAACTGCTTTGATAGTGTACTGATGGTCCCTTACTATCACACAAAAAAAGGAAAATGGAAATCAGTCGAGAACCATGCCTTTTATGAGCCAAACTATCTTAAGGGTTACTGTATCGCAAAACTTTTGGTCAAAAGATGAATTCGGTTTTGATACACACAACTTCGATCTTAATTGAACCAAAAAGAGGCATAGATAACTGAAACACTTTTAAATATGTCCGTTGTAACGTGATTGAATTTATGATACGTTTCACGGACGTTTTGCGGACAATTTGTGCGCGTCTCCATGAAAATAGGTACGTGCTGTGGCTTCCGCGTTGTGGCCGAACTCAAATTTGCTCAAAAACGACCCAAGTGGCAGAATTTTCACTAATTCTGACTGTTTTGTCTATTTTTCGTCCCCATGTAGATCTAGATCCGTTCTATCTATTGTTGAAAGCTCAGTCAACACCGATTATAGAAAGCGGGTGGGTGCTCAGTTTAGGGACACCTCTCAATTCTACGTGAGGCAGGTTCAGTTCTCGATGTCAGAAGTCAGACCATTCCCATCCAGTTAACCAGCCACTTTTGTAGCGGCCCTAAAGAGAGAGAAAGAGAGTGTGCAGGTCAGAGGACGGCCTTATACGGTCTGCCTCTTCCTAAACTGCACATTTATTCGACGAGTCCGGAGCCGCTACAATAACAGCTGGCCAACTGACTGAAAATTTTCGCAAAACTTTTTCTAAACTGTAGTATCAGGCCAAGCGATTAAACTGAACATTTAGATCTAATCTGCACCCTGTTGCGTACGCATTTCGAACTTAACTCAGACTACGTCACTCTCAATAGAATTGGCCTCATTGCTCTCTTTCCAACGTTTTTATCGTCCAAAGTAGTTCTTTGCATAGAAAAGCGCCATTGTGTTCGACTACTTTCCACTTCCGGTCCCATTTTTCCACGACTTGCCTTTTCGCCCTTTCCAAGCCGATTCTTATTCGAAAATTGTCGACTCGCGCCCAAAAAGTGTTATTTATCACCGCCCGCCGTCACGTAGATTACGTTTAACAAGCGTCAACTCGAAATGGAGGTGGGTAAAAAAGGAGGATGTATTGGTTTGAAATTAGAAGCTTACCTTGTCCTAACTGACCGTAATCACTGAGTTTGGATCAGTTTTCCATTATTGTTTTGGGTTCTCGCTATTCTTCATTACATTCAGAAGGTTTGATAAGAGCACAAAGTTTTTCAAACTATTCAGCACCCAAGTTCAAAACTGGAATCTTACCTAGTCCACACTGACTATAATCATTGTTTTCAGATAAACTTTGTAGTACAAGTTTTGGATTAATGCTATTATAAATTTTTCTAGTTTTTATGAGAGAACATGTTGGTTCAAAACTAAAATCTGGTGGACCAAACTCGTTCAAAACAGCCTAATCTAGGCTCAGTTTTCCAGTTTAGTTCACTATTTTTGGTGTTGTCTTAGTTTACACGTTTTTTGGCTGTTTTGAAAGCTTTCTTTTTGCTTCGTAAGAAGGTCAAAAACATCTGAAAATGTTAGTTTTCGGTTAAGCCGAACAGTTTCGATTGAACGTTTCTCTCAATTACAAACCTCACATTCTAACTTCATTTCTTTTCAATATAGCTTTAGAAATCACTACAATTCAAACAAAAAGGATTTCTCTGGATTTCCGACAAACATACGAAAATTGTGGAAATTCATGAGCGTGAACATACGAAAAATAGTTTCCAATTCACCCACTTCCTAGCGCGAAATTTTGAAGGAGAAAGGATTGGGGAGCTAAACCTCAAATTTCACATAATATCGTTACTTTGAAAAGTCCAGCACATTATTTTCGCTCAACAACCATAGGTTTAGCACGATAACTCAAGTTGTAGCCAACAAACAAAACGTGGGCGGGTTTCTAGACAGCTAGTGTTGCATATTTGATCAAACACAAAGGCACAAAGGCGAAGGTCTACTGTGTATCTCACTTTGTGCTGTGTAAGAACACATTAATACGATTCGTCAAAAGCCCAGTTGATAAAGTAGATAACGTCGTGCCTCTCAATATTTTGGCCTCGGTTCGAGTCTCGCATGGGGTGGTTATTTTGAAAAGTTGGCAGAACTATAGCAATAGGAAGTATATTACTCCTACTGTAGCCAGTTTTTGCGTTCATTGACTATACTTTTTGGTCTCCACGCTTCGCTGATTATGTTGCCTACACAAAAACACTTATTCTCAGAAGTCGTGTTCAGTGAACCTAGAAATGGAATTAGACTACACATAGTCCCAGTTCAGAGAATAACGGAAGTATACAGTAGACCTCAGTTTCTGCTGTGCTATTCTCGAAAGGAAACTGTTTATTTTGACCTACAATTAATGAAATCAAGATAATTCTGCCAAGCACGGTGCACTAATTTCTAAACACAACAGTTTTCAGTTATACACGAGGTTGAAACTTTTCATCCCTCGATTACCAACCAAAAAGGAAAAAGTTCATTTCGTAATCTTTTGTTCACTAGGACTAGTAAATAGGTTTAAAACAATTATGCGCTATTAAATTATTCACAACTTTTCAAGGGGCATGTTACTTTTGTTTGTTCATAATGTACAATGTACATCAATGAAAAAAATGTTGACCAAACATTTCTTTTCTCAGGACAACCAACGCTACTTCGCCGACAAGCGACGCGAGATGAACACACAAGACCATTGGACCCCGCCTGAGGAACAGAGCTGGCAGTTATAGTCCTCGCCAACGGAAAGGCGGGAGTGTACTGTATATCTCACTTTCCGCTGTGTACGCACACATGTCTTCGATTCCAAAGCTTGCCCGTTATGTGCTCTATTAGCGCAGTGGTTAGCGCCTAGCTACGAAACTATTGCTCGCAGGTTCGATTCCGGCGTAAGACAGAAATTGATAAATTTGGCACCCACTATATAGGAGTATATTTTGAGTCTCACACTAGCGATATTAAAGGAGGGCAGAATGGAAAGCTAGTTTAGGTACCCCGGGGTACCTAAACTAAACGTTGCACGCGCCAAAAAAACAGAGTAAAACATGTGAATCGTATGCAAATTAGGTGTGTCGGTTCGAACAACAAAAGGTATATATGAGTTTATCTTCAGCAGTTCTTTCATATTAACTTTCCTTTCTGTCCCCCTTTAAGTGTCCTTCTTGATCTTCATGAGTTCTACATAGGTGTAACACTCAGACAGGTGTTCAAAAAAATTCGTGTACACTATGGTAGAGTTCTCGTATGGGTCGTCAGAATGCAGTGTCGAGGTAAAAAAAACAACAAACATATGACCTCAAAATCGCAGATTATTTTTGGTTTTTAAGTTAGTTGTTGTAATCAAAATTCAAGTATCAATCAATCAAGTAAAATAATCGAGTAAGGCTCGTGAACTCATTTGAAAAATATCTATTTCAATTTCGTCCATTGTTTTCAGGCAGCACCGGCAAGCAGATCAAAGCCACTGAAAATCCCAAAAGTCAAGGAGCCAAAGGATGGAGGTGAGAGTCGAAAAATGAAATGGAAACTGAAAGAAATTAGTTGACTTCAGAAACTTGATATGACGTTATCAGTCAAACTTGAAAATGAGGGCCAGATAATGAACGTAACATACACATTCGATAGGGTTACGAATAACATTGCCAAACGAACATTGAATTCGAACTCTTTTCTAGTAAAACCAAACTCAGTTCCAAGTTTTGAGTTCTCCTTTTTCTCACCAGAAAAAAATGAAAGTACTTCTTTCCCCATTCACCCGTGACCTCTCTACTTTGACTTAAAACGATGGAAAATGCTTTGTTTTTCCGTTCAATCTTTGCTCTCCACCTACTTTTTCCCATTGAAATCCGTCGTCTCGTGGTCTAAATGTCTGTTTTGGCCCGTTTCCGGTTGCCTTTCGACACTTAGCCTCGGGGCTACCAATTGGCACCTAGCCTGGCTGGATCGCTTTCAGTTCACTTCGTTTCATTTCTTCGTGACAGTTATCTTCACAGTAGTTTTTGACGATTCAAATAAAGGTTTCCCGAATGAAGCATGAACTTTCGATATTTCGCAGCCATATCGATGAAAAGTTTCAGTCCGCAAAAGCTTCGAACATTTTGCGAAAAAGTAGAACGATTTTCAATGTATCATAGTTTGTTTCCATACCGTGCCAAGAATCGATGTTTGCGCCAATAATTCATGTGGTTGTCAAAAGTTCCAGTACCGTTGTTCCACTTTTTTGTAGCAAATATTGATAAAATAATATCAATAATAATCGATATTCTTCCAGACGACCAACGCGGTCTGGTCGGTTCCATCCTGGCTATGACGTCATCCAGTCACATTGTCATGTCGAAATTCATCTCGAAGGGAAAAGCCCTCCACGCGAAGATGAAGTCGAACAAAGTGGCTCCGATTCACACAAAGTCAGTGAAGAAACCGAAGAAATTGAAGGAACAGTCAGTTAGAGTGGCACCCACATCCCGACTGTCACTATGGCACAATGTTACACTTTTCCGAGTTGTAGAGGTGTAGAACGTGTCTAGGATAGGATGTAGCATGAACTAAAATTGATGGTGAGGAATATAAAATGTTTTGAAGTTCATTGTCAATGTTGATTTTCCCAGATCTTCCCTTATGATCCAAGTTGTTTTTCAGTGTGTTCGCTATGTTTTACGTGAAAAAACTGGTTCACTGCACAGTTTGTTAACAAAATGAGCAAGCCCACGGGTTTGAACGGAGTAATTATATTGAGAAATTCTCCGGTTCTGTATCAGAACAGAAACATTTTTAGGTCTTATTCTGCGTTCTGAACTATCCATAACAAATGAAGTAACAAAACGATTCGGAAAAGTGAAACTGTGTGACAGGAGTCGGGATGGTAGTAGCGTGTGCACTAGCTGTTTGGGTGTGATTGAACGTGGGAATCTATAAATTTTCAATGCATTTATAAATTTCCGAGAGTGTTTGAACAGTGCAAACTCTTCATCTAACCTGCATTTTGGTAACCTAACCGTTTATTTCTTTTTAGTCAAACCGTTGGTAAGCTAATATGAGTAAAATTTGCTTTTGGTTGGTTACAATGTCAACTTTTCTGGATTTCTAGTTAGCCTCACCAACGAGTTATTTTCCCAGGTAGCCTAGAAGGGTTATCAATGAAAACAGGTCATTTTCAGAATTGGTCTTTGAACTGGAGTGAGAATCGATATTCATCTAATGTATTGCATCGCAATCTTAGTGTGTTCGAACTGAGGTGAAAATCAATACCTATTCAAAGCATTGCCCATTTTCTTTTTCAGAGTGCAATCCCGCCACTTGGAATTGGAGCCATTGTGCTGTCTTTCCTCGTGTCTAGTGCGGGGCGGATGTACCACCATTGTTGTCTTTGAGGTAATGTTTCGGGAAAAAAGTTGAAGAAGGAAACAGGGAAAAGTAAAAAAGTACGAAATTGTTTAAATTCGAAACATAACAGCTATCTGTAGAAACATAACACTATGCTCATAAACTTTTATTTTTCAACTAGCAAAGAAGGAGAAAGCGTAACAACCAATCGTAATGCTTCTGTAACCCAAATTTTCAGTTGCTCTACGTGGCCGTGACTGTTCTATGCGTATTGATTGGAATGTCGAAAGGTGGTTTCACCCTGTGGGGTCCGATACCAAATACTGCAGACGGATGGTTCGCTCATCACGTGTTCTACTATCTTGTTCTGGTATATGATACGGTTAGTTCGTAGTTGGAACTATGTATCTAGTTATGAGAATTCACCAAATCTCGGTTGTACTTTGTATATACACAACTGAAAGTGCATGCATTCTAATGTAGTAGAATCTAAAAATACAGTGAAATTTCCAACTAAACGCACAAATCATATATTATCGATTATGTCGTTTTCGTTTCGTGAACTCAGTTATGAGACGTTACCAATTCTCAGTTGTTATTTGAACACAGTTCTGACACAGTGAAAATGTGACTTCATCTGAAATCCAGTGGGTTCAAACTACAGACAGCGCAGGCGGCGTAGCAAACCGTCCAACCTCATAAGAAGTTCATATGAGTTTCTCATGAGATACCTCAGGATCTACTCGTGAACTCTCAAGGTTGTAGCATAGAAATCAATAAAATATCATGAGAAGCTCGTGCCATTAGCTCATGAGGTATCTCATCAGATTTTTGAAGGATTGCTACGCCACCAGATGAAACCGAATTGTACCGTTTCAGTCTGCTTTTCGTCGAGAGACTCCTGAACAGCAAGAAAATATAGAACTCTTATTTAAAAAACTGTTTTTAGGGCAATTCCCATTTCTTTCAGATTCTGTTTCTTATGGCGGTGTTGCTGTGTCGGGGGCTGCTTCATTTTGAGAAGGTGGGCAGTTTTGCATTCGATAATATGAGGATTGACCAAGTATTTTCTGTAGTTTGATGCTGTTTTTTACACGCTATAAACGCGTTTTGATCAAAAAGAGTGGCGATCAAACTACAAACACAGCGTAATGATTGAATGTACTAAACTGCAAACGTTTCAACAAGCTCTTGCTCAAGCATAACTTGGTTTTTATTCTCTTTTTCTCCTTTTAAATATAGCATTACCAGTACGACACAGAATGTTAGCATTAAAAACAAACTCATTTCAAACTATTTTTGAACTACATTCTCTCCAATCTCACTACTTTCAGACGCTGGTCAAACTGCACTACTACTTCTGTTTCGTGTCTCTCCTCGTGAACACACTCTTTCTGTGCTTCGCCGTCTGGGCCCTCCTCTCTTCGGATGCTCTCTCGCTGTCCTTCTCTAACTGTCTGCTGGTCGTCGCCTTTGCCATGCAGATTCCCTTACAAGTATGGGCTACTTCGGTTGTGAAAAGTTGTCGAGACTTCTTTGCTCTGATTCAAGTTTTTGTGACACTTGCGGAGACTTAGAGGCACGGTATCGTTCTAATTTTTAACAATTTTTCTGTGGTTTGCGGAAATAGGGTAATTAGAACTCGGACAAAACGCTCGTTTTCTTATGCAACTACTGTAATCCTTCGAAAGTGGGCCTGATAACTTCGCTGTAAAAAAGTGTGGTTTGACGCAACAAGTCACAAAACTCAAAAACGTTTGACGTGAAAAGCTAATCCTGCATTCAAAAGTTGCGTGACATCTTTGCTCTTGCGCAAGTATTTGTGAATCTTAAAGGTCTGCTCGGGAATCTGAAATCACACTTAGCGTCAAAGCACACATTATTTATTAGTCATGGAACACCTAGGCGATGGGTTACTGTATGCGAACTTCCTTCTGTGCAAGAATATTGAGGCATCAGGAAAAATACTGAATTCCTCGAAAAAGCTATTCATTGGAGAGTGATTTTCATATGGAAAGTATGAAGAAAGCAGAGACGATTTCTGTGTGTCAAGCAAGGTTTCATTGTGTATTGAAAGCCCATACCTTGTATTGATATTATGCACTGTGTATTATGTTATACCTTGTGAAACTGTTAGGTGAGATAATAGGTACAATTGAACTATAGCGGGTAGTAATTACACTTTTCATGTTGTATGTTCTATTTTGTTTCATTTATGGGTGAAACTTCTGCTGATTATTTTGTACATTATTTTGACACTGAACCAATTTCTGCTCACATGAGCTGGTAGTAGTAAGTAGATTCGAACTAACTAACTTTCTGTCTTCTTCAAAAATGTTGTGATGTTGTTTTCTGAACTTCATTACCATTTGCAAACATTGTGTCATATTTTCACTGTTTAGTTTTCAAAGCAAAGTTTCTCCTAGAAATCTGTCCATTGATGTACGTGAGAAACGATAGAAACTATTACTGTTCTGTGTTACCAAGTTGTAGTGCTCTACAACTTCCTCATTTTGCTCGTAATGTTACAACAATTTATCGGGAACTATTTTAGACTGAACTTTTTCGAAAATATTATTTACAATCCATCATCAACTGTGATTATTATTATATTTGTTCGTGTTATACAATAAATATGCTAATATCAACAAGTTATTCTTTATACTAAAATCGATATTCTCATTCCAAGACGTTGTCTTCGAGGCGTTTTCGTCGAAGTGAGTCGTCATCTGAAATTAAATGTTTGTATTTTATTATTTCTTGAAATAAAGTTAATACTAGTTCTATAATCGTGCAGAGTATATTACACTATTATTCGATTAAAATGTCATATTAATGTGTCTGGGAAAAGTTTATGTTCTCGGTCACCATCACATCTTAGAAAGAATTGTACTTCCTCCAGTTAATTCGTGTGATTATTAAATAAAGGAAGTTGTCAAATGTTGGTAGGTAGGTCAACCGATATCAGACAGACAGTCTTACCCAGGAAGGGTTTTTCCTCAGAACCCTCTGAGAAAATGTTGACCATGGCAAACCCAAAATGTTGAAGCCCCGCCCACATTTTTGGGTTTGCCATGGTCAAATCTGAAGTTTGGAAATGCCATGGTCAAATAGTACACATCTAATACCCATAACCAAGAAAACAATGGTTGAAATCACTCCAAATGGTTTTTAGAGCTAGCAAAAACGATTGTTTGGAACTTATTACTTTTGGAAAAGTTATATAATGAAATAGCTAAGCAAAACTCCCGTTGATAAGATCACCACAATGCAAATTCGATCATTTTATCATTGTTTTTGGAGTTCTACGTCACAAGCTGTACAATTTCTAAAAACTATGATATTATTCAGTATAAGTAATTCCTTTGACAATAATAAATACAGTATTTCTCTCAATAATTGTTCGCTTCCTGTAATTTTCACTCTGAGCAGTAGCTCAGGGCAACACAACCGCGCCCCACCTATACCGTACTGTGTACGTTTTAGACCTTTATTCGGGCTTATTTTCGAAATTCGAAAATTTCTATTTTTAATTTTTATTGTTATAAATCATATATATTTAAGTATTTCTGTTATTGTAATTCGTTTATGCATATTATGAATGGAATTTTCAGTGAATCCAACCTCAAAAACTATTGTAGAGCGTTAGAATTGGGTTTATATGCAAAATTTTAGGCCACACATGTTTTTTTAGTTATTTAACTTCAGAGAAAGATGTAAAATATTGAGACGTTCTATTTTACAGTTTGGAATGTTAGTAGTTTCATTGGGCCCACGACCAAATCTCGATTATCTTATCTGGGTATCACATCTCACTTTCTTACCACAGCTTGTACATTATGTTAAGTTATCATCTAATTATTATTTGTTCGAATTGTTGTTATTGTCTGATTGTTATGTTCTGTTTTGTTAATGCCAATAAATTATTGTTTGGCTTTATCAGCGAAATCAAAAGTAAAATTCAGTATTGGTAATGGTTTTCAATTTGACCATGGCAACCCCAAAATTTGACCATGGTAAACCCAAAATTTGACCATGGCAAACCCAAATTTTGACCATGGCAAACCCAAATTTTGACCATGGCATGCGTACACGCTGCCATGGTCAAAATTTGGGTTTGCCATGGTCAAAATTTGGGTTTGCCATGGTCAAATGTTTTTCGAAGCCTTGTTCACAAAGCTCACAGGGAAACAAATTACGGAGTCAACTTGTTTTGCATTACGTACAACGTTTTCATTGAAGTTTTCGTTTAGTGTTTTGAAAAATGACGAGGCTATCATTAGACAGTGTTTAAAAATTAGTTACAAAAAACGGTACCTGGAAAAAGTCATTCAAAATTAAAAGTCATTGAAGTAAAAGTCATTCAAAAGTAAAAGTTATTAATTCACTTTTAGTCAGTCAGAAAGACTGAAAAATACGGAAATTCTCGAAAACTTCATTTCTTATTCTCAACTATTTCTGTACTTAATGACTTTTACTTCCAAATGACTTTTACTTTAATTACTTTTAATTTCGAATGACTTATTCTGGTTGCCCAAAAAAGCACTTACCCAAGAATAGATCCTGGTAGGCCTGCAACTGGTTGATGGCCTTGTTCCACGACTTTTTGTTCCAACTCGACATCTGATGGGGATCCCGCAACACGTTTACCATCACTGGAAACATCAAATTATACGAGAAGTGAACTGAACCGTCACGTAAAGTATGCATTCTAATGAGGTAACGTGCACTATTTCATTGCACGTTTCTGAGTTCTGCTGTGTTGAACATGTTTCACGTGTCTGTGCAATTGACTAACAGTATATAAAGTTTCTAAATCGTGTAGTTTGATCCCGCAGTAAACCACAACTCTTGAATAAGACTTCAAAGTTAGGATCTCAAAATTTACTTGGATTGAACCACAAACATCCAGGTCTATTACGGGAAATTTAATGATCCCTGTGGTCTGAACTTTCTATCACACGTAATTTTGAGACGGTCTTTTTATTCATTTTAACTTTGATAGTATTCACTTCCACTATACTGTTCTCTGCAAAAAGGTCAAGCTCGTGACGTACTGATGAATTCTCCCCTAGTTCCTGCTACAATTTGTACACTGCACACATCAGCACCGACCCGTGCTGTAAGTCTAATTGACTCAAACCCTTGAGAGTACGTTTTCAGGTGTTTATGACGGAAAATTTTGCTGAAAAGATAAATTAGATCAACTCAAAAGACTAATCTGATCATTTCTCGGTGCTAACGAGCTGTTTTCAATGTGAAAACACCCTTTATTCTAATAGAAAGGAGTGGGTGAAAAACGTCATAGTATTTTCGCTTCACTGGTTTCAAACAGATACTTGTGTGGTAATTTACAGTTTGTGAAAATATTAAAATATACTTTTTTTTTTGCAAAAATGCGTTGATGTTCAGGACGTATTTTCTTCTTTTCAAGAATTCACGGAAAGGTTTCTTGCATACAAATTAGGCACTTCAACCTCAATGAAACTTTGCTTACAAAAGCAACTGAGGTCAATCAGATTTGTAAAGAGAAGTCAAATCTGCGGAAAATGTTAGAACCGCGCACAAAATCAAACCATTCATTTTAGACCAGCATGATTAACACCTTTCACGTTCCGTAACGTTTACGTATTTTCACGTAATGATTATTGTTTAATTCATATCTCTTGAAACTCACTGAAACATCCCTCTCTAGTCGTTCGGTTCCGGCAGATCAGACTGGAGGGGCGAGAGAGTGTGGGAACGGAGAGAAGACAGACGAGCAGAGATACCCATAGAGAGTTAGTGAGAAATGACATCTAAAAAGGAGAGAGATATTGAAGGCTTAGTTGTAGTCTGGTCGAGATGGACAGAAGTGGGATCAAAATACAACCGAAACATAGTGAGTTATAGTTTGGACTAGTGCGAGTAAAATACCACGTTTCAGGAACTTTCCAAAAGCTGAGATGTCAAAAACAGTCTGGAAGCTTGAACAGAGTACGGTTAACGGTCCTAAATGGGTTGTACTTCGACTAAGAGACATAGGAGAAGGAGCACTGATAAAAAACCGGAAAGGTAAAACATACAACGTAGAGAGGAGTCTGAATAGATACCTCAAACTTGACGTGAAATGCGTGTCCAAGAGGAGACCTAGTTTTATAGTATTATATTTCACAAAACTACGGTCTTTTTCAGTTACGAAACTGGTCAGAAACTATTGGGAGAACTTGAAAATCTGAAGACAAAGAACGGTCAACGACACTCAAAATACACCACGAATGAGGCCAATTATGTATCAGCTGTACTGGGTAAACACTTTCAGAATTACCCCACTTACGGTTGTAGATGGATTTTGAACGGAGAACATGCGTTCACTCGATGAAATAACAGTTTTCTTATAGTTTACGTGAGCATACGTACTGCTAGTTAAGTACATTAAACTACCAGTAACTACGTGTATGTGGGCAGTCAATCTAAACTTTCTGAGTTACGAAATTAATTGAGCGACCCGTGAGAGAAAAGAATCATATACATTTTTGTACCCCATGAACTATTCGTTGAAGTGAGGAGAACTGTATAGTGAGTGCCAAATTTAATAACTTCTGTCTCTCGCCGGAATCGAACCTGCGAAAAGTTCGTAGCAGTGCGCAAACCACTGCACTAATAGAGCACATGACCGACAAGCTTTTGAATAGAAGACATGTGTGCGTACACAGCGGAAAGTGAGATATACACTACCCTCCCGTCTTTCCGTTGGCGACGACTATATAAGGGCTGCCGATAGCGGTATTGTAGTTTGCTCTGCGTGAACAGCTGTGTTTCTAACTACGACTTGAATAACGAGATCAAACTACGAATACAGCAGAGTACGTATGCCAGAAGAGCCCGGCATCTTCATCCCATCCTGCGTCTCCTCAAACACACGTTATTTCTCTGCTCTTACATCCTGCCGGGATGTAAGAGACAAGAAATAGTGAGGCAAAGCAAGAGACGCAGGATGGGATGAAGGTGCCGGGATCTTCCAGCAGAACAACACAGCCGCTACCGATTTCAACAAGAACAAAACTGGGCTAAATCTTGATCCCTTCGTAAGGGGGCGTCTTATAAACCGACGAATACGTGCAAAGCTAGAAGCTACAACCTCAAAATGTAGTTTTGATTAATTGTAAATTGTTCTCTGGAGAGTCTGAGTGAAGAAATACTCTACCTGATATAACAATAATAGATAGCCACGCCCCCGGGGACCGAAATTACGTTGAAAACATCCTGATTAGAATTTAAACTTTGGAAGGTTTGCAATATCACGTCAGAGTGAGATAGCAACCATAGTTAGAACTAAGAAACAGTTGGGCTGGTTTAAAGAAAATAGGACAACTGCAAAGTTTCTTGAAGGAACCGTTTATCTGTATTCTAAAAGGGAGTATCTTAAAAATATCTAATCGGGGTTCTATTAGGATTCAACTAAATCGATGGTTGTTAGACATCTGAATTGAGACACATTGCAATTGGAGAACATATATGTATGGATCAAGTGAATAATTTCTGATGTTTCTTCGTAAACTTCATTTACCTCTTTTAAGTATACAATTTGATGTATGCATGTTCTGGGCCAAATTCTGACGTAAAGATGGTGAAAGCAAATAATTTAACATGCCAGGGTGAAACTGACGCCTTCTAACATTGCGTGTTTGCACTTTGTTTATTCAAAAAACAGACAATAGTTCGAAACAAGAAGGAATCATGATTCTACTAACCATATATGAGTTTACTAAAGTACCAAACATGGCCAATTGCAAATATTGAGTATGGTACGAATGTGCAAAACCTGAATATCGATTCAGCTTAGAAAAATTGACATAGAACCATGATGGTTCAATCAATGAACATATTTTGCACGGACGCTACCTCTCCACCTAGACGGAGTAACCAACTTTTCGCTATGGTTTCATCTCGATGCGCCTTGATTTTTGATTTAAAGCAACGGAATCAAAATACAAATGCAGCGGTTTATGGCGAAATTCACCATGTAGGTCTGATTTGCAGAGAGCGAACTCTGTGGAGGGATGAAGAAGTAGTAGAGGTAGGGTTAAAGAAGGACGATTATGTGGTCCAATCCCAACGCTTCCGTCATTCAAACTGCAATACATTTTTCATATACAGTTAAAATTACCGTTGACACGGGATCGGTCCACGTAATCGTCCTACTTTCAAGTACGGGATTGAGTTGAGTTTTAAAGTAAGAACCCAGTCGGAGAGAGCTGTGATTGTAGGAAAGACTGAGATATTCCACGAAAACGCCTGCTTTAAGGGACATGGAGGGCATTAGGTAGTCCACGAACCTGGGCGAAAGGTTGAATAATTAATAAATATCACCCTTTGAATGTGGTACGTAAGTGCATGTACGTAGGTACATGACTTAGAAACCAAAGCTGGTCCGAATCCTCCCACACGCACTCAGATGAGTCATTAGTATAGTCGACATATTTCATACTGAGGCTCCTACCGTACACATTTAGACTTTTCCTATGACTGTTTTCTGGCGCGAACTTCAGAAATAGACAAATGTTTTCAAATAGTATGTGAAGGGGAGGGAAGTTTTGTTTCTAATGTGAAGTTACGTAATTCAAATTACCTGCAATATTGAAAATCCTACTGTAGGAGTTTCAGCGGGACAAGAAGAGCTATACGTAGGTAGAAGATTTAGAAACCAAAGCTGATGAAATCCTTAACACGAGCTCAGACGGGTTTGATGAGTCATTAGTATGAAAGGTGGGGGTATTTGGGAGATTTGGAGATTTGGAGATTTGTCGATTCGAAGAAGAAAAAGTTCGCAAAGTTTGCAGATAACAGTTTGCAGATGATTATCTTTTTGGTATAAAATTATAGTCGGAATTCATTCTTCATTTTAGTTAGATAAAACATACTCTTCGAGTTTATATGTATAATCCTTATAATGTAGGTATGTTTCTGTCATTTCTGTACCACGTGAAATCGAAATAGGAAGGAAAATACTATATTTGCCAGTGTATCGACTGACTGCTTTGTTGAATGTTGCGTTTTACTTTGAAAGTGTTGTGACGAAGTTGAATTGTTAAATTTCATTAGTACCTACTCGTTGTGCTCCTCCAGGTCTGACTCTCTTCATACTGCACGCTCTCTCGCCCTTCTCTGACTACGCACAGCCGAATAACTTACGTCGAATTACAACGTAATTTGTGAGCTTCGGAAGTGGAGCGAGAGAATGAGAGTCCAACTATTCAAGTAGTTCGATTTCACGGCATTTCAGTCGGAATTTTATATTTGGTATGCGCGTTCACATTAAACTACAACCCAGATCCGTTCACTGTGTACATAATTAACGGGAATTGTCTTTATAGATTACCATGGGCTATCAGAATCTGAGGCCGTATGCATGAAACATCCCGGGCCGGGTTGGTATGCTATCACGATCCCGGCCAATTCAGCTCGGGATAGCATCCCAACCCGGCCCGGGATGTTTCATGCATACGGCCTCCGATCTGCGTATCTTGAAACACACACTGTTTCTCTGCTCTTACATCCCACCTGAATACAGAAAACACTGCGAAACTAGAGAGAGAGAGAGAGAGAGAGAGAGAGAGAGGGAGAGAGGGAGAGAGAGGTAGAGAGAGAGAGAAAAATAGAGAGAGAAAGAAAAATAGAAAGAGAGGGGAGGAGAAAAGTACGAAAAAGATAGATAGAGGAAGAGTGAGGGAAAGGGTTCGCAGGGTTCAAAATATCGCGACCAATTGAAGCAATTACTTTCTAGTTTACTTCGCGTACTCAGGGAGAAACATTGGTCTGCGCGGCTGATTAAAAATGCATAATTAGTTGAATTGTGCTACACCTTCTCAGAATCGCGTGAAAAGTCGGCCCCACGGGGTTTAGTTCAAAGAAAAGAAAGATCAGTTCAGAGATAAACTTTTGGGTAAATCAGTCAGGCAAAAGTGCGTGGGTGTTCATACATTTCCAATAAGATAAAAGTAAAAAATGGAGTATCGTTCAAACACCAACAGGATTTGGGAGAGAAAACAAAGTGTACATATTTCGTATTATCTCTGTTATTATTTTCACATTCAGACAATGACCAAATCTACATCAGCGTTTTCGAATAAAGTCCAAAACACAGGGGTATCAAATTAAAAACATAGCAGAGTGAAACAACTTCTACCGTTGTAGCTTGTAGCATCGTATGAGCGACTCATTCCCATTCCCTATACGGTAGGCAATAACTAAAATGAGGTGCTGTTCTATGTCATCATGATCACGTGGCTTTTTTTGTTGTTTGATGAAACAAGAATTATCTGAACCACGATTGACACGCAGAGAGTTCGAACTACAAACTCTCAGTTAAAAAACCGAGTCGTTGACGAGGGTTCGCGGTTCGCCCTTACCAAATTGGTCACTAGTTGATATCAAGTTGTGAAATCAAAGGTTGGTGCACAAATGTGCACCAAGTTCTCTTTTGAAAAGTTTGAATTTAGGTTAACAGCTTGAATTTTTGGCGACCCTTGGTAAACAACTCGATTCTTAACTTCAGAGTACACGGCAAAGTAAACACACACAAGTGCGATCTACTACCGCTGTGCATGAGCGACCCTCCTACGGTAGATCAAAAAGAGAGTGTAGGCGTCCAGTGTTATTCTATGTTATCATTATCACATGGCTATTTTCGCTCGAAAGGTTTGTATGAAACGGAAATTGGCAAAGTTGAACTGAACTCAAAACAAAAATAGCATGTCACGCTCACATTGTGAGGACGTCATAATGAAATTGTTGAATTAGCAGCAAAATAGTTGGAAAGTTTAGACTTAACAAAACCTGACACCTAATTTTATTTGCTAGTCTGTAGAAAAAGTGGAGATTACAATACCAAAGTCTGAAAGCCTACAGATATCTTTTGAATGTCGAAAATAAACATGAAAATTCATCATTTTACTGTAAAGTGGTATGGGTATGGTTCGCACCATTTCCCAACTGGACTTGGGCAGCTTGCCAATGAAATTTCAAGGCAGTTTTTGGACATGTTGAAATGCTTCAAAATGCATGTGAAAGGTTCTGCCCGTCTGTTATAATTTGTATTATTCAAAGAAACTTTCTGTAAAATATATGTTTTCTCTAAATAACAGTCTTCCAAAGTTTTTTGGCACGCTGCCAACGAGTCCAGTTGGGAAATGTGAGCACTATACATGGATCAGACTACCTTAGTCCACTTGTGCTTGTGAACTTCTTCAATACATGACGCATATAGAGTGACATCCCACTCTGTAAAATCCGTTTTACAAATCTTTTACGAAGAAAGATTACGTTGATCCAAAGCCTTCAGAATTATTTTTTGTTCAATGAACTAGCCAGAAGATTTTTGGCTGGAACTAAGTAGCTATGTAGGGAAGAACACAAGTTGTAGTTTGGTCGTGAAACACGGGGATCGAATCGAGAAACAATCTAAGGAACAAAAGTATATATCTATAGTGAGTGCCAAATGTATAAATTTGTGTCTCTTGCCAGAACCGAACCTGCGAGCAAAAGTTTCACAGCAAGGCGCTAACCACTGCGCTATTAGAGCACATAACAGAGAAGATTTGGAATGGGAGACGTGTGTGCGTACACAGCGGAAAGTGAGATATACAGTAGCCTCCCGCCTTTCCGTTGGCGACAACTATACTTGTTTTTCTCCAAAAGGAAGAAGCGAAAGCTTGACCTACGAATCTGGGTTTTAATAGCCTACAGAGTAGTTTGGAACCTGCAAGATATAAAAAAGAAGGTTAAAAAAATGTTTGCAACATGCTAGATACAAAAACAGGCTAAAACCAACACAATGACTACATGAGTAGTGTTGGTGAGCTATCTCGGTTACACCCCCAACATATTTGGTGATGTGTGAATAGCTGAGTTTGTTGTTGTATCTCATCTTTGAACAGAGTGTGGCAGAAAAAGAAATCATAATGACGTTTCATCTACAAGGCATTCTGATATGGCATTCATTCGTTTTTCTAGATAAATCCTTTTTCTTTCTTTTTTTTTAGAAAATGATAGCTAGAACTCGACAGAAATTTTTCATTGCGAAACTACCGTATACTGATGGTCAATTGCTCAGTCACGTAAAACATGTTAAACATAGCAGAACTCACAAACGTGCAATGACAAAGTGTACGATTTATCATTAGAATGCGAACTTCACGTGAGTATTCAATTTACTTCTAGTATAACACATCCAAACCGAACGTGGCAGTCTTATTGTAACACTGAAACGAGTTCTTTCTTTGATGATATTTTCGCAACTCATATTTAGAATGGTTATAGTGAGTGCCAAATTTGTAAATTTCTGTCTCTCGCCGAAATAAAACCTGCGAGCAAACGATTGGTAGCAAGGGGCTAACCACTGCGATATTAGAGAACATAACGGTCAAGCTTTAGAACCGAAGACGTGTGGGCGTACAGTGGAAAGTGAGATATACAGTACCCTCCCGCTTTTCCGTTGGCAACAACTATCATGTCACTTTTGGAGTTATCTCGTTTTTCAAAAATGGAAAGTTTTCATAACATCTAAAATGACATCTATGGAATACCGCGAACATTGGGTGATGTTTGAATAAGTGCATCCATTGTGGGAAGTTTTTCATCCCTGAAAGAGGAGTGCGCATGAAATATTGAGTTAAGTTCAGTGAAACGGAAAAAATGAACTTTATTAAATTATGACATTACTTCTTTTGAACACTTTACTAATCATATGTTCAACGTACAAAAAATTGGGAACGTGCAGATTTTTGAATACAAAACAATTTGAACGATTTTGTAAATGATAATCAGACTGTTTTATTGAAACATCAAGCTCGCATGGTCGACATTCGTTTAATTCGTCTTTTTCACAATTCAATTGTATTCATTTAGAATGTTCTCCCTTGAGACATGTTTTTAAGCACCTCGGTCATTTTTGATAGACCAGCATCAGCTGACTCCATGAGTTGTACCGTATAGTCGTGGCCAACGGAAAGGCGGGAGGGTACTGTATATCTCACTTTCCGCTGTGTACGCACGCATGTATTCGATTTCAAAGCTCAACGGTTGTGTTCTCTAATAGCGCAGTGGCTCGCGCCATGTTACGAATGTTTTGCTCGCAAGTTCGATTCCGGCGAGAGACATAAATTTATAAATTTGGCACCCACTATAGGGATCGACTGTATAGCTGTAGTTCGATCTCTATGCACATCAGTAACTGCGCATTGCAAATATATTGCAAAAGTACGAATACATCGGAACCAGAGTAGGTGACGAATAGGCTTAAAGAAGGACGATTATGTGGACCAATCTCGTGTCAACGGTCCTTTGAACTGAAATTGAAAAATGTATTGCAGTTTAAAGGACTGAAGCGTTGCGATTGGACCACACAGAATCGTCCTTCTTCAAACACATTGAGCGGCTGTCTACTATTGAAAGCTGTATGAATGGAATACTTTGTTTTTATAAACTACATGTCGTTACACTTCTAACTTCGCGGTGATGTTCTAGCTTGAGTTATAGGCTGTAGCTTAATGCGTTCTCGCCCAATCGTCACCCACTCGGAACCAAATAACATGTCCCATTTAGAGTCTATCTTACTCTGATCATTTTTCAGAATAGCTCATAATAGAAAGCCATTCACATATTCGATCGTTTACTGTAAAAAAAATACGTACAAATGAAATCTAACTCTTCACTATAGTTCTAACTCCATACACAGCCTAACTCAGACATTTTGTCCAGAAATCAATAATATCAAACTACAAAAACAATGTGATAGGGCAACATACACAGTGTAGGCTTGCCTTAAAGTTGAACGAGTATGTGGACCGATTCCGTTTCAACAGTCCTTTAAACTGCAATTGAAAAATGTGTTGCAGTTTGAAGGACTGAAGTGTTGGGATTGGACCACATAGTCGTCCTTCTTCAAGAAAAGCGCACGTTATAGATTGGTGCTGTTCACGTACTTGAGAAAAAAGGAAGAGTAATCATGGAATGGAGGAATTTCGGGATGAACACGGGGAAAATTGGGTAATTTGTTGTAATTTACTCGGGTGGAAAGGAAAAAGAGGGTGGATTGGACAACAGAGAGAACGCGATGGTGAGAGGGGAGACACAGAGATAGAGAGGTAGAGAGAGAGAGAGAGAGACAAAAGAGAGAGAAAGAAAGACTGAGAGAGAGCGAGAGAAGTTTCTGCACCTATCACTGTTTTCAACTAACAAAAGAAATACTCGAAATAAATTTATTGAAAACGGAAAACTGTGTAGAATTGAGATCTCACCTACAGAGTACACTATTGAAGAAGAACGAAATGTAAAAAACGCAATCAAGGACTGATCAATGTTTGGTGTAGTTTGATCTTCATACACTCCATATAGTCGCCATTTTCCCCATAAAGACAGCAGAGGGCTCCATTGATTGAGCGATGCGGGGCGAGCGGTCGTTGATAATCTGCCAGCAGTTGAGAGAGTGAGTAGATCAATGATACGCAGACGAACTGGCCGCTCGCCAAACCCCGTCCCATACAAAATCGATGGTACGGTGTCCACAACGGTTTCACAAATCCTATAAATAACGAACTTTGACTGACAATGAAGGTGGTCAAACTACAAACTCAGCGGGTTAGGGCAACGTAGCCTAAATTTATAAACTCAACTACTTTTTCTACAAACCCACTGGTCACATTTTGTGATTAAGTCCGGTTGTTAGTCACCATCCTGATAAAAAGTTTTATTTCCTTATCTTATAGGCCATCAACAAGTGTTCGCCGGAAGTAATTGCAAATCAGTACGAATCGTTCGTTGGAGGAAGCAGCCAGGTTGCACATGGAATATTCAGCTATTCAGATGTTTTCCGCTGAAAAGACTCATGAACATTTAGCTAGACATTTGGAACAGGGAAGTTCCTCAACTTATAACCGCAAAAGAAGTCATTTACGTTTATAGGTTGATAAAGATGAAAAAGATGTGAGTTCTCGTCTTGGAACACAGCATGATTATCCGAAAACATTCCCGATTCACGAATATTTAGAAGGTAAATTAAGACTTTTCTGTCATCTGATCACTTTATCCAAGCTTTTCACGAAATAGTACGACATTTGAAACAGGGAAGTTCGTGACGGTGTGCTGAGTTCGAGGTATTCAAAAATATGGGATCGATTGATTGATTTGACTATGTCTGAGTTGTTATTTGGTCTCGGAGCGCCCTTTTCCGCTAAAAAAGTCAAAAACGTCTAGGTAGATATTTGGAACAGAGAGATTCGTGAGCATCGACTCACGGATTGATAAAGTAGTTATTCACTAATACGAACGTTGTAGTTTGGTCGCCGAGCACAACAAGTTTAACGCAATTTCGGTGAATCCACCGAAACCATTCTTGATTCATGAACATTTGGAAGGTTCGAATGACACATGGAATGTTTCGGACGTTTGGCGGCGTAGCAAACCGTCCAACCTCATGAGAAGTACATATGAGTTTCTCATGATATACCTCACGAGCTACTCGTGAACTCTCAAAGTTGTAGCATAGCAATCAATAGAATCTCATGAGAAGCTCGTCCTCAAAGCTCATGAGGTGATCTCTTGAACTTTTGTGGAAATCGCTACGCCGTCTGCACTCTTCACCCGATATGTGTTTGAAGATTTCATGTCCGCATCGTAGTTTGATCTGTGAGTTTGCAGTAGAGCTTCTAGTTTTTTCCATGACGATTTCCATGACGTCTGGGTGAGATGGACCTACAAACCCATATATTTACATATTTACTATTCTTTCACGTCGCTTCGTTACGCGGCGTTGATCATTATACATGACACGGAGTTTTGTATAGCTTCATCCGAGTCGATTCTGGTCCTCTCTTCATAGAAGACATCATGGTGGATTATCGAATGCTCTTGGGCATAGATCTAGTGACATTCGAGAACAAACCCATGAGGCGGTAACAAAACTTCCTGATTTGCCCACTTTCTCGGCAAAGTTGCCATCAGAAAATTAAAATGTCCGGGCCGTTTCCAAGAAACTAACGATAGTCCACGTAGCAGAAAATATCACTATAGCAAGAGGTACGGAACTAGTGCATGTACGTTTGTTATGAAGAATACGTGAAATTTTCATGAAATCTCAAACTTCATTCGCATCAAATTCACCATGATAAACGGTCTGTTTAGGTTTCTTTCATAACAAAGCTTCAACTTTCTATGATGGTTCGTAGTAAGTTAGTCTTTTTGATCATATTGGTTAATAAATATTGCAAACATTTTGATTTCTCAGTTCGGCCATTTCAACGACTTTGCGACTTTGTGTAGGAGAAGCCGTTATGTAAGCATGTTTTGTGAGCATAAAACTGCAGAAAGCCAACTTATAGATATGTTTTGAAGATTCAATGATCTATTTATCATGTTTATTTTCCAGATCACCTACTATTTCTACTATTTTTCCCAGTATTCCCCATGGAAACTGCTAAAATAGCCTGTGGTGATGGCAAAATCATAGATGATGGAAGGCTGGCAAACACATCATTGGAGAGCTATCAGGAACACAAGGTGAAATTCACTCTCATAGAATCCGACAAATGTCATCTATCATTTTTCCTATTTTCCAGCTTTAGAAACATGTTGTATACGTTTTGAATTTGTTCACACGGATACAGTGGTTGATTTTATCGATCTTTCAAGTTGTTAATGACATTTCAAATATTCTACTTCTCACCACTAGAGGCAACCGGCAGTCTCACCTTGAACTAGCGCTAAAATCAACTCTTAGGTTAGGTGAAATGACCCATTGCTTCTTTTTAGGTAACCAAAGTGTTACCTAAAAAGTTAAAAGACAATATTCATCTTTAGGGGTTGCTCTTACCAAAGAAAGCCCCTACGGTGTATGATGTCCCAATCCGCAGTGTTTGTAGTTTGATCCCGATTTATTTTGTCGCAAGTCGTAAACTAAGGCGTACATCGAGATCAAACTACAATTAGTATTGTTCACTTCCCATATACTGTTGGTCAATTGCACAGTTACGTGAAACGTGTTGAACACAGCAGAACTCAGAAACGTGCAATGACAAAGTGCACGATTTCTCATTAGAATGCAACTTTATACTTCGCGTAAATATTCAACTTACTTCAAGTATAATCTTTGCTTCCAGTTGGAACGCCCACGTGGTTACTCCATGTACATCTCGGCCTGTGGTTTTGTTCTGAAGAATGCGTGTAGCAAATTGGATGTGTATCTTCGGCGTATGGAACAACCAGCCACTTCTCTATATCAAGTAAGTTCTAAGCACTTCTATGGTCAATTCCACTAAAACTGCTAGAGTATGCCTCAGAGTACAGTACGTATGGTAAAAGATCCCGGCACCTTCATCCCATCCTGCGTCTCCTCAAACATACGCTATTTCTCTGCTCTTACATCCCACCGGGATATGAGAGACATGAAATAGTGAGGCAGAGGGAGAGACGCAGGTTGGGAGGAAGGTGCCGGGATCTTCTAGCATACGTACTCAGAACTTTCAGTTCGTATTTGCTGCGAGAACAGTCGCACTAAGCGTGTTGTTGCAATGAATCAAAATAATAGCCTTTCATCACTGTTCATTCTACAAGTTTTTCACAATGAATTTACATTTCGTTTTTACATTTCAGTGGTTGCTCAAAGAAAGGCGGCGGCGGTGTACAGTATATTTCATTTTGCGCTGTGTACAAAAACCCATATTCCATATGTCCGCACTGCTGGCATAAGTTAAGTTGGTATGGTATGGTGGTTAGAGTCCGCGCCTCCCATACTTTTGGGCGACGTTCGAGTCTCACATAAGTCAAACATTTTATAAAATTGGCACTCACTATATCTGGTTAGGTTTGTTTTGATTCCGTGTTTCCAGCGTTCTACATACTGTGTCTATGATGATGCATTCGGTGGCAATTTGGATTGTCTCTGCGCCGGTAATAAATGCAATATGGACATTGCCAATATACACGTGCGTTTCACATTTCACGTTTAACGTTTATGAGAGAGAGAGAGAGAGAGAGAGAGAGAGAGAGAGAGAGAGAGATTTTCATTTGAAATAACCTTTTCAGTTCTATATGGGCGCGTTTCTCGTTTTGTTTCATGTTGGGAAAACAAATTTTTGTGATTCCACCTTCCTTTTGATTTGTTGCTTCTCTTTTTCACACGCGTTGAAGTTTCCCGGGGGTTACTGTAGCATTGTATGGCTTGCTTGAGCGAGTTACAAACGGGTGAAGGGTGCGTTTTTTTTTCACGAAAAGTTGTATTTCTTCTAAATAACTATGAAAATCGTGTGAAGTAGAACATAAATGTTCGAAATGCCTAGGTGACTAAGGTTTGTAATAGACAAAATGAATGGGTATACAAAGGTAACTCTTTGATATAGGCACTCGACAGTAAATGGTAATGGACTATTGGATTCAATAACAATGTAAAAATGTGAATGTAAAAAAAAAGTATTTTTCATTTCAGACGACGCTTGTTCAAGACTACGAACAACAGCGGATAGGCGGTTCCGGGTGAGGAATTGTGCTGTTCAACACTGATTCGATGCATTATCACAATATTAGTTGAGAACTAAAGAAAACAAGTTCCATATCAAAGTAATGAATTGAGTTTGTCTAGCAAACACAGCTACCTACAGAATTAGATCAAATATAATGAAGTTAACTAGAATAAACTATTACATAAATGAATAAATTAACTAGAAATAATAACTACTACCTATAAAGGTAGTTATTGATTGGGGTTAGAGCAGTGGAACAACTATCTATGAAGTTAGTAATTGATCAAGTTCAAAGGTACAACGTTCCCCTCACCAGTAGATTTTCCACCATTAAATCTGAACGGAATACCTTAATCTCGTGATATAGTGCGCATAGCGAGACGCAGAATGGGAAAAGGTTCCGGGACGTTCCAGCACGTATTGTGGTCGATTGAAAAAAGGCCGCAGTTGTACTGTATATTTCACTTTGTGCTGTGTAAGAACACGTATATACGATTCGTCGACAAGCCCCTGGTATGGTGGTTAGCTTCCGCGTCTCCGCAATTTTTGGGCCTGGTTCGAGTCTCATATTAGGCGGATATTTCCTAAATTTGGCACGCACCATACTCTGATTGAATACAATGACCTTTTTTGATATGTTTCTCTTTGAAGGCCACGTCTGAACTTCGTGAAGTGCGCACTGAGGACGTTACGAGAAGTCTACGCATTCGGTAGGTTTGACAGAACTAGTAATTTCATTTATGATTCAGTTTATGACAAGTTTATAAGTCTCTTGTGCATCATCGTCATTTTTATCGAAAGTGCAGCTCATCATTCTACGTAGTTACTCGTCATATAATTTTTTTAAACTTTTAATTAATGCACCAAATTCATTGCCCGAGTTCAACCGTCCACGCTAGTATATAGAAGTTATTGAATAGTCACATAAACTTGGCAGTCCAATGAGGCATCGTGCACTTTATCATTGCACGTTTCTGAGTTCTGCTGTGTTTATATGTTTCACGTGACCATCACTAACAGTATCTGCATCTCCTTCACCTTGTTGAACAAATTTTGGGGCCACTTAAAAAAGCACGAACATGTGGTCCAATCGCAACGCTTCAGTCCTTTAAACTGCCATACATTTTACAATTGCAGTTTGAAGGACCTTTGACACGGGATTGGTCCTCATAATCGTCCTGCTTTAAAGCGCAATATATTGTTCAATTGCAGTTGAAAGCACCGATGTCACGGGATCGGTCCTCATAATCGTCCTGCTTTAACGGCTTGGGCTTGAGCGCCTAGGTCCTATCCTGCGTCGGTCTCACAATTTCGAAAGAATTGTGTCTCAGTGGCATGTAAAAGTTAGGGAGATCACAGAGACGCCGGCAGAATATGTGATATGGTATACTATTACATACGGCCTTGGGGAAATACTAGTATACGTACTTGTTTCTTATCTAATTTCTTTCAGTTGACCAAGATATGTGGTCGTCTAATCGTAATTTCACCTTCGAGCAGTGGAGACAAAAAGACACACTGTGGGTATAGTCTTTTTTTCTTAGACACGTTCTTGGACACATACAGTATGAATTCAACGTTTTGAAATGTCAGAACTCTGGCAAGGTATGACACTCAGAAGACTTCCACGGGTTTTAAACTAAAACCAGGATCAAAAACAAAAGGAAAAATACCGTATGCTCTGGAGTTTAAAACCGAGTTGTTTACCAAGGTTCACCCCACCAAATTGGTCACTAGTTGATATCAAGTTGTGAAATCAAAGATTGGTGCACAATTGTGCACCAAGTTCGCGGTGAAAAGTCTGATCCTTGATTTACAACTTGGGTTTTCGGCGAACCTTGGTAAACAACTCGTTTTTTAACTTCAGAGTGTGTTGTTTTGTCCCACTGCGTTTGTAGTTTGATCTCGTTGTTTTTCAGTCACAACTTGTTCATTTTGGCGCCTATTGAGTGCAAAATACGATTCTATTTTGGTCATCCTACAACCATCTTTCAGACTGATGAAGTTCGACGTTCCTCCCTGTGACATGGAAGGAGTGGTGCAGCTCGCGCCCCCGACGAGTCAGACCTATCTTCCGATAGTCATTGCACTTGAAATCGTTCTACTGGGAGTCATCACACTTTGCATCATATTCACTTGGAACAGACTTCCGCAACGTCCAGTGAAACATGGGGTTAGTTACTGGAGTAACAGTGTGTGTAAAGTTGTGGTTATAGTCGTCGCCAACGGAAAGGCGGAAGGGTACTGTGTATCTCACTTTCCCCTGTGTACGCATATATGTCTTCGATTCCAAAGTTTGCCCCTAGTGTGCTCTTGCTCGCAGGTTCGATTCCAGCGAGCAACAGAAATCAATAAATTTGGCACTCACTATATATTCGATAGAATCAAACTTGCATACTGTATATCTCAATTCAGCTGTGTTTAATAAGTATCCAACTTGAGTGGTGTTCTGGTAGCAGAAACGTTTTTGTGTTAAATAACAACTACTAATCTGGGTTGAAGGCAGGACGTCATAGTTGAATTGTGAGAAATGTTCTCATCCCTTGAAGAGTTGCCCTATGAAAAAAAACCTTGTAAAGTACAATAAACATTTTCAATTCCAGACCAAGAAAAAGTACGACAACTTGAAACCATATCCAGCTCCAGAGGTCAGTATAGGCGAAATTTCCCTCATACCAGACTGACTAAATTGTTGATAAGCACACAGTTGATGAGAGAGCGTGCAGATCAGCGATACGCAGAGTGATGGTTGCGCAAGGGGTTCGCGCCGGTAACATGCGGACGGTACTGTAATCTGTGAATTCATCAAGAAGGGCTGTTTTGAATATATATATATATATATATATATATATATATATATATATATATATATATATATATATATAAGTAAGTACCTTCGCAATTTAAATTGTACATATTGATCGATGAACGGTAATTTTTAACAAAACCTATGTTTTTCAGTCGACCAGTACCACTACTTCTACCGTTTCGTCGCGGAGAAAAACATATTGGTAGACAGCTTGTGATTGGTCGTTTGATAGTCCAAATTTATGTTCTACACACTTTATGCATCCCACATTAAAGGTTTTCCCTCGCTGTTTTGTTTTATGGCGCACGCAGCAGAAAAGAAGGGAACAATGTACATCTTTTACAAAATCATGAAGTTGTGTATTGGCTGCCGTCCGAGCGCTAAGTGCAGATGCGGATAGAGTTCTATTATTGAACGGGAAAACAAATAATTTCCTGTGTGTAAGTTACTTTTTTGATAAATACAATTCTTTTCTCTAGCTTCCGCTCTCTTTTTCTCGCTTTCTCCCCCCTCTCTCTCTCTCTCTCTCTCTCTCTCTCTCTCTCTCTCTCTCTCTGTCTCTCTCTCTCTTTCTTCTATAAACGTGGTTTAACTAGCTCTTGGCAATCCTGTATTTCGTGAATTATTCTCTGGTTTCCAGTGAAACAACTGTTCTCGATAAGAGGGAGGGCTTCAATGTTACCAAAATCACTCATTATTCATTTGCATAGTTTATATGTATACTCAATAATGAAATGTAGTACGAGGAACCATTCTAACTTCGAAGTGAAAATTGTTAACCATGTTTTTGCGCTGAGATACGTTTGCGCCACTTTTTCGCGATTAGGAAAGATACTACCTAGCGATGTGCGGTATTTGCATGCCAGAATTTGCACACCAGTTCACTAACAAATCTAGTAAGTCACTAACAATTCACTAACAAATCTAGCGAGCGCAAGAAGGCCGACGAGTCAACGAGACAGTCCGCAGTCGGAGGGAGAGACAAATAAATGGAACAATACCATCTGAGCGTACTGATTAGATTACAGATTACTATTCACTGATATGAGATCACACAAATAGTCAATATTAAATCATGAAACAACTATCATCAAATATCTCTGATATAATGACAGAAAATGTTATATGAAAACATTCCCCTATCTTCAAACATTCCTAGCTGGCGCGAAACGGAACTTTACCACAGGTCCTGAACAAACTTATCGTCAAAAGCGTGAGAACATGTAAAATGACATACACGCAAATATATTGATTATCATATAACACTTTATCCTTTTTTTATATATGGTTCGTTTCAACCATCGATAGCAGCCAATTACAGTAGATTTAAGTGCTCAGAACGATTAGCGCCATTTTTCTGATATTGGCCAGCTACAAAAACGAGAGAGCATGCAGGTCACGGACGCGCAGACAGGCTAAGACAGTCTGCGTCTCTCTGACCTGCACACTCTCTCGTTCAGCCAATAAAAAGGTGGCTGACCAATTGGCTGGTGATTTGTCTGAGTGGGCGGAGTCAATGGTGTTGGAAAGTTCCCAACAGCGATCAGCCTAATAAAAATTGTGCACCAACTGGGTATTGAACTCAGCGGCGATAGGTGGCGCGGCGCCCACAAGCAGACAGTCATCGGAACATGATGGGGGAAACTAAAAACAGTGATATCCAATCACCTTTTCAGGCCGTTTTTCAATGCTTATTTTATCACACAAAAAGTTCTTTAAGTTACTCCCCGATTCGGTGGTAACCTTTTGAAAACAAAAAATTGGCGAAAATCTTAAAATAACCACTTTTCGATATTTTAATTGCAATGAAAGAACTGGCAAGCTGCCAGATCAGTCGTCTGCAATGCTCAGACAATTCCCAGCCAATTGGCCAGCCACGTTTGTTGCGGCCCCGACGAGAGAGTGTGCAGGTCAGAGAGATTCAGATGTCCGCAGCCTCATTGACCTCCACACTCTCTCGCTTTTGTAGCTGGCCAATCGCGGAAAATTGGCGCCAATCGTTCTGAGTGTAAGGGTACGCTCGGCCAGCATGGCTGACTGCTATCGATGGGTGAAACGAACTATACTTTCAGTCATAATCACGTCGATATTTGTTCCTGTATACCTTTATATCCTACGTTGCGCAGATCAGTTTTTGTATTCAATAATGTTTGATGCTTATTTTAGCTCGATTCGGATGAAGCACTTTGGTTACGTGAAAGTTTTTCTCGATCTGAATAGTACATTGGTACGACAACATACCTTTAATGGCTCACCACTCTTCCATGTGTTGCCTCCATCTTCAAAATAAGACAGCTTCATCCTCTCATTTTCTTCGAAGTCATTTTGATATGTAGCTCTTTCACAACACGGCTTTGTTCCGGAACTCCGTCGATAGTGCGCATAAGGCAGGGTTCATACTTCCTGTCGCTGAATTCGGCAGCACGCGCGACAACACACAAATCATGATTATCGATCGCGTCGCTTGTTGCCGAATTCCGCTACAGCGACGCCGCGTCGCCAATCGGGTGTTCATACTTTTTTGTTGCCAAATCACGTCGCTGTCGCTTAATTGAGCGACAATTGCTGCCGAATTCAGCGACAAGTGTAGTTTACTAGCTAGTAAAATACATGAAGCGTCGCTAATTGGTTTTTGTTCAATTTTTTCTCCATTACTTCAATTTTTCAATTTTAAAAGATTATTTTGGTGGTTACTAATTCAGTTATGAAAACATATACTAATTAATTCAAAATTATTCGCTGCTAATGGGGGTGGGAAATGATCTGATTTTTGACTTTCTTAAGCTATCAAAACAAGTTTTTCCTACACTCTATATTGTAGGTTTATTGAAACTTCGAAAGTCACACTCTCGCAATTATAGTGAGTTTCAAAACAAAAATAATCATTATTCGAGAGTATAACATTGAATCGTATAGAAACATCGCCCATTGCATCATGATAAGAAAAATTTCATCAATCAACCATGTAATTTAATCTGGATCAAAATTATCAAGTAAAACTTACATTTTCCAAAAAGAGCATTGTTTTTAACCTAAATATGACACTTAGTAGCGAACCCAGAAAAAAGTCGTTCATACTTTTCGGTAGCTAGATCAAGCGACATTGCTGCTGCCGAATTGAGCGACAGCAGCATTTCGAAAATGCTACGCGGCGACTGCTGCTGTCGCCTAATTCGGCGACAGAAAGTATGAACCCTGCCTAAGCCTTGATATTCCGACCCCATTCATTCGATTGTTTCAATTACTAAAAAACGGAAGAAACACACCGAGTCACATTAGGAATACTGTCCTGGTAAGTATGCGTATTGATTTCCTATATTGATGTATGGAATGGGTAGTGAATCATATCACTTTAGCAGGAAAGTACTTCTTGTTGCTCATGAAACACTGGTTGAGACTGAAGTTCATAATACAAGGATCACTGAATTCATAGTTGAGTTTCACTTTTGTGATGCGCCAGGATCAGACTACGAAAACTGAACATGGTAGAATATTACATATAATTGGCATTCCTGACGACAAGTGTCTTATACAGACGTCATTCTAGTTTTCAATACGTGTCTTATCCTGTCTCATATGAAATGTGATGAAGTTGGAAAATATTCAGGTTTAATTATCAGGTGATAGTACTATTTTCCAGTGACTGAGTTATGTGGGGAAGGCGATTATATGAGACTTTTGTGAGGTTCAGTCGACACAGCACCAATTGGGAGATACAGTATGCAAGTACCACTGAATTGTGGTGAATTCATAGCTAACCGTGTTTTTGGTAACCTAACCGGTTTTCGGCAACCCTTTCCCGTTTTTCATGTTTCCTCGCAGGTAACCGGTTAAGTAACTTGAAATGAACAACCGATTACCTGTTTCTCTAATGTAAAATGTGATTTTTACCATTAGTTCGAACGACAACCGAAAATCAAATTCGTATTACCAAAAGGGTTACCAAAAACATCAGATTAGATATAGAATCGGCTCTGATTTGTATGAACGCCCAAAAAACTGTTTTTTAACTGCACACAGTAGAATGGGAGGTTAACATTATGTATGTGGTACATTATCTGGGTGCACTCCGTATCGATTTCAAACCTGTAGTTCAGTTTTATTTCAGTTTTATTCTTTCTGCTGTGTAAATCTTCGAATATCGCGCTCCAATGCCACGTGGCCGAGTCTTGTTCTCTGCGCTCTAGCCGTCTCACCATTGTATAGCATGTTCTTTTTAGTCTGTCGTGGATTGTACTTCGTATGCAAATAAAAGTTTTTATATTATATTTCTTATCGAACTTTTTCCTTTGTTATAGCTTTCACTCATAGATACTGCTCATTTCATTAGTTAAAACTATTTTTCCAAAATACATTATTAATCCAGTTCCATGAGAATTGTGAGTTTTAGATTCCCAGATTAGATTCTTATAATTTTGTTGACCATAGGAAATTGGCTACTATCGATCGATAATTTTGTGAACTAGTAGTTGTAAAATTTATCACCGATAATTTAGTTCGACCCCGATAATTGACTGTAAATTATCACTGAACTCTCACTGAAATGTTACTACTAAGCTATATCACTGAACTCTCACTGAAATGCTAGGAAATTATTACTAAAGTATCGATAACCGTTCCATGGAACTGATGTCGATAGTTTAGGGATAATTTGATGATAATTCTCTAGTAACCAGTTTCCTGTGACGTTTGAGTTATTGATATTACGGACAAATTACGTTTCAATTTGGTAATTTAGCCTTTTTCATAATGACTTATTCAAGTTTCCTCCACATTATTCCTTCATCAAATTCATGCATTAATTGAGGCGTGGTCACTAGCAACCCATTTGATTAAGGAGACATATGATATTATTTACAACACGATCACAAAACATACCAATCCCAACGTAAAGCAAGTATATAATGCATATCATTCTACAGATATATGGAATACACATCAAGATAATTGGGAATTACAACTCAAAAATATACATCAACAATTCATTATCACTCTTACAGATAAAGCAACTTCTAATTATGCATTCACTTGTAAAAAATTATATGTACAAATGTTGAATAAGGAAATGGGTTTCAATGAAAAGGCAATTATTAACAAAACATTCGAGAAGCTTCAACATGAGACGGAACAAAATATTATCAATAGACATACAACTATAAATACAAATCTACGCATTATAAATCAAAATAATAGCAAAATACCTTTGATATATGCCATACCTAAGCTACACAAACACCCTATCAAATGTAGATTCATTACAGGAGCGAAAACTAGCAGCATCAGAGAAGTATCTATTCAACTTCAAAGAATTCTAAAACATATAAAGAACCATTTCAAAGCATATTGTAATGTTATTGAACAAAGAAATAATATTAAATTATATTGGTCGATTGATAACAGTCTACAAATCTTAAATGATCTTAGAGACTTCAAACTAGATGATCACATAATATATTCAGCCGATTTCACAAGTCTCTTCACAAGTTTACCACATGATATTGTAAAAAAGGAAATCTCAAACTTACTAGATATATGCTTTAAGAATGCAGGTCAAGATAATGGGTATATCACAATAATCAATAATAAAAGTTATTATAGTCATGAATACACTAATAATCCACAAGGTAGAAGTTATTCTAAATCTACAATTAATAACATACTTTCTTTTATTCTGAACAATAGTTATGCTAAATATGGTAATATTATATATAGACAGAAAGCAGGAATTCCACAAGGTAACAATGCTTCTCCTCTTATAGCTGATCTCACGCTCTCTTCAATGGAATATTCATACATTATCAAAAATCAGAAGTTATTTAATAAACACAACATTATTAGTTATAGATATATGGATGATCTTCTACAACTATATAAACCTATGACTAATTATGATATAACTAAAGTTTTCAAAGATATTTATGATATTTCTCTAAATATAGAACAAACGAATATAACTCATATACAAAGCAGTTTTCTGGATTTAGACATCTCTATAGGGAATGATTCTGTAGTTACTAAACTATTCAATAAAACGGATGAATACACCTTTAGAATAAGAAGATATCCTCATTTCACTTCTAATATACCAACTAGTATAGGCTTGAACACTATTACTGGTGAAATAATAAGATTTAGTAGATGTTGCAGCAATTTCCAAGATTTCAATAACAGAATATTCAAATTAATCAAAGATTTTGAACATAATGAGTACCCTATGCTTATCATAATAAATAGAGTCATGAGAGTAATTCAAAATAATCCACTAGTTCGTTATAAATATGACAGAAATTATGTTAATAAGTTAAAACTAACTTTAAAAACTATACTGAAAGATGATCTTTCAAATTCACTATTAGATAGGAAATGATTGAGTCGGCTACTACGGTATATATAGATCATCTGACCTGTGCGTTAGATCAAATTTTTGCTATATAAGGACACCAATACATGAAATAATCATGTTACCCTCTCACTACATCAGGGTTCTACAAATTATTCTGTACGTCAGAGCAATAGGGATCAGGTATACTAGTTTTTGTATGTATAGTTAGTTCTGTTTAAGTTAACTTAACCCATAGTAACATATTTATATTTTAATTTTGTAATATTAGTTTAACTAAACACATGTTATATGGTCAGGGGACTTATCTACTGATGAGGCCTCGGCCCCTGACCTCACACACCGTATAGAGCATAGAGGCCGAAACGGTGTTTAGATTACTTAATCAATAACATGACCTAATGTTTTTTTTTAACTTTAAGAAAGTACATACTATCCCTATCCCAATTTTACATATTGCACTTAATCATATTAATAACTTATAGATATTTAATATTTCTCAATAACTTTTGTTTACTAAACTTGATTTATCCAATAATACTTACTTTACTGTATCATCCATGACCTTTTCTTTTCCGTGTTTCGTTTAACGTGCTAAGTGATATTTTGTGCGTAAAGTTCGTACGTGAACTTACAGCTCTAATCAGGGGCCAGTAAGCTGATACCTGATCAATACTGTTTCTGATTGTGCTCAACTACCTTCCCTCACTGATGTTCCCTTATGATAGATTTCGATTGATGCATGTCACGTTGGATGCGAATACTTTTGAGCATACACCAGTAAAGTTGTCCGAATAGTCAGAAAAATTTGAAAAACGGTCTACTTTTTCACCGAAAATAAGAAAATAGGTCCACTTTAGTAGGAAAAATCATTATTTTTGACGTGTTCACATCTAAAACGCACTACTTTCCGTCGCTTAGGCAGACCTTACTGACTGGCCTTTGCTTTTGAGAAATCATAATCCTGGACAACTACAGCGTTTTCTCATTTATAGTCACACCCACTCACTTTTCGGTGTTTCTCATGCGCATATTTCTCGACTTGATGTGTTTTTTTATACAAATGAAAATGAGTAGGATTGATGTTATTTCCAGATGGGTGCCACCCATGAGGACGTGACGGGGAAGTCGAAGGCGGACGTGAACCACCATCTGAACAGTCGAAGTCATCTGGCCGAAGCCCTTCACTTCGCCATTTGTGCCGGGGGAATCCTCGTCTGCTACTTCTATTTTGGCGTGCAACAGGAACGAGTGTCAGTTTTATCATCTTTCAAACTCTAAATAGTTCTATTTTTCGCTATTCATTCAACCTATATGCCTATATCAGTGAATACTCCATCAATCCTGACTGGACTTTTTGGGGCCAATTCTACAACTAACCGGGTTTTTAGGTAACCTAACCCTTTTTTGGTAACCTGTTTTTCAGGTTACTTGGTAGGTAACCTGAAAGTAACCTAAAACTGAAATCCGGCTACCGTTCAAAGTAACGGTAAAAACCACATTTTGCGTTAGAAAAATAGGTAACCGGTTTTTTATTTTAGGTTACCATCCGGTTACCTACTGAGGTAACCTGAAAAAAAGGTTACCAAAAAAGGGTTAGGTTACCTAAAAACCCGGTTAGATATAGAATTCACCACTTTTTGGTTGCATCGCACCGTCGCACCGAACATCTTGAAAATCACCCTCTTTGCAATCACTCCTAAAATCACCCCACGGGTCATTTTTTTGCCTGCACCTCTCAGAAGGCACTTATTATAAAGCCAGCGGCTGGAGTAGGTGAATATTTTCAAAGTTTTGTTGTTATTCAAAGTTGCGCTTCCTTGCATTCCGCACTGCAGAGTGCAGAGCATGCCCTTGTTGTATTACATTCGTTCACAAATCAAGTATAACCTCTTTTCCTATAAAAGCCTGTTCATTTCCAGTGTTCAAGGCAAGTATGACAACAACGAGAAGTTCACCTATACGCAGGCCCTTGTCTTCTTCATGTGCGCCGCCAACACTATATTCGCGTGGATATTCCGACCGAAAAAGTGCGTGGACACGGTTCCTAGTAGAATGTACGCACTCTGTGCAGCCAGTTATCTTGGAGCTATGATATGTAGTAATCAGGCACTACAGTATCTACCCTATCCGACACAGGTTAGTTTTGTTTAGTCATGTTATGGCCGTTATGGGTCTTAGTCTAAGCAATGTTGCTACTTTCAATTTCTCTGTTGTTTGTTCAAACCAATTCTAGGGGCCGAGCAAGTGGCATACAATTCAGTTTTTGAAAATAATTATCTGTTTCTTCTTGTTTTTTAGTAACTTTCATGGCAATTCTGGCAATATAGCTGTAAAATTGGACTTGTAGGTTCCTTTCTGCTCAAACTCACTAAAATACGGTTCTTTAGTTATTTTTCGTATCAAGAATTGAGTATTGAGCGGTAAACTGGTCTGTTTTTGAAGAACAGACTGACCTCAATCATGTTTCGTTGACGGTATTATTTGCTTTACTTACTTACAGTTTACAGGTACTTGCCAAATCTTGTAAGCCGATTCCGGTACTCGTATTCGGTGCTCTTTTCGCCGGAAAACGGTATCACATGCGGAAATATCTGTTCGTTTTGATGATCGTTGCTGGAGTGGCAATGTTCCTCTACAAGGACAAAAAGGGCGGCGCGGAGTCCCAGTTCGGAGTGGGAGAACTGCTTTTGGTTAGTTTTGTAGTTTGATGTACCTATCTCATGAGCATACACCAGCAAGGTCTGACTAAGCGACAAAAAGTAAGCCGTTTTCAGATGTGAACAAGTGAAAATTTAGAATTTTTCATCAAAGGTAGACCGATTTTCATGTTTCCGGCTGAAAAGTAGTCCGTTTTCCGAGTTTTTCTGACTATTTGGAAAACCTTGCTGGTGTGTGCTCATCAGGCCCTGATTCTATCATATTTGTGGGTGCTTTTATGAGATTGCTGAAATCATAGTGTCTGCATACACCCGTTTGCGAAATGAGTCAACTATTTAGTCATAGTAGTCGAAAACCTCTTTTTTGAAGAAATGATAGTTGTTTCTGATTGTTGATTATTTTAATGAAAGTACCGTACGTGGGACGTCATTTAAGAACTTGGGCAATGTGAATGAAGTCAATGAGTATGTTAAATGTGGTCACCATTCCAGTTGTTTTCTCTAACGTTGGACGGAACGACGACTTCGATTCAAGACAGAATCAACAAAGGACATCGTCGTAGTTCGTTGAGCATGATGTACTACATCAATCTTTATTCCACCATATATCTGCTCATCGGGTTAGTTTTATTTTGGTTACTGTCAGTCAGTCGAATTGAACACTGACAATTGAATTGCGATTAACTTTTCTGTTGAAACAGAGTTTGCTTCTGTTACTGGTACTAGAAGACAGTGAAGTAGACACTTACAGCTTGAAAATACTTTAGCAATTTGCGCTTGATTGTGATGGTGACATGGTTACGGGTTATCATTTGTATCGCGTTTTGACCATGAGTTCGACTGACCTAATAAAAGGGGGAAGGGGCTGATATTTTACAATACCATGAAAGTGAAATACTACTCTCATTTATTTGCTCTTTTAATGTAATGCGGTATGCGGTAGTAGATTTCGTTCCCGAATAAAACCATGTCTTGTTTTACCTGATCACTTCGTCAAGGGTGTACCGTTGTATGGACGATAACCCCTTGGTTGTCTCTTCTAGGTCACCCGTCCATACAGCGACCATCCCAAAAATCGTCCATACAGGCGATCTCCCCTTCGTCAAGCTTTCATGGGACTCATGCCCTTCACCGTTGACTATAATTGTTATATTTCAGTCTGCTTGCCACTGGCGAACTTTTCGAGTTTGTCGCCTTCGTTCAACGTCATCCAAAGGTCGTTTTGGATCTGGTACTTCTGGCTGCATCCAGTTGTGGAGGACAGGTATATTATCACGTTCATAGTTTAAATATAAGTACAACTTCCACCACGTACTACTACAACCATGGCTAACTGGTCAGGCCGTTGAAACGTAGTTTACGAAATAGGCTTTTTCCAGTGGTTCAGATGTTTTCTCCAAGTTAATGTGACGTAGACATAGTTTGACTTGGAATAGAAGCTATTGTATATGAGAGTAGAGTACACAGTGAGTGCATTGAATAGGGAGACGTTCTTGACGTTCTAGAATCTATAAATAGGGGTCAAGGGAGGAGAAGGTGATTTTGACATGTACATAGTGTAGTTTAATGCTTGTGAGGACTAGGGAGTGATGTTTCGTGTCAACTCTATACTCATATTCTAGAACACGTCCGAATAGCCAGAACCATAAAAAAACGGGCTGTCTTTCTGCGATTTTCAAAGCATTATGCATGATACTTGACGTATTTGTATCGAAAACCTGGTTCCTCTCCGAATAGTAAACACACTTCGCTGGTGTGTAAACGGGTAAACTTCTTTTATCTTCAACTTATCATCTCCATTTCAGTACTTCATCTTCAAGACAATCCACGAGTTTTCGCCCCTGACGTGTTCTATCATTACAACCACCCGCAAACTGTTCACCATCATCATCTCAGTAGTTTTCATGAACCACCCGCTTAGCTCTCGTCAGTCCTATGGAACCGCCATAGTGTTTGCGGGTCTAACCATGGATGCCATAGATAGTAAACTGTCGAAACCAAAACTTGCTGCTCATTAGCAGCTTATTCTAAGATTTTTTTAGGAATATCCCGACTGTCAGGTCCCACCTTGCGTCTCCTAAAATGTACGCTGTTTTTCTGTTCTTACATCTGGTCGGGATGGAAGTATGCGAAATAGTGTGCAAACCGAGAGACGCAGGGTTGGATAAACCTGCCGGGATATTCTAGCTTATTCTAGTTTATTTATCTTCTTCTTAGTTGTGATAATTGCTGATCTTCCAAAGAAACTCGTGCAAGTCGTTACTGTTAATATTATATTATATTTATTTAGGTGTTTCAGGGTGTTTGTGACATTTAATTGTTTTACGTTTGATCTTTTCAACTATCGTTTTATGTGCTTTAGAGACCTGTTTTAATCAAAGTTGGTTTGTTTGATGTTTATTATGTGATACTATATAAGACTTTCTAGTAGGAAATAAAGATTTTTACCATGATGACTATTTTCTGCTTCTATGAAGAAAGTTTGTAGTGAAAATGCCATTTAAGACATCAAATACGAGATATTTATATGCTTTCAAATGGTTGATATAGGATCTATCTTGCCATCTCTAATACGCTGTTTCGCTTATTGTCCGGATGAAAACATAATATTTTAACGTTGTTTTACTACAGAACGCATATTTATTACTCCAGAAAACCTGCTTTTCACTGTGTGGTGAAACGGAATCATTTCAGCTGGCACTTGTGTCGAGTATTTCTAATGTTGCAAATATTCATTTGTGAAAGAAATTTTTAAGTTGCTTTCAACGTACTTCTATCAACTTATTTGCTATAATATCCATGAATACTTTTATTGCTATTCTTGTATTGTATTGTGCCATGCCATCCATATTGCCAGCCGCCTCGATTTTGAATCTCGCGCCAAAAGGTGACGCATTTCCAGACCGACCGCGACGCGTCCGTTGCGCGGCCGCTTCGCTTTCAAAAAATTACTAAAATTTCCTCATTTTATGAAGTTTTTCATGCTTTAAATTTTAGTTAATTGTATTTTTATTTTCCCTAAAAATCAAAAAGTGGACGAGAAGTTGAACTAGCTAAGCCTCGTCTCTGGAAAAAATGGAGAACTTTGTCTGCTGGACATTGTAATTTTTCATGGTACATGACAACGTCAATTCCGCTGAGATGACCTTTACTTGGTATTTAGTAACCAAATGTTACTTCCTCGTGAGTTATTCACATTGATACATATTACGTCTTTGCGAACGGTTGCATTCACTTTGATCATCTCGTCTTTTTCTGACTATCTTCCAAGGTCATGCCATTTCGCTTTCTTTTGAACACCGCAGTTTTCCTTTCTTTCTTACTACTACTTAGTTGGGTTCCGGGAAATATAAAAAAAGAATCCTTATTGCTGAGATGTACGTCAAAAAACCTAATTCCGTTCTCCAAACTCTGTTTTTTTTATATTCCCCGTGGTTCTGACCTACTCTAACTCTATTCAAACACCAGTAAGGTCTGACTAAGCGGCAAAAATTAGTCCGTTTTCTTAATTAAACAAGCTAAAATTGATGATTTTTCATCAAAAGTAGACCGATTTTCTTCTTTTCGGCGAAAAAGTAGTCCGTTTTTCGAATTTTTCTGACTATTTGGACAACTTTACTGGGGTATGACTCTATTCTTCTCTTTTTAACTAGTATATTACATGCTCAGTTTGGCTTCGTAAAACATGCAGATCGGAATCCGATAACGTTGAGTGCAGTTGTGCAGTTTTCGATGCCCCCATCCCCTTATTTCGAATGTTCATTTTTTTTGCTTCTTTTCCATAATATTTTCATCTTTATGGTACTTTTTTCAGTAGGATATTCTAGAAATGCGTGCCTCCCGTAGGCATTCATCTCGAACAGAATCGGAGGATCCACCAGATCAGCCATCCACCAGTTCCGGGTCTAGAACAAATGTAAGTTTTAATTCAACTATTCAACATATTCATTTGATACACTAATAAAATTGTGCTCAACTCTGTGAAATTCATTTGTTTTGAACTTTTCCCGATCAGCAGTTTTGAAAGTGATATAGATGATTAGTTTTCGATGTGTTTGTTTAATTTCATAGTATTCAAACTATCAGGAAGCCCAGGAAAGTCTGAACCTGTTTACGTTCGGAATGAACTCAATCATGTCGGTCAGAATTATTTGAATTAGCTCTTTTCAGTCACCTAAAAAGGCGAGAGTCAGTGCTGAGGATGAAACTGCAAAAGTTGAGCTGATCGCTCGATTACTCAGTCAGATAAGAGCTATCCGGGATAGAAGGTTGGACAAATAATATTCATATCAAAATGAACAACTGAGCATTGCTTATGTCTCATTAGTAACACTATTATGTAATGAATTGAGCTTCACGTTTTTTTAGTTCATGTTTTCAATTAAAAAATTAGCATACTATGATCGTTAGTTGCGAATTCTGTTCAGAATATGATACATTCTTGTTCTGTCGCCGTCCTCTTATTATTGGGTAGAAAGTCAGTATCAGTATCCTAAGCAACTATCATCATTCCTCATCTGATAGTTTGAAATTATATCTAAAGTTGATGTTCCAGAGAAGCGCAACTATGGAAACAGTTACGAAGAGAAAACTCGGATTGGTCAGAGGAAGTACTCAAGGAACGCATCAGCGAACGACTCTCCGACATCAATACCCATGTTCAAGACTTGGAAATGAGGTAGGTTTTCTCAGTTATGTGTATCTCTTTTACGAGAAATGAACAGTTTTTGTGATATTCCATCAAAATTGAACAGTGGAAATTTGAAAATAAGGAAGATCAGAAACTGGTACAGACAGGGTGGTAGTCATCTAGCCAAAATCTCAGAAAACGATACTTTCGAGCTATACTTGTGTTAGTTTTATTCCCACAATTAACATCAGTTTGAGGAACCAAGACGAACAAATGTTTTTCTATGAGGAATTTTAATTAACATATTATCTTTTCAGAACAACTGGTGTGTTGCTGGAAGAGTTAATCAAAGTTCAAGTTCCGAAGTTGGCAGTAGTTCATATGCAACCGTCTGTATCACTCAGTACTTCATTCAGATGTAAGTTTAGTTATTATGGGTGTTATAGTTTTAAGCGAAATGTGTGCGAGCTGAAAGAAATTGATTATCTGTCTCTTTTGCTCGTACTCCCGTTCTAGTAGGTATGATGTAGATATGAGCTAAAGTATTCTATGAAAGAAAAATTGAGTGTAGCGTTCGTGTGTATATTTGAAAACAGTATTGTATGTGTTATTACAGCTCCCGAAGCAGCTTCTTCTTCAACGTCGCCGAAGAAAACGTTTGAACCGATCGAGATAAAAACCGAGGAAACTATGTCCACAGTTAGTTTCATTGCATTTTGTTTTGTTCTAGTTTTGGTGAAATGCTTATGGTACTAAAGACATTGCCGTACTATGTTTATATGTCGTTCGTCTCCATTTAGAATCAAAAAATTCAATTAAGAGAATGACAAATTTCCCAAACTCCAACTTGTTCTCAGCAGTCAGTGTAAGCAATTTTATTTGTAGACATTACTTTTTTTCTGAATTCCGATATCACTGCTGATATTCAACGGCTCTCACAATTGTCAGTTGCAGGCCAGTGGACCGGCTAGCGTTGCTCATTCCACCTCTTCCCTCTCTGTCAATACGGCAGAAACTACTGTGGAAAAGGCGGCCAAACAGGTGAATATTCGTTGTTGAACTTGTCACAGGAGATTTTGTTATTCTTCCAGATTCTTTGTATGTTTATGACAGCTTTTTCAACCGCAACCTTTTTTATTTTAACATTAGAGATGTGAGATGTATAATTTTTGAGCAAAGGAGCTATTTTTTTCTTAGCAAAGTTAACAAAGGACAAGTACAATAACTCTGAAGAGGAACACTGTTGTGCGGAAAACTTTATTTTATCTGTGTGCATTGCAGGAGGCGTCGGTAATGGCGCGTATCGCAGAGCTGCGTCGGACTGGAATGTGGACGAAGAGTCGTCTTCCGTTGTGCGTGGAACCGCAACGGAACAAGACGCACTGGGACTACCTGCTGGAGGAGGTCAAATGGATGGCCAACGACTTCCGACAGGAGAGAATATTCAAGCGGAATATGGCCAAGAAGGTAGATACTTCATTTCTAGATGAATATTGGGTTTGGTGGCTATAATTCGATAAAGTTATCAGATTAGGTAGAAAATTGCAAAAACCGGTAACAAAGAAAATTGGTTAACCCGAGAATCGAAAAATGGGGTTGGTTTGCGGAAATTTTCTTTGTGATTTTCATTTTGTGGAAGTTTGAGTGTTGTATTGATGATTGTGGTGTATGTTTTCTCGTTAGAACTAGAAACTGTCTTCTTTGTGTTATTTGAGTTACGGAATGACCTTTTGGTTTTACATTTACGCCTGTTTTACTTCCATTTCCAGGTAGCCACTGCAATTGTGAAGCAGAAGCGAGAGCAAGAATTGGGTGTGGAAAGAGCGGAGCAGAAGGTCATCAGGGTGGGTAGCGAGTTATGTTTATTATAGCTGTAATAATGAAAATATAGTTATCAACTCACGGAAAATGTGGTATAAGTTTTGCGTTTGGCTAGTGGTGACAAACTAGGGATTCGAGAGGTATGAATTTCACACCTTTTTGATGTTGTTTTTATTTCACTTTTCAAGGATGGAAAGAGAATCTGTGCATCGATCGCGAAGATGGTTCGAGACTTTTGGCAGAATGTGGACAAAGTGGTCGACTTCAAGGCACAGGTTGGTTTTGGTCATCTACCAGTAAGCTCGGACTTAGTTTGAGAAGCAGCCAGTTTTTGAACCAAAATGCATGCAATTTTCGGGACAATGTGTAGTTTGCTCGATTCTGCCATTTGCCAATGTATGGTGTGTCGTTTTTATATTCTCGAGCATCTTTATGTATTACGCTATTCAGTCGTATTTTACAGTTATAAAAATACACATTGTATATTTGCAGGAGATCATTGAGTCGAAGAAGCGAAAGGCGTTGGATCAACACCTGGCCTTCATAGTTGGGGAGGCGGACAAACTGAGCAACATGGTGCAGGAGGGACTGACTCAGGACAAGACCTCAAAGACACCCTCCATCGCATCTATGGATGACTGTTAGTTGCAACTTATTTAAACTTCTAGTCTAATTAGTTTGTAGATGTATGAGTGAATTTGAAGATAGCTCGAGCATTCATTTTATGGACAGGATATTCGCATATGTTAATCGACTTCGTTGTAGGAAGTGATCGAGAGTTGTGTTCAAAAAAAATCGGTCGTAGATACGTAGATTGCGGTCTGCGGTTGTAAAATCCAGTTTATGTCGACGTTTCAACCTCTGTATACTAAATAGTGTTGATGTTTCAGTGGACAACTATGACCTGGATGAAGAAGAATCCTCGGACGATGAGACAACGTTGGATCAGGAGGAAAAGGTTAGTGGATGGAGTACTACGCAATGTTGTCCGAGTAGTCAGAAAAGTCGAGAAACAGCTTCTTATTTCGAAGAACGGAAAAATGTGCCTATTTTTGTTGCGAACGCATGATTTTTCATGAATCTATTATAAAACACGGACTCTTTTTGTAGTTAAGTATGTCACGTGTTGAATCACGAATAAATCTATTCTATATTCTACAAGTCATCTTACTGGCGTTTGAGCGTTGGTGGGATCACACGATTGCCGCTCTGATGTATATTATGGTCGTTTCTGGAACAAAATGGTTGTTCGGGATTCAAAGCAGTTGATTTAATTATTTTCAGCATCTGAAGAATGATGACGTGACTGGGGAAGTGAATGCGTTGGCAGAGGAAGCCGACCAGGGAATGGATGATCTGTTTGCATCGGTATGTCTCTCTTTCTCTGGGATCTCTTCTCCATCTATCATTTTGGAAGAGAAAGGAGTGAACTCTTGTTCTTCCGCGATCTTTCGATAGTAGACTTTGTGGAATTTCTAGTTCTTTTCAGTTGCCTCCCGAGTACGTTGCAATGCTGAAGAAGGAAGCGGAAGCGAAGGCTGGTACCAGTGGTGGTTCCCGAAAGATGTCCCCGGCCAGACCGCCCCGCCCCCTTTCCGCCTCTCTGGTCGACTACGGGTCGTCGGATAGTTCGGACAATGAAGAGACGGAGATGAAGATGGAGGAGGGAAAGAAGGGACAGAGTTCCGAGAGCGGTACTAAGGATGTGGGTTAGAGTCACACGTAAACTACTACCTTATTTCGATGTTGACTAATACTCACTTGCACTTCCTTTCGAAGCAGGATCACTTTTTGGGAAACGTATGCTTACATTGCAGGGTTCCGAACGGAGTGTTTTCTTTCTTTAGTTTGTTATTGACGGAAAAGATCCTAGAAATGTACGCAGTTTCGGTTTCATTGTGGGCGTTTGAGATCACAATGTCTGTGCTTATCTTCTAGGTAACAGCAGATGGAAAAACGAAAAACTTTTGTGTATTTTATTATTCCAATTGTGAGCTTATTTGTCATTTTTAGGTAAAGAAAGAGGAAACGGATGGGGAGAGTAGTGCGAAACGACGTCGACTGGAAGAACAGGAAAATGAGGGGAAAGAAGGCAGAGACGGAGAGGAAGGGGACCAGAAGACGGACGACCAGGTACACTTGTCACGAAACTACAAACTTCAGAATCTTTAGACGATGTTTTGCTGATATCTGATAATGATATTTTCCCTGTGGTTCCCGCTAAAGAAGAGATTGCAGTAAGGTAATCGAATAAGCCAGAAAATTCTGCTCCTTTTTTGTCATTATCGGGAAGAGGGGTCCATTTTTGATGTGAACACCTACAGTTTCACGTTTTTAACCCGGATTCCCTTTTGTAGAATACACTTTACTGGAATGTCTTTGATGCGATGGTTGATATAACCGGCTGTGGTTTAGCACTCCAATCAAGACTGTAGGTTTAAAGTTTACCTAATGCTTGATCGGTTCAGGAGGGCAACGGAGACGGTCGAGGCGTTTTGGAGAAGGTTGACTACTGTAAGCTGAACAGTGACAACAGCGACGAGCGACAGCAGGAGTTGGCCAATATTGCCGAGGAAGCACTGAAACTGCAGCCGAAGGGGTTCACGCTCGAGACGACACAGGTATGGGGTCATACTGTCGTAGTACTGCTCATGACATATACTAGTAAGGTTTGACTATTCGACAAAAGACGTACGTTTTAGGTGTATAGTGAGCAGTTATGATTCGGCATAAAAATTAGACCGATTTGTTTATGCTATTCAGATATTCTTGATGACTGTTACCAATGCAGTTGATACGTCATCTAATATGAATAGAACAGTTTTTGAGTGAGAGTTCCGACCGTATACAGCCGCTTTACAGTATTTTATTTTTTTAAAGAACAACCACTGTGTTCATTCATTATGGTGATTTCAGGTGAAGACGGCGGTTCCCTTTCTGATGCGCGGTACCCTTCGCGAGTACCAGATGGTTGGTCTGGACTGGCTGGTCACGCTCTACGAGAAGAATCTCAACGGAATTCTGGCTGATGAAATGGGTACGAATTAGTAGATAGTAGTCCCCTTGTTGAGTTCCTGGTTCCTTAACTTTTACCTGAAGCTGTTCGAATTGGTCAAGAAAGACAAATTTCACCATTTCTGAGAAATACATCTTTTACATTCGCGAAGACACCATGCGCTACACATTCGCTCATTTTTTTCCCTGGCTGAGTTCACTTTTTCGGATTGGCTCATATAGTGCTTTTAGACTATTAGGCTCACCAGGACGTTTTGAATGGTGTTAATGTGCATAGTCAGGGTGGCACGATTTGGAGTAGTCCAAATTATGAGACTTCTCATATTCCAGGTCTGGGCAAAACCATCCAGACGATCGCTCTGCTGGCGCATCTGGCGTGTTCGGAGTCCATCTGGGGTCCGCATCTGATTGTGGTCCCCACCTCGGTCATTCTCAACTGGGAGATGGAGCTGAAGCGGTGGTGTCCGGCCTTCAAGATTCTCACCTACTTTGGCAGTGTCAAGGACAGGCAGGAGAAGCGGAAGGTTGGTACATCTCATACTCTTGTTCATAGAGATTTACGTGTTTAAATCGAAGAACGGATTATTTCCTTAGTTTCACGGCCACGGGCTTGAAGTTAAACTTTAAAAATGGGTTATTTTGTTGTGAATTAGTAACACCTTTCTGGTATGTCATGGTTCTTGAGTTGGTTGTTGATTACATCAAGTTTTAGAAGACAATAGATAGAAATGACAGCTTTCCAGCACTCGTAGACGTAGAGTAAAGGATATGTGGTCGTTGCCACCCGGTGGAGTCGGCCAGTGTATCAGTGAATGTTGTACTTTGAACTAATTTTTCCTGTGTTTCCAGGGTTGGTCGAAGCCGAATGCGTTCCACGTGTGTATCACGTCCTACAAGACGATCACCACTGACATCAGGGCATTCAAGATGAAGGTAGGTAGTTATGTTATTTTGTATAAGATATTTCACTTTCTAGCACTTTCTATTCATTGCTTTCTACTTTCTATTCATTCACTTTATATACACTTTCTATTCATTGCTTTTTCATCAAATATACTTCATACTATGAGACAGTTGATTTTTTTACTTTGAACAGTATCTTCTGAAAAAAAAAATTTCAAGGAGAGAAATTTTGATTTGGGGCACTGTGAATGTGCAATTTATTGCTGTTTTTAGGCCTGGCAATATTTGATTCTCGACGAAGCTCAAAATATCAAGAACTGGAAAAGTCAACGATGGCAGGCACTGTTGAATGTGCGGGCGAGAAGGAGGCTACTTCTCACTGGTTAGTTTTTTTGAGGTTGGAAAATTAGCTCTTTTTTATCAAACCATTAAGTTTCACGTATTCAACTGGAAAAACGGTTCCCTTTTGTAGAGTAGTCACACATTCCTGGTACATGATTTTATCTCACTGTAACAGGATTCATATAATATTATGGTCTATATTGTAATGATTGCAGGAACCCCGCTGCAAAACTCTCTGATGGAGCTGTGGTCCCTGATGCACTTTCTGATGCCGGCCATCTTTGCGAGCCACGACGACTTCAAGGACTGGTTCAGCAATCCCCTCACGGGAATGATGGACGGAAGTGTCGAGTACAACGCGCCGCTGGTACAACGATTGCACAAGGTGGGGCGGTTGAGTTTCTAGTGCAATTTTCAGAAAGAAACTCGTTTGTGAATAGGGATTGTGGTCCACAATTGCCTATGCTAGGATCTTCATCTCGACAATTTTTGCATGGTTTTATAGCAGCAGAGACGCGGGGTTATTGATGCCGCCATTGCTCGTTTTTTCAAACAACAATTAGCACGATCGATGATTTTTTTTAACGTTTGTTTATGTTAGGTCGCTACGGTTGCAAAGTACACGAAACACCTGCCGTCGTGGTGAACAATATGTTCTTAAAGAAGGAAGATTATGTGGTCCAATCGTAACGCTTCAGTCCTTTAAACTGCAATACATTTTTCAATTGCAGCTTAAAGGACCGTTGACACGAGATTGGTCCACATAATCGTCCTACTTTAATGACTGTCTTGCAGGTATTGCGTCCGTTCATTCTGCGTCGTCTGAAGAGCGAAGTGGAGAAGCAGTTGCCGGCCAAAACGGAATCCGTCATCAAGTGTCCGTTGTCGAAGCGACAACGATATCTCTACGACGACTTCATGAGCAAGAGAACGTGCGTTCAATCCAGAGTTTGTAGTACTTCTGTCGAAATCGTGTGGCCTTCATCTCCTCTACCTATAAATGGGATTTATACATACTTTTGTTACCTTTTATTACTAGCCGTAGCCGAAAACGTTTAAAAAACGTCTGAAATTTGTGATAGAAGATTTGGAGAAGTGGAAATTTAACTTGTTCTAGTTGAAAAAGTAATGTCTTACTTGTTTCACATATTTCATGTTTCAGAACGCGTGATAACCTGAAGTCGGGTAATATGATGTCGGTGCTGAATATCGTCATGCAATTACGAAAGGTGAGCGAGTCAAACATTTTGAAAACTGTTGGAACATGTTAGATCAATCTTGATAGTTTTTTTTTCTGTTGGCCGGAATTATATCCCGGACTTCCTCTCTAATGCTCCAATACTTCTGTTTCAGTGCTGCAACCACCCCAACTTGTTCGAGCCTCGTCCGGTTGTCTCTCCGTTCTCCGTTCCGGTCATCGAACGGAAACTGCCCGCAATGGTCTTCGATCTGTGCGGGGACAACAGTAGACTAGACGACAAAAGGGACATTCCCCAGTGTCTGGATATCAGGGACAGAATGTGCGGATGGACCTCGACGGTTAGTCTCTCTCTCTATCTCCCTCCCTTTCCTTCTCTCTGAGTCTCTCTCTCTCTCTCTATTTTAGCTCAGATTTTGATGTGATCTCACTGCAGGGGCGACCACAAGTTGTATTTTCCAGTTGCACATTCTTCTGGTTCAGCTGATTAGATTTTCCGTTTTCTAGGTTACGTCAAAGCGTCCTACCATCGAAGAGCTGGAGCAGTGCCAAGAATCGATTGCGCCGCCCGTGGTGCAGGGATTCAAGTTCCAACGACCGGCTGCCAACTTTAAACAGGTGAGGGTCATAAGTTTTGTTTATATTTTAGTGGTGAAAAATCACCATAATCACGTTATGGGTGCGTCGTGTGTGCTCAATCACAATACTCGATTACAAACTGCATAATTTTCAGCCACCGTGCTCCTTGGGTGGTCCAGTGGTGGGTCCCTCGTCAGCCGTGTCGCGAACCAGTTCCGCCGGTCCGTTGCAGTCCGGTTTCGGGCAGATGGTCGGCGAGGAACGGAATGGAATCATCAAGACGGAAGAGGGTAAATTCAATTTCTATCAATGGTTCCATGGCGTTCGGGTGCCCACGTCCGCTTGGAAAACTTGAGGAGTGTTTTTTCACTTGTGGTTGCGCTAATCTGATCTATTGTTCATGACGCACTACGGTGACAGAGAGGGCTTTTAGCTTTTCTTTCAGTCTTCTTTTCTGCCTACATTTTCAAGTAGTTGTTGTGATTGTGTGTATACTCTTTACTGGGTTTATTTTCCTTTTGTTCAGATGTTCGTTCGGTGGCGGAAAACGGTGAATATGGTCATGGCGAGGCGATGGCAGTGGATGAGGTGAAACAGGAGAATGACGTGCAGGTTGGTTGGAGTTCGAGCAGACAAACTCATATTAGACGTTTTTTCACAAGTAGACAATTTTTCGAATTGTTATTTATATGCGTACACTTTTGTAGAGAAGACGAGCTCCATTCTCGTTGATTGCATTTTCGAGGATCCTTTTTTGGTTTACCAGAAGTCTGGAAAGATGGTTATGATTACGACTATGCGGACGTGCTTTAGGGACATTTTATATTCCCGTTTTGACATATCAGGTGTTAACAATTCAATTTCATTGCAATCTTGCATACCATATCTCGTATAACCATCAAATTATTACACACCTTGTGTAGTAGTAAATATCATACCTTTTAAAGTAGTAAACAGCTCAACTTGTATAATGGTAAATAGCATACCCTGTATTGTAGGTTAACGGTGGTTCCGGCTCCTGTGAAGAGAGTTCTTCTGCCCGTCTACCGGCAGTGGAGGCGGATACGCCGGAGCCGTCGGCAGCCCGACTCCCAGGGTCAGACTCGGCGGCCACTCCGGTGACTACGGCTGCGGTCCCAGTCAGACAGGTGTACGGGAAGAAACAGGGACAGAGGGTCACGCCTCTGGTTCATGTGGGTTCTACTGAAATATCGTGTTGCTGTTGCTCTTGGCATGGGTTTGCTCCATACACCAGTAAGGTCTGACTAAACGACAAAAAGTAAGCCGTTTTCAGATGTGAACACGTGAAAATTTAGAATTTTCTATCAAAAGTAGACCGATTTTCATGTTTTCGGCTGAAAAGTAGTCCGTTTTTCGAAATTTTCTGACTATTCGGACAACCTTGCTGGTGTATGGTTTGCTCTCACTCGGCTCAGATCTCGTGTTTTTAGTTTTCTCCTCGATGAAGTTGTATTTTTTTTAAATTATTTATTTTGAAGCCTTGAAAGCTTACCTTTACAAAACTAGTTTGTGAGAGACTAAGAGCGTAGATTTAGTTTTATTCAAACTAATTGTTTATTTGAACGTGGTACTTTCAGCCGTATCTGCGTACGAGTACGGTGATGTCTACGATGACGCCGTTGTCTATTTCGACCAGTGACCGGGGATTCAACCATGACATGGCAGAGGGAGGCGCCCGGCAGCCGATCGCCAACTACAACTATCAGTTCAGGTAGGGGGACAGTTTAAAGAAGGACGATTATGTGCTCCAATCGCAACGCTTCAGTCCTTTAAAGAAGGACGATTATGTGGTCCAATCGCAATGGTTCAGTCCTTTAAACTGCAATACAATTACAGTTTAAAGGACCGTTGACACGGGATTGGTCCACATAATCGTCCTCCTTTAAGTTTAGGCATTATAATGGTACTTGATACGGTGTCGAATTCAGTTAAAAAGGAACGTGTTTATCGATTTAAACTCCTCGCATTTCATTATGTACGGTCCAAAAACTGTTTTTATACATTTTCACGGGTATCCAGCCATGGTTAGACAACAGAAGTTGCTAGTCATCCCAGTGTCAATTATCTTTGGATACATACATGTATCAGATACTGAAAATAGTCGGGTGTAGTGGTTTCATGGAATTCATCGGATGTATGCCTTTAAACGAGATCTTTCAGTCCGCCGTTGAAACGGAAGAAAGTGGTCGATTCGCCTCTGATATCCGGACAGTTCCAGGACTGTGTTCCGGTGAGTATTGGTTTAGTGTATAACCTATGCGGCAGAAAAACACAGTTTTTATTTGATTTCAGTCATGGCAAATAACGTCACTGAATTCGTCAACAAAAGTTACCGTGTTTTGCCTTCTCACAATACAATACAAGCTTTATTTTTCTCCCGTATCACTGGGTGTTGTTTGAAGGTGTTGATGGCGTCAAAAATGCGCTGGGAGTTGGAGAAAAAGAGTCTTCTAGGAAGACAATGGCTATCCTCCAAGAGGCTGTCTGTTACATTCAGGTTGCAAGTTCTTATTGTGAGAAGTATAGTATGAAATATGAAACTTTGTTTCAGTCCGAGTACCAGGACCGTCTTCGGTGCATTCGGAGACAGCGTCTGGAAAGATGTCAGGCCCGATTCGGCCAGGCCCCGCCCCCTATCTTCGCCCGCGAACTGCTCAGTGTGTTGTGGCACGAAACGAGGACGGTGAGTTGTATGTAGTTCACACACCAGTGAAGTGTAACTATTCTACTAAAAACCGTTCCCGGATTCAAATGTTTGAATCTACTACAATGGAGTAAGTCAGAGTCATTAGCGTAGTAATCTTTGCTACATAGCCGTGAATGAACAAAGAGCGGGGTTTAATCGAAAATCTCGCGTTTTGCTATCTTTAACTAAATACCAATTGCCGCATTGTAGACACATACCTGTTATTTTCTAAACGAGATAGTTTTCCAGACGGAGGAGCGTGAAGACACGGACACGTGGCAGCGTGACGGCTCGAACTGCGAATGGGATAAGATTCAATCGATACTCATGGATCACACGGAGCGAATGATGAAACGGTGAGTGGTAGTGTTGAACTAAAAACAGTGAATTTTAATGTAGTGTAGTGTGTTTCTAGCATATTTGTATGAAATGTTACACGTCGCTCTTTCCATCATAATTCATCACACAAACATACTATGTCATGTTGTATCGTACCGTGAGAAGAGAAGAGTCTAGTTAACTGAATATCGATTTTGATGGTTGATCTTTATTTCTAGTTTCGTTCTCTACGTGGACCCGGTGCAGGTGGATTCCCCTCGTCTTTTTGAGACTTCTTCGGGCCGCCCGTCTTTCGCCCGACTCAACGAAGCCAATTGCACGGAGGCATCTCGGTACGCAGTCAATTAGAACAGTATTGAATATAATAGATACACAATACAAATTTTATAGGTGATTTAAGGTAAATGTTTCGTAAGTAGTGCATATCTCAATAGCGATCTTCCTAACCTCGAGCTACTGATTACTGATTGAGCTCTAGCATTCATAACCTGCCAGCTGCAATAATGTACAAGAGATGTTACATTAAGATTATATTTTCTCTCCCTTAACCGATTATGTAATGTTGAATAATGTGCGATGCTCCAAGTACGTAGTTTGCAGGAAATATGCTATATTTTATTTAATGTTAGTTTTGTTCAGAATTTTCTTCAACCGAACCCCCTCGTTGACGGATCGAAAGCTGTTGAGCAGTCGCCTGCAATTCCCCGAATTGCGACTCATCGAATACGATTGTGGTTAGTTATAGTTTTCGGCCTACAACCAGTTTTGATGTGTAGTTTTATTTGCTAAGTATGTATTCATTGATTGGGTTGGAAAAATGGACGTTTATTGGTTATCAGAAATGTTTTTCGCTTGGTTTTTGATGTGGAACCGGTTCATCACTGAAATTCTTATCTTGTTGTGCCAGTAAAAATAGTGTTGAGCCGTTGTTGAATATAAATAGTTAGTCTTATATGTTGTACCTGCGGCTTCAATTTGATTTCATGATGCAGATAACATTTTTTTTAGGTAAGCTGCAGATTCTGGCTAATCTCCTTCGTGAACTGTACATGTACAAACATCGATGTCTCATTTTCACCCAAATGTCGCGGATGCTCGACGTGTTGCAGGTGATTTTTGTGTAAATTCACACGTTTTATAATAAGGCTTCTCAGTTCTTCACTGGTTTTACTTTGTGTAGACTTACACTAATATACAGACCTCGGAGAGTAATTGTAATCCTTCTGAGCCCATTTCTAAATATAAGTCGGTGTATCGTGGTGTATTCCATTTGAACCAGATTAATACATAACGAATAGCATGAACCTGTTATGTTTGGGTTTAAGGATTTTTTGAAATAACGTTTATGTAAATAAAGCTCTATTCAGGCCTTCCTCTCCTTCCACGGATATCAGTATTTCCGATTGGACGGTACAACGGGCGTGGAACAACGACAGGTCGGTTTTTCGATAAGTGTAATTCTCTCTGAAAGTTATCATAATTCCAACCTGAAATAATGCTGTCGTTCAAAAATTACAGGAAAGTATGTAAAATTAGGTCGCGATAGAACCAGGTTTTCATTTTCTGCCATGTATAATGTTCCCAATTATTTGGACTTTGAAGTGGGCCACGATGCAGCTAAACCGGATTGAGCTTGTGAGGCAGCTGAATCATCGCCCCCTCATACTTTGGCCCGTCAACTTTGCTTATGTTGCAGGCGATGATGGAGCGTTTCAACGCCGATCCGAAGATCTTCTGCTTCATTCTGTCGACCCGTTCTGGTGGAGTGGGGGTGAATCTCACGGGGGCAGACACGGTCATCTTCTACGATTCGGACTGGAATCCCACCATGGATGCACAGGCACAGGACAGATGTCATCGGGTAGGCACATATTCTGTAGTTTGTAGTCTGGTCCATTAGTAATGGATGAAATGTCGAGTGGTTGCGTTTCGATTATCCTCGCACATTGGTAAGTTCGACTTAAGTTCTAAACTAAACGGAGATAGTAGTAGACCCAAACTAAGTTTGGAATGGTTTTTAAAATCTTGCTAAACTTTGCTAGTTATATGGAATTCAATATGTTGAGGTTGAGACTATGAGAGTGTCTTAATTATTGTTTCTATCATAAATTTGTTTGGGAGAGAATGTAAGTCATTTGTATTTGGTGTCGGATTGATGATTGTTGTGTGTGTGTTCAGATTGGTCAGACGAGGAACGTATCGATCTATCGATTGATTTCGGAGCGTACGATCGAGGAGAATATTCTGAAGAAGGCAATGCAGAAGAGACGACTGGGGGAGTTGGCCATCGACGAGGCCGGATTCACTCCGCAGTTCTTCAAGCAGAACGACAACATCAGGTACGTAGGGGAGGGGGACACATACGCATTATGAATTTAGGTGAATGTCAATGAACTTGGATACAAAGCGAGCGTGCATCATCTCAAAAGCGAGTATGAGATCCCTACTAAAGGGGAGTTTTCTCTCATTTCGAATGTTCTGGTTTTTGATTGAATATAAGAACTCCACACATATGGTAGAATTGAATGTGCGTCAGCGCTATTAAAGGAGGTTTTCCACTGAAGTTCGTCTATTTCAGAGATTTGTTCGAAGGCGAAGAAGTTGCTTCGGAGGTGGCGGCGACAGTAGATGCGCCGAAAAATCAGAAAGATCTCGAGACGGTGAGCAATTAGTGTTTTGCTGACAATTTTTCAGTCGCCGGATGTTTTGAGACCTCAATAAAGCTCAAAAATTCACAATAACTTAAAAATGTTGCTTTTAATATCGATTCTAGTATGTTCATGTTCACTGTTCAGGCAATGGCTTCTCTGGAGGATGAGCAGGACGTTGCTGCCGCGCGTCAGGCCGCAGCGGAAGCGCGCGCGGATCGCGCCGAGTTTGACGAGAGCCGCGCGCCGACCGCGTCGCAGGCAAACGGCGCCTCGGAAGAATCGAAGGACGACAAGTACATTGAGCTGATAGAACAGGTTGGTTCACGAAAGAAAGTTGTTATTAGTACATGACAAAGTTGAGTTGTAGTTTGGTCAAGCACATCATTACTCTCTGTTTTCTCACTAATAACACACTGTTATCGAATTACAGCACATTTGATAGAGCGGCATCTACAGTTCTACAGTTCTTTTCAAGTAAGCATTGAAACAAGTTAATGAAGATGTGAGATTCACTTTTTCGGGGGTTGTATATTGTGAAAATTAAAGATTTTATTTACAGCTTCGTCCGATTGAGCGTTACGCCGTGAACTTCCTGGAGGCAGAGTACAAGCCAGATTTCGAAGATGAGGTCAAAGAGACGGAGGTATGCAGTTTGTGTAAACGTCTAATATTGTAACCTTAGTTCAGATATGTCAGCTGTAGGCTTTTGGACTTATTAGTTCTAGTTCTAAAATCTTTCAAGGTAATTGATTATAGCTTACGTTGGTCAGATTATAGCATAACAAATAGATTATAGCGTACATGGGTTAGTTTCGAGTTTATCTCAGCCATCCTAGTGGATTAGAGAAATATCTTCAGTTCATTCATTCATTTTGTGTCTTGTGATTTATCGATTTCCCCCTGTTCAGGCGATGATTGAGCAGAAGAAGGAGGACTGGGTCCGCGCCCACGAGAAGGCCATGAAAACGGCCGACGACGACCCACTGGACGACGACTTCTACGGTTGCGGCAGCCTGCTCGACGAGGTACGGTCGTCGCGCGGGCGACCAGTCGCTGCGCGCCGCGTCTCGCGCGCACCCACCGCCCCCACTAGACACTCGGCCCGGCGCTCTATGGCTCAGCCGCGCTTGCGTAACTCCCCGCTTAAGACCGTCTCCGGTCGCCGTAGCATAGTTCCCACAACCTCTCATCCCAGTAGTAGTAGTCATTCTAGCACTAGGTCCCCCACCAAGTCGGCAGCTCATGTGGCCGCTCGCTCAGCTGTTCGCAAGGCCGTCGCTCGTACCTCCACGTCGTCAACGGATTCTGGAGCCACCCCGAAGAGAGGTCGCGGCAGACCGCGGAAGGAAGTCCAGCCGCCAGCGACCCCTGTCGCCGTCGCGACGCCGCCCGTGAAGAAGGAGTCGAAGGAACCGGTCCGTCCACCCATGGCCAAGCCCTTCCTGCCACCGCCTCTCCCGCGAGGAGCAGCCCGCTCTCCCATGGGAGCTTCTCACCCGGGATCCGCCCACCCGACTCCCTCGCCACCCGCCCGTCCGGTAGCCCGCGTCGTGCTCGCGCCGCCCGCGTTCCGCAGTCCGCAGCAGTCGCCGACGACGGTGGTGTCGCCGGCAGCCCGAAGAGTCTTGGTGCCGCCCAAGTTGCCGGTCCGCGCCACTTCTACTCCGCAGTCGCCCCGAAGCCAGGCCATGTTCCCGGTCCGTGTCGTTCACCAGTCGCCCCAGCGCCCGGCCACTTCCGTGCTGCCGGCGCGTGTTCATCCGACCAACAGTTCTCCGGTGAACAGTACCGCGGTCACCACTCCCTCCCCACAGCCGCCGCACCGTGTTGTCTACAGAAGAGTGGTACAATCGTCAGGCTCTCCCGCCCCCCGCCGTGTCAGCCTGGTTACCCCGTCCGGACAGCGCATCCAGCCGCCGCCGCTGCCCGTCCGCGTCCTGTCGCCGGCGGCGCGCGTCTTGCCGTCAGTCGCCGGCTCCATTCAGCGTCCCAGCCTCGGAGAGTACGAGCGACCGCGCTTCTCCTACCGCAGAGAACGGTCCGCGGACGGCAGCGAACAGTGACAGCGAGCCGGCCACACCCCCTGCATTCTGAGTAGAATATGACTAGATCTCTCTCACGCACTCTCCTATCCAACGCGGGTTTCTCATTACACAATTACACCATATATTATCTATTTATTTACTCATGATTTGTTTTTTAACGTGTTCATAGATGAGTTGACAGTAGTTTCCCCCGGTATTTTGCCCCCGAACTTATCCCGGCTGATTTTCGGTTACAGACAGTGGCTTTCCTTCTCATGTTGTACGTTGAATACTGTTGTACGTTGTTGACCGGTTATTATCTCATATATATGAAGTGTTTTATATCAGAGCATGTTCCGTCTGTTGGTGTTTCGGTTCCGGATCCGTTGCGCCGGCTGCGGTCTGTCGCGCGTCGCCCGTCGCTGGGCGACAGATCAGGTGACGCGACCGCTCGCCCCCGCGTCAACGGGGGCGACGCGTCGCGGCGACACCACGGCACGGGTCTGGCGCCGATGGACCGCGGCCGGCGTGTGTGCGGATATATGACACGCGGTAGTGTCTCGCGGTGAGGGTAATAGCAAAAGGAGCCTAATACTAGAGAAATGTACGGTAACTAGAGCAGCCCTACTCATGAAATACTAGAATAGATTGATAATTGGTTGATATTATTAGCGAGAACAGATCACGATTGACGAAAAACTGCTATAAATAGGTTCTGACACGAGAAATGAGTGCTGATATTGGTAGGCTGAAGCTGAGAATGTAAGTGATTATTTTCGTACGGTTTGCTACTGGCCTCGCTGAAGACACTATTCTCATAGACAACACATTAGCTGAAATGTTTCACGCTTTTTCAATACTTCACATGAAAACAGATGGAAGTGGGGTGGTTTGTGAAGCTTGCCTCATGTCAGCTTTTGCATTGTTTCTGGGTTTATACTCCAAAACAAACTGAACAACTGTGCAATGCATTCGATTGAAATCTATACGTTAGCGAATACCCGAAAATTCGAAAAAAAAACACATGGATCGAAAGCAATTGTGTTTCTTCCCACTGAACATTTCTGGGGTAATGATTGGGGACAGTCTCACTGTAGTTAAAGGTGATGCGACAATTGAAATTAAAGTCAGTTGTATGACTCTGGGAAAGTGAAGTACAACTCTATGTTTGTATGGTTTTCAAAACATTCCATCCGTTATGGTTCTGAAACATAGCCAGGCTTCTGACGACAAGCCCGTCTGACCCTAATAGAAAATGTTGAGAGGGATATTGTTAGAGAAGAATGTATAATTTGCGTTACCGTAGGGTTTCGTCAATACTGCATAGTGTAAGACTATTCTCGGAAGCGAATCAACACATCTTTTATCGAATTGAATGTAGTTACGGACATCGAATTCAGAGTCAAAATATGTCCAGTCTTAACGAATCGAGCTGGTGGCTGGCTGCAATCGATCGCCAGCCACATTTAGTTTCATTTATTGAATTTGTCTTTCAGGTGCTGGCCGAAGGTCCGGACTTCTTTGATCAGCTGATGCCGGTAGGTCGTTGTTGTGCATAGTCTACGAGGAAACCCGAATCCGTGCCTTTGAAACGGCTTTTGTTCAACGTTCTGTGAAAATTGGGGTTGTTGAAGTCTAAACTCGAAATGTTTGATCCAACATCTGAAACGAAAGACAGAAATATTTCCGTTTTAAAAATCGAATTCTTCGATTAACAACCCTAGTGAACATCGAAAAACTGAAACAGGGGTTTGTCATAGCCGCGAAGTTGTTGTCAACGTTTGCTTCACCGACACGCTCGTGGAAGACTAATGACAAATTACGGTAACAAATAACATCGTGGTTTGTTTTCTACTGAGAATCTGGAAGAAAGTTTACTAGATAGTTTTAAATAATGCCGTACCCCCTGACTCCGCCCCCATTACCGTACCCCCTCTTCTCTGGACTCCGCCCTCTTTGCAGTCGTGGACCCCGCCGACTCCGCCCCTTTCCGACTCGGACACTGAATTGTACCACGACGACTGTCTTGACCTGCTCTACGACCCGGATTTCATGGGAGAAACACAGCTCCCCTCCACCATTCACGAGTTGAATCGACCGCTTTTGAGTGCGGTCAGCCCGGTTAAACGTGAGTTTAGGTGTAAGTCTTAGTTGGATACGAAAGTCACGTGATTTGGCTAGGTTACTTGAGTGAGTTGCGTGAATTTGGATGCGAGGCTGATATAAAAATCAAGTATAGTTCTGCCTGGTAAGGGCTTCTCATTTTGCGAAAATCGCTTGTTTGAATTTTTTTTGAATGAATATTACAGGATCTAATCGCGCAAATTCAAGCGTGATTTCGCAAACAGTTCTCACTGTTAAAAGGTGAATTTTACGTGTCTTGCCGAAAATATAATCTTTTTATTCATATTCGGACTACTCGGCCAAATACAGTATTGATTGATATTTATTTATTGATTTGTCAGGTTCCCACGGTCACCACAACCAGCACAGTTCCCACGGTGCCTCCTCCCTGCTGTCCACCGAGCAGACGGTGATGCAGCTGCTCCATTCGGCCGCCCATCAACCCTTCAACCAGATGACGTCATCCATGATGACGTCATCTCAACGAAGCTCCGCCCAGCCGAGTCCCATCGCACATCTGGAGCCGTACAACTTCTGTCCGGCTACGGATTTCGCGGATATCAAGACAGGTAAGAAAGGAGGGGTTCGAAATAGGGGTTATAATACGAAAAAGGTGCTTTCAATTCATAGTGGTGACAATGGAAAAGAACTAAGATTATGGACTTTTCTGATTTCAAGACAGGTAACACATTGAGAAAGTTTGGTAGATAACATTTTTATTTGCTAGATTGTCATTTGCAGAAGAGAAGACAGCCCCCGGTTCTTCGGCCCCGTCTCGCAAGGAGAAGCGTCGCGCGGAGCATCGCGGCGCGACGCGCGACCTCCTGCGCGCGGTCACCCCGCCGCGCGCCTGGAAGGAAGAGGCCGACTATGAGGGACCCGAGTGGAGCATCATCGAGGACTATGCACTGCTGCAGGTACGAGGGTGTTTGGAAAGTATTTCTGAGGCTAACATCATTCGCAACTGATATCGAATGTAACTATGTAACCAACCAAACAGAAACCACAAACGGATTAGAAATCTCATCTCTAAGCTGAATTTCGAGAATTGATAATTTTGATAGTATTTTTATCGGGTTTGAGCATTATTTTTTTTTGACTTTTCAATTCATTCGATTTCTTCTTCAAGAATGTGAGAACTTAGTTGTATACATTTCCATACTATTTCTTCATCAACAGAATTGAACTGTGTACTATGTACATGTTCAAACGTACTAGTGGGCACTGGGTTTTCGGTTATAACAAAAGACCGTTTTGCAGGCAGTTCAGAACGAGGACGCGATGAAACACACGTTGGACCGACACCATTCGGCCCTTCCCTACAACTGGGAATACGTGTCCGGTTACGTGAACAGAATCACCGGCTTCTATCGGTGGGTTGTAGGCCGGGGTGAATTCTATATCTAACCGGGGTTTTAGGTAACCTAAACCTTTTTTGGTAACCTCTTTTTCAGGTTACCTCAGTAGGTAACCGGATGGTAACCTTAAATGAAAAACCGGTTACCTGTTTTTCTAACGTAAAATGTAGTTTTTACCGTGGTTTAGGTTACCAAAAAAGCCGGTTACATATAGAATTGGCCTACCTGTGCACATGCTAACTACAAACCGAGAAAATTTGTACTACAACCACTATGTTTTCGCTACCTTAATGAATACGAATTTCAAAACTCCCCGATTTGTGGTTATGGTTAGTCTTTTCTGAGTCTGAAAATAGTGAACATAGAACATGTCTCTGTTATTGTAATTAGGTACGCTTGCTCATATAAGCCAGTATTTTCTCATAATAATTCATATTTTTCTTATAATTTAATGGGAACAATGTTTCGTGTTGTTTGCAGATCTCCCCGTCAGTGCTCGATTCGCTACCAGTTGGCAGTGCGACCTCGCGAAGCCGGCGAACTTCTCACCATCGATCCACTGACGAAGAAACCGAGGAAGGTCCATCTGACCCAGTCGGAATTAAGTGGGTACTGTAGGAGTGGGGCACGATTTCCTCTCTTTGAGCTTTGGAGATCTTTCACAGATGACAAAATCGAAGCGAGTTCAATTATCAGTTACAGTACACTCCTCCACGTTTTGCCTAAAACGCTTCGCGTATCGAACTACAAACCGAGCAATGTTTTGTTCTGTGTTCACGTGAAAGTGACGCGATAGAAATCAGTTGCAATCATACACCAGTAAGGTCCGACTAAGCGGCAAAAAGTAGTCCGTTTTCGGAAGTAAACACAGGAACATTTATGATTCTTAATAAAAAGTATACCGATTTCCTTCTTTTCGGCTAAAAAGGAGTCCGTTTTTCGAATTTTTCTGTCTATTCGGACAACTTTACTGGTGTATGGTTGCAATCATACGTAACATTTCCCCTCATGATATTGACTGATGCTCACCTTTGTTCCGATCGGGCCATGATCACTTTTTGGGGAAAATGTTGAAGATATATATAGGTGAAATTACTATTAATTTGCGTTTTCGGGGCTGCTTATGCTCACTTTTGAGGCTGCTCATGCTCACTTTTTTGCCCCGATTTAGAACTAATTTGCGTATGGCTTACAATCTGTTTGTGCTCATTTCAACGTGGAATTATTATTATTATTATTATTATTATTATTAATCAAATTAAAGGTCACATTTCAGTCCACCTACGTCATTCGCGTACCACGACGGAGACGCAATACGAGGACTCGATGTCTTCGATTCTGGAGGCACGGGTTCTGGCGAGGACGAAGATGATCAAACGGCTGACACAGGGCACGCGGAAACCGTATCGCAGGAATATGGGTAGGTTCTCGGGGGTTACGGTACATCCGGGGGATGATATGGACAAGACTATCAATATCGGATGCATGCGTACTGTTCCAAGGTGATAATGGGGTAATAATAGTACGGAATTCCATTTGCTTAGGATTACATTTGTTGAAAATTTCGAAAAAGAAAATTTAGTTTTGCTATGTGACAGATAATCGGGTATAGAGAGACATACACTTGCAGTACTTGAAGTGTTCGGTAAAATCTTATTTTCAACAGGATAAATGAATCTATAAGTGGTTCAAAAGGTCTTGATCCGGCACTAGTTGGCGGTACCAGCCAGCCGACCTATGCTTGTTTTGTTTCTAGTTTGTTTACTTGCGTTGTTGTTGTTGTTGTTGTTTCGACTATGTTTGTCTTATTGTTGTTGTTTGTTTGCAGAGAACGTGGTGGTGGATTCGTTGAACGGTCGTCTGCCGCCCAATCACGAGACCCGCCTGAATGAGTTGGGCGTCTGCCATGCATCTTCGTCCAACCTACCATTGGCAGAGGACATTGTACGCATACACGTGAGTGGGAGGGTTACGGTTGATTAGGATACAGTACTCTGGGTTACGGTAGGTACAGTACTCTATACATCAGGAAATGTTAGTATATGTATAGTATGTCGATAGAGAATTAATGTACTGGTTGTATCAAATGTGGCCAATCTACCATTGGCCAAGGATATTGTACGAATACTTGTGAGTGGGAGGGTTACGGTAGTTTAAAGATACTGTACTTGCTAGTCATGGGAGCTTCATCTAGATTAGAGATGGTCGCCTTTTCATTCAACTTTTTTTTGACAATCAAGCCGAATCTTGGTACCATGGTAATAAAATTAATTTGTTACAGGAGGAGAAGCATCACACTCAGCAGCGAAAGAATGCAACGGATAAACTGTCCGACCTGAGAGGGGTGAGTGTTTTGAATGCGTTTTACTCGTTTTTATCAAATTTGGCACACGTTTTCCTCGGATACGATTCAAAAGCGATATTTCATAAAGCAGCGCATTCGGGAGAAATAATCGTTCACTGAAAATCATGTACAGAATGCGTGTACAGTGACAGTCTACATTAAGCGTTCTTCCGTTCTTAGCCGAAATTTGTATATAGTAAGTTTTATGTATATAGTAAGTTTTTCATTCTTATTTCCCGTTTTCCAGTGTTCGCCGGCCTTCCGTTCTGCCATAGTGACCACCCGTCCCCCGGCAGTCTCCGCCCAACCGGGTGTCGTCATGTCGAAGACGCCCCACATGCTGGAGGTGCCGCAGATTCAGGTGACTTGGTGGACGTGTATTGGAAAGCTATTCCTGAGTTAGAGAGAGAGAGCAACATTATATTCAGCAATTGTAAATTTATCGATCCGATATTGATTAGTTTCCTTCTCCAGGCCATTTGTCCGCCGGCGCCCGCCCCGCCCCCAGCCCCCGCGGCAGTGGTCGTCGCACAACCACAACAGAGTCAGGATCATCCCATGGTATGGAATTGTAGTTTGTATTTTGATGTTTCACATTTGAAAAACTAAAGGTTCGATTCAAGTCAGTCATTACGTGACATGGTTCATTCGACCAAGTGTAGTTTGTAGCTGTAAGCTATATATTTTTATTTCGGAACTATAGATTGGGATTGTAGAAAGGTCTCTTATTGAATTCATTCGCTTTTATAGCAAACGAATTTATGAGTTATTTATCACTGTCCATGAACGATATCATATATATGTGTGTTTCTTTAGACGTCGCTAGCGTCTGCGCCGGCCACGACGCGTCGCGTGCAATCGGTGGGCGGCGGAATGCAGCACATGGTCTCCCAGTCACAACACAATTATGTCGTCGTTGGAGGGCATGATCAGCAGGCAGTCCGGGTACAGGTACGTTCTCATGGTACTTGTGGGTCTAAGGTAGTCATTTCTGGAGTAGATCTCGGAGAAGGGAGTTGGCATAGTTTGTACGGAAAAGCCAGTTATGTGGCCAGTGGCCGTATCCAACAACACTTTTTCTCTCTCTCTCCAGGACAGGAAAACTAACCAAATCACAATCTACAGCATGTTGCTCTCCACTTGAAAAAGGATATCTATATTTGATCACATGAAGAATCTATTCACCTATCATCGCCAGATTTTGATTTCAGAGACAAGAGGCCGGAGGTCAAACAGTCCAGCCGGTGTTCCGATCGCTGGCCGCCCAGGGACAGAACAAACGACCACACACTCCCATGTCACAGGGAATGCAGAGGGTAAGTAGGCATCAGCATTTCTATAGTCGAGAAGGGTTTGTTATTTTGACTGATTTGTAGGTAGCTATATATTTTCAATTTTTTTTTTGCTGTACAATTTCAATCCGATTCTTGTTTATGTATCAATCGGGCATGCTACGATATTATAGATAAGAAGAAACAGAAGAATTAATACATGTCCATTGGTTCATTGGTTTATATTCTGTGTAAATACTGGTTTTGTTGCAGGCTCCGGTCGGCTACGTGACGAGCGGTGGCGGTCAATCGGGTGGCAATTTCATCTCGACGGGTCAGACGGCTGGTGGCACGTATGTGACCACATCGCAGCAGGGAGGAGCGGGAGGGGCACAGAGACAGGGCCGGGTGGTGTCCAGGGTGAGTGTTCACATACAAACATTATAAACTAGGTTCCATCAAACCAAGTGTAGAACAGTAGCTTTGTGAAGAACAGGTTTAGACGTGGGACGTGGATGTACTGGCACAGAGACAGGGAAGGTAGTGTCCAGGGTAAGTGGTGTAATCAAGGGGGGGGGGGAGTAGTAACCACGAAAATACGATGGGAAGTTCGTTGGGGAAAGTCAATATAGTTATCGCTTAAAGGTGCGGAGAGAATTTTCGGAAAAAGTTATTGCAAAAAGACCAGTGTGACCACGTTAATACGCAATACCGAATTTTCATTCATTGCGTTGGATGTCTCTACGTAAAGGTGGTGAGGCCGAAACGATGTATTTTATTCTATACTTAGTTAATATTAACTTCATAGATAGTATTTATTACTTTTAATTCATTTAAACATTTATTTATCAACTTCATCCTAGTTAACTTGATTTCATTTAACCTATTTTTGCTTATTTAATCACCTACATACACCAGTAAAGTTGTCCGATTAGTCAGAAAACATCGAAAAACGGACTACTTTTTGCCGAAAATTAGAAAATTGGTCCACTTTTGATGGAAAAATCATAAATTTTGCACGTGTTGACATCCAAAACGGACTACTTTTGTCGCTAAGTCGGATCTTACTGGTGTTTGATAACCTACAATCATTTTATATTCAGACGCCAGGCGGTCGTATGTACATGACTCCGAGTGGTACTTTGACGGACCGAAGTTACACGGTCCCCCCTCAGATGAGAATGGTGGCCGCCAGTCAACAGGGCGGGCCCCAGAGGATGCCCCAGAAAAGGGCCATCGGGGCTAAGCAGCCAGGAATGGTTAGTTGGGCATTTCACCCATTACATAATGCTATTTTTCTATGTAGTTATGAATGTTAGAATCAAGGAAAGTACGGTATCCAGTGTTCTTAGAGTAGGACGATTATGTGGACCAATCCCGTGTCAACGGTCCTCTAAACTACAATTAAAAATGTATTGTAGTTTAAAGGACTGAAGCGTTGGGATTGGACCACATAATCGTCCTTCTTTAGACGTTGTACTTCTGACGTTAGAGACCTCGGTAATGTAGTGCGGTAATGTAGTGTTCGTTTCGCAGTGACCGCGTTTTGGGCTCTTATATTCTCTCGGTGTCCATTTTTACTAATTACTTCTCTGCTCTCATTTTCAGTCTCCTATACCTATTTTCAACTTGCAGATGACTACGATGGTAATGCAGGGCACTCGACCCTCGCAGACCATACAGCAGATTCGGGCAGTGCCGTGAGTTTTCCTTTTTTCTTCTCCTTTTTTTGTTCAGTCATCACCCTCAAACGAAGAAGTCTCTATTCTTGTCACGATGATATGAGAAAATGTGGGGAAATATAATTTTTTCAATTTTTTTTCTCCACTTAGATGTAGCACTAATTGCTACTTTTTAGAACCTCACCTCCAGGGAACACAAACATTGTTTGTTGTTTCTTTCTGAGTGTTAGCAGTGTTTTTGATTAATTTAGCTTGCTGATTCAATTTTTGTTCTGCACTTCACCTCCTATTTCCAGTCGCGGTAGTCAGCTGCCAGCTGGTTCGCGTATCATGAACGTCGTCATGACACCCAGTCCCAGGACATCCTCAGGTCAAATCATTCAGGGTAGGTCATACTGAACAGTTAGTCTCTAATTCTCTCTGTCTATCTCTCTCTCTCTCTCTCTCTCTCTCTCTCTCTCTCTCTCTCTCTCTCTCTCTCTCTCTCTCATCTCGTTCTCTATCTTTCTCTTTCTGTATTCTGACTTTTGAAGTTAGAAGACGTATTGCTACTATTGATAGATTGATCTTTGATCTCTTGTAGGTCACGGTGGTTCGTCAATGACTCGTCAGCTGTTGACAGCTCGTGGAATGGGCGTCGTTTCGTCCCGCGGTGCATCACCGCAGACTGTGGCACAGGTTGGTCAAATATCGATTAGTTATCGACTTTTTGATCAGAGTTTACGTGACTTTTTGGTTGGGTTAGATAGTCGCACGATCTTTAATATTCACATGTTTGAGAAGACTATTCATGATCTATTGATTGATCTCTGTTTGTAGTTGATTTTTCTGCTTACAGGTGGTGATCGCGCCTCCCGCTTCCATGCAGCATCAAATGTCACAACAACAACAACAACAACAGCAGCAGCAGCCGGTACAGACGTCTCAACAATCGATGATGACGTCATCCGCAGACCATGCCCCCTCCACGGCTCAACAACAGCAGATATCACCCAGTGTGGCACAGGTACTTACTTTCATTTCTCATTCTTCTTTCCTGGGATAAATTGAGTGCTCAGATAGTTTGATGGGCTGAATGGATATGAATTTGGTTAATTTCTTGTGTATTAAACAAGTTATTCACTCATGAATGGTTTGCGTGTTTGCGACCAGAGTTGAAGCAAGATCGTCAGAAAAACTTTTGTTTGTGTAAAAGTACTCATCATTTTCATAGAAAAAAATCATAGTTTGATCATCTAATGCATTGTTTTGGAAGAATAGAGACAGATTGGTTTATGTAGTTTTCCCTTTGTCGACGGGTTGATGTTTCAGAATCAATCAATACGTATCTTTATCATTGCAGACATCTTCTGCCTCCGTGGTGACTTCTTCCTCAGGCCCGCCACCCTCTTCAACCCACCAATAGACGACGACCATCGAAAACGTCACTATCATACTGTAGTCCTGAGTTTTGATGTGTAAACCGCTCACATAGCTCTTTTATCGCACGGGTATCTCTCTCAGTACGCATTTCAATGCCTTCTGTCTTGTTCTTTTCTTTTTGGTTGAATTGAATTCTAGCTATCCCTAATCACATATTCCAAATCTTTTTGTTGTTTACTCAATTTCTATCGGAATAACCAACTTCAATTTTAGCCTTTTTGCTATTTTAGTAAACTCTGTATATTTTGATCTCCCGGTGTTTTGGAACGAAAGAAACTGCTATTAATTAATGTCGTATCGATTTTCCCTGATCTACCCGGTATCGATCGATCGAAGCCGAGTCTTGTTTCCTGTTTGTTATGTGTGAAACTACATTCTGTTAATAAATGTTGATTTTGATCTTAAATGTATTTTCGTTTGATAAACTGAGTGTTCTTTGCACTATTTGATATTTCAAATGATGAAGCTTTTGTTAATGATTGATAGGATATAAGATAGTTGTACCTCCAGTTTTGGCTATTGATTGGATACTTATCGAATTTCCAGCCATGTTAAGTGAACACGACTGTCGTATTCTGGTCGACGCATTTGAGATTCTTCTTCAAGATTTCGACCCCCGCGACGCGGTGATTTTTCTCGAAGGAAAGGCGATTCTCACGGAGGAGGCCGCAGAACAAATTGAAAATAAGGTAGGATCACGTTTTTCACGTGGTATTCATCCAAGTTCTACGACTACTTTACAAGTGAAAAGTTGGTCGTGGTTTGATCTGCGCACACAACCCAGAGCAAACTATAGCAGATTAGGCCAATGTCTACCGTTCAGGCCGAGGATTCTTAAACATACCACTACGGACCAAAAAGAGAGAAACCCCATTTTTCATTATAGATTTGTGTAGATTGGTGTAGATTGGTGATTGAAAATAGGCTGTTTTCCCCAGTTTTCACGAAATGGGAACATCCATGAAATGTGTTTAAATATCCTGATTGCAGCCAAGCCGTCTGGAGCGCCTGCGCGCACTGCTGCGCGTAGTGAAACGACGGGCGCACGATCTCTCGGCCCTCATCGCCTATTTCGAGTTCGCCGGACAACAACATATTGCGGATTTTCTCAGAGAAAGAGTGGACGGAGTTTTTGAGGAGAGGAGGTAGGTCAAACATTCTGGTATGATCTTTTGTGTTTTTTTCATTTTTTAGACTGGGTATACGTTTGCATCTGAGTTGTAAGTCGCGGTCTCTGATGTGTATGCACATCAAACTACAGTTCATGTCATGTTAGAGACATGAAAAGGATGAGTTTCTACAAGTACGTGTGCTGTAGGGTTGTTAATCGAGTTCAAAATTTCGAGTTTTCGAGTTTTGGGAAATTTCGAGTTTTCGAGTTTTGGGAAATTTCGAGTTTTCGAGTTATCGAGTTTTCGAGTTTTGGGAAATTTCGAGTTTTCGACTTTTTGAGTTTTGGGAAATTTCGAGTTTTCGAGTTTTTGAGTTTTGGGGAGTTTCGAGTTTCCGAGTTTCGAGTTCGACTCAACTCGAAAATTTTCGAGTTTTTTCGAGTCGAGTCGAGTTTCGAGTTCGAGTTTAACAACCCTAGTGTGCTGTGAGTTGTAGTGACCCTATCTGGTAGTTTCCTTCGGACTTCGGTGATGCCGACTTGGCGAACAGCAAAAGGAACTGAGAGCAAAAGGAACTAAGATTATGGAAAAAGGAACTAAGTTTCAGAAATATCAAGACTAGCAAAAGATTGAAATCTGTGATTAATTATTATATCGTCTATATATAGTCAAAACAAACGTTCCATAGGACACAAAATAGTCGAACCCGATAAAGTAGTACTCTTTCCGGCTTTGCCTAATTTTTAACCTTAGTTCCTTTTATCACATGCTTAGTTCCTCTTACCATGCGTCCCCCCTTAGTTCCTTTTGCTGATCACCTGCCGAATTGGCCTGCTCCGGATTAAATCCGAATAATGCCTTGCATTAGGACACAAAATAGTTGTTGGAAACGTTGGTCCCTGATCGTTTCCGAGTGGCGCCCGTTTGATCGAGAGCGGGTGCGTGGCCGTCCAATGGTCCGTTGGCGTGATGAACTTGTCGAGGCAGTTCGGAGTTATAACCGAACCGTGAGAAGAGGCCGAGTCCGGCCGCCCAATATCCGTGGCGAAGAGATATTCCGAGTATGCAGAGATAAAGATATCTGGAGGGCAGTCAAGGAACACCATTTCGCAACGATTTGAAGTGATCTAATAAATCTTGAAAATCTTGAATCTTGAATGAAATAAAAACTATACGTTTGTTCCAGTTTAACCTCCGGTCCCGATGTTACGTCACAATTCTCACGCGAGAAGAGATTGCGGAAACTGCTTTCAGCACAGGTAAACAAGAACGAGATAGAGAGAGAAAGAGAGAGCTTGAGGTGGGAGGGAAAATTAGGAGGGAATTCTTTCCAGTCTGTTGTGGCTAATTAGGCAACTTTACTGAAGTATGCCCACACTTTCTAACCCATGATATACTGTTAGTCAATTTCACAGTCACGTGAAACATTTTAAACACAGCAGCATCAGAAACGTGCGCAGACAAAGAGTACGATGCCTTATTAGAATGCTAGCACTTACGTGACTATTCAATTTGCTTCTTCTAGTATAATTGACGTCGATTTTACGGCCTGTAACTCATTCAGATCAGATCAGATCAAAGATCATTCAGGTGCCAGCAGTGCGAAACCACGTAAAACGTGAAGCTGAGATTTCGAATCTGACAGCCGCTTTGACGGAATCCTCGCAATTAGGTAAGAATGCACATTTTTGTCAAAAAATCGAATTATGAAGTCGGTGAATCCACCTCATTTCTCATAAGCTCGGCTTCGGTTTTTGTTTTGAAGTTATGAAGTCCATTTCAATTCATTATTAGCACCAAATTCGTATTACAAGCATGTTTGCATGTTCCAGAAAAGCCAGGTGAAACACAAGAACTTATCTAAACTTTACATAATGTTGTTTTAGTTTATTGTTATCTTTTGATGTTGAACAAGAACTTTTTACATAATATTGTTTTAATTATTATCATTATCTTTCCATGTTTCAGATGGCTTCTTTGTCGTTTTGCATGGAGTAGCTGGTTGTGGGAAGACGTCGCTGGCAGCCGCAACTCTGATGGAATCGGTAGAACTGATTGGAGGGTACGGTAGTTTATTGGATTGGAGCACATTTACTTGATTTTTTGGCAGGTTGTGTTTGGAAGTAGGCAAATTTGTGCACACAATATTCTGTTTTCAAGTATCATTTTATTTATAATCTTAAAAACCGTTATGATAATATGCTAGAAGCGACTGAAAGTGACCTGAATTTCTACTTGTGAGTGTTATTTTCGTTTTGCCTACTCTCGTGTTGTGTGTTTAAAATCTATCCCTGCCCTGCCTCAGTGCCAATTGTGTGTGTTGCAGTCATTTCTCTGACGTCTGTTTCCTCCGCGACTCTCGCTCTCGACCCGATCAGACCAGATTCCTATTCACGGATCTCCTGCTCATGCTACGGTCAGTCGGCTGGAACCAAACATATACTTTAGGGGACATGGAGATATTTCATCCTTCATTGGTAATAATAATGATTCATTCGAGCATAGAAGGAAAACCCATGTTTATGTGACAGATATCATAGGGGGAACTGAGTTTCTATGCCGAATACGGGGCCCTAGGGATAATGTCGACAAAGACATCACCATCTTACAAGGGAGCGTAAAAATACAAACTAATAACAATGATGAATTCAAAGATTGAATAAAATTGCCCAATGTTAAATAAACTGAGAGGAAATAATTCGGCGTATTTGTACCAAGCAAGGTGTAATATGCTGGTGTTGTCAATTGTTGTACATGATATTCTTGTTTCTTGCAATAACCACAACTTGATTGGTTTCTGAGAGACCTGTTTGGTCTGAATCGTGCCAGCTAGGGTGGAAACAAGTGTTTAAAGGCTGGTATTCAGTGTTGTAGGGGATCACTGGCTTAGTTCACAGTTGTTGTCTCATAGGTCAACTCAACGGAATTTTCAATTATCTCCCGTTTCCTAGGGCCGCGCCACGGCGTTCTCAACAACAGCTTTATAAAATAAGAAACTCGCGTCCTCAATTTTAGACGCTCCGCAAATGATTCGCGCGAAAATAAGCGCGATACGCAGCGAATTAGTGCTGCGACCATTCCTAATTGTGTCCCGCCACGAAAACTTTGTGGACGGAGCTCAATACAAGTTTAATCGCAAAAGTTACTGTAGGCGAGAACGCCGTGGCGCTCAGCGTCATCACGTTTCTGAGAGATTCCAGTACGTTGATGGCTTTTCTTACAGGGATGATGTTTCTCTGAGTCCTCCAGTGGTAGATCAAATGTCGTCGGTTGCCCTGTCTAAGCAGGTTGGTTCGAACGGACGGGGGCTATGTACAGTTTCTGATTGAACGAATACTGCGGAGGCCATTTAATTGTATTTTCCCTAGAGTGGTTAAGGAATTGAATTGAATTGGAATTGGAATTGAAAAGAATTGAAAACCAATTCCAAGGAATTGAATTGAATTGGTTTTTTTTTTGAAATCCAGAAAAATTAGAATTGAATTGAATTGGTTTTTTGAATATCAGCAATAATATTTGGAATTGGTTTTGGAATTGGTTTTTTCAGCGTGGTAAAATTGTTTGTTTTCTGCTGTGTTCTGTTCAATCTCAAGGCGGTAGCAGTGTTAATAAACACAAAAACTGTATTGACAAAAAACTGCATCTAGAATTGAAATTGGAATTGATTTTTTTTTGAGAATTGGTCGGAATTAAATTGAATTGGTTTTTTGGCGCCGGAAAAGAATTGGAATTGAAACTCGGATATTTTTTGAGAATTGGTTGGAATTGGAATTGAATTGAATTGGTTTTGCACCATCGGAAAAGAATTGGAATTGAAATTCTGAGATTTTTTGAGAATTGGTTGGAATTGGAATTGAATTGAATTGGTTTTTCGGAATTGGTTAACCACTCTAATTTTCCGCTATTGTTTTACTTAGAGTACACTCGGTAACGTTCGTTTCGTCTATAGTAGGTCTCAACAAAAACGGCTGCATGTAGTAATGACTGAATTAGTTGACGTTACGGTTCTGATTGTTATTATCATGTATACTAATATTATTATTAATAGATTCTGGATGCACTCATCGATCGACCGAACATTCTCATTGTATTCGATGACGTCACGCTGGTGGACACCGTCAGATGGGCCGACCAGTTGGGGGTCAGTATTATTATATGTATATAATACAGCATTCTCGGACAACCTATTTTTTGCGAGCAGAATGCAGCAGGTGCACAATCGAAAAACTGTCGTGGCGAGACCCGCGTTCTCACGTGAGTGTGCACATGCTGCACACTGCCCGGACTTTCTAGTTCATCGAAATCATTTCTTTGCACTTAAACCCATAATTGGCACGTGAATCACGCGTTCGCGTATCGCGTTGCGGTCGAATGAACGATCGCGGTCCAGGCCAACTCTAATGTGGCGGCGGAAAACGCCGTGATAATGACAGTATATTGATTTTCACCACTTATTTCGGGTTCATGCTCGCTAAGTGGGCTCTAGTTTTTCGTTTGCTGCAGTCGATATCGGCTATACGGAAACTGTAGAAAGTTTGCTACTCTGCGATTTGGCGAATTCTTTATTTAACCCGGTATTTCGTTAACCCTCTCAGTTAACCATTAATCGGGTTAACTCTTTTGTTAACCACTAAGTAACCCAAAACTTGTCCCGAACCCGTTGTAAAAAAAAAGGTTACAAAGGGGTTAACGAAAAGGTTAACCCGGTTAATGGCTAACTGAGAGAGTTAACGAAAAATCGGGTTCCTTGTGGAATTGGCCGATAATTGTACAGCACACATGCTGTATGAGGTATATGCGTGTAAATTGGTTGTAATTTGTCTATCGATTGTATTTGTTCTGGTTTTGTTACGCATATTGAAACGGAAGCGTGGAAATACAGAAAATCGGATGAAAAATATAAGTATAAGAGCAAAAATAAGAAACGAAAATAAGAAATAAAGAATGAGCACAGTACAACATTATTCTCCTCTCTTCCTAAGCTAATCGTTCAAAATATAACTAGTACTTAAAAGAAGGACGATTTTGTGGTCCAATCGACTTTGAACTGCAATACATTTTCCAATTTCAGTTTGGAGGACTGATGCGCCGAGATTGGAGCACATAATAGTCCTGCTTTAACATAAGCTTTCACATCGTGTTTGTTTTATTATTCCTCTCTTGCAGTTGCGTGTCCTTGCGACCACCCGCAACGCGGATCTCTTCTCCGCGGCCACCTCCGCCGTCCAACTTATCTCCCTGGGTGGTCTACTTCCGGACGAGACCCAGAACATGTTCAAACTGGCCGGCATTGTCGCCGAGCCGGGTTGTGTAAAAGTTAGTGCTCTTTTCATTGATGTTTCCTTAGGGAGATTGAAGTAAACGTGTTGGAAACGCAGTAAAATTGTATTTCAGTGAATTTGTCCGATTATTCGAAACCATTAAAGAAAATAAGCTTTTTGTGGATTTGTTTGTTTTGTTTTTTCTCACATTACTGGTGTGTGTTATTACTCACACCAACAATTCCGACTCCAATACCTTCCCGTATCTCATCTCTCTCTCCCTGTTTCAGGCTCAATCCTCCGTTCGCTCGGCTCATGAGCTGTGCAGTGGAAATCCCGCGGTTCTGGGAAAACTGGCTAAACTATCCGCCGGAAAGGCCGCCCGTCTCTCTGACTACTGTAGTCGTGTGCGTGAAAAGGGTCTATCTACCGTTACCTGCATTACCTCGTACGAGCAGAATGACGTGCATACCGCCCTCTCGGCCTCCGTGCAACGACTCTCTCAAATGGACAGAGAAGCACTGGCGGCCGCTGTCATCATGCCAGCGGACACATGGATACCAGTGGAGGTGGGCGGGGCTTACTTTTTTCACCTTTCCAGTTCAATTTGGTAGACTGTTTGATTGGTTGAATGAAAACTGATTACCGTTTCAGCTCACTGAAAAAAATTTCTAGGGGAAATGTTCACCTGTGTGAAAACATTCGATTTTTGTATGATAAGTAGTACTCTTCGGGACTAGTGCCGCGATTGTAACTAGGAATCATGGATTCATATAGCTAGAAAAATCGAATTCTAAATTTATTATTTTTTCTCTCTGTGTAAATGGAAATCATGGAAATATTCCAGGTCTGGGCTTTGGTGATGCCGGTCGATTTGTGTGGCGCTAGCGATGAATTTATCGAGGTGAGTGGCATATATTTTTTGTTATTGGCTAGATTATCTTTTCTGGTAGTGTTTCGTTTGCGGTAGTTTTACGTGTGATGTTTTCCCAATCTGCATTTCACGTCTCACCTTGAGTTTCTTCCGTTCCCATAACGTGAAATCTTATGAAAACGTGTCGGCGAAGCGATTGATTCTAGAATTACGTAGAACTTTTCGCGAAATTCATGGTTTTATTGGACTACGAAAGTGAAAGTGTAGGTCAAGCACAGGGAAATAGCCCCTGCCTTACAAAATAGATCAAAGGCACTTCCAGCTGAACTTTGAACTTCAGACCGTTAGTCTTTGTGAAAATAATTTATTTCAGGTGCGTGACCAGTTGTGTCGTCTGTCTAGCCAGGGGGCGTGGCTTCGCGAATCGATCGATGGAGATGCCTTTCTGATGACGTCATTAGTGGCCATCTACCTGAGGGAGACGGTCAATCGGGAAACCATTCAGGTACCGGATTACAGTACTACTAAATACCGAATTAAGGTTTCATTTACCAACTTGGAGTGCCACATCTTATTTTCGATATGGGGAAAGTCACGTTTTCAATTGCGATTGAGCCATTTATATTCTATACTACCATACTTAAGTAAAGAAGTTGTATGAATAGTTAGAAAAATTCGTAAGTTCACTCTTCGCCAATATTGAGAGAATTTGTGAACGAAACTACAAAGTAGCTGATTATTTGGTTCAGGACAATACATTATTGAATATTTAATTTGAAGATGTTTCTAACTTTTATAATTGCAACCAAATTGATGTTTGTTGTGACGTGCATTCCTTTCTTTGCAGGGTCTGTCAACTAAATTGGAGGCAGCTCTGGATGACGTCATCAATCTGAGGGGTGGGGCCAGCGATGGGCGGAGCCTAATTCAGGATTTCTTCCAGCAGAACTCCACGTGGTTTTCAGTGTCGGTAAAACAGCTGTTGGGTTGATTGATCGGTCGTTTTGATGACGTCAAATTGGACGTTTGTGTTTGTTTTATTGTTTTCGATTTTTATCAGTTGGTGCACAGTTCCAACCTTTCATGTCTATTCGTGTATGTACAGTATTGTATATTTGTATAGGTTATTGATTGTGGGACTTAAGTTCGATTTCGGTATGTTGTATTGCTGACTTGTTGAATGCGAGCTGTACTTTTCATGGTTATTCTAGCCAATTCGGACCGTCTTGTATTTTTTGTGATGTATTTCAGCATGTTCATATTTACTTCTGTACTCCGTGGAAAAGTTGTTACCTTTTTTATACGTGTTTTCATCTTTCTAGGTTTGTATTTCACTTGTTCAGCACGAGTTTGTTCATTCGATTGTCATTATCGCTCTAGATGCTCAATGCTGCATTATATCCTACAGTAATCTCATGTTTTGCTCGGATCTCCTTGTGTTGAGAATAAAATTATTACTGTTTGTATGTGCTTCACGGGCGCACACGTTGTAACGTGGTGTATTTACATAAGAATAATACATGGTTATTATTAGTTTTGGGTAGAATGTTTGGCCTATTACTTTCCGATAAAGGTAAACAATGTTCTGACACAGTTGAAACTGTAGTTTACAGTACCCGTCCTCCAATTGCTGGTGACTATCCAAATGTGCCCGAAAACTATACGAAAACCTATGTCCATAGTTGTAATGTATTCTGATATCACTTAATGATGTACCTGAATTATTCTAGTAAAAATGGATACAAAAGGAAGAGAATACGTCCGTAAGAATATGCCAATCATTGGTCTCGGAACCTACCAGGTACATCTCTTCGAACCAGCTTCATAATTGTGGGTGGCACTAACTGTCAAAGTTAGCGCCAGATCGGAGAATCGAACCCGCCAGCCAAAATGCGAGAGACGACTGCGTTCTCCAATATACTATTGCGTCGAAAAGCAACTTCTCTGAAAGAAAAACACAGCAGCAAGTGGGAGATACAGTACGCTGTATCTCCTCTACAGACGACTAACGACATTATTTTCACTCAAGCCATCTAGTTAAATATATTCACGGCTTTAACCCGACAAAAGAGAATATTGATTTAGGATGATATTGTTGCGGTTGTTACACAAAGCGTGACATAATATAATTATACTTTTTGTTTAAATCAGAATTATTTAATATGTCTAGGTTGTAGGTTCGCGACGAGAAGATCATTTTTGCGATAGTGGAAGCCGCACTGAAAACCGGATATCGATTCATCGACACAGCACAAATTTATGGTCAGTCGATACGGTAACACTCATTTAGAGATGTAGAGTATACGGACCGCTTGAAAGCTTCAAAAGTGTACGGTAGGTAATCTTACGTAGGTCAAACTAACTATATAAGTGAAGCTGAAAACGTCTGGCTGTCATTTCGTGGATTTTCAAGAATCACTCTGGTGGAAATTCTTATTGGAAAACAAAGTTTGTATGTTGAATTGGAATATTTTAGGCAACGAGGCGGCAATTGGCAGAGCTCTGGCGGATCTTCTGCCAAAATATGGACTCACCAGGTTAGAGGAAGAGAGATTAATGAGAACATATACTATGTCAGGGTTTATGTTAAATTATTATTTATATTTAAAACGCTTAACTAACTATAGATAAGAGTAAATACTATTAATTTATGAAGTTAGCTATATTTTAAAACAAGTGCAGTACGTTTCGGCTCTGATTCGCTACGAAACTACACTGGCTAGAGAGAGAGAGGGAAAAAAAGAGAGAGAAAGATGGGCAGATACTGGGGAGGAATGAGAAACACAACAGAAACGGAGGATAACGGTAGAGAGGGAGAGACAGAGAAACGAAGAGAGAGAGAGAGAGAGAGAGAGAGAGAGAGAGAGAGAAAGGCTGCGAGAGGGAAAGGTATAATGAATGTGACTTCTCTTTATTTTCAGAAAGGATATTTTCATCACAACCAAAGTCTCGCCGGCCAATCAGGGAAAAGAGATGGCAGGAAAATCGATTGAACGGTACACTTTTTTCTATACTTCTCTACAGCTCTCTCTTCCCCTCCTTTTTTGTCGCCTTACTCTCTCTCTCTCTCCTCTCTCTCTCTCTCTCTCTCTCTCTCTCTCTCTCTCTCTCTCTCTCTCTCTCTCTCTCTCTCTATATATATATATATATATATATATATAATTTTTTTTCTCTCCCTCTCTTTCTCTCTCGTATTCCCTTTCTCTTTATTCTCATGGATTTTTCTTCCAGTTCCCTCTCTGACCTGCAGACAGACTATCTGGATCTTCTTATTATTCACTGGCCGGGTGTCAGCAAACTGAAGGTAATATGAGAACTCGAGAATATATAGAAATAGAGTAAAACAATTATATAATATATTCTGGCTAAACTTTTCCCAAGCTTATTCGTTTATTTGACCCAAATTATGAGATAAAAAAACGTGTTTTCACCAAAAAGTGATCGTTCTACTCTCGTATCGTTCCGTGTACGCGAACTCTATAAACGATTGATGTAACTGTGTGCACGCTGCGTGCAGACAGTTACATTTCGTGTCCAGGATGGTGTGCACGGCGACGATACTGTTAGTCAATCGCACAGTCACGTGAAACATGTTAAGCACAACAGAATTTAGAAACGTGCAATGACAAAGTGCATGGTTCTTCATTAGAATGTCAACTTACGTGACTATTCAATTTACTTCTTGTATACCACAAACTGTAGCTGTCTGCACGGAGCAATTAGTGAGACGACCATTTGGGGCCGTGCAGACCATACCCTTCAGGTTCTTTCTACATAATGTTGCTTATATTTTACAGGTGGATCATAAGGACAATGCGAGACTCCGTCGAGAAACCTACGAGGTCATGGAGAGTTATTTCAGTAAGTGGAATGGTTTATTGAATTATTTTTTTTTTCGGTTTTTTTTTCAGTTCAGGTTACCAATAGACCTCCCCAATATCTATAGGGTTTTGACATATGTTTCTCGCTGTCAATTGTTTTCCCATCGCTGTCTGATGGAAATTCGTGGATTACAGCATGTTTCGTCAATTGTTGTTTGATCCGATTGCAGTCGGTTGATATTTTATGAGTTACGGTATGTTTCTAGATCAAACTACTACGCTGGTTTGGTCACTCCCCGTAGAGGAAGTGAAATAGTTTAATCCCATCTGTCAATTGTAGTTGGTTTCCTTGCCAGACCATGGTGTTCTATAGGCCTCTACGGTGCATATTGCCTAATTCCGCTGCGTTTGTAGTTTTATTCTATTGCAGTCGGTTGATATTTTATGAATTACGGTATGTTTCTAGATCAAACTACAACAATGACTAGGTAAGTCCCTGTACTGAGGAAGTGAATGAGTATAATCCCATCTATCAACAGTTCTCTCTCTTTGCCAGACCGTGGTGTTCTGCGTGCGATTGGCGTCTCCAACTACGAGATACCCCATCTGGACCAGCTTCTTTCCCACGCTACCGTACTCCCGGCCCTGAATCAGGTTTGTGGTAGAGTGGCACGTATCTTTCTTTGTATTGCTGATTAATGGCTGCGGGGAACTAAGTTATGAGTTTAGTGTGGTCAGGTTATGCGATAGTTGAGCGTTTAAGGTCCATCTTGAAACCAGAAACTGAGAATTTGAAACCCGAAATAGTTAGTTTACGATTTTAATGTTCTCGTGTGCCTATGACAGTAGTTTGAAGATAGTTATTGTGAGATAGTTGAGATGTACGTATAAGTGTCTTAAATAGACACATGGGCATTTCTAACTTGTTTTGTGCACAACTGTGAACAACGTGGGAAAGTTGGTACGTATTGCTTTTTCCTTTTTATACTGACATTTTCTCCAGGTGGAGTTCCACCCTCATTTCCACCAGACCGACCTCGTGGAGTACTGTAACAAGAAGGATATACACTTCCAGGTACTAGTTATCGATTTTATGATAAATTAGGTGTTTTTGTGTTTTTCCCATTCACAACTGCTCCAACTTCCTATCACGGATGTTCTTCTTTTATACTAGAAGTAAATTGAACAGTCACGTAAAGTTGGCATTCTAATAAGTTTCTCATTACACGTTTCTGAGCTCATGACTGTGCAATTGATTAACAGTATATTAATTTCAGTTTTGTTTACTTTTTTCAGTGTTTATTCGGCAACTTTTCAATTTTCCATAAGCGTAGTTCAATTATGTTGAAAAGTGTATCCTGCTCAATTAATCGATAACCAATTCTGTATTCTTCAAGGCCTACAGTAGTCTGGGTGGTCCGGACTTTTTCGATGTTTTGATGAGAGACGCAGATATAAAGAGACTGGCGGATAAATACAACGTGTCTGTGCCCATTTTCCTGCTCGCTTGGGCCACTTCTCAGGTAGGTCAAAGTGTGGTTATTGATTTTTTCATAGGATATTAATATTTTTCGATGTACCGCTTGTATTGAAAACATGCAAACACAATTTATGCCAGCTCCAAAAATGTTCACGTCAATATTACTGTGACCTAGTCTCTAATTCAATAATTCTTATCTTGAGTGATCTTTCTGTGGTGCACGGGAATCAAACTACAAACACATTAGGTTAGGTTAGTTTCTCTATGTGCGATCTCTATAGTTCTCCCTCTCCTTCTCTACCGTCTGACCCCTTCCAGGGAATCAGTGTACTGCCGCGCAGCTGCAACCCGGAACGCGTCGCGGCAAACTACACAGCGAAAAATGTGAACATTTCCCGAGAAGACGTGGACATTCTACTACACAACGGAATCAAAAACAAAGCCTGTTGGGATCCGAGTACTGTAGTCTAACTTTTCGCTGTGTATTATTTTTAATGATGTTTTGCACGTACTCTCCAAGTTTTTTTTTTGGGAATTTTCTGTGTGATTTTGTACAGTTTACTCTTTTGTATAGTTTGTTGTTGAACTTTGTATACATTAAAATGTCATTTAAATGAATTTGTTTATATCAACCTCTGATTCGTTCAATGTTGATGGTATCTTCGATGTTTTCGGTTGGGGGAATAATGTTCGGAATGCATGTAACTAAATTGAACGAAATGGTATGGTTACAAACCGGCAGAAACCGCTCGTTGTTTCTTGTTAAATCTGGGCAATGTTTTTTGTTGATTCCCAGTTGCTTTGTTCTTATCTCGCAAACTTTTATGGTAAAGTCAGTCGGAATTCATGAAAAAGTGGGGGCCCAACGAATGTAAGATTTGTCTTCTGCTGTGCGCCGCTTAGACAACTACTCTCAAATGGAACAGCTACTGCTACAAAAATCGAAAAATACTAATATACTCAAGTATAACTGTTCATTACAAACATACAAAAGTCGTAAAATATTTTCTCAAACCTGTAAACTAGAATCTACAAGTCACAGCTGCGAAAGAGAGAACAACTTTTGAATAATATGACAAACGTTATAGCACCTAGAATCGAAGTAATGACAGAAAATGCCAACCATTGTGTACAAAACCAGGAACTCTATAATTGAGTAGGTTGAGTTAACATCTGTGATTTGTAGATTCTAGTTTACAGGTTTGAGAAAATATTTTACGACTTTTGTATGTTTGTAATGAACAGTTATACTTGAGTATATTAGTATTTTTCGATTTTTGTAGCAGTAGCTGTTCCATTTGAGAGTAGTTGTCTAAGCGGCGCACAGCAGAAGACAAATCTTACATTCGTTCGGCCCCCACTTTTTCATGAATTTTTCTCTTTTTGTATACATGCCGTAGGTATGTGGTTTGATCTGTACGGTGCAGATAAAATTGTTTTCTTGATGAACCACTTGTCAAGTATTACCATCATTCGGAAAAAAAATATGACGTCAACATTGCAGTTCTAGAAACTTACTTCATCTGCCCTTCAGAATCGCAGAATACGTCATGTTTGAATGAAGTTTTATCGTTAATATACCACTTTAAGATATTTTCAGCATTTGAAAATATATGTGACGTCAACTTTGCACTTTTCAAAAATGACGTCATCTGGTCTCCAGAATCCCAGAATTCGTCACTCTTAGATTGAGTTTCACCGTTAATTGACCCTTTCTAAGACATTTTCATCATTTGAAAATATATTTGACGTCAACTTTGCACTTTTCAAAAATGACGTCATCTGGTCTCCAGAATCCCAGAATACGTCACTCTTAGATTGAGTTTCACCGTTAATTGACCCTTTCTAAGACATTTTCATCATTTGAAAATATATTTGACGTCAACTTTGCACTTTTCAAAAATGACGTCATCTGGTCTCCAGAATCCCAGAATACGTCACTCTTAGATTGAGTTTCACCGTTAATTGACAGTTTCTAAGATATTACCATCATTTGAAAATATATGTGACGTCAACTTTGCATTTTTCAAAAATGACGTCATCCGAGCTCCAGAATCCTCGATGACGTCATCAGTAGAAGACTTACATCTAAACCGATGTCAGTTCATGTCGTGGTATCATACTTCAAATTTTACTTGAATTGGTTAGGACTGAGCTGAGTTATAACGCAATTTGATTTACCCCGACAGAGAGGGCGAGAGAGTGCACATAATGAAGAGACGCAGAGACATTTTCAAAGACCTATAACTTGATGAAAAAAAAAATTTTTCGAAAAAAAGTTTGCGCCCCCAAGGTTTGAGTGGGATATCTATCGTGTCCCAAATTTTCAGTCAAATCGGTTCACACATAAAAATTTCCCAGGAGTGCGCACACACACTGACACACGACGGAAGTTGGCGCTCTTGATGAAGCGAAAACGTCATAACTTGGCTCAAACTTGACCGATTTCGTTCAAATTTCGAACATAGCTTGTAAATGTGCCATAGAAAATCAGCAAATCATAAAAAGTTCTGATTTGCACAATTGGACCTTTTTGAGAGTGAACTAAAAAAATGAAAGCGCGCATTAGCCGGACCAAAGACAAATCTCGCACAGCGCTTCGCGCTGCGCGCGATTGGTTGATAACGTGATTAAAACAGATTCGAAAGTCAGTCTGTCGTTGTTAACCCATTGATAATAATAATTCATAATCCACATATGTCGATCACAACAGATTAAACACATGTTTGAATCTTAGTTGTGGACATAAGAACTAGAGAGATAATTATACAAACTCCCAGATGAATCGAGATCGCTGGTCGTTAATTGTGACAGAATGGCGCGCGCCCATTTGATGAAAACCGCAGAAGTGGTCGTCCTGTGGTTTGATGGAGAGATGAATGGATCCTGGCAAAGCAAAGTTTCAACCGTGCACAGAGAAAAGGTCGTGTCCGTCCGCCCATTATCCGAGGCGAAAAGATATTCAGAATGTGCAGAGACCGAGATACAGTGGGTGGCCGTAAAGGAACATCATATTGCAACAATATGGAGTTAATGAATAAATCTGAAATCTTGAAAGCTTGAATGAAGAAATGTAATAGCCCCAACATACATAGTTGAGATCGAATGAAATACGGGATAAAAACTTTGAGTTTAACTTAGTAGATAGATCAATCGTGTATCCATACAACCCACAGTACTTTCTGATGGATGCTATTCTGAGATTGTACTTGACAATTTGAATATAAAGCTAATTACTAGAAATCACAGCTGCGTAAGAGAATACAACTGTTGAATAATATGCCAAGTGTTATAGCACCTAGAATTGAAGTAATGGCCAAAACTGCAAACCATTGTGTACAAAGCCAGGATCTCTGTAGTTGACTACGTTGAGTTAACGTCCGTGATTTGTAGATTCTAGTTTACAGGTTTGAAAAAAATATTTTACGACTTTTGTATGTTTGTAATGAACATAATAGTTATACTAAAGTAATTAGTATTTTTCGCTTTTTGTAGCAGTATCTTTATCTGCACCGTACAGATCAAACCACATACCTACGGCATGTATACAAAAAGAGAAAAATTCATGAAAATGTGGGGGCCCAACGAATGTGAGATTTGTCTTCTGCTGTGCACCCCTTAGACAACTACTCTCAAATGGAGCAGCTACTGCTACAAAAACCGAAAAATACTAATATACTCAAGTATAACTGTTCATTACAAACATACAAAGTCGTAAAATATTTTCTCAAACCTGTAAACTAGAATCTACAAATCACAGATGTTAACTCAATGTACTCAATTATAGAGTTCCTGGTTTTGTGCAGAATGGTTGGCATTGTTTGTCATTACTTCAATTCTAGCACAGCTGCGAAAGAGAGAATAACTGTTGAATAACATGACAAACGTTATAGCACCTAGAATTGAAGTAATGACAAAAAATGCCAACCATTCTGCACAAAACCAGGAACTCTATAATTGAGTACATTGAGTTAACATCTGTGATTTGTAGATTCTAGTTTACAGGTTTGAGAAAATATTTTACGACTTTGTATGTTTGTAATGAACAGTTATACTTGAGTATATTAGTATTTTTCGGTTTTTGTAGCAGTAGCTGCTCCATTTGAGAGTAGTTGTCTAAGGGGTGCACAGCAGAAGACAAATCTCACATTCGTTGGGCCCCTACTTTTTCATGAATAACTGTTTGTTTTGAGCTTTCATCGTTTCGGAAATTAGGCTTTGGAAAATCATATATAAATGACGGAAAACGATTGCGGTTTTGCGGTATCAGTCGTAAATGTTATTGTGCATTCTAGAAGTGGTCTAGATTATAACCATACTCCATACTATATCACTTCTTATAGATATAAAAATAGTTTACATGTTGCTCATAGAATCATGTTTTCTTCGATTATTAGTCTTTTTGAATTTGGTATAGATGATATAAAAGCTATGTGTTTTGTAGTTGTGATGCCATACTACAATCCTTTGAATTTAGTAGATTTTGTATTTGGTGACATTGTCAAGTTTTTCCGTTTGCTGTGAATAGTTGTTGTTTTGTTTGTTTTCTATTGCCTTGGTTGTTAGTTCTCATTTTCCCGTTTACGGACAACTCGTCCCCAGCTCAAAAAGTGCTCAAATTAGCTTGAAACTCAATAAATTTGAGTATTCACTAGATTATATTCCATACCAACGACTGTAGAGAACGTTAGGAATAGATAACAATAGCATTAACCATGATATATCATATTTTGCTGAAATTGCCATAATTGTTATTAATTCATTGTTTTCTCTTAAATATGTGACGAGTAAACCAGTTTTCTGATGTATCTATTGTAAATTCGTATATATAATGAGCAGCAAACTTTACAAAATAAAATTTCCCTTCGTAACCCAGTTTTTTAGTTTTGTGATAAAATATAGGGGACGAGTTGTCGCATGATCTCTGAAGTTGAAAACCAAGTTGTTTACCAAGGTTCGACAAAAACCCATGTTGTAAAACAAGGTTTAGACAGTTTTCCAAGTTGTTTACCAAGATCTTACGGTAGGCAAACGCAAGACTGCGTATTGCGTACATAAATTGCGTCAAGAGTACTGTAAAAAAATTTCCGATTAAAATTTTTGTATTATTCCTTTATTTTTGTTGTATTATTGTATTTCCCTTTTTCTCTCGTTTTTATTGATTCAGATGTTGTGACTAACGTTTTACTTGATAGAACAGTAGTGTGCACCAAGTGAACAGGCTAAAAAACGCATAATGTGACCATATAGTGTCGTATTTTCAAAAAATGACAAAATTTGTTTTGCTATGACAGTGTGTTTGTTTTGGATGCTATCGTTCCCCCCATTCGCATTATCAGACTCCAATAGATTCGATCACTCCGTTGTCCAATGAACTTTTCTGCATTTTCAGTTGGGTTCGTGCGATGTTCGACCTCTCCGCTCCGCTCAATTCCGCGTTGGATTTTGGATGTCGAAAAAGCCGACGGTTTTAGCAAATATGGTAAGAGTCTGTTTCATCTTTTCCGAGATGTGCTACATTGATGAACTGTACTTTCATTGCTGGAAACAGCTTCCTACTACACAATCATATCGTAAAATTTCAATGGAATGAAAACTCAAGCTCCAATATCGAACAGTCGTCAGGAAAGTACACGTGTAGCATTATGTAAATTATGTCTTCAAAATCCGCTAACTACACAAATTTGGTGTATGGATCGATGAATTCAAAAATCAGTGTTTCGCCAATTGAAGCTACACGCTCTGGTGGATATCTGAATAGGAATCGAATCGTGTGTTTTTTCGATGGACGATCACGATAGCCTTTTATCTTATGTTGAATCGTCTAAAGTTAAAGTCCTTAAATCGATTCGGTTCATTCTAATTCATATTTGTGCTGACTAGTTAACAAGCAAGCTAGCCGTCTTTCAGTGTCAAACTCGAGAAATGTAATTATTTCGCATCAAAAATAGTCAAATTTTCATGATTTTGGCGAAATAGGCATACCGTAAGGTCCGACTAAGCGACAATAAGTAATCCGTTTTCAGATGTAAACACGTGAAAATTTAAGATTTTTTCCTCGAAAGTAGACCGATTTTCATCTTTTCGGGTAAAAAGTAGTCCGTTTTTCGAACTTTTTTGACTATTCGGACAACCTTTCTGGCGTATGGAAATATGGGTTCTTTTTTTTACGAATGCTGATTTCTATCTGTACATTCATACAGAAGTATGAGTGTACAGTAGATCAGTCTAGTCTATTTTTTGGCTCCTTGAAAGTTAAAGACAGGTTCGACACAAAACGGGTGAAACATACACCAGTAAGGTCCGACTATTCGACAAAAGTAGTCCATTTTCTGCTTCAAACTTCAAACACGTAAAAATTAGAGAGTTTCCATCAAAAATTGACAAATTTTATCGTTTTTGGCAAAAAATAGCCTGTTTGTGGACTTTTTTGTAGATATACGGACAACTTCATTGGAGTATTTATGGGTTGATGGCATCAGTTTTCTGACTATCCTGGCACAAGTTAAGCGAAATTTTTAAATTTCAGATGTACTGCAGTCCTGCCGCCGTTACGGACAGGTAGTATATCCTCCATCTCCTACCCTGGTTCCGGAAGAAAGGGCGAGAGGGAACGCAACTCATTCGCGGACATTCGGTATGTTTATTTTTTTGAGAAAGATGAACAGGAGGGGGGATAGAGGGAGAGAAAGGGATATGAACATAGAGAGAGAGAGAGAGTTATCTCTTTCTGCGCGTGAAGATATGTTTATCACATACAAAAAAAGTTATTGAAATAGCCAGACACTTTTAAAGAGTGGGCTTGCTCTTCACGAAGCACAATTATCGGGAATCTGTCAGTTTTTGATGCAATAAATTAAACCTATTTGAACCTAATTAAACCGAAATTTGACCTATTGTTTTTTTTATCCAAAAAACGGATGCCTTCATTGGAAAACTCAAAACCTGCTGGTGTATGGCAACATCCATACTTCAGTATTAGTTAGTAATATTGTTCTTTCTGGTCCTTTTTTGTTTCTCTCAGGGAAACGCTGGCCAATACGATACATAGTATGTTCTTTGTGGACTCTAAGTTGACATTTGCGTTATCCACGTCCACGGTGTATACGTAGTTCGGTGCGTAGCGTGCCAAAGTTGAAACTACAGTTCATTTAGGCTATCAGTCATGCGCATACGTGAGGCTATTTCGCTGTTCGCAAAATGAATTGAAAATCAGGTGTTTTATTTGCGTAAAATAACTACAAAACTGAGTGGAAAGTGAGATTTCACCAATATTTGTTGAAACTAGGACAGTTCAAAATTCCTAGTTTGAAGAAAAACTGGTGATTCAATGGAAAATTCAACAAAGTCGTTTCATGTATGATCTTGATTCATACCCTAGAATAACACTGTCAGCTATTGTAGTTATTTACAGATTTGTGCCGCCTCTACTCATCCCATGCGAAAAGAGGACGTTTATATCTTGCTGTTCCGTGAGTTTCTTGTCATTTTCATATAGTTCTAGACTGGACTTAACGATTAACCAACATATTCCAAAAACATCAAGTTGTATTTCACGTTAGGAATTACACTGGTAAATTGGTCTTTTCGTTAATCTGAGACGAAGTTAAATTCAGAACTTTAAAAACTAGTGCTCGTGGCTAATTTGGTTCTGTAAACTGAAAACTAACGTGCAGATTCCAGTGTAGTTGGCTGGCGTATTTGCCGACTTTCACGCTATCCATGTAAAAATAGGATATTTTAATCGAAAAACGGGTTACTTCTGCAGAATAGTCACGCCTTACTCGTGTATCTTAATAAATGTGATGATAGAGCGGTTCACTCAGATCATTTTTTTTAGTTCTGAGTATCGATGGCTGCGGCGAGGGGACGTCAGAGAACCTAAGCGAGGGCGGGACTGAAGATTATCAGGAATTCCAAAAGGAATCGAAGTTCAATCGCCACAAGCTCAACTCATTCTCATAGATCCGGTATATAGTACTCATAAGCAGCCGTATTATCAGGTCTTTTACACTTTTTCTACATCATAGTTTTATTAGGTTAGCCGTATTTTGGCTAGTTTTGTTTGCATGTTAGTGTAGTTGTTCACGGTTGTGCAGTTGATCTTCGTGAACTATTTTTCCTACTATCGAGTCATATTTGCAGCTTGGTTGGCAATTATTTTATGGTTCAACATAGTTAGTCCAAAAAATGCGATATTTAACAATTTGACGTGCTATTTTTGAGTTCAGAGGTGCAGAAGTGCATCACTATAACTATTTTGAGCTTTGTAGTATGTAGTTTTAAGATTTTTATGATGTCACTCAAAATTGTATTTTTTTGTTTTTCTCGTTTTGTTTAGCCATTTTTGTGTTTTCTGTACAACGTTTCGATGCACAAGTGAATGAATATGTGAATTATTGGTTTTCATTGTATTTGATATCAATAACAAAGCAAAAATAGAGTATTTGTGCATAATTGGAGGTACCAGCTGTTTTTAGCGGGGTACCAGCCGACGGCCTGGCCCTATTGCAAAATTACCGTAACCCGCCGCCCAAGTTGTGCACCAAGCTTTCATTTCACAACTTGATATCAACTAGTGGCCAATTTGGTGGCGCGAACCTTGGTAAACAACTTGGTTTTTTACTTCAGAGATGAGGGAGGAGTTGTCGCGCGGGGAGTAGTTGTGGCGGAATCCATTTTCCAGTTTGTGACACTGTTATCATCTGGTTTGTTGAATGAATTCTGAAAAGTTTTGTGGAAGTCCAAGATAATACATGTTCTTGGAGTTGTGTTTACGCGATTTGCCACAAAGATAATCACTAGTTAGCAGACTAAATCGTAAGTCGAAGAATGATTAGACTATTTAACGAGTTTTTATTACAAACCAAGTCAGCCACGTACCATTATATAACCTTATCTGAGTTTTAGTTCTGCAAACACATCACACTGCAAATAAGAGCTCAAACTCAGTGGAATCAAACTACAAACACCGAATCAGCAACGTTTTATCCCATATTTTCTTTGGCGACTGCTATAACGTACTTCCAACGCCTTGGTTCATTCTATTTGGTCTCTATTGTCGAATGAAACTCCCATTACAGTATGCCGCTAATTTCAACCAGTTTTGAAAAATTAAAGAGAACAGAAAACACCTTTATTCAACGTAATAAAATCAACTGAAGTAATCAGACAAGTGGGAAAACCAAAAAGAGAAAACAGACCACTATACACAACGATGTTGAAAGATTCGCCAGAGAAAGGAAAGTATCGTGTGAATTATGTTTGTAGGGAACAATGAAGGTAACCGATGTGAAAATATATATAAGTTGGACTGCGATCAAAACTGTGCATGTGGAAATAACGTGAACGAGAGAAATCAAACGAAGCAATTGAATAAAAGGAAAGTGATGATGAAAAATGGTTATGAGATAACTATTGGGAATCTATAACTATTTGCATTGAACAAAGAGATGGTAACAGTTGATCTACCCTAGAACAGTTTCAACCATGCATTGATCAGTCCGGGAAACATGTGTTCGTCCCTAGCATAAGATGAAGGCCAATTACACATGCAACCGGGTTGCATGCAACCAAAATGCAACCAGGTTGCATATTGGTTGCATGCAACCTGATTGCATGTGTAAACCGCCTAAGATGAACCCAGATAGTAAATTACTAGACACAATTATTTAGAATAGAAACTGAGAATTGAACTTTCGAACTTGATAACGGCGTTTAGTCCACCTTTCCCGACTCTATATCTAAATTTGGTAATCTGACCAATTTTTGGTAACCAAACTGACAGTAATAACCACATTTTTCGTTAGAAAAACAGGTAACCGCTTGTTTCGTTTTCGGTTAAAACGGGTACTAAAAACCGGTAAGATTACCAAAAACGCGGTTACATATAGAACTCACAGCGAAAATCAACCGAAAAACAGGGTTTAGTACTTTCTGTTGTGCAGTCAGAGCCTGAGAAAAAAATTCAGCAAATGATTACTGAGATGGTCGCTTGGAGAACTCAAAAAATCTTTCCATCGAACTGAGACGCTCGGCATAGTTGTTGTCATCTAAAATCGGAAAGCCTTCCGACGATCCAGCGCTAGACTCTGGAAACATGATGAATTGCCGACAAAGTATGATACATGTTGAATTCTATATGTTACTGGGTTTTTGATAACCTTTGGTAACCTTTTGGTTACAAATGACATTGGCCACAAAAACCAGATCTAAATATGTTGTAAATAGCGATGAAATAATTTCGAAAAGGAGAAAGAGAGAACTACGTCTTTCACCCTACGTTGATCACCAATATTGCTAAAAACCGTTTGAAAAACAGAACAAACCATTGAGAGATGAATTTCTTTCCGAACCAATAGCATGGATCATTTCGTTGAGTCTGTGGTCGAGACACTGCAATGCATAGTAATTGAGAACATCCTGTTTCATGTTTGCGGTCAGAGCTGCGTCTCTCACTCTCTCGTTTGTAGTTTGGTCAGATCCCTCTCTGCGTCTCTCACTCTCTCGCTTGTAGTTTGGTCAGACCCGCAAATCATGGTTGTGCAATCTAGGCTCCCTATAGTATATGATGGGCACTCTTTCTTTCTCTCTCACTCTGTAGTGTGAAAGGCAATAAGAAGGCATACACTGAGTTTCTTAAACCTTCCACTGCTAATTAATTGCACAGTCACCGGGAACGTGTTTAACACAGCAGAATTCGCAATGACAGAGTGCACGATTTCTCTTTAGAATGTCAACTTTACGTGACTATTCAATTTACTTCTAGTATATATCCAACCACAATCCTACCGATTCTTCCCGAAACAAATGATTCGGCAGGAAAACCAACTAGTTCCCTACTAGAACCGACACTGAACAAAATCAGAGTTGCGTTAATTTTTATCAGTTATTATATTGGTTCGGTGTTGGAATGAACCACGTGAGTCGGGAATAGTTGATTTGCTTTTGGTTCAAGAAAACTCATCATCTCTGAAGTGAAAAACCTAGTTGTTTACCAAGGTTCGTCCACCAAATTGGTCACCAGTTGATATCAAGTTGTAAAATCAGAGCTTGGTGCACAATTGTGCCAAGTTCATGGTAAACTGTATGAACATTGATTTCTTGGGTTTTTGGCGAACCGTGATAAACAACTAGGCTTTTAACTTCTGGAGAGGAAATGGCTTGCTTACCTGAGTTTGAAGTCCGATTTTATTCCCGTATAAAAGGCGATAAGACGCGTCAGTGTGTCGATCAACGACATCTAACTCCCTCCCCAACTTGCTCAAAATCTCATCCAGTGCCGCCGAGTTACCAGCAGATTTCGCCATCTTCTTCAGATCTTCCAGTGGCTGCAAATAGTGTCACAATCACACAGCACTAACGAAAATCGATCCGTTCTCCGTTTTGAAGAGGGACGAATATGTGGACCAATCCTAACGCTTCAGTCCTTTAAAGTGCAATACATTTTTCAGAAAGAACCGAAACGTCGTGATTGATCCACACAATCGTATTTCTCTAATTACATCAAAACTCTATGATTTCGCATTGAAATAACACAATTGCTCCCTATATTGCCGAAAAGGTAATACGTTTTTCTATTCATTCTAACTAGTTGGACAATTTCAGTGTAGTAAAGCAACGACGTAGTGTTCAGGTTCCCCGATGTCAACTCTCGGATTAATTACAAATTCCAGTCTTCTTTTTTTAGGATCAAGTAGCCATATGAAATGATCTATTTGAGAACATGAGAAATAATTAAGAAAACTTCGCTCTTTGTGGAACAGTGAATGTTGCTCGATCTTGCTGTGTTTATAGTTTGATCAAAATTGGTAAATCAGGGAAAGTACTTTCTTCAAACTATTTCCAGCCCACTTGATGTCATTTCAACCGCAGTAATTCAGTCATACACCAGTAGGGCTCAACTATTTTACAGAAACGTTTTTAGATTCAAACCCGAGAATTGTATCGAAAATACAAATGTTCTCGTTTTCGGCGAAAGTATTGCTCATTTCTCGATTTTTTTTCGTTCATTCGGACCACTGAATTTCTCGATTTTTTTTCGTTCATTCGGACCACTGTAGTGGGGCATGATCATGAAATTTACCTTGGTGAAGACGTCCCTGGCTACCGATGATTCCGACATCTTTCCTTCAAACGTTGGCAAGAAGTCAACTGCGGCCCTACAGACACCCGTCAAAGAATGCGAGACTGCCAGCTCCATCTAAATCATACCACATTGTTGACCTCAAACACAAATTGACAAGAAAAAGAATAGAATAGAATAGATTCATTCGCGATGTAACACGTGAAAGGTTGAAGCAATTTATACAGCATAAAATGCCAGTTGAGCGAGGCAGTTATTAGAAACACGCATTTTTTTCAGAAGTATTAGCTGAGACGAAATCAGTCCTGAAGAAAAGTTTTATTGTGATACTTCCACATAGTATGTGGCACTCCGAATAGGTAAATGGAGAGAAAAGTTGAGGAGCAAAAGGCTCCGGTGTTTATCTGGCCGACCAGACTACAAATAGGGTGGGAGATTAGGTTTTTACCAGTCCAGTAAATGTTTTTCAATTAGAGTAGTCCCACAACCCGAATTGACGAAAAGGAAGCTCATTTTGATCTCTTCTGGCCGTTCGGACAACTTTCCTGGAGTATGAGCCTACCTTTATGGGAAAAAGTGGAATACTTTCGTGTCCCTTGTGAACACCGTCCAGAAAACAATAGCCGCAGAGAACCGAAGCGTCCAGCTGGAAAACGACTGATAAATACTAATCCACTTGGAAAGCTGTTAATATCAACTAGGAGCATTTCACTCAAACAGACTACTTTTAGCGAGAAACTTTGTCATTTTTTGTTGAAAAATCGTTAATTTCACATGTTTAAATGTTTGAGGTAAAGTAATTGGGTGAATCATGCATCATGCACTTCGAGTTTCCGTTCATCAGAAAACGCGGTATCTGTCTGGCGGACCGCATGAGCTGGTAACAAAGTTCAACCATGCATATCTCCACCCCCTCTACGGACAGTCCTTCAACGGTTGATATGAGATTTGTGTGTGACTATTGAATACTGATGTCTTTAGTCTAGTAAGATACGGCTGAAACAACCGTATACGATTATTATTATTACTATTGTTATCATTATACCACCATGCCTGTTCTTCATCCGTACCAACAATAACATGCCCGTTCGCTCTAGTCATAATGTGGCCACTTTTCTCGCAACACGTCTTACAAATTCGACTCTTTCTCGCGTCAATAAGATCAGAGCACACGTGACATTTCAGCAAGCGCTGAAAAATCACAGTAATTGCCGATAGAAACTGGAGCATTTCTGGAAGTGTATCCAAGATGTTATCAGATGATGTAAGGTGATATGAGATGCTAATCTAACCATACACCAGTAAAGTTGTCCGAATAGTTAGAAAAAATCGAAAAACGGACTACTTTTTCACCGAAAATAACAAAATCGGTCTACCTTTGACGGAAAAATCATAATTTTTCACGTGTTTACATCTAAAACGAACTACTTTTTGTCGCTCAGTCAGACCTTACTGGCCTTTGAATCTAACTATGTTTTTCCTCACCATCATTGAGCTTGTTTCAAAATACAGTACAAAAACTGAAGAACACAACGTTCTATTTCTGATGTTTCTGATGTTTATACAGTTTTCGGAACAAAAATGTCTATATTTCATAAATTTCGTCGAAAGAAGATGAATCGTCAGGAATTATCATATTGCTCATTTGAACTATGCCGGTGAACTCTTTATTTGACCCGGTATTTCGTTAATCCAAGCCGTTAACCATTAACCGGGTTACCTGGTTAACCCTTTTGTTAACCACCTGTTAACCACAAATTTTCCCCAAAAGACATTGAAAAGAGGGTTACAAAGGGGTTAACAAAAGGGTTAACCAGGTAACCCGGTTAAGGTTAACGGCTTGGGTTAACGAAATACCGGGTTCCTGGTGGAATTGGCCAACTATGCCACCCGTTTTGTGTTTGAGCCCCACCTTTCCTACAAGATCATGCTCATCGACGATTTTTTCGGCGCTCGAACTTTTCTCCAGGGCTGTTTTTGTCTCGGCCAATACTTCTGAAAAAAATCAGAGGGTAGTTTGCTTCGAGCAAATAGTAGTAAAGCAAACATTTTCAGGCTTTTTTTGCTAGCATTAGCTCAATGCGCATTCCCTATTCCGAAATTCGTGATAGTTCAGCAGTTTCAGACGGATGACTGTACTATATTGTGACCGGGAAAGGTTGAGAAAAAACCGTGGTTGAATGGAAATCGTCGAAAACATTGAGTGTTATAATAACAGGAATGAACGCATATGAAAATAAATCGATAACATACTACATACTAGGTAAAATGTCGTTTCTCGTAGTCATAAAAAAGGCAGAGAAAGTGAAGAAACGCTACGTATTCTCCGAAAACGAGAGAATTTGCCTAGTTGCGATGCAAAATCTTTTTCACGTGTTGAAATCTGGAAAAATAGTCGGACTGGTGTATGATCGCATAGGCCTAAGTGGTGAGCGCGAACCACCGGTGAACTGAGCCACATCCATAATAAAATAGTTAAATACTATAATATAAAGTATTTAATCATATGAAACAATATAGGTTATCGAAACAAACTAACCAATCATCTGATAGTTCCGCTTCAACTTGCGGAAAGCGCCCACAGTCTTACACAAGGGACATGCGGCTACGCCTCGCACAGGCGTATTCTTTAGAATCGCATCGATGCACGATTTGCACAGTGAATGACCACAGGAGCCGATGAGAGGAATCCGAGTTACTTCGTCTGAAACAACATGAAAATCTACTCCAAGAAAGTGGTCCGAATAGTTTCATCGAACCACAAAAACGGGCTCCATATTGTGCCTAGATTAGATTGAAGAACATGAATTTCAGGAATCGAGAAACGCGTTAATTTTGTAGAATAGTTAGACCTCACTGGTGAAGGGTTGAAACCAAGTGGTCGAGTGGTTGTGTGCGCGCTCTCACTCGCCATACCCTAGGTTCGCTTCCCAGCCGAAACGGAAACTTCATACAGCTGTCAATAATTCTCACACCAAACATCAGTAAGTTATCACTGCGCTACAAGAATTGATCCTTTTTTGCTTCAAATATCAACGATTTCATATTTTTCATCCAAATTAGGCAATTTCTGATGTTAATAGCTGAATGAACTATTTGGAAAACATTACTGGAGTATGCCACACACCCTATTCTTTTAACTAAGGTCCCTTCTACGGACATCAATGAATACTTACTTGATATTATCTAGAGGTTATGACTGAAAAAAACTAGTCTTATCAGAATAATACGTATGAACGTGGGCTAACTAATGTGCACCAACTTGTCCGGCCAATTCTACAATTGACCGGGTTTTTAGGTAACCTAACCCTTTTTTGGTAACCTATTTTTCAGGTTACTTCGGTAGGTAACCTGGAAGTGACCTGAAACTAAAATCCTGTTCCCGTTCAAACTAACGGTAAAAACCGCATTTTGCGTTAGAATAACAGGTGACCGATTTTTCATTTTAGCACAGGAGAATATTTTTCGGGGAATTTTCGGGGTTCGCTCCCCGTTCGTTGGGGGAACGATTCATGAATCGTTCCCCGAATTAAAGGGGGGAAAAGCCTGAAAAATGGCTGAAGGAACGGGGAAAAAACACTGAAAATTCACCGAACGAATTACGAATAGGACCTCTCAAAAACTTAATGATCTACCGTTTTACGAATATATACATTTGAATTATTATGTGTTATCTATTTGAATCAGTACCGTCAATATACTCTGAAATTTTCACTTATTTTGGTTCTCCCGGGAATCGGACCCTTGGGGGTCGGCGTTCCAGGCGGCAATGCTGCCACTGCGCCATGGGCGCTTGTGATAGGGCAGGTGAACTAAAAGCTTACATACTGGCTGTTACCTCGCGCGTTGGGTTTCGGGGTTTATTCCTCACTTTCTCCCCGAACATCCCCCGATCACTCCCCGAAACGTGAATTCCCCGAAAATTCAGGGGGTTTTCCGGGAAGCACGATTTCCGATGGGTTACTAACCGGTTACCTACTGAGGTAATTTGAGAAAACATTACCAAATAAAGGTTAAGTTACGTGAAAACCCGTTTTAGATATAGAATTCACCCATTAACTTCTACGATACCAAACTAACCATATTTCTCTACACAAATGGTGCACGACGACATTATAGACAGCCGAAACACCCCGAACCAATCGAAGGCCTCCTGTAAAAGTTGAATAAGAATGCTAATAACACCTTGGCTGTATAGTGGCGAAATTTCAGTTTAGCCCCCCCCCCCCCCGTTTTCGCTAATAATTGTGGGTTTTTTGTTAATATAATTGTTTATGGTTGCGGAGGCAAGAGTAAAGCCAACCAAGATAAAAATTATGACGAAAAACTTTTCAAGCAACTTGAAAAACAACGTGATAACAACTTTTATGTACACAACTTGACATTGCAATTGGAAAATGGACGAAAATAAGGCTAGTCATAGAGTATGGGTGAGAGGTAATTAAGAACAACAACAGTTAAACATGGTAAAGTAGAACAGAAACAGTAAGCAACAGAAAACATGCAATATATACTATATACAATAGGCTGCTGGAAGGAAAACCATGGTAGGAGCTAATGGAAAAGTGAACTCATAAAAGATTGTAGAACCGACTGTTGTAGATTAAGAATAGTAATACTAAGTTATCATACTGAAGCTAGGTAGAGCAAACTACAAAGTCATTGAAACTGCTGGCAACGAGTTATACAAAGAAAAACTAACTTCGTCTAAGTTTCAAATGTTTGCAAAAATGTGATCACTTGAATGGTTCGAGAGAACAACCAAAACACACATGAACGATGAATGAAAAAAAAGCGAAATGGAAGCAGAAGTAATGTATGTAAGGCTGGGTTCAGACTACGCGCCTCCAACTCGAGCCTCTGCACCCAGATGCAGCGGCAAAAAATAGCAAAGGCTGCCTTCCTGAAAAAAGCCGCCGCATCCGGATTTGGAGGCTCAAAGCCGCTCAAAAACGAATGAGAGAGTAGCGCGATAAAGTATTTACAATTTTCTACAATTGGAAGTAGAGTCTCAAAAACTACGGTATTTTGGCATGTGGTTGATCTAGCTGAGCGTCAATAGAATTCTAATCCATATTTCACCTGAAACAATGTAAAATATATGTATATATATATATATATATATAGAAGGTATCTCGGCCATTTGGTCACTCATACACATTCTCTCTCTCTCTTGCAATCTGTTGTAAAACATACTGATAAACATATAATACCAAGCTGTGTTACCTACAAAGGTACAAAAAATACTACCACTGAACCCTCGAGCTCGAGACAGCTATCACATTGTTTCCTTTCCAAACATCCCCAGTAAAGTTTTCCGAATAGTCAGGAACAATTTAAAGACAGGGCAATTTTTCGCCGAAAGAGATTTTGTTTAATTTTGATTCAAAGTCATTAATTTTCACGTCTTTACATCTAAAAACGGATTCATTCTTGGCAGAGTCGTGCCTTACTGCTGTACGTTTTCAAACAAACATTCCTTCGCGTGGCAATATGTTGATGTGAACAAAAAATACTGTAGTGTACGTCTGAATGTTGAAAGCTTAGAGCTTACCCTGACTATAAATCTCACATTACTTCCAGCCATCTTCTAATTGTTGGTATTGGGAGCGAAGTCAGCAATGGTGACTCGACGAAATTTCTAAAAAAGGAAACACATTAACAGCATATTCAAAGTTTGGTCGTACCACTAATTATAGTGTTTTGTCAGCAGCACGGTTTGGCAATTGGCATTTGCTCTATTTTTGCTCAAAACAACATGAAACAATTGTGTGCAAAATGCGCCAGAGAGCGCAGGTTCATGATGTTTTGTGGTTTTGTCATGCCACCTCTAACAACAGACATTAAGTAAACTTGTTCAAACCGCAGGAAACCGAGTTTCTATAGAAATGGGGCTCGGTCTGGAGACCTTATTCCAAAAAAAATTGTGAGCTAATAGATTATCCGGGATATCCGTCAAACTAGCAAAAAGACAATAAAACACGGAATGATGTTTAGCAACTCGGAAACTGAAACCATACGTAAAATAGTTTTACAATCACTCAGGTCGCGAAAAGTAAAACTGTGCCATGAAAAACTGTTTATGTATAACTAAAACACGAAAACGCTGTACTTCTGGCCAGTCATATTCTCTCAGAAGTGACCACGGGGTATTTTAAGTATGTCTGAAACTATATAATCAATGGCAGTTACCTCCATCATAGTCAACTGCTGATTGAATTGCATGAGGAGGTGAGAGTCGAGCTGTCCGTTGACTTCAATTTGCTCCAAACATCTTTCAATGGTTTCACGGAAACACGACAGATCATTGTCATCAAACGGACTGGCAGACTGGAAATAGGAGCATTTGATATGGGTGAATTGGTAACTTAACCGGGATCTGGTAACTTATTTTTCCAGTTATCTCAGTAGGTAACCGGTTAGTAACCCGAAATGAAAAACCGGTTACCTGTTTTTCTAACGAAAACAGTGGTTTTTACCGTTAGTTTGGACGGTAATCCAAATTCTGTTATAGGTTACCTACCGAATACCTGTGAGGTAACCTGAAAAAAGGATTTCCAAAAAACTCGGTTACGTATAGAATTGGCCCTAATAGATTAAATAAGGTCCGCTCTTTTCAATGCAAGTCAATACGGTGTATGGTGCGCTATCCCGCTGTGAACGTAGTTTGATATTTCTGTCGAAGTGCGTACATTGTAGAATTTGCTGACATCAAACTACAACCGAAATTCGGTCACCCCCGATACAACGGCCGGCATTTCTGGCTCAGCCGCTTCCGACACCCGATAACATGAAAGAGACTAAATTCAGATTATGCTCCGAACCCCCAAATTTAATCTTTCTGGTATTCTGGAATCTGTTGTTCCAAAAATACATTTCCTGATTTCTTCAAAAAAATTTCAACTGTTGTCAATGGTGATAAAAAAACACTCAGTGTTACCAAGTGTTTCTAAGCGTTTTTGTAGATACAACAGTGAATATCTGTCCAAATAGTCACTATAGCACATAGCAGTCGGGAACAGAACATTCAACGATTCAACCATCCGAAATGTTCCCTCATATTTCCAAAGATTCTCAAACAGGTGAATTCTATATGTAACCGGTTTTTTTGGTTACCCAAAACGGTTTTTGGAAACCTAGAATGAAAAACCAGATTACCTATTTTCATAACCAAAATTTAGTTCTAGATTACTTACCGACTACCTGTGGCATAACCTGAGAAATCGAACACCGGTAAGGTTACTAAAAAAACCGGTTACGTTTAGAATTGGCTTTCATTCGTAACCTACCTCTTTGAGAGCATTCAGAGAAGTGAGAAGACCGTTGAACTTTTCATACAGACGCGATCGGGGAGAATTCTTAACTTTGGCGAGAGCTGCTGCGTACTGTACCTCAGCATGACGAGCCTGAACAGAAAACATAACATAGGCGACGGGGGGGGGGGTACTGTATATCTCATTTTTAGATGTGTACGGACACATGTCTTTGATTCGAGAGCTCTGCGCGTGTGAGCTCTTGTAGCGCAGTGTTTAGCTTGTGGTTACGAATTATTTGCTCGCAGGTTCGATTCCGGCGGTGAACCAATGTCTACAAATTGGGCGCCCCCTATACGTGCACTTCGTTGAAACAGTGTCAAGGCAATCGTATATTAGTTTGCACTGCCCACGGAGTTGTCATCAAAAACGTTGACAGTCGAATTATTTTGTTCACCTTACTACAGTAAAGAAACGGAACAAAAACTAAGATCATAGAACAATGATCATAAGCTGATTTTTGGGTACACATATGTACTTTTTGGATGTTGTAAACAGTGGCCGTATTCACCAATCTTCGGGAAGCTAAAATACCTTCCCGCGGAAAGACAGAGCACGAAAATAGTGTGCTGGTGAGGATGGTCCAGAGGCGCGGGAAGCTTTTTTACCTTCCCGGGACATTGGTGAATACGGCCACAGGAGAACGAACTCTGGTCAACTGTTTCGAGCGTTGAAATAACAAAGCAGTCTTGATATATATGATATTCTCGACCAACTTACATGAAGCGGGCGCCAAAACGCACTCCGATGGCCTTTGTGCGGACCACTGAGGAAGCAAGAAGAGCACAGAACCGACTCATTCAACTAAATCACAACGATAGTAATAATATACGATTTTTCCGGTAAATTAGGCGCTTTATCTTTCGAACAAATGACCAAGCACATGAAACATAACTTTTTTTCGCTCTGAAAACATCTCAAATTCCGTTTGCATAAAAAAGCCCGAATCGGCAAAGATTTGACATGAAACTAGCTCTTTTTCGGGTTTATCGGGCAATTCAGCCGAGCGTTCAAGAGTACTGTTGACAACAGTTAGGCTGCGGACAGCGGTCCAACTCACCTCTGGCATGTTGACAGCCATTTTTTGACCTCCCAGATTTTCGATAGTTTTCTTGGTCCAGCAACAGTCGACACAGATTCTGATTCTGCCCTTCTCCACAATTCCACTACACTTATGACACTTGACAAAATCCTGGAATACGAAGACTATACAAAAATCATTCTCGCAGTTTGCTTCCGGAACACGTTTCACGGGCTTATTTTCGATATTTGACCTTGAAAAAGGACGACTATGTGGAGCGATCACATGATCACAACGCTTCGGTCCTTTAAACTGCAATGGATGAGCAAAAATCAAAAATTGCTAGCAGCAACGAGATCGAGCACAATCTTCGAACACTAGAATGACCCAAATGATGCCGTTCTTGGCACTTAAACTACCCACAGACGTCTACTTGTCCACTACATTAAAGATAAATCCATTATCATATTATGTTAGTAATACTATACTGCGAAAGCTGACCGTCGCAGTCATTTCCGTCGAGTTTTGAATATTCATATTTTGCAGGGCAGCCGATGTAACTTCGACCAGCATATCTGCAATCAAGTATGCTATAATTACATTGAAGTCACGTAAAGTTGACATTCGAATGAGGCATCGTGCACTTTGTTCATGAGTTCCGTTGTGTAACGTGACTGTACAATTGACTCATAGTATAAAGTATCCGGACAGCCGGGAAAATCCAGAAAACGCAAAAACGAACTCCCCCTTTTACCAAAATCCGGCCTATACTCTGAGCAACCTCCAAAATCATGAATTATCACGAGTAAACCGATATAATGAAATGTAGGAACAGACTATTTCTCTTTCCTGTAAGACAGCCACAGCTTACTGTGTATCTGACAGTCGTCAAAATTCAAAAACATACTGTCAGAACCTTTGCTGTTTAGCCATGAAAGTTTTGAAAACGAATTTCGGATACTTGGGCAAACTTGGCTGAATTGATTAGTATTAATGCGAAATCGGGAAAATAAATGTATTTTCACGGAAAAGGTGGCCGATCACACAAGCAACCGGGTTGCATGCAACCAAAATGCAACCGGGTTGCATGTGTGGAGACAGTTCGGTTGCTTTCCAAATGCAACCGGGTCGCTTTTGGTTGCTTTCCAAATGCAACCAAATTGCAGTAAAAACCGGAAAATGTCCAAAAATTGAGTGTTTGGTTGCATTTGAAAAGCAACCAAAAGCAACCCGGTTGCATCTGGAAAGCAACCAAACTGTCTTTACACATGCAAGCCGGTTGCATTTCGGTTGCATGCAACCCGGTTGCATTTCGGTTGCATGCAACCCGGTTGCATGTGTAAACCGCCAAGGTGGCACTTTTTGAAAAATAGGCACTCCTCACTGCCCTCACTGGTGTACGATCGCTGAACCTTTCATTTTTATTCGACGTATGCCCATAGATTGAAAAAGGAAAATTGATGATTATCGAAAACGGAAAACTTTTTCCGTTTTTACTATTTGGACAAGCATTACTGGGATATGATACAGAAAATTGTAAATCAATGCAACAGGCTTTATCCGAACCCCGTTTCGGGCCGAAAATCCGTATACTAGCACTGACCAATCATTTGGAAATTGCTGGGCGCGTTTGCAAAGGCCCGCGGTTCGTCGCACTTCGAACACGCGATAGAACCACCGTGTTCAGCGCTTCTGACGCAAAGACGACAAACGGAATGGCCACAACAACCAATCATAGGCACATGCTCGCGGTCATCTGGAACACTTGCAAAAGAATCACATACGTATGGCCACTTTGTTGTCATACCCCAGTAAGGTTGTTTGAATAGTCAGAAAAATTCGATAAACGGACTACTTTTTAGCCAAAGACGACAAAAAATGTCTATTTTGGTTGCAAAATCATGAATTTCCACGTGTTTCAATCTGAAAACGAAGTATGTTTGTTGTTCACACAAGTTGTGAAAAAATTGAAAAGCAGGTGTTCTATTTGGGTAACCAAGCCATAAAAGTGTGTGGTATAGGAGGTTTTTGCCAGTACCAGCGACTACTTTTAACAAACTGTTGGTTTGAAATCCCGATGCCAATAAAAAAATGGGTGATTCAATGGAGCAACCAACAAAATCGCCCTTTGTTTGATGAATCATCATTGAAACACATGTAACGGCAAACAAACACACACACCAGTAATGTCCCACTATTCGACAAAAAATTATCAGTTTTTACTGTTTTTAAAAGTAGTCTGTTTTTCGAACTTTTTATTATTCGGACGAGTTCACTGGAATATGCATACACACTTCTCAACGCCGTATCCAAACATAAGCTGACTTGATTAACTATGAAAAAAGGATTATTCATCAATACGTTTTTCCTCCATGAAAACATTTCACTTATTTCTCGTTGAAAGATTAAATAAGGCAATGAAAACCAATTCATTCCAACTCAGAACTCACCGTATCTTTCTTTGCATACACGACAAGACATCGAATCACGACCTCCCAGAGTAACACCGTCGTTCTGAATACAAATTACTCAATACAAATTATAGAGAAGTTGGTTCTTGGCTGGAGGGTCTGACACCAGTAACGTGTGACTATCCTTCAAAACGAAAACCGTTTTATTCTACAAATAACCGGAACTACATGATTTTGTATCGGTGGAATTGTCGAAAATAGGAACCCGTTTTCTGCCACATTTTGACTAATAAACAAACATTTTCACTGGAAGAGGGAAAAAGGTGATGTCTTTTCCGGGTAGTAGCGCAAACCGATGAACAAATCGATTATCATTGAATGGTTTACAAATTCCATCCATTCTATTTTATTGTCTCGTAACGCCTGACTTTTGGAATTAAACCATACTACCAGACACAAAAGAACATCCTAATCTGTGGAGAGGTCCATCCATATGTGGGATAGCGAGGGTTTGAACAGTTACCTGCCAGTAACCCTCTAACAAACAACATTTTGGTCAATATTCATGTTACAAACGTACAAATTGCATGGACCAACCTTGAGTGGGAGCCAAAGTTCACTCTGATGTCCTTTATGCTTGCCTTCGAGGAAACACGAAGCACACACGATTGCATCGTCCAACTGAAATTCAAAACGTGTGAGGTGATGAATTTGGAGAACTCAATAGGGCGACGTTGTTGTATGAATGATTGAAACATCCGTTTTTCTTCAAAATGGGGATTCTCAACTACTCAGATTTCAATAATAGGCACCTGTACTGTTGAAAACTTTATCTGCCAAGTAGTTTTGTAGTTTAATTACTAAGCTAAAACATGATTTTCAATGAATATCTGTGGACAACAAAGTCGTTTTTTGCAAGACCGGAGGTATTCTATGGTTTTGGGACAGTTAATGGTCCCGCTAGCCCAGCTGGAGATAACTCGACGATTCACCCCGGTCAGCTAACCGGGGTCAAACATGAAGCGATTTGCGATTTTGTTGAATGATTCATTGAATCACCAGTTTTTGTTACAATCGCGCATTTGAACACTACAATTATTTCAACTTTCAACAATAACTGGTGAAACCATATTCTCTCACTGTTTTGTAGTTTGGTTACTGAGATGAAACGCCTGATTTTCGAGCAATTTCTATGTACCGCAAAGTCGTCTGACGTATGACTGAGGTATCGCACCTATGATCATACACCAGTGAAGTTGTCATCATAGTCAGAGAAAATCCACAAATGGACTCCTTTTTCGTTAATACGGCGAGAAATAGCCTGATTTCAACTGTGTTTAACGTAATTGGATGTGAAAACGGACTCATTTTCGGCAAATAGTCGAACAATACTGGTGTATGATTGAGACCTCACAAACCTTTCGCTTGTTGATAACCAATACCAACTCGGTGTCAGTAATAGGGATGATACCACTCGCGGCGAAGCAGGTCTTACAGACTCTAGCTCTTTTCTCCTGAACCACGTCATCACATCCAGCACACTTCACGAAGTCCTGAACATACGTAAAATACGCTCCTATTTCGACATTGACTGATGGACTGATGCTCATTTTCACCCAATGACGATCAACACATGACCAATTTTTGGGGTATTGTCAGTTTCTCATTTGTCATAACTCACGATTTGCGGAGAAAATACACGTCTTTCTTAATTTTCGGTTACGCATTCCCACTTTTCCGTATTCCGTCTGTTTCATGCTCACTTCTTTAATCCCGATTTAGAACTATTTTACTTATGGTCCTGGCTCCTGAAATCACCATACGGGAAATAGCTCCAAATCGTGGCAAAAAATTGAGCATGAGCAGCCGCAAAAAGTAAGCATATGTGATTAAGAAACACAAAGTGACTGTAGTTTAGCCCAGAATCTTCAACATTACCCAAAAAAGTTATCATAACTCGATCGGAATCGAGCTCAAGTGAGCATCAGTCATTATCGAAATAAAGGGTTTTTAACGTGTAGAAATCACACCCCAGTAAGGTAATCGACAAAAAATAAGTTGGTGTTTAGATAGAAAATGCAATGGTCTAACACGTACGGCGAAAGTTTGTTCAACTTTCATAACACAATACGATGCACGATCCACACAATAAAACTACAAACACTTAAAGAATGACGATTATGTGCTCCAATCTCAACGCTTCAGTCCTTTAAACTGCAATACATTCTTCAATTGCAGTTTAAAGGACTGACGCGCCGAGATTGGAGCACATAATCGTCCTACTTTAAAACTTTTTGATAAAACCGAAGACAAACCGTTGGAACACCGTCAATGTCAATGGAGAACTTCTTGTCCTCTAACTCTTTCTTCGACTGTATTTCAACCAGAACATCTGCAAGCAAGCATAATTACCACTTAACAACTTACACACTCTGAGTGGCAAACTCTGAGTGGCAAACAAAAGTCGAGAAAAATTAAAAACAGCTTCTTTTTCACTTAAGTCAAAACTTACTGGTGTCTGAATAATAAAATGAGCTTGTACAAGTTTCACAGAGAAGGTTTTTATTATTCAGCTTGCTAGAGTGAAGGTGTGTCATGCTGAGTTAGATAAAACTCGAAAGATTAAAAGGTTTGACCGTATGGGTGTATGGGTCAGCATTGCAGTTGATCATACACCGCCAAGGGCCTCTTAATCCTTCAAAATTCTCGCGACCCCTCCGTGTTTTCTCGTGTCGCGACCCCACAAAACGGCGATATTCAACTAATTTCCGTACGATTATAGCTGATTTTGTATGAAAATCGTTAGTTGACAGTTCGCGACCCCTACTTTTCACAAGAATTTGTTCGCGACTCCCCCCTTTATGAGAGGCCTTGGCGGTGTATGCAGTTGATTGAGGACTCCGTAAATCCACAAAACTGAGCCGGTTAGCTGTTAGCAGCAACCCTTTCAAAAATGGTTAACTATAATTAGGTCGTGAATGAACATAACCTAACATGGTTTCTCCTTAAAAAATCTACAGTTAAATTTCAACTAAAATGGATCACGCCATATGCGTGATACATTATTATACGTCAGCGCTCACAAGCGAACAGCACACCCCAGTAAGGTTGTCCGAATAAAAAGTTCGATGAACGGATAAACTTTTCAGCAAAATTTTTAGCCAAATACGAGAAAAATTTATATTTCTGTTGCAAAATCATGAATTTCAACGTGTTTCAGTCTGAAAACGAAGTACTGCTTGTCGAATAGTCGGAAATTACTGATGTGTGATTGTAAATCTGTGAAACTTGCCGATACAGTCCCAATTCGCTGTATAGCATTGAAAGGCATCTGGCAGCCGGCAAACAGGGCAAGCCGCTTCATGGGAGCCATTCTCAGAGTTGCGATCCCAATCCACCAGTTTTTGAGCACAAAACCGGCAGACAGAATGCCCACAAGACCCAACCTCAGGTGTGATATACTTTGTATCTGAAATACGAAGTATTAACTGAATGATGGCTTTCCCTCAAAAAAGCTAAAGCTAGAAACAAGTCCTATTTTTGAAAAGAAGCTTTCGGATTAGTGACGAAGCAAATAGTTGAGATGCTTTCAATTGTGCTCTCTCTATTCAATTTATCCTTTTCAGAAAAATTGGCGCTCCGCGCCTGTTCGACGGTTGCTATGTAGTTAGCCAATTTTGACGCAATGGAGACGGTTTTGACGCTCTGCGCTCTCTATAGACTCCTTTTCGGTGACATCGTTTTGGTTTTCTGAGTGAGGCGATTTGGACGACTCGTAAGAGACAACCATTTTTGTGACCTTTTCACTTTCCTACAAACCCCGGAGAGGACCACCACCAGCCTAAATAAAAATGGTCCAAACAGGCCCCTTGAAAACGGTGAATAGGAAAGGGGACGAGGGTGAAAGGGGACGAGGGGGGGACGAGGGTGAAAGGGGACGGGGGGTATGGCAAAGGGGACGAGGGCTGAGGCAAAGGGGACGAGGGGTGGACTGATAATTAGAGCAAAATCTAGTCAAATTTAGTTTTCGATTACTCCATAATACTTTCCTTGTTCTGTATCTTCATTATTGAATCATCTTTTCCGCTTTCTACGATACCTAAGAGTGTTTTTTTGCCTTATCCCTCGTCCCCTTTGCCTCAGCCCTCGTCCCCTTTGCCATACCCCCCGTCCCCTTTCACCCTCGTCCCCCCCTCGTCCCCTTTCACCCTCGTCCCCTTTCCTATTGGCCCTTGAAAACTGACCATATTTGTCCATACAAATTGGACACTTCATAGTCGAATAGAACCAAGTTGAAATGCTAGCCGAACCTGTGAAAACGAGAATAGTTGCAATATACGAGCAAATAAACAGAAGACAAGATCGTACAAATCAAAATAAAATAATCTAATAAAAATGCGTACAAAATGATGAAAGGATACTTTGCCCTTTGCCTTTGCCCTTGCCAAGTGCTCTTTGCCAAGTTCAATGTTAGAATAAATGTGCCATGTTAAATCGAATAAAAAAGTAAGAGAAAAACGAAGGAGATAGAGTTTTATAGAAAGAAAGAAGAAGATATCGATATATCGGATTGTGAAATATATGATTACGTTCCGCTTCACGACTTCAGTGCACTGGTTTTACAAGCGTTAGGGAAACATATCTGTTAGCCAAAAATCGCAGAGAGTTTGGCAAACAGTAAATCGACGACCTACTTTACTATTAAAAGGGGCCAGAAAGGAAAGTCAGTTTGAAAGACCAGATTAGCACCAACTGATAACCTTTTTCATTTCAATCTAAACCACCCAATTTGCATATGAGTCCCATGTTTTCGTCTGTATTGGCGCGCGCAACGTTATATTCCGGGACTCAGGCTGTATCAGGAAGATCAAACTACAAACACAGCAAAACTGTCTGATTTTATTCGCAGCCAACTCTGTACTTTGAACTCGCTGTCAGCTTCATGAGTGTGAAACTTGATAAAATGATTGAGTTTGAGACAATTTTACACGAAATTTGATAATCGCATTGACATATTGCAGCTGCGTTCTTCTGTGTCGAAAAGGTTTGAAGAAGTGCGAAAAAACGTCCCGGAAAAGTATCGATCGAGCCTGGCGGACAGTGTTTTCGAACTGACAAATACCATTTTCAAACTGGATGAGGTACGTTGTTCAGGTCGTTGCAAGTATTGACCAATCTCAATCGGTTGACGTCACATACCTGTATTGTGTTACTATCATGGGTAAAATAGTTGGGTGCCACTGCAACCGAACTGATTGTGCTTCAGCCGAACTGGACACGGTACTCCTGTAATAGTGATTATTGGTCCCGTTTATCACGTTTCTAGCAGTTTTCACAATCAAAATGAGCGGGAATTCTAGAAACTCAGACAATTCGCAGCTAATTGGCCAGCCACGTTTTTATTGGCTGAGCGAGAGAGTGTGCGGGTCAGAGAGACCCAGAGGTCTGCGGTCTCATTGACCTGCACACTATCTTGCTTTCGTGGCTGGCCAATCGCGCGCAGCGCGAAGCGCTGTGCGCTGTGCGTGATTTGTCTTTGGTCCGGCTAATGCGCGCCTCCGTTTTTTTAGTTTTCCCATAAAAAGGCTGAAATTCGCAAAACAAAACTTTTACAAACTTGGGAAGTTTCTACAGCATATTTGCAAGTTGTGCCTCAAGTTTTAACAAAATCGGTTGAGTTTGAGCCAAGTTATGATGTTTTCGCTTCATCAAGAGCGCCAACTTCCGTCGTGTGTGTGTGTGTGCAGTTGTGCTGGGAGGCTATCTCTGCCAGAACTAACCAGATTTGGCTAAAAGTTGTAGTGATGATGGAACTCGTATAAAAACTAAATGAGCGCAAATTTTTTTTTAAAATTTTTTTTCACCAAGTTACGACCTTTTGAAATAATTGTCTCTGCGTCTCTCCATTTTGTGCACTCTCTCGCTCTCTCTGTCAGGTCGGTTAAGCAAACTCACAAACTGTCTTGTAAGTTAGGGTAAGACTGCCCGATTTTGATGAAATTCAAACAGGATACCATCGTCACTTCAGTTGAAATATGAAAGAATCTATTCATGACGTCATTCAGGATTCGGGAGATCAGATAACGTAATCTTTAAAAAGTGCAAAGTTGACGTCACATATATTTTCAAATGATGCTAATATCTTAGAAAGGGTCAATTAACGGTGAAACGTAATCTAAGAGTGACGTATTCTGGGATTTAGAAGCCCAGATGACGTCAACTTTTAAAAGTGCAGAATTAACGTGAAATATATTTGCAAATACTGAAAATATCTTAAAATGGTAAATTAACGATGAAATGACTTATTCTGGAATTTAGAAGGCCAGATGACGTCAACTTTCAAAAAAATTGACGTGAAATATGTTTTCGAATGCTGGAAGTTTCTTAAAAATGGTCAATTCACGATAAAACTTAATTCAAACATGACGTATTCTGGGACTCTGAAGGGCAGATGAAGTAAGTTTTCAGAACTGCAATGTTGACGTCATTTTTTTTTCGAATGATGGTAATAGACTGGTGGTTCATCAAGAAAACAATTTATATGCACGTATAGATCAAACCACATACCTACGGCATGTGTACAAAAAGATAAAAATTCATGAAAAAGTGGGGGCCCAACGACTGTGAGATTTGTCTTCTGCTGTGCGCCCATTAGACAGCTACTCTCAAATGGAGCAGCAACTGCTACAAAAACCGAAAAATACTAGTATACTCGAGTATAACTGTTCATTACAAACATACAAAAGTCGTAAAATATTTTTTCAAACATGTAAACTAGAATCCAAAAATCACAGCTGCGAACGAGAGAACAACTGTTGAATGATATGCCAAGTCGTATAGCACCTAGAGTTGAAGTAATCACCAAAACCTCAAACCATTGTGTACAAAACCAGGATTTCTATAGTTGACTACGTTGAGTTAACATCTGTGATTTGTAGATTCTAGTTTACATGTTTGTAAAAATATTTTACGACTTTTGTATGTCTGTAATGAACAGTTATACTTGAGTATATTAGTATTTTCCGGTTTTCGTAGCAGTAGCTGCTCCATTTGAGAGTAGTTGTCTAAGGGGCGCACAGCAGAAGACAAATCTTACAGTCGTTGGGCCCCCACTTTTTCATGAATTACATCTATAGTTCTGAATATATTCCTCCGTGCCGAACACAACGATGAAACCAGGCGGAGCGGTGATCAAATACTCGCACTCCATGCTGATTCTACGATAAGGATTCGGACAGTAGGGTTGTGCGAGCTGTAAAATCGAAATAACGAACTAAACTCAGACAAAACCGAATAAAAATAGAATAGATTTATTCGCGATTCAACACGTGACTTTCCATATGTTGGATGTGGCCTCCGATTGGAGAAACACAAGAAGAAAAATTTAGATGATGAAGAGGTATTGTGACCCTGTCACGCGCTCATAATGATTGATGCGTTATACAATACAGGCACTCAACAGTAGAGATCTGCTAGTCCAGATCCAACGTTCGGTAATACAGCCCTTGCAGCCCTTGCTAGTTTTATGTGAATGAGAATCGGTTGATTTTTATCTGTTGTTTGAACCGTTTGGCCGCTGAAAAAAAATGCAAAAAAAAAATGCACTAAACTCAAACAAAGGAAGTTGGCCATTATGTGATCAGAATCTTGTCGGGTGCTTTATAGGGATGAGTTTCCCATTTCCATGACATTTCTACGGTGTCTGTCATAAAATACGTCGGCCAGTACCAGCGGGCTTTTCATCAGAGTACGTATACTAGAAGATCCCGGTATCTTCATCCTATCCTGCGTCTCCTCAAATATAATGCTATTTCTATGCTCTCACATCTCACCGGGATGTAAGAGATGAGAAATAGTGAGGCAGAGCGAGAGACGCAGGATGGGATGAAGGTGCCGGGATCTTCTAGCACCTACAACACGTAGCAGGCAAACGCACCCGCAGGCGTCTGCAGGGCGGTGCGCTTAAAGAAGGACGATTATGTGGTCCAATCGCAACGCTTCAGTCCTTTAAACCGCAATATATTTTTCAATTGCAGTTTAAAGGACCGATGTAACGGGATTGGTCCACATAATCGTCCTTCTTTAAACCACTACTCATCACTACAGACGCCCGCAGCCGACCAAAGTATGTCTGGGCCTTAATCGGACACAGGTGGTGAAAGTGTTTCTTAGAGGCGATATTAGAGAACAATAACCAACCTTGTAACAATATTCATTTTCCATATCTTCGTAACCGTCCAAGTAAATGCATGTAACTAAATTGAACAAAAAATGACATGGTATTGTTACAAATCGGCAGAAACCGCTCGTTCGTTTTTGTTAAATCTGGGCAATACAATACAACAATACAATACAAGCATTATCTTTCTCCCGTATCACTGTGTCCGTTATCCACACTAACTTTTTTTTAGTGACTGTTGGTAGTCCGTTTTCACAGCACCTTTTTTAAGAAATATGCGGTTGCCAGGTAATCAACAAAAGGGTTTGAAAGCAGCTAACCATTAGGTGAACTCTAAACATTGGTGGCTAGAGAGATACTCGGTAAAACTTACAACTCGCGGGTTATCGAGTATTTATATACTTTTTTCCGTCATTCCATACACCATATCTGAATAACGGTTCAGTACGAGTTCTTATAATTTGAAGGGGCCGAACCGATTACCGAACCGAGCCGATACTTCCCGCACCAGTTGATTCGGTAGGACACCCCAAACGTTTGCGTACTCAAACCGAACCAAAAACTGATAACCGTTAGGCAGTCGACCGATTTCAGCATTAATTATATGAATTGGTTCGGTTCCATCTTCGTTGGCCTAAATTTGGTTCGGTTCTAGAACGAACCAACTGGTTTGAGAAGAATCGGTTTGGTTTTGGCTCGGGAAGGAATTCACCCACCTAAGGTGACCACAAGACAAAACAGTAGATAGCGCATCGTGCTTTGAGCTCGAATGAAGATCTTATTAAAACTTATTCCCTCTTTTCACCCTGTCTGAAACAGGAAAAAGAACGAGTTTGTCCCGCCTCGTTCGCTCTTACAGAGCTCCTCGTAGGGACAAACATATTTTCGGCTCCTCGCCGACAATAGCCAAAATACCAGATGACCGTACACTACGGCTAAACAATACAAACACGCTATATAAATGAAGTTTATTAGAAGAACATATAGAACAGTGTTAAACATCTTATACGTGAGATTCTTACAAAGCTTGGGTGCAACGAGAGGATGGCGATGGGACGACTAGCGTGCGAAAGCCACCCGCACCACAAGTGCCGATAGAAGGCCTTGAAGGGGTGCGAAACACCTATAAGTGAGAAACTATATCGATGCTACATATGATAACAATGAACGTAACATAACAACTGAGGGGAGACACGAAGGCCGTTATGCCCAAACGGAAGAAGAAAAGAGCATGGCATCGGACGGTTTGACGTACGGCGTGGTCGATTGGGCGTTCCTCCATCGCCCCATCAAAAGCAGAACACTGGGGTGGACCCCGTTGGCCACCGCCGCTGTAGCGCGTCCCCTTCCGAACGCGTGCGCCGACAAGGGCCGAATCCCTGCTTGGGAACAGATCCTCTTGATCTCCGAGTTGGCAGCATCAGGTGACCATGACGTGGACTCCCAGGATGGAAGGAGCGGGCCCGAGGATGGCAACCACGCTGATTTGGCCCCATCAGGGACCTTGAAAACCGCCCTGGCTCCCTTCCCCATCTGGTCAGTTTTCGATCTTTGGAAATACAGCTGCAATGAGAGGACACCCACTGCCATAAACCGCTAGCCCGATTGCTCCCCCCGAATGAGCTCAAAGTAACGAACAAGCAAAACACGAAAAACAACAATAGAAGGCATCTATAATATAAGCAAGGGATAGTCAACTATACTAAGGCAAGGCGTCTAACGCCCCCCCCCCCCTTTGACTACTTGTAATGCGAGGCCAAACGTAGGCTGACCCACCTTTATCTTGATGACGATAACCTGACCCGAAACTTCACAGTCCTCCCACTGGGTAGCCAGCGCCTCACCGATCCGAAGTAACCCTCCGAAGAGGGCCGAAACAAGTCGCACTGCTCGGCTTCTTATTTCCTCCGGCCAGCCGGGGAAGGACCATGCGGCTTCGATCAGCTGCTTGACCTCGCCTGGCTGGGCGACCTTCGTGGGGCATACCGTGGAACTCCGACGATGACCTTGCACAATGTTCAGGCGAAACTCCAGCCAACGTGGGTTGTCCGCTAGAGCATCTGCCCGGAAGAACTGGTCGGCGGAGACCATACTGGCCAAGGACGCCGAGCTCCTGGACTCTGCCTGGTTACCTGGAACAAACAACCGGGTACAAGAGCTCCTTCGCTACTACTACTTCAGGGATAGATGCTTACCTCTATTCACTAATGCACTAATAGTTCTTCTTAGTACAAAATAGAAAGAACTATATATATAAATGAAACGACCTCATTTACTACTTATAAGCAACTACCACTGACCTAGGTACAAAGCGAACGCAGGTGGGTCCCTATCGAGGTCCGAATCCTCCGCCCAGTTGGTGAATCGGTCCCAGATCTGGCCATACTGCTCCCTCGTTGATGATGCCAGAGTGTTGGCGACCAACGACTCCGCCACGCTGAGCTCCTTGCCGAGTCCCGAGCCGCATGCCAACGCTTTCAGCGTTGCCAATTGACCGTTGAAACGGGCTAAAAAACAAAATGGATAACGCATGAACTCTTGCTGGGTGGGTGGGCGGCTTAGACTACCCTTTGATGACCTCCGTCTTTAAAGATAACGCAAAACAAATAAATACCAAAAACTCACGTAATCGATGTAGTAAAACACCGGAATGACCAAAAAGGGTAAGAAAATTACTACCTAAAATTTTTCCAACCCTGCCTACTGTACTACTCAATCGCTACAAGACCCGTCACCCCCTGCCTGCGTGTCAGGCCACCTGGGATTTTGCCAATTTCGTGCTCGTCGCTGAAAATTGCATTTGTCCCGCCTCGTTCGCTCTTACAGAGCTCCTCGTAGGGACAAACATATTTTCGGCTCCGCGCCGACAATAGCCAAGATACCAGATGACCGTACACTACGGCTAAAACAATACAAACACGCTATATAAATAACGTTTATTAAAAACGGGACATTAGTCAGCTCTTGGGAGAGGGCTGCTAAATCAATTGAACCAGAAAAAGCCAAAATCAGACTGAGCAAATTCACTAGAGAAGGGCCCGTCGTTTACCGACTGCGTAGGAATGAACACCGACTCGCCCCGCTTAAACACACAAACGTCCCGAACTTCTGGCAACCATTTACCCTCCGGGCAAAGCAATTGGTAGAAAGCGTGGGACTTCCTTAATAGGACTCCCAAAATCCCTTTGGCCTTAAACCTTTTGATAAATGCCAAGGTAGTTGGGATTTGAGAAACTGGCGGAACCCACCATGAAAACGCGGACGTCCAAGCTGCCGCGGATGCGAAGGCAGTCCCTTCGAAACCTGTTGCCGAGCAAAAGGATCGAGCACAGAACCTGAAACATTTCCTGTTTTGCTCGTCTGCAAAAGCATTCAATACTGGGTGTTCCCACTTGTTGATCAACACATTGAATACCCAGTTCTGAATTCCCCAGTCATCAAAATCTACTAGCCTACTTGCTGAATCAGCCTCTGTATTCAGGTCTCTAGAGACCCAATCTTCCTGCAGTGACGATCCTAACTCCGTCATTAAATCATTCACTAGTAATGCCAGAGAGTTCAATTCCCCCACAAAACTCCCTTTCCTCAAGATGGAAACTGCTGGCTGATTATCAACCCTTAGTAGAATTACCGCGTCCTCTAATAGGTTACGAGTCGCTTCCAACACTCGCCATACGGCAAGCATTTTCCCAAAGGTACTAGACTTATCTTGGTCTTCAGGCGACAGATTGAAAGCTATAGTATGCAACAACACTCCCTGATCAGATTTAACAACCCCCCCCCCCCCCCCCCCCTACTGCTACTGCGGACGCATCTGTCCAAATAGAAAAGCACTTACCTTGAGACAATACCGGGTGCCGTAACCATTGCTTGGTTCTCGGGATGTTGAACCTCCAAAAACCGATCGCTGCTTTCTCAGAGGGCAGAAGTTTGAAGCGAGTGGTGGAAGGCAAATCGGAGACTGAGGCATCTGCAACAACTGACATGATGGGTCTCGACCTCAGGGTAATCTCGTGGCCAAACACCAACCACATCGAGTTGAGGTGTCCCATCACCTTCTGCCGTAGTTTTACGGAAGGTGACGGGTCTGCCTCTAGCTCACTCAACCACTGCAATGCCTTAGTTAACCTAGCTACTGATACCTGAAACTTCCCTACCTTCAGGTCAATCTCAAAACCTAGCCACGAAACTAACTGAGAAGGGTACAATGAGTATTTTTCCGAGGCCAGAACTACTCCGGCTGCGGCCAGATCTGCCATGATTGCGCTCGTAGCTAGAGCAGTTTTGTCCGCTGACTCCGCAAAAATAATGATGTCATCTAGATACAGCGCCATACCTAGTCCCTGCCCTCTCCATCTCGCTACCAAAGGCCGGAATAGCTTTGTGAAAGCGAATTGGTCAGATGACAGACCAAAAGGCATGACATTGTATACAAGAAATCCCCCCCCCCCCCCATTCAAATCCTAGGTAGGTGCGGTGGTCCTCTTTAATAGACATATGAAAGTAACCCGACTTGAAGTCTAGTGTGGTTGCGAAACCCGGAACCGGCAACGACTCCTTAACCTTAGACAAATCCTCAAATTTCACCCTCTCCTTTATCAAGTAGTCATTGAGACGCGAAAGATCTAGCACTAATCTTAACTTCTCACCATTGTCGACAACCATAAGCGGGCTAACCACCTTTGGCTGAACAGTCACCTTGCTAACCGCCCCTGATGCTAACATGTTACCTACTTCGCTCGACACAAATTGTTCATGTGAGCTCGCTACGTTATTCCTCCCTTGTAATACAGGAGGACTTGCCTTAAAACTCAGCGGGTACCCATGTTCAACCCAGTCCAAGATAAGCTTGGGTGGATCCAATTTCTTCCAGAAAGTCAAATGTCTAAACAACGAACCTGGAACTGAGTTACTGTCCCCTCTCGTTGGCATTGGATGAGTTGGGGCAGTTCCGGGCTCGATGGCCAACGATACCGCAGATGAAACAGGCTCCGGATGACGAAGGCTGGAAGGCTCCTTGGGGAGCTGGTGGTTGGAACGGAGGTCCACCGATCGGAGGGAAGTCCGGGAAGCTTGGGAATGGGAACCCAGCTGGATGCCCGCTTGCGGAAGCAATGCCTCCCATGCTGGGTGCTGCACCACCGAAACCTCTCGGCCTCTTGAAACCTCCGGACGGGGCGTCCCTCTTCCGGGGGCCAGATTTTCTCTCGCCTGCTGACGCCTTGGCCCTTTCTCTGAGAACGTTGGCAAAGTCATCGTCCAGGGTAGCTGTAAACACGCTGATTACCATAAGTACCACTCTCGGTCACTGAACTCTGAGCAGAAAAGACTGGCCAACAACTTACTATTGAATAAACTATGTCCTCCCTAATAACTTCCAGTCGGAAGATACAAACCCGAACTAAGACAACTACAAACCAGCTGGCTCGTTGAAAAATTCTCACAGCGAAAATAAATGCTTACCTTCGATCCCTTCAGATCTCTCAAACTTGTCCAATTCCTCAAAGACTGAGAAGTCAGAATCTCCTGCGATGAGCGTGGCAATTCTTCTGCGAAGTAAGACCAGAGCTCTTTGTACGTTGGCTGACCCTGCGAGGGATGCGTCGGACAGAAGCACGAAGATACGTTGGGCGAACGAGACCTGGGCCCTAGAAACGAGCCAATTACTTTCACTAAACTCTGACTCTACTTGGTGCTATACTAGCTACCTACCCAAAACAATGAATTTGCAAGACCGTGAAGGTAACCGCCACTGAAAGGTGGGCTCAGATGAGACAACAATTTTAGCCCAAAATCAAAATCCAGAAAGCCAATATCCAAGCCAAAATCGACACAATCACTGAATAAGACACACAACTCACGCGTAGTTGTGGTTGCGTAGAGTAGGCAGCTGCGCTACTGGGCGAGGTACTGGAACCGGCACCAGATTCTGCTGCTGCTGAGCTTGTGGTTGGGTAGGAATCGGCTGCGACGGCGCTTCTCCAATTAGCCGCCCCTGAACGCCCGCCAGAACCTGTTCTACCAGCGACTCCACCAAGTTGTGTCTTGCTTCGATCTGCTGTTCTTCTTGTGGCTGGGGTGTCTTGTCCGCTGGGCTGTTATCTTCGGCCATTCACCTGGAATACCCAATAAATTAAGATAATCCGTTGCAATTGACCGCTCTGTGCGTGTTCGACGCGCCAATCTCCTCTACCTAATTCCGTTCACTTGTTCGAAGTGTGTAACGGAATTCACAACTTACCCTACTTAGACTGAAGATTCTCCGTCCTGTTGAAGCCAAAAGGTGGTAACTCGTCTAACCAAATAAAATCTAAGATAAACAACGGCCAAATGCCTAACTTACCAAGTCAATTTGACCGGATACTTGCCTAATTAGACTACCCTCTGATACCCTCCGTCTTCAGAGATAACGCAAAACAAATAAATACCAAAAACTCACGTAATCGATGTAGTAAAAACATCGGAATGACCAAAAAGGGTAAGAAAATTACTACCTAAATTTTTTTCGAACCCTGCCTACTGTACTACTCAATCGCTACAAGACCCGTCACCCCCTGCCTGCGTGTCAGGCCACCTGGGATTTTGCCAATTTCGTGCTCGTCGCTGAAAATTGCATTTATCTTGGAGAGTTTCATTGATTGAGAGTTTATCAACTGATTGTGTTTTTCTATGCGTCATCTAAATGCAGTATACTTTAGAAAGATTTACTGTGCTTAGCTGAAACAGTTAGAGAACAAAAGGAATGCATTTCAGGGCGTAAAACGAAATCAGTGGTATTTGACTAAATGCCGAATGATTGGTATAACACATTTGTAATAACGCTGAAATGAAATATTTCTTCGAATTGGTCTCCGAACTCCTTTGAAGCCACTTTGATCGCAATCTAATCATTTTCGTAATGCTTGGATCCTTCTTTTTTAAAGGCAAAAAACACTATGGTCAGCATCTCAAAACAAACGAAGAAAATAGAGGTATAGATTGTTGTTTGATATCGCGCTCTTTTGGCGGTTTTTGAGACATCTACTGTACTAACTGATCAAACTACAAACTGCGCTTATAGTGGGTGCCAATATTATAAATTTCTGTCTCTCGCCGGAATCGAACCTGCGAGCAAAAGATTTGTAGCAGGGCGCGACAACCACTGCGCTATTAGATAACAGAACGAGCAAGCTTCGGAATCAAATATATGCGTGCGTACACAGAGGAAAGTGATATATACAGTACCCTCTCGCCTTCCCGTTGGCGACGAATATAGTCAACATCTATGAAACTGTTCTCTGAATATGGTTTATGTGGTCTGATCTGTTGTATTTGTAGTTTGATCCTGCTGCGTATGTGGGCCCTACTACAACTCATCGTTCCGTACAACTACTTTGGAAGTTTGTAGTACACTAAACCAACTTTGACACCTGAAAAGTAGAGAAACCATGTTAAGGTTTTCTGTAGTAAGGAAGTGTGTAATCGGTTTTGTATTTTTTCCGTTTAGCAACAACTATCAGCTCACATTGGTACCTTTATGTTGAACATTTGAACATTTTTCTACATTGAACTCTCGAACATGTACACTATTTATAGACTGAAAATTAACAACAAATGATAAAAAATAGAGCTGCCATTAGAAACAAACAAACAGAAAAATGGCGAGCAAAACATGTTTTTACACATAAACATGACGAACTATGCACAGATAAACGAATATGCTACTACTGAACAAGTTAAATTGAGAAAAATGATGATTTACAACTAATTTCCGGGACTAATTATACAAGTAACCTCGATCGAATACCGGTAACCATTTCAGCTAACTTCACCAGATAAAAACTCTATTTTTTGGTTAACGGAAATGGTAACCGTTTAAAGGACGCAGGTTTTCAAACAAAAACGATGAGCTATCTTTTCAAATACCAAACGTTTCGCTGCTAATTTACTAGTTAATACGTGAACATGTACTTGCGTGAAATCAGAAATCAGTCGTGAGCAAGAAAGGGAACATATAGTGGACATCATTCCTACTGAGACTCCCACCGTACACTTTCAAATTTCCCAATCGTTGTTTTCTAATGAAACCTTGAACTTTATTAAAAGAGAATTCGAACACTTCTTGTTATATATAGGTGATAAGCCTCGAATGCGAAGTTTGTAAACGATTTCGATAATATTCACGTCACTGAAACAGGCTTGAAGTTTCGTAATCTTACTGTAGGAGTCTCAGTAGGAATGAAACAGACTATACGTCTGTTGAAACTACACGTAGAACTATCGATACGAAATTCTTGATGCTCTTCAATCAGTATTCACAATATCCGAATCACTTATCAGGAGAGAGAATGTGTTGGAGCAACCATAATGACAGGCATTGGTACCGCGGTGGTCTCTGGTGCTGTCCGTCTGTTCGGTTCCACTAATACCGACGGGGACATTTTCCTTGACCAGGGCGTAGCACGCGTATTCAGGAAAGTTGATTGAAGGCTCCGTCAACGTTTCGCAGCCCATCACGTTGAGATAAGTGTTGGCTAGGCATTTTAGTCGTGTCGGGGTTCTGAAATAAGTAGAATATATTATTTATGGAAATATATCTATCCGTAGCGAAGAGATAATAAGAGCATGCAGAGACCTGAAAATCTGGAGAGTGGTCAAGAAGCACCATTTTGAAACTACGTGACAGGATCAGAATTGAAATCTTGAAACAATGATCGAAATTGACTGTATGAACAGCTAACAATCAAATAGGAACCCCAGACAAATCGAAACGATAAGGAAACAATTATCCGTTGTAAGGAGAATTGTAACTAGGTCTTTCATAGCTCAACAGGTCTCAATTCATACATTGTGATTTAATGAATCGGGTGAGCTAAGCTGCTCAATTCTCGGTGGCGTTGTTGACTTTTGTCAAGAACCGTAATAGTGTAAATGACAAGTGTAAAAATAATCAATTTTAAGGTTGTCATACTGCATTAACTACACACACTTTTTTTGATAATTCTCCTGTTCACACTTTCCATGATACGTTTTCAATCTCGATATCAGAAGCAATTGAAAAGCAAAAATGGAAATTCGGATTTGAATAATAACCCTGATATATTTACTCAGCGTATGACTACTGGGGAATTCTACATCATACCGGGTTTTAGGTAACCTTTAACCTAACCATTGTTTTGGTAATCAATTTTCAGGTTAGCTCGGGGGTAACCTGAAAGTAACGTGGAATCAAATACCGGCCACTTACTGTTTCGACCCGGAAATATATGTTTACTGTTACTCTGTGGTATCCGAATTTTGTTTTCAACTTACTTCAAGGTTACCCACTCGAGTAACTTGAAAAAGGTTATCAAAACCCGGTCAGATATGAAGTGGCATGACTTACTCATGATCTCTGGGACTCGATCTGAAGCACCCGTTGTGACATTTCCTCGTGTATTTTTTCGTCCTCACAACAAAAATGTTTGTTCCGTTCGCAACTGTGACGTGTCGACTCGCTTTAGAATCACACTTGATTGAAGGTTCGGCTCGGCTATTATTGTTGATAACAGAATCGCCACTGTACACTAACACGAGCCATTGATGGCTGAAAAGGAAGTGAAGTTCAATAGTAAAAAGTGGGGGAACCAACAAATGTGTGAGTTGTGTTTGGTTTGACCTCTATATCAGCAAAAAGTGAACTATACGAACTGCTGTGATACTGTAGCAGTAGTATTCTGCAAAAATAGAACAATACCAATGTTACAGTGGTTCACGAAGCCCGCATAACATTTCAGAAATTGCCGATGGGTATTTTATGTGTACTTCAATGACATGCGTGCGTTGTGAACCACTCTGTAACGTTGGTATTAATTCTATGTTTGCAGAATACTACTGCTACAGTATCACAGCAGTTCGTATCGTTCACTTTTTGCTGATATAGAGGTCAAACCAAACACAACTCACACATTTGTTGGTTCCCCCACTTTTTACTAATTGTTCTCTTTTTGCTAGTTGTACTCTTACAACTATCCATGGTACAAGAATGAGAATGTTGGCGCCAATTGGCGCAAGCGACTAACGCCACTGATAAATTTGGAATTTTTGAGATACTAACGTATTTGTGTTGTGATCATCATCCGTACGCCAAATATCCAAACATTTATGTAATTTCTCGTTCCTGTGTTGCGCTTGGCCTCAACGCGAAATTATCAGTTTCTGACAGATCAATTTACTTAATCATATGATCACTATTAACTATATCAAATTTCAAACGATTCCGTTGACAATGACGTGTCATGAAGTTTTGGCGCCATTTTGCGCCTGCTCCGCGCACCAGAGAAAAAGTTTTAGTTCCGTATGAGAAAATACACTTTTTACACCAAACTGTTTAGTTTCTATCAGTTTGAGGGATCTTATTTGCCTACAATTAATGTTTTGCCGTTTTTGGCGCCTATTGGCGCAAGCTATACATCTGATATTCGGCGTGACGGGCTAACTTTTGCATTAGAACCCATGTTTCAAACTTCAGCTAAATCGGTTACGTAGTTTTTCCAATAGTCGTTTTTGGCGCATATTGGCGCCCGCGCCTGGCGCCAATGAGGAGCTATTCATCTCATATTCGGCGTGACGGGCTACCTTTTGCATTAGAACCCATGTTTCAAATTTCAGCTAAATCGGTTCCGTAGTTTTTCCAATAGTCGTTTTTGGCGCATATTGGCGCCCGCGCCTGGCGCCAATGAGGAGCTATTCATCTCATATTCGGCGTGACGGGCTACCTTTTGCATTAGAACCCATGTTCCGAATTTCAGCTAAATTGGTTCATTAGTTTTTCCAATAGTCGTTTTTGGCGCCTATTGGCGCCCGCGCCCGGCGCCAATGAGGAGTTATACATCTCATAGTTGGCGTGATGGGCTAACTTTTGCATTAGAACCCATGTTCCGAATTTCAGCTAAATCGGTTCAGTAGTTTTTCCAATAGTCGTTTTTGGCGCCTATTGGCGCCCGCGCTCGGCGCCAATGAGGAGCTATACATCTCATATTTGGCGTGACATGCTAACTTTTGCATCAGAACCCATGTTTAAAATTTCAGCTAAATCGGTTCCGTAGTTTTTCCAATAGTCGTTTTTGGCGCCTATTAGCGCCCGCGCCCGGCGCCAATGAGGAGCTTTTCATCTCATATTTGGCGCGACGGGCTAACGTTTACATTAGAACTCATGTTTCAAATTTCAGCTAAATCGGTTCAGTAGTTTTTCCAATAGTCGTTTTTGGCGCCTATTGGCGCCCTCGCCCGGCGCCAATGAGGAGCTATACATCTCATATTCGGCGTGACAAGCTAACTTTTGCATTAGAACTCATGTTTCAAATTTCAGCTAAATCGGTTCAGCAGTTTTTCCAATACTATGCGGACAGAATTCCGTGAGGGACGAGGGCGGAGGGCGGAGGGACGAATTACGGCGGAACTTTTCAACAACGACACGAAACCATAACTTGGGTTAAAATTATCAGATTTGGCTGAAATTTTCACGAGATCTGTAATTCGTGATTCTCGAACGTTCTCTTTTTTTAGTTTTCAAAAAACGACTATATTTGAAGGTATTTCTCAATTGAAAGGAAAAAACGAGTCCGCAATGGCCAAACCAAAGACAAACACTCTCGAACGCTCTCTTCCTTTAGTTTTCAAAAAACGGTTATATTTGAAGGTATTTCTCAATTGAAAGGAAAAAAACGAGTCCGCAATGGCCAAACCAAAGACAAACACTCTCGAACGCTCTCTTCCTTTAGTTTTCAAAAAACGATTATATTTGAAGGTATTTCTCAATTGAAAGGAAAAAACGAGTCCGCAATGGCCAAACCAAAGACAACTCACGCAGAGCGCTTCGCGCTCCGCGCGATGAGCAATGAACACCCTATGAAGATACATCTTGGTGACTCAACTCCACTCTGCGTTTATGTCTCTCTTTCTTTCTTTTTCTCTCTCTCAATCGTTACTTGAGAGTGACCAAATCTTCGTTTTCTGGTGACCTAAATTACTCTATTCAACTAGCTCGATATGTAATAGGTTGCGCTCTTTTCAGAGCAAGTTCATATGGAAAAAATACGGCCCTATACCGATCTGTTTGTTGTTTGAACTTAGTCAGATAGGGAGGGACATTTCGGTAATCACATACCTTGGGTAAAGTGAATGAAGTTCATCTCTAATAGCATCGGACAGCTGAGAATTGCTGTACGCTCCACTTTTCGAGTCGCTCATTCTCCTTATAACTCCGTTTACGCCTTTATCGTGATAGAAGTAGTTTATGCTTCTCCATTCAGCCATCACCATGAGTAATTTATACGTTTCGTCATAGACTCTATTCACATGAGCTATTTCCGGGTCGGTTTGCTCGTCGAAGAGGTCTCCCAGCAACATATTGCGACACAAACGATGTACCGTGGCCTGTAAACAATAGGAGGAAGTGATAACATACCGTGGAATGTGTCATGATTTTACTAACACCAAAGTATCAATCATATTTGCGAGCGGCTCTAAGCAGGCAAGCGGGAGTCCGAGCGGGTGCCTGCCAGGCGGCGTAGCAATCCTTCCGATCTCACGAGAAGTTCATATGAGTTTCTCACGAGATACCTCATGAGCTCCTCGTGAACTCTCAATGTTGTAGCATAGCAATCAAAGGAATCTAATGAGAAGCTCACGCGAATAGCTCATGAGGTATCTCATGAGATTTTTCAGGGATTGCTACGCCGCCAGATGCGAAAAATGATATATCGAACCAAACGCGCCGCATTTTCAAGAGGTTTCCGTTTGAATTGCGCTCCACAAGGGCCCAGGTTCGATCTCCGCTTGTCGCGGTATATTCCTGGTTGGCACAAGTTGTTTGTACTTGAACTGTAAAAATGAAAATTCACTGGAGAACAGGTTCTTCCCGAACCGAGTCGCAAACCAGTCACTGATAAAACGAACCGAGTGGTCGGAACCGACATTCCAAACCGCCCGGTTCTTCTCTGAGTGATTCGAACCGGCCGCGAACGGAACCTAGTAAGCGCAACTGTGCCTTTCAAATCGTGTATTGTACCGGAACCATGGTAAATCAATTGAGGTGCTCAAAACTATATAAAATTGCGTGAATTATGATTAATCGAAAAGAGCTCATTTTGAACCAGACTTTGAGGAGAATTATGTGGTGCCTCAATTCAAAAGCGAGCCGACTCTTACAACGCTTTCCTCCAAGTACTGTAACTTTTTCGAATCCTTATCCTCAAAAAAATCTTAAATTCTTATTTGGAACCTGAGTGCTTCCAGGTGTGTACGTTTTTATTTTCGTAGAGTTGTTTAGTTAAAATGTTGCACAACTCACATCCACTATTGTGAAAGTTTGTATGGTAGTTTATTATTCAGCGTATCCCTATTTTTTTAGTGATACAAAAACTGCTTTGATTACAATTAGAAAATTTTAGTTGACCCGTTGGTAATCGTGTTTCAATCACAAAAGTTGAATAACATGCTACCAAGTGATAACTAGAAAAAGGTTGCTTTTGAATGAGGTCTTCTCCAATACCTATGTTCGAGAACTCACAGTGATTTGTAGAGTTTTCTTGCGGTCTGTCATCCACTGCTTCATGTAAATTTCATCAAAGTTGGACAAAATGATCTCTCCTCGGAGACTCGTAGAGTTTTCAGCGTTGGTGTACGTATACAAAAGCTGAAGTGGAAATATAAGCTATTTCCTCACATAAGTCGAGCATCATACTACGGCTCTCACAGTATAACTGTTTCATAATTGTTTTATTTATTTAGATTGTGCAGTTTGTTTTCATTTTCAAGTGGTACGGTCGTTCAATGTACATTGAAGCCCAATGACAATGAGATCTTTTTTCATGCATTTCAAATTATAGGAAGATTGATAGGAGGTCTTTTAATTGAAAACTCACGCTCATTATTTTTCTAGGTAGATCATCTTCGCACTTGTGAATTATCGTTCTCCTCAACGAGAGATACGGGTGTTCGGCCCAATTTATAAAGTTCTCTATCAATTGCTTCAACGGAAGCAACCCCTGAAATTATTCTTATTAACTGTTCTAGATGTTGTATTTGCCAAGTTCTACGTGTTTTGGAACCGTGAACCATTCCGAGAAACTTGCAGGGACCTATGGAACATCCACAAAATAAATAGGTTTGATTCCAAAATGACTCCTGTCGTTATTCTACTCTGCTAGCGTTGTTCTCATTTGGCGCCAATGGGCGTCAGCGTCTGGCGCCAAACGTTAGGCGTTAGCCAATAATATCAGCCTCCCTTCCTGGGAACAGCTCCGCTCTTTAAACATCTCTCAACACGGTTTACACTGTTGCGAAGCGAAGAAAAAGTCAGGGTATACGAGTTTTTGAGTCATAGCTGCACATTTCATTTTCTGTTAAATGGTCTCAGGGCTAAATCGACCGGCTTTAAAAGAATGAAAATGAAAAAGGAGAATCACGTGAAATAGATTTTTGTTTCTCCGTAACTATAGAGAAAGAGGTCAATTTGTATAAAAAACGAGTGTCAAGAAAGTACAGATTAGTTTTAGAGATCACATTAACCAAAAATATAAAACAGGTCCAATAAACGGATATTAAGAGAGAGAGGCTAATCTCGCTTGGTTGAAATATACACAAAGTATCACAAATAGTACTCAGTATCGATGATGAAACATCTGAATACAGTACACGAAAATCCAGCTAAATTTTTGCAATATTTGAAAGAGCGAGCTTGGCCTTTCTGTCAAAATATCCCTTTATTGGACCTGTTTTATATTTTTTGTTTATGTGATCTCCAAAACTAATCTTTACTTTCCTGACACTCGTTTTTTATACCAATATTGTATGTATTCCCTTTCAGTTCTACATCAGGTTTTTGAAATATTCGAAAATTCCTACAGTGGCTATGTATTGAAGTCTCATCCGGTTTATGAACTGCCGATTTTCCGAATGGGTGGAATCAATTTTGGAGAATGCTTTCTCTGTGTGAATAGTTGTGTTCTCGATCCTCCGAATGTGATCCACAAACTCCCTCATCACGTCTATATCCACATCAACATTCATTTTCTGCAACATCGGTAAAAAAAATTTCGAACACAATATCAATAAGATGAAATCTACGACGAACTAATACTCAAGTGGGAGTTTCAGAGAAGTAAGCAAGCCATTTGCAGCCATTTTGAACGTCAGAATTCGCAGAGCCTCTAGTCACATTTTCTCCGGTTGGTTTGTACGTTTGGTGGTTACGTTTGGTGCCTGTACATCATGGCTAACCTTAGGTTGACTCAATGATTTTGGCCACATCTTTTCCTTTATAGAGGTCAACAAACTATTGTGAACTTCGCGGGACTCACGATGAGCTGCCCATTTTTGATACACACTCTCTCGTCTGCGGGCAAAAACATAAGGACAGCTCGTCTCGTACTGCGCAATCGACTATGTCGTTATCAGCCTTTCTTGGTGAGTTGTGGACTATTAAATAACGATTTGAAATGGAAAATCAAGATACTTCCGGAAAGTTGTTGAGAATTCACTTACCTCACTGAAAGGAGTCGTGAATCGCTCCCCGCGGGTTGACTGTGATAATGTTGTGGGTTGTGACCACTTGAGAACTGGTTTCTTGACGGAGCCTCTGAAGATATAAACAACCATTTTGCAGTGTTGGATGGTTTGGGTGTGCTTATGCACCATACCATTCCACGCAAATATGTTTCTCATTATCTGAACAAGTTCTCAGTAACGTACCCGATTCCAGCCGCGTGAATATTATATGTTTCCTTTTCGCTGGCATTTGGATCCGGCGTAGTTGTCTTCTCAACATTTTCTGCAGTCAACAGTTTCTCCATTCTGAGTAGTTCGAGTACTCTCGGATAGTGCACATTCATGTACGTCACATCTTCACCGAAGGTTTCGTTGAAGTGGTCTCCGTGTATCGCCGCACCGCACAAGTGCACCAGCGAAATCTAAAATCTCAAATTTATGTAGGAGACTGAGGACATGACTGAAGACATGACCGATCTGCTTAAACATCAGATACTGATGCTTGCAACTGTATTGCAGTAAATGTTTTGGTCTGCAGTTCACTAAATATTCTGCAGCTTGCTGGAATATAGTGGTAGACCATTTCAAATGAGCGGAGAGCACAGCGCGTAAATTTTGGACAGAAAATTCATTTCACGGGAATCGAACCCGTGGCTAGTAGGATTGTAGTACCGCCACACTGTCACTGAGAAAGGATTTCGCTGAGTGCGCGCACGATAGTTGCGGGGGGCATGCACCAGCAGTTGCGAACTAATTTCGTAGACCTCGCTTCGTGCGACTACAGTGCATCCAGCGCGCAACTAGCGCGCGAACGGTCAATAGGAAACCAGCTCTGCCAATAATAGGGTAATAAACGTCCCTTTAACAACACCAAAATGGAGAATTCACCTGTTCTTTTCGAAAGTATGGAGACCATGGAACAAGCTCAAGTTTTTGATGATCAGAACTTTTATTTCTTTCAGTCAAAACAAACAAAAACGAGAGAAAAAAATTCACAGTAACAGTATAAAATGACAAACAACATGACGAAGACAATGAAAACGCAGGCTACAACCATAAATAACATATTCAAAGCACTGTATCAGTAATATCACGTCCCACACACTGTCCGGGGCTGTACTGATATCCTTGCAGAGCCAACGAGTTGACATCGCCGGCGTTGTCGTTCAGTGCGGGAAATGCCGGATTACTGTAACAAAATACACAATGCAAAAATGAGATAATCTAGTAGTTTCTATACAATTTAGTATTTAGCTTTCTGCATCCATTGTTTCTTACTTCAGGGCATAAAGAAATAGTAGGATGGTCGTGATTTCATTCAAAAGCACGCATTTCTATCTCCTACACGGTCCAATATCTCTCGATGAATTAATTTCGAGTACAAGCCGAATGATAGTTATTGAATATTGAAGTAACACACCTTGTCATCAACATCATTTGCAGAGAAGCCGGATCCATGTTCAGTGCACGGGCCCTGAAATTAGGAGGTGTGAGTAGTTATAGAACACGAAAACTTGACTCGACTTGACTCGTTTTGGGTTTTCAACGCGAACACGCTGTCACAGTTACAACAAACTAGGTAAATTCATCAAGTTTTAAGACTCAATCCGTCCACATCGTTGGGGTGAAACAGCAGACTGTTTCAATCCGTTTCCTGTCAGCTAAACTGATGTTCTTCAAAACGGCAAGAATAAAATGGGGAATGGGGGTTTGAGGAACATGTATAGAAAACAAAATAAGAGTGATAAAACTAACGCTAGTTGCAGTGAAGTGATGTTCTGTTGACCTGGCTGCTGAGCTTGCATGGGGACTCTGTAAAACTACTTTATGTAGATATGACAACTTTGTTAGTTTGAAAACAGTAAACAAGACTGCTAATAGGAACATCCATGTTGGAATGGAGTTACATGTGATACTAGATTCTTCCAGAGCAGGCAATTTGTTATGAGCAGAAGAATTAGCAAAAACGAGTAACTAAGGAGCAGAAACTTGCTTTTCACAAATAAGTTTGGGAAATTATGAGCAAAAGAAATAAAGGAGAATGGCACGCACCGGTGAAGAATGACTTTCCCCCAAAAACGGGGTTCGTTTTAGGTTTTCAACACGAAACACACTGTCACAGTTACAGAAAACTAGGTAAATTCACCAATTTTCGGGTTTCTTTTGGCTAATACGACCACATCATTGGGGTGAAACAGCAGACTGTTTCAATCCGTTTCCTGTCAGCTAAACTGATGTTCTTCAATACGGCAAGAACAAAATGAAGAGAGGGGGTTTCAGGAACATGTTTTGAAAACAAAAGAAGAGTGATAAAAACTCACGCAAGCTGCACTTGATTATTGGACTGTGGTCCTGGCTGCTGAGCTTGGATGGGGACTCTGTAAAACGACTTTTTTATATTTATATATTTTTATTATATTATATTATTTATATTTATATTATATATTTATATATTTTATATCTGGTATTTATATAGCCTACAGCGTAAAACCTCGTATCTCTCTGGTAGTAGAGCGACTATCCTCCAAAAAAGCCCTTTTTTAAATTTCAAATACGAAATACATGAGGGAAACATCATTATTACACATTAGAACTAGACCATTTCTCCCGAATTTGGCGAAAAAAAGGACCCACTTTTAAAACGGAAAAGGACCCAATTGTTACGACTATTCGAACTACTTTGTTGGTGGATGCGAACTGGCTGTTCAAAGTTCAATTCAAAAGTTCTTTTAACACAAAAATAGACAGCCTGCCCGTATTATCCTTTGTAGAGGTGAACAGAAAAATTCATTTCAGCCATGAACCGCTGGCGAATTCTTTATTTAAAGAAGGAGATTATGGGGTACAACGTACAATCGCAACGCTTCAGTCCTTCGAATTGCAATACATTTTTCAATTGCAGTTAAAAATCGTCCTTCTTTAACCCGGTATTCAGTTAGCCCTATCCGTTAACCATTAACCGGGTTACCTGGTTAACCCTTTTGTTAACCACTTGGTAACCCCGAATTTCCCCCGAAAGACATTGTAAAAGAGGGTTAACAAGGGATAAACAAAAGGGTTAACCAGGTAACCCGTTTGAGGTTAACGAAATACCGGGTTCCTTGTGGAATTGGCCGCTCTTTCCGTGCCTGACAAAAATAGAGCCTTTTTCTCGATTTTTCTTGCCTATTCGAGCAAAGTTCTACGTGAATGTCAATTATAATTTCAAATATATCACATAACACTATAGCTCAAAAGAACCCAATATGCCACACTCACCTATACTCAGGACTATTGCTGAATGACGACCTTCCCTATCTGCCACCACCGGTCTGCTGCTCTTGATATCCCTCGACAGCCGGGTAACAGGCAACGATACCTCTGCAAACAATGATATTCAGGACTCAGTAGTAACTGATCCCGTACATTAACAGTCGGACCATCAATTTACGGAAGAACAGAGCAAAAATTAACTACTTAAAAAATTAAACAATATATTTTCATAACTGTCCAGCGAGAGCATGATCTACGTAAAGCAGCGTGAATAAACAAGCTCACCTCATCTATGTATGTGTCACAGTCACAAATCAGCTAGGTTAGTATTTTATCTTCAAAAAGCGAATCCAAACTTAAATTTGAAAACCTCAAATTTCATAATTTTAAGTCCGAAATTTTGTGGAAACTGTGTCAATATTTTGTCGTTTTCGCAGAAACGGGGCCCAGACTAGATTTCGCAACAAAAAAACGGCCCGTTTACTCAGGCTTTTTTTACCACTTTTTCATGATCATGGTCATACGAGAATAATATCAGCCATACCCGTGCTGTTTAATGGTTTTCAACTACAGCTAGTGCCAACTCTAGTATTTACGTATGAAACGAGAAACGTGGGGTGCGTCTGACTCTTTTTGCGAAAATTTCTCAGAATAAATCAAAAAGTCACAGCTTTTCAACAGTGCACAATCAACTAATAATAGTTTTCACCAATCTATAGTGCTAACCCTCTCAACAAACAAACATTACATATTGATGGATGTTAACTACAATTGACCTTAATACGGAAAAGGAAATATCCACTCACTTCTCCTTACTGCTGCCAGACCCAGAAAGACAATCCCTCATCGAAAAAGTCCATCATCGCTGGAAATTGCTGACGTCGAAAGAGAAAAGAGATGACCCTCTGTAAATAGAGGGTTATGCTTAGAACGAACTTTAAATCGTAGAAATTGAAAAGTTTCTTAAACAAAACACAGATATTTACATCAACTATTTTATGAAGGACACGGGCCAGTCCAACTGGTCTAAGGAATTTTCTCATTGGAAACGTTACTTCGTTACGATACACTAGACACTACTAGAAAGGCCCGACTATTCGAGTAGTCAGTTTTTATATTTAAACACGGAAAAATGATGATTTTCAGATTTCACAGAAAAACCGTTCAATTCCGCAATCACATATCGCATTAGACCCCAGCATCTATAGCAACCATACTTCGGCAAACTTAAAAAAACCCAGGGAAGAAAATAAACAAACGAGCTCTATTTCAGCTTCACAATCTTGTAGTTTTTTCGGAAATATATGACCCTCTGGTTGAATTTGAGAATCGCACCGCTTTTGCTCACTCAGCTATACATTCTCTTCGAAACGAAGGAGATAAAAACAAAAAAAACCATCCTACCTCCTCAGAAATTCATTGAATGTATTTCTTGCCTCGACTGTGATGCTGCATACTCTCTCATCGACTGAAAAACATGAGTTACAACCTATACACATGAAGGATACCAAAATACACAATAAAAAGTCTGCAAAATAAAAAAAATGGAAAACTAAATATTTAATTCAAAAAAATTTGATACCGTAATCAAGATGCCTGCACGAAAATAGCCTGTTCATTTGCGCAGGGTATTTCGCGCGCGACGGCATCAAATTAAATTGGCCAATAGGAAAGGGGACGAGGGTGAAAGGGGACGAGGGGGGGACGAGGGTGAAAGGGGACGGGGGGTATGGCAAAGGGGACGAGGGCTGAGGCAAAGGGGACGAGGGATAAGGCAAAAAAACACTCTTAGGTATCGTAGAAAGCGGAAAAGATGATTCAATAATGAAGATACAGAACAAGGAAAGTATTATGGAGTAATCGAAAACTAAATTTGACTAGATTTTGCTCTAATTATCAGTCCACCCCTCGTCCCCTTTGCCTCAGCCCTCGTCCCCTTTGCCATACCCCCCGTCCCCTTTCACCCTCGTCCCCCCCTCGTCCCCTTTCACCCTCGTCCCCTTTCCTATTCACCAATTAAATTGGCTTGCAAAGGGAGACTTGAAGGAAATGAAGTTCACTAACTTTCAGTTAACAAAAACCATACTAAACGTGTAGATTATTGGCTGCTGAGAACATTTTATTCACAAAAAACATACGCACTCCGAGTCTGATCGTTCGAACGTTCATCGAACGTTCACAAAAAGAAAGAAAGCTTAACCACACAAACCACATTCCTTCTTGAAGTATCTCTCACTTTCTCTCTGTAGCTCCCTTCTCCCTTCCTTCCATTTCTTTCTCTCGCTCTACCTATCACTCTCTCTCTCTCTTTCTTTCACTTTCTTACTCCCTCCATCTTTTCGCTTTCCTTCTCACTAACTCAGTCTCTCTTCTTCCTCTCTCTCAACAATCGTCTTCCATCTCTCACTCCCTCGCCTCTCTCTCTCTCTCTCTCTCTCTCTCTCTCTCTCTCTCTTTCTCTTTCTCTCTCTCTTGCTGTTAGTCACTTCTCTCTCTCTCTCTCTCTCTCTCTCTCTCTCTCTCTCTCTTTCTCTCTCTATGTCTCTATCCTCTTCTCTCTCTCTCTCTCTCTCTCTCTCTCTCTCTCTCTCTCTCTCTCTCTCTCTCTCTCTCTCTCTCTCTCTCTCTCACTCGCCTCACTATATCTGTCTTTTCTTTTTCTCTCTCACTCCCTCCTGTTATTTTATTCTTCTCTTTCAACTCCCATTTTTCAACTCTCATCACCCTTTTGCCTCTCGTTTTCACTCTCTCTTTCTCTTTTCCTCTCTCTCTCCTCTTACACCTTCTCTCTCTATTTCTCTCTCTCTCTCTCTCGTTCTCTCTCTCTCTTGGCTTTTCCTCCACTTTCTTATCCCTCTCTCGTCCTTTCCTCTGTCTCCCATCTTTCGTTTTCTCAGTAAGAATAGCCAACGAAATCACCCTTCTGTTTCTGACGACTAGACGCGCTGCAAATGCCGACTCGTCGCAAAGCCAAGTGTGCCGTTAGAGTGCAACTAGAGCGCAACCAGTCGGCAAATGGGCGGGGCTTAGCAAAAAGGGGCGTAACCGTGCAGGCACTCGGCAAAATCTTCTCAGAGACTGCGCCAAATGGGCCAACCTCTGCAATGCTCGGGAAGAATAGATATATGAACAACTCTAGATATTGAACTAAATGAAAGCACTCCTAGTAAGGAATTATGACGATAGATTTAAAACGTTTCAAGATAGTTAATAAAAAAAAGTAAAGTAGTTAAAACATTTGTTCGGAAATTTTCAACTTTTTGAAAATGATTTTTGAAATAAAGCCTCCCATTTACATATTTCTTTTGTTCTTAAATCTTTGCTATGGCTTGACAATAATAGTTTTGAATGATAGAGCTTATTTAAAAAGAAATAACCATCACTAAATTGAAAATATAATGTGAAAGCACAATGCATTGGCAGAACTTCCAAAAATGGTATTGATTGATGCCATCTGCGCGCCCCTGCTAACACCCGGTCAACTTATAACACCGTCTTTTCACCCGATTATCCGTGGTCCACGACTATATATCCTGTGACCTTGATCGCATGATCGTTTCTCGCTCAGCAGTGTTTTGCTCATGTTTGAGGCAGGCTAGTAATAGAGCTGGAGAACAATCCTCGAGACGACCGTAAAGCGAGTGTGTGGCGGTCGGTTACCAAGAACGAACGGAAGAGATGGCAACAAATGGTAAAATTCCAACTGATGTTTATGTTTAGTTTACTTAGCCCCTGATGTGTTCAAACTGTTGTGTTGTGTTAACCAGTCCAAGAATACAACTTTCTGATATAATTCGTAGAGACTAAACAAATGATATAACATATCAATCATACACAGATTTACTCACCGTTAGGAACATTCTTCCCTGCACCGCTCTTCTGACATCCTTAATTATCGAATCGTTCAGTTTGTAATTTTGTCTCTGCTCCACAATCTCACTTTTTATTCTCTCAATATTCAGACGCAATCTCTGTAAATTTCAGAAATAGTTTCACCATTCAATTACGATCTTCTCGAACAAATGCTGATTTTTTTCTTCAATAAACTCAAATAACAGTTTTTAGGTTGTGTGAACCGCTGCCCTGTTTTAATTCGAACGCAAGATAAAACATCGCACGTATTTTTTATAATCGAATAATTCACTTCTTGTAGAATCAATTTTCTGAAGGAACAATCGATTAATGGTTCTAGTAGAGAATACCTTCATGAAACATCTTGGATTTCGCAGTTTGCAATCCTTGACGAAAATTTCCCAGAGGGACGAAGTAGGGGTCTTCAATAAGTCCAGCAGTTGTTTCCATTTATCCAACAAAGGTTTTTCCACGTTCTACATTGTATTGAAGTGAATATTTTTGTGTATAACTATTGATGTGTGTACGGGGAATTAAATTGTAGTGCCATATTTAGTTTATGTGCTTTTTTTTCACTTTTTATTTGCTCAAGGAACTTAGATTGATGGTAAACAACTCCTATGAGACTTTTGACACGACCAGACACCGATCTCCTTCAAAACAACTTACCAGAAAATAGAGTTCACCTCTAGAAGGTTTAAGTCCTCGATCGATTTTTGCAACGTAGGTTCGCTCTGAATAACTGCTTCTTTCAGTCGGTCCAACCTACTTTCCAATGACATCAAGTCCAGTTTATTGACATGGCCGTTCGAAATGCGGAGCTGCAAAGTTTGTTTTTAACTCGCTACTTCCTACTTTTGATGGGATGAAATTTGAAATGAAAATCACCAACCCTTCTTGAATTCTCTTTTCAGTTATACTGCTGTCTCGGCCAATTCTAGAGTGCACCGATCAGAAATACGCTAACGCTATACTGTTCACTGACTCATCAAAATCTATGCTTATTTGTTTTGGTAGATGTATCTGAATAACCATAGTAAATAGACGCTTTCATGGTAATAAACGTCAAATGAAGATAACGAATGTCTCATCGGTGTTGCATTGAAATGCAGTTGAATGGCAATGCTGGCTCAATCTCAAACACATGTGCGTCAATCCACCTTCAATGAACGGCCAAAAAAACATGTAGATTGATGAGCACAATCTTGTCTCTCTTCTCTACCTGCACAATGTCTCGCCGAGGTTTTTTGCCGGGGTCGGGCGGTCCCCTATCGAAAAAGTTTATCGCTTCAAAAATGATGTCTATGACGTGATGTTGCAGCAAAAATTAACTCAAACCTTCAAATCTTTTCCGAACTTCGCGAAATTGTGCCCAATTGATGAACCATTCTCGAAACTACCATTCGTCCCAGCCAGAGCAGCTTTCAAACTGGTAACACTATCGGCCTGGAAATACAAGTTGTACGGAAGTCATGCATCATCCTGTGAGACTGGCCCACTCAATGGATCTCATTTGTGATATGTTTATCTGTATTGTTATATGGTTCATTTTTTCATTTACTTGTGATGACCAAATGGTGTGTGTCGACTTCCGACCATTTTTCCGCTTTTGAATGTTTCTGTAACCCACTGACATATTGTTAATTCTCGTCTTGTATATCACATGCTTGCATGTGAATGAATGAATCAATAATATATTGAAATTTCACACATGCACTACTCCACGAGAGATCAAATTATTATATTGGAACTTACAGGGATGTGCCGACAAAGAAAAGCAAACACTAGTATTCTGCCGAGCATTTACGTAAAAAGAGAGTAAAGTGAAGCAAGCCTTATCTTTTTGCTGGTTATTTACTTCTCCGCAGTTCTAAATGACCTTGTTATTTCCGACGACAGCAGTCGAAAGATAACAACTTATTGATAGTAAGAAAGATTTAAATTTGAATGTGCTATACGAAAACGTCATTGGTTTCTGATTCGTTCTTATCTCGCAGGCTTTTATAGTGAGGTTAGTCGGTTTACACACTCGATAACGTACCAGATTTAAAAAAATAAGTCAGACGTTTCAGATTGGTATGATACTTCGTGTTTCAGTACTCTTCATTTTCTTCCACGGGTGTGAGGTAAGTCACTCTGTTTATTGCTGCGCAAGATTTCGCAACCTATAAGCGTCTGATTTCGTATCTCGTTGTTTTTGTAGTTCATCCTCACTTTTTTCTCGTTGAAGTTGATCAATTGTGCTTTGTATGAAAAACAAAACACGAAAATAGTAGGTTCCTTACGCGCCCGATTTGAGGATGATTTCGACTCTCTCAAAATGTCGGGCAATTATAGTTTGTTCCACCCACTTATAACCCTCTACAGTAATCTGCTAACACTTCCAGGTCAAAGTTCACTATATTAGCGTATTCAGAACGCCTCAAAATGTTCATAGTGTCTTCTGCATGTTTACTACCACTAACTTTGAAAATTTGGAACCAAAGTAATGACTTTTTCATTAGAAAACATCCCCTTGAATAATTGACGGATTACTGTAGGAGTACATCGATTGGTGAAACAGACTATATATTTGTTTGCAAACTAATACCAAACTTTCAGGCAAATTATGCAATTTCGCTGGAAGTGGCTCTTCTCCGGATGAATGGAAGCGTCGACAATGTTCTACCATTTGAACTCGGTGGTCAATTTGCGATACTCGGCAAACATTTAAAGGTTCACTTTTTCTTCTGAATGTTTTCACTTTCTACTTTCTAGAGAGTTTCACGGTATCAGAAAAAAGTCATTCAAAATTGACAGTCATTGAAGCAAAAGTCATTCAAAAGTACAAGTCATTCGAAAGTGAAAGTTATTAATTCACTTTTAGTCAGGATTTGAAAGTTACGAAAATTCTCGGAAACATTATTTTTGATTCTCAACTGTTTCTTTACTTAATGATTTTTACTTTCGAATGACCTTTATTCTAAGGACTTTTAATTTTGAATGACTTATTCTGGTTGCCAATTCACGAAACGCTCGGAATTCCACAACAAAGTTTTGTTCTATTTTTTGCGTTAATTTCGTTTCCGGATACTTTTCTTTCACAACTTTACATTACTGCTTTGATCTGGTGAAACTTCCACGAATCTCAATTCTTTCGTCTAGATATTTGTTGATTCACAGCATAGTGTTACGATGATGATGTTCTTTTATTGCTGTTCAGACATTTTTGTCTTGGCCTATTTTCAAAATGTTTCCGCTCCGTACATTGGGCTTAGGGTTGTTAATCAATTCCAAAAATCAAGTCAATTCCAATTCCAATTCTTTTTCGTTTCTCAAAAACCACACAATTCCAATCCCAATTCTTTTTCAATTCTCGAGAACCACTCAATTCCAATTCCAATTCTTTTGCGATTCGCAAAACCACTCAATTCCAATTCCAATTCTTTCAGATTCTCAAAAACTGCTCAATTCCAATTCCAATTCCGATCAATTCCTCAAAATCTCAGATTTTCAATTCCAATTTTATTGGAATTGATTGGAATTGATTGGAATTGATTAGAATTGACTGTGTTTCCAACTTCATGTCAGTTTTTTTCTCAAAAAACGAAGATAAACAATGTTCACTTTGGTTCTATTGAACGATAGACATAAGGAACGATGGTAATTTGGTAATGAACAAGGAAAAACAGCATGGAATTGTAAATCAATTCTGAATCAATTCTGAGAGAAAATCAAGTCAATTCCAATTCCAATTCCAGTTGTTCTGATATACGAAAGAATTGCAATTGCAATTCCAGAAATTTTTCGACATACAAAAGAATTGGAATTGCAATTCCAACCATTTTCGACATACAAAAAAATTGGAATTGCAATTCCAATTCTTTTCGACAGACCAAAAGAATTGGAATTGCAATTCTTTTGGATGATTATCTCAATTCTTTCAGTTCCAATTCCAATTCCAATTCCAATTCTAACAACCCTAATTGGGCTTCTGGCTTCTCTTCTAACAACCCTAATTGGGCAATTGGGCAAAATCTGAGAAGCAAGTCATTGTTTCTCAATGTTGGCGTTCATTACAGCTGAAATTTGATGAAAAACGATGGCCTGAATACTTTGAAGTGGAGCTACTTAGACTGGCAGTTCAACTGGATAAAATGAGGAAAGTCATATTGAACAATAACAAGGAAGTGAAAAAAAAGCTTATGGAATTCGAGCTGCTCGAGGTAACTGATAATTATGAAAGATGAGAATTATTACAGTACATGCGACATCTGGCTGACCACAGTATTTTAAGTTGGCGAGTGCGGTATTTTAAGTTGCAACGGTTTTTCAGAGTAGAATGCTGCTGTGATCACCGCACCAGCAAATGTTTCGTGCGATGCGATGAGTGCGATGCGCATATTCAGTTCCAGGAGCACGGTTTGACGAGTAAAAGTCGCACAGGCAAATTTCTGTGCATTGGTCGCGTTGCGGTCGCGTGGCGGTTGGGTTGTAGCAATCGATGATTATGGAAAGCGAATGCCATGATTGAGTCACAATATCCCAATGTCTCGTTTATATACGTAGCATAAACTGTTCTAGAACACGTTACGGACTGTGCAGTAGGCGGACAGTGCGAGGCGATGACGTAAAAATGTGTGTAAACATGAGAGCACCAGACAACTGAGTGTTGGACACGCAGACGACAGAGTGCAGAGTTCGGACAGTAAAAAATGTAGTCCTACAGCGAGAAAGTTCCAATACTGAACAATGGAATAGGACCATGAGACCATGGAACGGGATATTGAGAAATTCGGACAAGGAACGGGACATTGGGACAGTGAGACCTTTGGGAAATCGGCCTTTAACGTTTACAAATAAACTCTTCACCAAATTCCGTTTCAGAACGTCAAACGTCCGTTGTTTAAAAACTGGGAGCAGATGTTGAATTTGTTGAAAGATCCGACAATGCAGGAGTGGAACGAGTTTGAGTACAGTTGTCCCCAGAACGATTCCAACTTTTTGATGAAGGTATAGTTCTGGTCATTCCCACCTGGTCAAACTCGAACAATTATTGTCGTCCTCAGAAAACAAAGTTGCGCAATTCCTCTTGGACTGGTCAGCTACGAAAATAAGACTTTCAGTGCGTAATGCTCTCTCGTTTTTGTAGCTTGCTAATCGCAAATGTTTCTCACCCAACCCACTGGAATCGTGCCAATACTGGGATTCCTGGCTGCCCAGACAGTTATCAAACAATTGGCCACCTAATATGTAGCGGCCTCGAAGAGAGAGAGAGAGAGAGAGAGAGAGAGAGAGAGAGAGAGAGAGAGAGAGAGAGAGAGAGAGAGAGAGAAAGAGAGAGAGAGAGAGAGAAAGAAAAAGAGAGTATGCAGATCGAAGAGACGCAAACTGGCCTAGCCTGCCGGCGGCCTCATTAATCGTCATGCTCTCCTGCTTTTGTAGCTGGCCAATCGCGGACAAAGTAGCGCTGAAATTAGGGGTTGGTGTCAGAGTTCGTTTAACGGAAACGGTATTTGTAGAGGTTACTCAACTCATTCACCTCTACAAAAAGACACAAGAAAAGTCCATATTTGCGCGCTCGCGCTTCTAAGAAGTTTTATTGAGAATGACCCTATTCAAAAGAACAGTCGATTTTTTGTAATTGTTATGTTTCATCATGAAGGTGTCACTATTGTTATTTCCAGAAAATTAAACTGAACGTGGATAGGAGTAAGCATATAATGGTAGAGCAACTTCGAACTGGTTCCATCGGGAATACCATGGTACAAGATCTGAGAATGGCCATAAAGAAAATGATGCTTCTCACGGTCCGTTTTTTTCAAATGTCATCTCACAACCAAATGAACAGATTGTTCATACTTTCTGGAGATTCAGAGAAATCTATGAACTGCTATGCTTGGTGGGATCCAAAGTTAAACGTTGAGTGGGTATAATCACGCCCCTCTAGTCGAAAATATAGAGGGGTAAAATTTACACACGTCGGGCGATCTTCAACGATCGTCCCAACCTTTCACATTTTATTGCGAAAGTCTTACCCATGACTCTCAACTAGCCTCTTTCTTGTTTTGTTGTTTGTTTTTTCGAATATTGTATGTTTCTTTTTTTTTTCCAGATTCCTCTGGTTCACCTCTGTGGTGGAGCCAAGCACGGGGGGAATTTCGACGAAATAAGCGATGATTCTGTACTCTACATGAGAGCCCTACATCATAATATTTTGGACAGTTTCGACATTGACAAACTGACCGTACAAGCAGAGCAGAGATATACCACCATGTATGTTCTAAAGGGGGGGCTGCACTGAATTTTCAAATGAAAGATCGAACTGAGACAATTCGATAGATGGTCTTTTCTTACTAGAATGTCCAATTCAAAGCTCTGTTTTCAAAATTTCACTTTTTAGCATACTGTCAGGGACGCATAGGATGATTTGGAGTGAATGAATATTGATTGCGCGCACTTCTCTGACTCTCGTGCCTTTTCGGCTAACGCCGTTAGCCAAATTCGGCATTCAATGCAGCCTCCCTTTAAACAATTTGCAAGAGGTTGAGTTTTGTTTTGAGCAGGTCTTAACACCAGAACCTACGAATTTTTAATAATTCGAGGGTTTCAGAACTATCAAACCATATCAGGGCATGACCATATCAGAGTTGTACTTTGATCTTCATCTTCATACACATCAGAGATTTCCAGTTCCAACAGAAGTCTAGTGGGATGAAATCACAAATAGAATCGCAAATATCTATGACACTGCACATTCAAAAAAAACCACCTAATCAAAACAAGATATGAGTACATTCTGATGTGTTGATGAAAAACAATGGGAAAAACATAATTGTATGTCCACACTTTTGTATGTGGAGTACACTAGTATATTAAGAACGCCTGGTGACCCGAAAACAACGGAAGGACATGAAAGCAGCAAGTTCGATAGAAGACAGCCTAGCTTGTTCACCTCCTCAATGAAAGAGTGAGTTGAATTGTTGCCTTTTCTCAACTTACAGGTTCCATTGAACTATTGTAGACAGCGCATGATCAGATTGGCGGGGCCAGTGGTTCCTCATGTGCTGGCAATCAAGCAGTGACCGCTAGCATGCGCATTGCTCAAACGCTTCAGCTTTTTGCTGTCTTTCTCGAGAAGCATGGACCTGTTCTGTTTTCATGCTTTGTAGCTTGACTGTTGTAGAGGATTTGTAGGGCGAGTGTTAGGTAGCTCTTTCATTTCGCCAACAAATACAGCGAACGACTCAATCACAAAGCAATTCAGATCAAGCGCCAGATTAGTTTTTGATCACAACATTGCGGACATTCAAAAGTGGTTCTGAACCGAAAACTCCTGAATGGATTTTCAAGATTCTAAAAGAAAGCGACAGAGGAGGCAAGCTCTATTATTGTGTCAGTTGATAATCAATGCGCGACAGTGATCTACAGTTATTCTCAAAATTGTCTCGCAAAAATGTCTCCCGACCGCGGCCACTTGGCGGCCGCAAAACCGAGGAGTTGAACCTATTCGTCTGAAATTTGAAATATAGTTGGAAACAGCAGAGATATTTGTACATCTGAGATTTTGGACCAATCAGTCAAGATTGAGCCATTTTATGTTCCTGGAAACATTTCTTTTAGCCGCTGTGACAATTACTTCTAGATGTGTGGAGTGTCGCTGGGTCGTTCTAGCATGCACACGCAGGTACATTATCAGATGATGTACGCGATGTTTACAGGTTCACCCGTCTTTCTAAAATGGTAGTGGTGACGACGATCTTAACTGCAGTGAAGGCAGGAGAAAATTTGCCGCCGCCGCTAGGAACTATGATGGAAGTACTTGGGAAAGGTCTTTCGGTGAGTGAATCAGAAGAAAAGCTACATTACACCGTTTGGGAAAGGGAAGAGTTAAGTATGATGGGTTTGCTCTTTCCTCTACGGCGTATGTCGTTCTACCTCAATCTCTATCTTGTTTGATCCTGTAAGGGGGTAAAACTCTTAAGTTTGAGCGTTTATCGAATTCATGCACAACGAAGCTATGGTCACACCCTATAGAAAATGGGTGCTTATGGGTGCGGAGCTGCGGAGTTTGCTCTGCATACACAACCTGACTCCTACGTTAATACTAGAACGCAGAGGCAGGCAGGATTTCAGGAAATGCGATTGTTTTTGAAATCCAACAACACCACTACAGTCTACAGAGGCCAGTCTGCGTGAAACAACAATTATTTTTCCACCCATCTATCAGTACAGACGGGAGGGTAACCCCCAATTTTCGATATTCACCTTCATACTTCGCGTACGAATAGAGGCCTTTGCCGTGACGTTAACGCGCCTAAGATAAATCGATAATATCGACTTATCGATTATCGATTTATCGATTATTCACGGCCTTAGCAAGAAGGGGAGAAAAACCACGACGATATTTCAGCCATACACTCTATTGCACAATTGTAAAATTCCTATCCTACACTTCTTCCGGAAACGTCCGAGAAATTTTTTACGACCCTTAACAAATGAGCAATATTTCTGCTATTTAGTATCGCCATACGTGGCTGATGTGCACGAGCCATCTGATACTTCTATGATAACAACTACTCCATGAGCTCATACTACCCTCAATATATCGATCGAAATTGCTGCTGAGTTTCGGAAATGTGAAGAAATTTTCCAAGTTTTCCCTATCCGTCAAAATGATCCATAGTGGCTAGGATTGAGATGTAACATGTGGCAACTCATACTAAGTTCACTGTCACACAACAAGAGATCAAAGATCAACTATTAATTATTTGTAGCGTTGTTTATGAAAAGTAGTATCTTATAAAAGAGTCTAGAAACCTGCATTGTTGATCGGGTGATCAACAATGCAGATTTCTCTGCATCGTTGATCACAATGTTTATCATCAACATCAAGAAGATATTCAAAAAATATTCAGCCGTTGTCGAGTCGCATAGTTTTATAGATGTTAAGATAAAACCACCCAAAAAAGGAAAGCTCAGTTATAAAATAGTTGTGACGTCACAGGTCGTGACGTCTTAGTTGACAAGTTTGACGACAAGATGGATTCAGAAGGCCAGACGACGTAACTGGCGTCTCCTCCCCCCCCCTCCCCCCGACGGGCTAGTCCAACTAGTGATACACCATTCCAGAGTTTCGATTTCATCAGTGATCTGAACTACTTCGATGACAACCGCGAAGTAACGCAACAACTTCGGAGCGTCAAGACGCATTTGGAACATCTCTCCAAGGACTTGGCAGACATAGACAAACAGATCACTAGTGGGCATCGTGATCTGATTCACAAGATAAACGACGCCTCAATCACGCAGGTTATTCTTTTCTTCGTTTTCTCTCTCGTCCGCGTACTTTAATGTCAAAAATCTTGGACCTCTTCGCTTCTATGAGCGGGCACAAAAGGCCTAATCAGTGGTTTCGTGCGCAGCGCGAAGCGCTTTGTTTTTGTTATCAGATTAGTTTTTGTTCTCTGATATTAAGACGTTTTGAAAGGTTTTTCGCCGGTTTCTTCGTAATTTGTGAGCCATATATACATATATATATATATATATATATATATATATATATATATATATATACAAGATTTTTACTTCAAAATGACTGAGTTGACGCACAATGAGAGAGACGAGAATTGGGCAAAAGGTAATTTCTAACTGAGTGTAAATACTACCGTCCTACAAGTATCTAGAATAATCTATCGATTTTCTCGAGTTTCTGTTTTTTTTCCATGCTTTGTTTATTTGTTTTATCTTACTACAAACTTGGCAATAATCATTATCTAATGTTTTGCGAGAGATTTGGAGAAATTTTTTTCAGAATTTCCTACAATAGCTGGCTAGATTTGATCATATCTAAGAAAGATTGCTCCAAAAGTGACCTCGGACTACTAGCAAACATTCCGTTTGAGAGAAGTAATACGAAAAACGACAAAAGTTGGTTCAACTTCGACAACTGCAGCTCAAGTTCTAGAAAAAAACTAGGTGGTATAGATTACAGAGATAGGTTTCTTTTAACAAACTCTATCTTAGATTTAATCAAATCTAGCTATTGTAGGTTTTTGAGATACGCTTGAGGAAAGTGACACAAAAGACCACAAAAGTTGGTCCAACTTGGACAGCTCAAGTTGCAGCTCAAGTTCTAGAGAATATTAGAGGAAGAAGAACAGTACACTCAGTTTCTAGCATTACAACCCAACTTTTATTGAGTTAGCTATAGCTATGGTTGGTCAATCTTTGAGAAATATTCTCATACACGGACTCTCATAATGACAATAATGGGTTCAGAAAAGGGGTTCAGTTTGGACTACTCCATCTTATGTGAGAAAAAGGACTGTCCCACCTTTACATAACGTCTATTGTCATAACTGAACCGAGTTCCGAGTGACTGCCAGCATTGGCTGGGTTTTGGAATAACATCATTAGGGAATAGGAAACCTACTCCGAAAACGAGAAACAAGATCCAAATAGGGCAGCTCCAGCTCAGAATAAGGGTAACTAGTGTAATAGAAACACACCGTTATATTTTCCCATCAAATTCTAAGCTAAAGAAGATTTTCTATAGGTATGGTGAAACCGCCCTGAAATTTAACTTTCTTCAACCGATTCTAGAACCAGATTTTTCATGGCGAAACTTTAAAGATTCGGATAATTCCAAGGTGAATAATAGCGAACATGTATGAAAATAAAGTGTGCACACATATAGAAATACATATGACAAACTTATAATAAGGGAATGTAGGAGGGTTAAAATGTGCAGTTGATGTGACTAGCATGGAATCCTCTTGAAAATATAGTTCACAAAATTTGAGTGTCTGGACCTTGTGTTCGATTGAAGAACAGATCAGTTGTAAGGTATTTCTGGATAATGGCGTTCAGAAAATGTAATAGATTTAGATTTAGATGTATTATATTATCTCTGGTTTCGAAATACCGCCTCAAATATCACTAAAGTAGTCGGAATGGTTCAGTCAGAGCCATTCTGGAAAAAATGTTCCAATTCTTTCGCAAAGCATTAGATAATGACTATAAGTTTGTAGTAAGATAAAACAAATAACCGAAGCTTTGTAGAAAAAAAAAACTTAACAAATTTGGTAGAATAATCTAGAAACCCGCAGGACGGTAGTTATTACACGACGGTAGTGTTTACACTACGCTAGCCGAGAATGAACTGATTTTTTTCGCAGTTTGTAGTTTCTACGCTCAAGTACTCCGTCGTTTGACTTCGATCGCATGCTGTGTCCATTCTGTGCACTACTAACTTTTTTACGGCGGAGAAAAGGGGGAAAGAAACATTTGTCGAGTTTTCGCTACAAACCGTTTCCAGCCAACTGGCCAACAACCGTCCCGACGAGATAGTGTGCAGTTCAGAAAGATGAAAACTGTCGTTTGCGACCTTATTGACCACCATGCTCTCAGTTTTTAAGCTAGCCAATGGCAGAAATTTGGCCCGCGGTTTCTGGGTGTGGGTCAAGGTTGACCACATTAACAACTTCTGTTCAGGATGTGTTGGCTCCGATGAATGTGATGCGGGAGTACTTAGACACTTTCGTTCGCAGTCCCTGCAATTATACCAGAAACCGTCTTCATGAACAATGTAGAAATGATCTTCCCAGACAGTGGATGAGCGTGAGTTCTATTTGTTCTCAAAATAATTCGTACCACTTCAAAAATGCTCTTTTAAAATGCTCAAGAAATACTGTAGAGAATCTCTTGATAATGAGAAAAGTTATACTGATGCACTGATTCACTGTTTTTCTCACTATTTCAGAACAGAATACAAAGTGATGGTTAACTTATAAAGTAGTTGGAAATTGTAAATACAAACTCAAGGCAAAATGATTCAAAAATATTGCTCTTCTGACTGATTTAGATTTTCCGATTTTTCAGAAGTTAATGACGCACACTAGAAGAGAGATGATTGACCAGAGAAAGCTGATTCGTAAGGAAAATTTCCGCGATACAAGCATAGAAGAAATAGATGTCCACATATGGTACCGTGTCAATATGATGTACAATATTGTGAGCACTGCTTTCATATTTTCAATATTTACATTCCGACAGAACGTAGTCTAGCGCTAACGCTTGAATAATGCTTCGTCATACATTTCGTGTCGATCACTTACTGCAGACGCCGTAGGCAGGAATAGCACAAGCAACAGTTCCCTGAAATAGCCTGTCTCTGAAAGCGGCGAAATAGTGCATATGTGAAGAGACGCCTGGTCGAAAGCTGCTTATTAGGATTTCCGTGCATACGGCCTTTTGTGTGAACTGTCGATTTGCAGACCATGTTGCACTCATTCTGCCACGCCATGTTAGTTGGCACAAAGGACGCGCCAGAGGTTGACGTGGAAGTGGAGTTTGTGGAAGAAATGTTCAACGCCACTCGCAACGAATTGTTTGCGGTGTTCCAATGGAGAGTCGAAAATTACTTCAAAGATCCTGAAGGAGTTGAAGGGCTCATCAGAAACGCGGCAAAAAAGGTTCCATCTGACCAACCGCATTCAGTTCTGTCGAAAAAAGTCAGAGACGAGCTTCAAGAACACTTTCCGAGGTTAGCATTTGGTATTGTCTTCGTCTTTCTCACTAAGATCTTGGCAGCCTGCCTTTTTGAAAAACTTCAACACGCCTGCACATCATTTTGACCTGCTGTCGGAATTTCAGTAAAAATGAATGCGACCACAGCTATTCCATTTTTGTCCCATGGGTTTGTGTTGACTGCGACTTACTGCAAAAAATGCCCCAGGTGGAATGGCGCCAGAGTGCCAGCACTTCTTGAAAATTCAAAACACACCAAATAGTGACATTTAAAGCAATATGACCACATATCCAATGTTAAGAGAGAGAAAATATCTCTAATCCAAGTTCAATGAAACAGAACGTTTGAGTTGTGAGTGAAAACGATTAGTGGAGTACCAGTGAATTTTGAACGCGAAAAAGCATTGAAACAGATTTTGTTAATATAAATAAGATATGTTGCGAGTTAGAGACAGATAGACTCTCGATAAAACAGTTACGAATAAGTTCCAATCAAACGTCTCAAAAATGATAATAACACAATTGTGACCAAGTAACCGTCCTAGTTTTGGTACCACGGCGCCCTCTTGCGTACAACATGTATGTGTTATCTTGGACCTTGCGGCTCAAGATACTTCAGTGTGAAAACCATTTTGGTCCAAAAGTGTGTAACTTTAGAACTCCAACTTTTAACAAAGAGAATGAAATGTATAGGTCGTTTCTGTTTACACATGAATTTGTTTATCTTTTAACCAATACCTTTTTAGTTTGAATTACCGACTTACCGATTACCGATACATAACACAGATATAAACACTGATTCATATATAAAAGCAAGATTATATAAACATAATAAACTGTCGAATACAGTATGCCATCCGCATACGCGTTGAGTCGTTTCCCGCGCGACTGGCGTCCTCATCTTCTTGGCTGGCTCCGCCTCTTCTGGATTGGATGGCTTGAAGACTTATATCTACAACTAAATTATAGTCAAAAAAACCTGTGTGAAAAGAGTTGTGATACAATAGTTTATTACGGGATCAGAATCTGTACAATTCGCCGCAACATTTTATCTTTCCAAGTGTGCATCTCTTCTCTAGCGACCCTCATCCAGTTTCTTCCGACAGCTTCTTCGAACTCATCTCTCCATCTTTGTTTTGGTCGCCCCGGGGGTCTTGGTGCGTCAATTGGACACCATTCCACCGTCGTTTTCGCCCAACGATCATTTTCCATGCGGCTGACGTGTCTTGCCCACGACCATTTTCTCATGGCAGCACGTTCACGAATGTCTGGTAGTCGCACTGTTCTCGAAAGCCACTCGTTGGTATGACGATCGAAAAGAGTCACACCAATCATTTTTCTCATCATTCTCCGCTGACCAGTGATCAAGGTAGAATGATCTTTGAGACGGAGTACCCATGTCTCACAGCCATACATGGAGTTGTGATAATGATTGACATTATCATGACATATGCCCCGGCATAAATTGTGTACGATAGACGACACATACTATCAATACAACAATTTCCCTGTTCGTACAGCTCGCCGGGATAATAGTGTCTCGAAATGGGGTGGGGATGCTTGATCCCTCTGGGGTTTTTAGTTAGTTCCTAATGACACAGAAGATTATTATGACAATGGTATTACTTGAAGTGATTAATACTATAAATACTATATTATACCAGAGCAAGAGACGCTGAGATGAACGGCATGTGATAATAATAATAGGTTTATTCCACAAAAATCACACATGTTATTTAATAAGTATCCACGGGAATAACCTTAGAACCCCAAAGGGACAGGGTTATAACCCTCCCGTTTTCTGATATGGGGAGCGGGTGCGGAGTTCAGGTGATTCTCGCGTATTTTACTGTAACGAAAAAGGTATATTAGGATATAAAACCGGAACATCAATACAATCTAAATACGCCCTAAATTGATCTACATTTTGGAAAGCAGCAATGTCTTTACTTATGGTGTTCCATTTACGAACTACTCTGGAAAAATGTTAGTTTATCGTCTACCATAACTCCTAGATCACGAATGACTGGTTTTCCAGCAAATGCAGCACCACCAATGGTATACTGTGCTTTGAGGTTGTTATTTCCGAGGTATAAAACGTTCATCTCATTAGGTGCAAGTGGTAGTCGCCATTTTTCTGACCATGCTTCAACAACATCTACAGCGTTTTGCAAAGAACTGATGCAGGAGTTGTAGATTTTTAGATCATCGGCAAAACATGGCCAATTCTATTTGTAACCGGGTTTTTTGGTAACCTAACCGGTTTTAGGCGACCTTTTTTTTCAGGTTACCTCACAGGTAACCGGTAGGTAACCTAAAACTAAAACCCGGTTACCGTACAAACCAACGGTAAAAATCCCATTTTACATTGAAAAAACAGGTAACCGCTTTTTCATTTTCGGTTACCGACCGGTTACTTACTGAGGTAACCTGAAAAAAGGGTTAACAAAAACCGGTTAGGTTACCTGAAGACCCGGTTACATATAGAATTCACCGCAAAACATGAGCAGTGAACATCTCGGGGCATTGAATATAGTAAATCGTTTATGTATATCAAAAATAGGAGAGGTCCAGTTACAGTGCCTTGTAGTACGGCAGAAGAAACTTTGAACTGATTTTGCGAAAAGCAGTTGTTAGTCTTTACTTGTGACACTCTCTCAGTCAAAAATTCTTTGAACCAGTTGACCATTTGGTATCGAAACCGAAGTTTTGCAGTTTGAGTACAAGTTTCTCATGAGATACTTTATCAAAAGCCTTTTGGAAATCAAAATATTTAACGTCAACTGACTTTTTATCCTTTATGCTACGCTTCCAATTGGTGATGGAGAATAGTAAAGATAGGCTGCAAGATCCATTCTCAAAAAAGCCGTATTGGTTTTTCGATAATCTATTTTTGAAATATTCTCGAACTTTAAATGCAATCATTTTTTCCATAACTCTACATACTGCCAAAGTTATTGAGATAGGTCTATAGTTGTTAGGATCAGTTCTGGAGCCCTTTTTGTACACTGGAACTACATATGCTAATTTCCACTGTGTTGGCAATATGGAAGAACTATATGATTCAGTAAAAATGAGTGAAAGAGGAAGAGCCAGTGATACCGCACACTTTTTCGAAATCAGCTGGTTGAGAAAATCCGCAGACTCAGTAGTTTTTGACGGCTGTTTCAAAAGGTACTTATGGACAAGAAAGGGCGCAACTGACATTGGACAGTCTACTTTACTCTGTGCAGGAACACTATCACGTGCACACAAAGTATCATCAGATTTACAAACAGAAGAAAACTGAGCAGCGAACGAATCAGATTTTTGCTTGTCAGAAAAGGCTAGCGAATTGTTAGCTATAAGAGGTGTTTTTTTCTAAATTGTTAGATCTAGCATACTTCTTCCAGCTGTAAATGTTTCTTCTACCCTGGTGAGTTTCAGGCACGAATGGATTGTGTTGGTGTACAGTGGTCTTTCATCCAGTGAAATTGAACATCCGCGTTTCCCTGATCTAAAATGTAACGAGGACGCGTCTCTTATTGTCAGAGTGAATGAGAAGCGGAGTGTGTTTGTGGTACGGACCAAGAAACAACGGTACTGCAAGAAGAACGGACGGTACGGCGGACTGAAGAATAACATGAAGTAGGTGGAACGCAAATTCGGTAGAAACGCACAACTTAAGTAACGGATTGCTTAAATATATTTGATTTTAGTCACTAGATGTTCCATACCTTTTGGTACCGGTACTCGATGTTACTTTTGCCAATAGTGTCGGTGACTTGTTGGCCTGTTGGAATAATTGGGTTCGTTTCTGACAACCCTAGTGAGAATCTGGAGAAGTATAGTTGTTCACATATGGATGAAGACAACGGCTGTGGATTGAATTCCTAATCCGAAGTTTTGTGCTTTGAATTTTGTTTTCTTAGTCGAGTCTTGTATTTGAATTAATTATCAGCCGTTGATGTACGGAAAGTGATTATACGCATTGAGAATTCATTCGGGTGATGTCCTGTTCAGACTGTTTCAGTTACAGCTAGATGGAGGCGTGAGTTGTCTTTGGTTTGGCCATTGCGAACTCGTTTTTTCCTTTCAATTGAGAAAACGCTTCAAAGATGATATTTTTCCAAAAACTAAGAAAAGAGAGAGTTAGAGAATCACAAATTGAATATTGTTTGTGTGGACATTTCAGCCAAATCGGGTAATTTTTGCCAGAGTTATGGGTTCGTGTCGTTGTTGAAAAGTTCCGCCGTAATGCGTCCCTGGTCCCTCGTCCTCACGGAATTGTGTCCGCATCGTAGTGGAAAAACTACTGAATCGATTTGACCCAAGTTTGGAACATGCGTGCTAGGGCAAAAGATAGCTCGGGGCGCGAAACCTGGGAATCATATAATTTCATTGGCGCCAGGCGCGGGCGCCAATAGGCGCCAAAAACGGCAAAACACTAGTGGTCGTCAATTACATTGTTTCAAATTTATATAAGTTCAATACTTTAGTGTAAAAGGTGGGTTTCATTCTGCGAAACTCAAATTTCCGTTTTGGCGCTCTGACTAGGCGCCAAATGGCGCCAAAACCTGAACACACGACATCGTCAATATAATCGTCTGAAATTTGGTACAGTTAATGGTGATCATATGGCAAATAAGTTGGTTTGTCTGAGAATGAAAAACTCTGTTGGCGCCGGGCGCTGGCGCCAATTGGCGCCAAAATTTGAAAAATTCAGTTGTCGTCAATTAAACTGGTTCAAGTTAATATATAATGAATTATCAAATGTGAAATATAGATTCACATTTTCCAAATCGAATTTTATCTTCTGGCGCTCGGAACAGACGCCAAATGGCGCCAAAACCAGAACACACAAAATCGTCAATTGAGTCGTTTGAAATTTGCTCCATTCAATAATTAACACATGTAGTGTGAGCTGGCAGCTCAAAAACTGAGAAATTTCATTCCGTTGTGCGCCAGACGGGTGCGCCAATTGGCGCCGAAACAATAACAAGAAAGTTTTAATATGAAGGGTTGTAATTTGGTAATGATAATTATCACTACATTGCAAGTGAGTTGGTGTCTCAAATTTTGTAAATTTGTCAATGGCGCAGTTCCGTTTGCCTATCGGCGCCGAACCCCGGGTACATGTCATAGTCAATCGACACGTTTCTTCTTTTTGTTCAGTTGTTGATAATCACGGGCTGAGTAACTCGCGTTATAATACAATACCATCGATTTCATGGCCTACATTCGGCTTTTTACAAACAAAAGACTGCCAAATAATGAAGTAACAAGATCCGATTTACAATAATTTTTAATTTAGAAGAGATTTGATGTAGTGAATTCATAAGATCCACGCTGTGAATAGGCGAAATGGAAAGTTGTAAGAGTACAATTAGCAAAAAGAGAACAATTAGTAAAAAGTGGGGGAGCCAACAAATGTGTGAGTTGTGTTTGGTTCGACCTCTAAATCAGCAAAAAGTGAACAATACAAATTTATGTGATACTGTAGCAGAAGTATTCTGCAAAAATAGAACAATACCAAATGTTGCACAATGGTTCACAACGCACGCATGTCGTCGAAGTCCACATGAAATACCCTTCGGCAATTTCTGAACTATTATGCGGACTTTGTGAACCACTGCGCAGTATTTGGTATTGTTCTATTCTCGCAGAATACTTCTGCTACAGTATCACATAAATTTGTATTGTTCTCTTTTTGCAGATATAGAGGCCAAACCAAACCCAACTCACACATTTGTTGGCTCCCCCACTTTTTACTTATTACATTTGTTTTCAACGAACTTTTAGAACCAATTCACTGCAGCGTTCAATCACACTCAAATACAGAGTCGAAATCAGCGACTCAATTCAGTACATCCTATCAAGACTACGTTTAAGTCGATTGAGTAAAGACTGTTCTAAGTTTTTTCGCCTGAACCGATCAATTACAGGTTCGGCGACCGCATTATGTGTTCTGTGGCATCTCGGATCATGAATCTGAAGTGTGAGAAGTTTCTGGAACCCGTGATAGACTGTTTCCAGTACGATTGTAGGATTGTTGTTGAGGAGGGGACTCCGGTTGGAATCAGTGCTACCCCCTGCACTTATGGTAAACGGGCTGGAGGGGGAATCAGCGTCTGTCTCTTTGGGTGTGAGAAGACGTTCACACTTACGGTAAAAGACCCGCAGACGGAGAATTATAGCTGAAACCTAATAGAGACGATGAGGTTATAAATCGATTTCAAAATCTCAAGCTATCGACTGTCGAAAACCTGCGAGTTATCGAGTTATCATGTTTAAACATTTCGAGTTCGGCTTCAACATCTTCAATATAGGACTCATTAATTCTAAAACTAGTCGGTAGTGTCTGTGGTCTCGTTCGCTGTGTTTGTAGTCGGATTCCGTAACTTTCTGTTTGAGTTTCAAACATTATCACGTTCTGGTCGGTCGAATCTGTACATCTTTCTTGAGTGGTGACAATAGAGTAGTTCGATCGGCATGCCCAGCACACTTTTTCGAACTTACGCGTGAAATTTGACGTGATTTTCAAACAGAACGTTTCAGTTTTAGACTCACGGTATCCACCTGCTATCCCCTGATCAATCACTCACTTGATTGTGTTAATGGTGTGAAATTCTTGTTAAGCTAATGGTGACAAAGCTTATCGAAAGCACAATCAGAAACATTGGTCATGGAATTTTTGCTCAATCAGTTCACTTCACTCTTTTATCTTATAAAGTTAGACCATTGATTCATGCTTTTCAAACTTGTGTGTTCTTGATATTTTTGTATAGTTCAGTTTCGATCATATTGTTTATCTCAATCTTTCACCGGGTTTTAACAGGTTTGACTAGTCTTCAAGTGTGTATAAAAATTCGGAGTTGAATGTTTTATAACTCGCTCGTTCTTATTCGTTGACGTTGATTTGATAATATGTTTGTTGTGTACATGTGGTAATATCGCAAGAAGTTTGTTTTACATGAAGTCAGAGTTATGATCTGTCTACTATTTATACATGAGTAAATGAGTAACAACAAAGACATGACTAGAGCAAATGTACATAAATGAAAATGAAAATTGTAAAGTACTGTTAGAAACTGTATTTTTTAGTTTTCAACGGAGAAATGATCCAGTTAACCACACGGTTTCACCAGTAGGTTTTTGTACATACACAGCATACAGGAGGGAAAATATCAAACAGAGAAATTCACTTTTGCCCATAATTTCGCCTAAGTTATGAATTTAACAAGTTCTTATCTACATGACTTGCCCAACTCTCCTCCGGGTATCTCAAAAATGAATGACCTAGTTTTCCATGGGCAATTTTCATGTAGTGTAGAGTAAAATGTGAACAGAGTACGTGTGCTAGAAAATCCCGGCACCTTCATCCCATCCTGCGTCTCGTCAAACGTACGCTCTTTCTCTGCTCTCACAGTCCGCCGGAATGTGAGAGGGAGAAGAAATAATGAGGCAGAGCGAGAGACGCAGGATCGGATGAAGGGGCGAGATCTTTCAGCATACGTACTCAGAAAACCCAGGCTCTTGAATTTACGTTGTTGTGAGATTTGCCAGAAAAATCACGGCTTTTCCGGGACGCTACGCTAAAAACGCTTCAACCCCGAATACAAACTCTGAGTAGTGGTTGCTTTGCACACATACATCGTACTTTACACCAAGTACCAGTTGTAGAATTGAAAAGGTATGCAGATACAGTAAGTGAGGTAAATATTACCGTCCTTTGGTTCACAAAATATTTGAGTTAAATGTCCATAGTATTTACCCACTGCTCCGATGCAATAAAACTAGATTACTGTAAGTTGTGGGAATACGTGAGAAGTTTAGTGTAGTTTACTAGGTAAGTGAGTTACTGTGGTTTGTTGGATAATTAGGTTACTGTAGTTTGTTGGGTACGTGATTGGGCGTCGGGTACCAGACGCCCTTCTGATAGACGACGGCGCCTCGCGAAGTGTCGTGAGCCTCTCCGAACTGCTCCGGAACACGACGCCAGCTAACCATGTACACGGAGGGCGCATCTGGAGAGGAAAATGTTATATCTCCCTGTCTCTCTCTCTCTTTCTCTTTCTCTCTCTCACTCTCTCTGGTAGCTCTCTTCTCCTATCTATCTCTACCCCGATCTCTCTCCATATTTAGCTCTATCTATATATATTACTGGTTTTTTCTCGCTCTCCCTCTCCTCCACCTCTAAATCTCTCTTTCTCTACCACCCTCCTCTCTCCACCCACTCTCTGGTCCATTCTGTTCTATCATGATATTCTGTTGAGATTCTGGGGTCATGACCTCCTCCTATCTCTCCTTCTCCCATTTTCTCTACTCTTCCTCTCCCTCTCTCCCTCTCTATATCTCTCTTTCTCTACCACCCTCCTTTCTCCACCCACTCTCTGGTCCATTCTGTTCTATCATGATCTTCTGTTGAGATTCTGGGGTCATGACCTCCTCCTGTCTTTCTAATGTTGCCTTCAATTCTCTAATATACTGCATGGCATACCGAAGAGTGTCCACCTGCAAAACATGCGTATTGATTTTCCTCATTGTCGTTTCTTACAAAATTTATAACATCTTTAAAAACGAACTTACTTTATTTATGAAAAACTTAATTTGTTTATGAAATTTATTCATCTTGTTATAATTACGATGGAGCTAGAACAATTTGATAGCTGCTAAAACGTAAGTTAGTTTAGGCTAATTCGCTAGCTGAGTACGTTATGCAGGAAAATCCCTGAGTCCAAGTTCGGTTCTTGCGTCTCGTTCTCTATTAGGGTTGTTGAAGAAGGACGATAATGTGAACCAATCTCGTGTCAACGGTCCTTTAAACTGCAATTGAATAATGTATTGCAGTTTGAAGGACTGAACCGTTGCGATTGGACCACACAATCGTTATTCTTCAAACTCAACGCGAACTTTTTCGAGTTTTAGTCCGAACACGAAAATTCGAAAACTTGAAAATTCGAAATTTTCGAAAACTTCATAACTCGAAAAACTCGCAAAGTCGAAATTCGAATTTCCAAGAGAGCGAGTAACGAAATTCGAAGTGAATAAGTGAACAGCGCATCTATTTCAGAAAAGACAGAACTGCTCCTTGGGATACTGCTACACACGGCCTTCGGTACAGTTTTCAACAATGTCTGCGTCTCCTTGATTTGAGTTATCTCTCCACTCACCTTCGACAACTTTCTTTCACAGGGCGACGTTGGTAGTCTCTCACGAAGGTGCTCGAAACCTTTGTTGATGCTGAAAATGAGAAAATTTATGAACACAATGGAAGGAATACGTGGATAGACTAATATTGAGTAACTCGACTTTCAGAATGGTTGGATCTTTTGAAAAAACCGTCAAGTTTCACCGCTCTGAACAGACTCAGTCAACATTTTGGCCGGCCAGTTTTGTAATGGCCTCGACGAGAGACTTTGCAGATCAGAGAGACGCAGACAGTCTTCTGTGGTCGCATCGACTCGAATTCTCTCTTGTTTTCGTAGCTGGCTAATAGTTTTCAGGGGCGGGTATCCTGTATTTCGATGATAACGTAGAGACAGTACAAATTAAGAGACGCAGACAGTTATTCGGTAGTTCCTTAAATGACGTCACCTGTTCATTCGCTTTCGCTCTCTTTCATTGGCCGCCTCGCGTTGTTTTCCTGTTACTTTCGGTTTGTCCTTTCTGGTCAAATCGTATTCCTCGTATGGAAAGAATGCGTATTGATTGAAGTTGGGCGAGGAATAGGGAGTGCTGTTCAGAGAATTGTTCATGGCAACTCTGGAATATAATAGCTTATTTCTTTCGGAAAACAGGAATTACAAAATAACTGATTACACAAATATTTAGAACCAGAGTGATAGGACACAATATATTTTGATAAGCGATGAAAATAGAAAATGAGAACAATCATTTTTTTCGTGCATTTAACAGTTCAATTCAAGGGTGACTGACGGCGAATTCACTGGAGAACCGGGTCCTTCCCGAACCGAACCGCGAACCGGTCCCTCGAGAACCGAACCGAACCGAGTGAATTGCCTGAACCGACATTCTGAACTGACTTGTTCTCCGCTGAAAGGTTCGAACCGGACCGACATCAATCATTATTTAAACAAACAAATCGTATACAAGGCAAAACTAGTGGATTCCCACTCATTTTACCCTATATGATCCGGTTCGGTTTGGTTCGGTTCTCCAGTGAACGGTTCGCGGTTCGGTTCGGGAAGGACCCGGTTCTCCAGTGAATTGGCCGTGACTGACATATGTTGCAGGGATGAGAAGTCACCTTCAATCACTCATCAAAGTGTTACCAGGTTCAACCATAACTCGCCACATATTTGGAGAATGGGTTGTTCCTAGATTGTAAAATCTCAGTTTTTACTGTGATGACATTTTCAAACAAAATTTTACAGTGTTTTTACAGTGTGTTACTGTGTATAATCAATTGAGTTTGTGAATGTTTAAAATGTTTTCAAATCACTGCAAGAAACATCAGAAAATGTGCGGTCCATCGTTGCACCCTCAGTTTTTTTTTCTCATATACGTACCTTCTAAATTATGATAACTACAAATCTTCAGTGGCACGTTTATCATGCAAAGTTACTGGCCGAAACTGGTCTGGGAAATGAAAAAAAGAAGAACGTCAATAATGCAAATGTAAATAATGAGTGAAAGAAAGACTATGAATAGACAAAAAAAGAGCAAAATGAAGTAAAGATGTAAGGAAACAATAGGAAAGATGCAAAAACCGATCTGCCTGGAATGCTATTGTGTGGAAAAAGGTCTTATCAGCCGGGAAGTTACTGATAATTCACATGGGGCCCCAATTTATCTTTTCTCGCTAATTTATCACCCTCTCTCCGTTTTGAGAACACGTGCTTCTCAAATTGTACGGAATACATTTCAAACAATTTAATTATTTATGCAAATTGAAGACACATGTGAAACTCAATAGACAGCTTGAACAGAAAAAACACAATAAATAGGTCAGCTATACGTATACTATATATTGCACGGACGACAACTGTAATTGACAGTATGAGAATAATGTGGGCGGGGCTTGGATACTGTAGGAGTATAGTGTGAAGTGACAAACACTATAAATCGAGATTGAGAGAAAGTGGGCGTTCCGTGGCTACTGTGGGAGTTTAGGTAGGTACGAACATACCTATGAACGTACTATGACAGTTCATCTCAGGGCTAACTAAAATTGCGTCAATTTCATAGAAGGACTATGTTTAGTGTAACGAAATCACACGTTCATTAGCCATATATTATATTGGAAATTAGAGTTTAAGATACTGTATACTTCACGTATGAGTGAAAAGGACTATAAATGGTCAAAAATGAGCGTGTGCTAGGTGGGTATCTCTTATATGTGTTGTGTAGGATACTATTAGATAAGGTGCCCCATCCCAAAGAACCAATTATTCAGACCCTAAATAGTAGTTATAAATTCATACTGTTAACATAATGTAAGGAGTGAAAAAAGATTATTAAAAAAATTGGGCCTGTCCAAGGTGTGTATGTGTTGTGTAACGAGACCATGAGGACATAAGGCCTGTTCAATGTGCAATGTACAGGTAACCAGAATAGAACCTCCATAACCATACTGTAGTAGTTCGTGTAGGAATAAGAAGGACTAGAAACCCACCACACATATACAACGTTAGTTTTTTCTAGATACTATATAGTTCACGTAAAAATCGTGAAAATTTGGGGGTTTTTCAAGTTTTTGTAACCATGTAGAAGTAGATATATCACATACAAATGACGAAGACTAAGAGAGATATTGAGCCAATAAAGTGGGCGTGTCCAAGGTGTGTATGTGTTGTGTAACGAGACTTTAACGTCAGATATAGATGTCTAATCTTTTCAACTGAATAAAATTGTAGTTTAGACAAGAACTAGAAAATTTAGTACATATACTTTATATATCATGTACGAATGGATAGATCTATATCAAAAGTGGGCGTGTCGAAGGTGTGTATGTGTTGTGTAAGGAGACCATAAGAGGGTGGGCCAGATGTATGTCAGACTCCTTGTGATATGTGCTCAACGGATTACAACCAGCCAGCGATTCATTAGTATTCGGTTACTAAGGACATTTGAAAACACAAGAACACACAGCAGAAAATGGATACACCGTGGTATCAAGCACATTTTCAGCAAAATACACAGCGGAACAATGGGATACCGTATAATGGTTAGTGTTATCTTGTAGTTATATTTTTTTCTTTTTGTTACGAGTCAGCGTTTCATTAGTGTTCGGTTACTAAGGACATTTGAAAACACAAGAACACACAGAAGAAAAATGGACACCGTAGTACCTAGAGCATTTGAAAACAAAAGATATCTAGAACATTTGAAAACACAAGAATACACAGCAGAAAATGGAGACACCGTAGTATGGCTTATGTTAGTTTGTAGTTTTATTTATTGCATATCTCAGCAATTTGTAACCAACCAGCGATTCATTAGTATTCGGGTACTGACTTGAAAACACAAGAACACACAGTAGAAAAATGAACACCGTAGTATGGAGAACATTTGAAAACACAAGAGCATACAGCAGAAAAATGGACACCGATCAAATACATTTTCCGGAAAATACACAGAAGAAAAAGGTGACACCGTAGTATATGCATATTTTCAGCCAAATACGCAACAGAATAATGGGTTACCGTAGTGTGGTCTGTATTAGTTTGTAGTTTTACTTATTGCATATACCAACGATTTGTAACCAGCCAGCGATTCATTAGTAATCGGTTTCTAAGGACATTTGAAAACACAAGAACACACAGCAGAAAAATCGGTTCCAGAGTACCTTCTGTGTTATTTAGCAGCCTGTAGGTCATGAACTTGTTACAAGAACAACAACAACAAACAAAATCTGAAACCGACTCATTAGCCTTCGCTAACTAAGGACATTTGAAAACACTGAAACACACAGCAGAGAAATTGGGACATCGTAGTATTTGTCCTCTTATTTCTGGTGTTTTAACAGGTTCAGGTTTTGACCGATAACATTTATATGTTGTCTTACTGACTTAGAACAACTTGGTTCATTTGAGTTTAAAGAAAACTTGATTGACTACAGATTTTAGAAAAATACATTGTACCTCTAAACTTCTTGCTGCTACTCTCAACAGCACAACCAGAAACTTGGTTTCATCCAAAAAGTTATCTGAAACATTTGAAAACAGAGGAACACAGAAAAAATGAACACCGTAGTATGGTCTGAGTTCTTTTTCGTAGTTTAGTTCATTGCTTTTCTCTGTATTTCTGGAACCAGCCAGCGAATCATTAGCATACGTTTGAAAACAGAAGACTACACAGAAGAAAAAATGAACACCGTACCGTAGTAAGCTGGGTTATTTTGTTAATCATTTCATTGTTTTCTCCACTATTTCGTCAGTATTCGGTTACAAAGACATTTAAAAATACAAGAATACACAGAAGAATAATGATACACCGTACTTTGGGTTGCGCAATTTTTTAGTTCCATTCTTTGAATTTTATAATCAGCCAGCGATACATCTCCCTTTCTCTCTTCCTCTCACTTTCCCATCTCACTCTTTCTTCATGTCCATCTCTCTCTTTAAATTGTCTCTATTCACCTGAGACTGTCCTCATATTTCTGTCAGCTGGTGGTATACGGTATCTGAATGGCAGTGTTTTGTGTTGAATGGAGAGAAGTAGTGGTTGAGTGGATGACGTCATCAGGCCACGCCCCCTTCTTAAGACAATCAGGAGAGAGCCTCGCAATTAGATACTTGAGAGAGAGAGAGAAAGAGAGAGAGAGAGAGAGAGAGAGAAAAAAGGAAAGAGAGAAAGGGAGAGACATAATTAGCGGATGAGAGAGGAAGAAAGAGAGAGCGTGAAGGAAGGTAGATAGATAGGAATGGAGAAAGGGGAAGAGAAAGGAAAGCGAGAAAGAGCAGAGGGTACAGAGCAAATGATGTTTCCATGGGTACTGTAATAAACTGTGTCCACTTCAAAGGTGTGGACCACGATCATTGAACATGCTTTATGCACCAGAGTGTGAAACTAGTACCAGATCAAGTTATCGGGATACTGTCCTGTTATTGGAAGACCAATTCTCACTTATAAACATGACCAATTGTAGCCCTGGCTGGAACTATCTGAAAATTTCGGACTACACATTTTATTCTACAAACTAATTATAAAAATAGATATGCATATTAGAACAACTAGAACTGAAATGGCACAATAGAAGAAAGGGCGTTATGCTATGGTGAAGATAAGCTTGAAAACAATGAAAAATCGATAATGTATAATACTAAACGCCTTAAAAGCTACACTAAATGCTCTACATCCTAAACACCATTATTAAAGCTCAAACTCATTCAGATTCAGGGAATGTGAGATTGAAATGTCAAGATGAAATACAAACAACAATATTAAATAGATGAATGAAGAGAATCTTCCAAAAATAACAAAGTGCTCACTTATATCACTTAGAAAGGGGGTTTTAAACAACAATCTCCTAACCTAACGCTATGCTTTGGTAAATCGATACACAAAAATGCCTACAAACTAGCGTAGTGAAACTAGGTGGTCAAATCGATACGAATGATTTGTAAACTACCAAGGAGACTAGATATATGCATCAATCCTCAAAATATGAAACGATAGCCCTATACTAAGAAGAATGGACCTAAATATTGAATGAAAATAGAAAAATCCTTGTGAAAAACATGCCGATTTACTCCGTCTTCTTTGCTGCCTCCATGGCTTTTTTGTCTCTAGACGACATTCCATTCTTGCAATCCGTGTACAGATTGTGCAGATCAAACTCCAGAATACAATTCTCCTGAAAATGAACAGTGTATTTGTATCTTGAAATAGTGATTGTCCACGTTCAACAACAACAAGCTTTATTTTTATCCCGTATCACTGAGTGTTGTGTGAACGTGTTGTTGGCGTCAAAAGGGCGCTGGGACTGGACGTTAGAAGGGAATCAAAACTGCTATACACAAGCACTATATATTCAACAGCTAAAACCGAAGCTTTGTTGAGACGAAACTATTCGGCTAGGAAGAGAATGCTGAACAGCAGATTACACAAGTATAAAATGCTGAATTTTTGCGTAAAATATTTGAGAGAAGCATGAATCAACGTGCTAATGGAAACACACTACAAACCTTAGTGAATACAAAGGGAATGGCTCTCCTCTTCTCATTGACCAACGGACGACGTTTCGTTTCCTTGGCGTCTCTGAAAAATCAATAATCATTAAAATAAAAAGCTGGGCGAATCAAGAAATTTTCGAGAAAACTCTAATCGAAAAACTGGTTCTCAATAAAATAGTCACATTCAGACCTTCATAATTTCACGTCAGCGTTCAAACCATCATTTATAATAAAACTTCATAATTTTTCCAAGTTTTCATTAGAATTCATGAGAATAGGACAATGGTACATCATGGTTCTTACCTGTATACACAAATGGTGGGTAGTTGTCTAGAGGTCGGGTGGGCGTTAACTCTGAATCTCTCCGCCTCTTTCGGCCATCTACTCACATCCAATTTACCGAAACGAAGGTTCGGCAGACTAAATCTGGAAGTAACGAGGGGTCAGAAACGAAAGTTTTGGATTACATCAATATGGCTAAGGGTAATGCAGTTATACTTTTTAACAAATAAAATGTAAATGATCAAACGTTTCGCTTTAAATAGAAAAAGTATGAATAGTTGAGGTTCAGTTTTGAAGGTACAGCATAGTATAGAGTTAGAGAAACATTTAGTCTCTGGCAAACGAGACATACACTTAACACTTTTGGAAGTTTGCCAGCAATGCCAGCAACAATAACCTACTTCTCGCTAAGTTCCGCAAACACCGTTCCCACGTGTTTGCAGTCGGGGCTCCAGGTGGTGTAGAACATAATTACCCACGAGGTGGAGCGATTGCTGCCCATTTGATCCTGAACACACATGAATAATTGAGCAATTACCATGTTCACCCTATTTTATACTTTGTACTTTGTTCGCCCAAAGGAAAACTGGCTGATTGAGCAAGCCAAAAAAACGTGCGATAATTGTTGATCCCACAGTTATTATTCAAATTGTAAGCGACGATACGGTTATACACAAAAATTGGAACAGCGTGATAGGAAAATCCTCGCTAGTCATAAGTGAAAAAAAAAACTCACAAACAGTTCAGCTCCCTGGAAATAGGTGATCTCCTCGGGTCCCGTATAGACGGGCTCGGGGAAGACTACGAGTATCACTGGAAAAACGCATTGAATTAATGAATAAATTCTTAAAAAGGCGTCATAAATGCAACAAGATTGTGGATAGGTCGAGAGTTTGGCGGTTAGGCCAAATACGTATGTAGTAAGCTAATTTCGTCTCATGTCGTTTGTGTACTTCACTGAACGTATGTTTTATAACTGTTTGTCCGTAGAGCCCACGGAAGAGCAGAAAACTAAATCCAGAATTCTTCGCTAGTTTTTGAGAATAGTACTTTTACTTTTTGGAACGGAAATTCGGAAATGGTATCGCGGTTCTATTCTCATCTATTCTAACTAACCCCCAGAAAACCGAATTCATTACCAATTTTAAAAAATTTTTGATTCAGACCGAAAATTTAACAATTGTATAAAACTTGCCAACACACAGCAGAATGTATCCGATGCCTATGAGGGGATCCGCCCGAAGGAAGAGGGCGATATTCGCCACTTTTGAGAAGAGGAAGATGTTGTTCACATAGTGCATCCAGTTGGTCGCTTTCCGTCCTTTCCACACGATGATCACGGCAAGGAACATGAGAATTTCTCGTTCCCTCTGCAAAACACGTACCATTTCCTTTTTGAATAAATCATTTATAATTGTGATAGAAAAAATTCATTTGTACAAGATTACACTATAAATACACAGTTTCTAATCTTTGTGGGTAATATTAGAAAGGTCTTCAGTTTTCCTTTCCTCAAATGTGGGGTTCATGAAAGATCGAACTAAGGCTTCTCTACTGAATTTTCAATCAGTTATTTGAAAACAACGAAATCAAATGAGTAATCAGTCCACCAAACGTTGCGAGTTGAGACTGTAATATTTCTTCAAAATCAACTCATGCCATCAACCCTCAACAAACCCGATAGTGTTATCGATTAATTGGTATTTCCAAGTTAATTGATCGGATAAATCCCCTAACTCACCGAATCGATTGTGCATTCTCCTTGATAGGCAAACACGAGCTGACAAAGCTCAGGAATCCCTCGTATAACCAGAAAGCTGATGGCAAGCAGTGTGTTGAAGAGATGATACGGCGTGAGCGCTCTCTTGGCATCATCCAAGCCGGGTAGAATCATCCTGCAGATTGAAAAATCATTTTAACTACTGAATAATACTTGATAAAAAAGTAGGGAAAACTTTAAAATTTGTCGTTGAAATTGAAAACTTCAAAATCACAAAATGTGCGCGTCAACGCGAAATTGTGTCTTCAGTTTCAAGCAGCAGTGGCTTCTACAACTATAATCCACAGTAAGAAACAAATAGTTACCTAAAATTTTGAAAATTTACAACCAAATTTCGATTATTTTCTATTTTTTACCATTTATAATGAACTTTGAACTCATTCTGACCTGCCGGATGGGACTCCGCACAGTTCCGATCGATATCTCAGAGATATTCTCCATGAATTCCGTGTCTGTGTTGTTTTTAATGTCACATAACGAAAATATAATTTATTTCACTTATTTGAGCTTCTATTCAAGGATGAGACCAAGTAAAGAGGTGCTTGATCAGTTCTACGGACTTGCGGAGCTGGACACTACGACAAGGTTCAAGGCAGTGGCTGCAGTTATTGCAAAAGTTGTAAGTTTTCCTGTTTCCCGGTTGATTGTGTTTTTCGATTTTCAAAAGGATCATTCTGTATCTATGGTCGGTCGCTTTTAATGTCGAACGCTTTATGTAGTTTTCTCTTCATTGTTCGAGTTTTCACTTATTCATCAAAGACAGCCTAGTACGTTTGCACATTTCTGCGGTCTTTCTTTTATTGTAACGTATGGTAATTCCAGAGCGCTGATGCCACGATTGTGGATTACACGATAGAACGACTTGTCGCTGGACTAAGTTCTACTCGTGCTGCCGCCAGACTGGGGTAAGTGTGTCGGGGACAATGTGAAAGTTCATTGTATGCTGTGTTCTTGACGCATTGTAGTCATATCCACTAATCCGGAGCTGTGAATCACTTCGCATCGACCGATGGGGTTGTTTTCCCTCGCTCACCACAGATTGCACCCCCCTGAGCCCCTCTATACTCAATTTTCCACATACACCGCCAATGTATCTTATAAGATGGAGGGTTGCGAACTAATTTTTATAAGAAAAAATAGGCGATTTCCCCGAGATTTCAAGATCATTATAAGAACCTTGGCGGTGTATGATTTTCCCTTTCTAAAAAATCTTCATTTGCGAGCAGCATGTAGGTGGTAGCAGGAGCCCCAGTGGCTCCTACAGCCGAACTCCGGTCCATCAATCAACGATCCAATATTCCAATCCACGGCAACAGCTCCAGTCCGGAGCAGTTTATTGTTGTCGTGTCGTGTTCATTGTTAGAAGAGAAACGTGAAAAACGAAGCAGAACATGACGTCTGCAGCTATTATCTATTTGGACTGTTTGCAGGTATGCTTCCACTCTGAGTATATTGTTAGAGATGTTCCACGATCAATGGACGGCTGAGAAGTTGTTCGAGTTGGCCGACAAGAAAATGGATCTCAAGGATAAGGTGCGCGAAATAGGAAAATTCAACACAAAGGCTCATTTTCTATCGGAAATTTGGCAAATGCTGTCTGTTTTGGTCTACATTTCTGTAGTTTGGAGTATCCAAATCGAAAACGGTGTCTTTTTTTTCAATTAAAAACTACCCTTGATGATGTTTTTTTTAAAAAGTTTTTTTAACTTTCGATTTTCAGGAAACAGCTGCTGCATCCGGAATCGGACACCATCTTCTGGCTACTTGTCTCATCAACTCATCCGTCTATCATCATGTAAGTTATGAATATTGTGTCAGTGGTCAGTTATATAAAGTGAGATAGATTAGTTTTCAATTGTACAATATACCCCAGAACTCAGACCAAGGATGACCAAGAGACCAGTTTCCAGTTTTCATAATTTTGCGCGATTTCGAGAAAATTCCATGTGAATCGCAACGCAATGACCCCTCTTCCAAATCCAAAAAACTTCGATAGCATTTTTTATTGTGCACGATGGACGTCGTTCTGTTCGTCTATCCCTACCGTATCTGTACCCATCGCCATCGACGTTGTTAAATAGTCATTTTGAGCTTGTTTTGTTAATTTGTGTTGTTTCCAGAACAACAGTGTGATCCTGGAGCGCGAATTGGCGTTGATGCGTCAGTTCCCCTTCCTCGCCATGACAGTCGCCCTCTCAATTGCAGAAATGGCAGCCAAGGTGGACACGAAGACGTTCAAGAAGGTATGTTATGTTGGATGATAGCTATTCTGGCTTATTTGCCCAGAACTGTCTGAACAATGAAAAAAACTTATTCTTTGCCGAAGTCGGGAGATTTTGCCAATTTTCAAAGGAAAATCCGTTCTGTAGGATAGTCAGATCTCTGGTGCATGTGTGTACCTGATACCTGTGTTCCTGTGTACATTCACCCACACTAGAAGAGTGGAGCATGACACTCGTCAATTTCAATACATACATGGAATGCCATGAGGTGGTTGGGTGCAAGGAAGAAAAAATAAAGAACAAACTCCGAACTGATCAATTTAGCGGTAATTTTTCATTTTCAGACCATTATCCCATCCATCAAGGCTTATCTAGAGGGAAGTCTGGATGCCGCTTCGCCTGAATTCATCTACCTCACATTCTTGCTCAGAGAAAAACACGCGGTTAGTTTCATAGCAAGCAAGTTCTTTTTGTTTCTGTCAGTTTGGTTTTGCTCTCATTCATGCCTCTGTAATTATGAAAAAGAACGTTAATTGATCGATGTTTCGTCTTGATGGTCTGTTCAAAGGAGTAATATACTCTTTTTTCACTCGAATCTCGAATTGCTGACTATTGTTTTTCAGTCGGTCATCTGTGACCTGGTTTCCTTTGTCAAGAAGAGTGGAGAATGTCGTTTCGAGTCAAACCATCTTCACAGTCTACTTCTTACATTAAAGGTAGGGTTAACACATTTAAAGTAGGGTTAACACATTTGTTAAACGGCGGTGATTGCTGGCGAGCGAATAAGTGAATGATGAGTATGAATATTGCACGATAATACTACAGTAAAGCTGTCTGCTTAACCAGAATAAAAAGGGAATAGAAATAAAAGAGAAAATTCTTCTAGTTGTTATTAAAAAACATTTTATTTTCACGAAGTAGAATCGAAAAACGGTGCCCTTCTCAAGGAGTCGCACCTTACTGGCATCTAACGAACATGTTTGCGAATCTTAGTGTTGGTATTTTTTTCTAATGGTGACTTGATTACAGAAATGTGACAAGGGTGCCGTAAAGGTGTTTCTGGGCGAACTTCTGAAGGCTGCACGACAGGCGAAACAGTTTGGCGACGTCTACAAACGTGAGTGCTTTTAGTTCAACCTGGTCATTAATCATATGTTGGCTTGCGTATAACTTCTCAGGTGTCTTCATTTTGTATAGTCAATCTTGCCCCCGGAAAGATTAACAATTAATTTCGTTACTGGAATGAGCATTTCGCATAGTGTTTGTTTTCCGCTATTTCTCATGATGAATACAAACACAATTTGTTCATTTTAAATTTTCATAAATTTCCGGTCCTTTTCAGATGTGGTGGAGAAGTGGTCGACTAGCGGAGACGAATCGAAGGTTCTGGAAAGAATCTTCCAGACGGCCGAAATGGCACTCGAGGGAGGCAACGATTGCACGGAGGTATGTTCACATTGCACTATTCTAACTCACATACCGATACCGGTAAGATGTGACTGGTTTGCAAAATGTACTCAAATTCCGATTATATCGTTTTGATTACGGGAAAACGATAAACGATACTTTATGGTTCTGTTTTGTTATTCGGACAACGTGGCAACATTACTGGAGTATGTTTCTACTTTCTACTAACATCCAGTAGAGTTTTATTTCTATTATGTAGTCAAATGCTACCAAGGTCCAACCTTCAACAGGTGTTTTTTGGGGCTCGTTAAAAACTGTGCTCTCATTGTTCATTCTCATATATAGTTGTCTTCTTCTCAGGTGATCGCCGTCTTTTCGCCGGAGTTGATGAAGCGAATTTCGCACGTGACGAAGGGAAAACAGAGCCCCGAACATCGAGTGCTCAAGAATAAGGTAATAAATGAATTAACAATCGATTTAAGGAAGAGTTATCTTTCCAGACGTGAACATCTGTCGATGTTAATCCATGTATTTATTATGAAATTGTAGTCGGCATGACAATGTATGTACAGTACAGGGGATACACGTAATCAATGGAATCTGTATGAGGGATTTGGGGGTCTTGGAAGCGAAATAATGTCTATATTCCTATAATCCACAGTGGTTACATCTACAAACTACAAATGTTGTGTGGACTGAAAGTAATCGTAGTATACATGTGACTCGGGGAATCGAAAGAAGAGATATATACGGTCGCTGTGCTCAATTTCTATGGAAATCGGTGAATCGACGAAACTCGGCGGATCTCGTGATGAGAGTTGGATATGGTGAGGGGGTGGAGAGGGGCAGACGAGACTGCAATAATGCAATAATAGTGTAAAAATACGAAATATCTGTAGGAAAGAGTAAAGAGTTTTTGGGAATGGTCGAATAGCAGATAGATACACTACTGTCAGGCTCTTTCTGTTCTTCCTTGATAAAGAATTCCAACATTTCTCTACATTTCCATATGGGTAATGTGATTCAACAACTCACTGGTCTGGGTTCGTCTATGGTCAGATGCTCAATAGCGCTTTTCTGCAGACGAACTTCTCGTTCCCGCTCACCCATTATGACGTCGTCCCGTCCTACTCTGAAAAAAAAACGTTATTAAATGAAATTCGGTTTTTTTTGGGTTTTTCATGAGCATCTCGGTGAAGGAAGTTGTAGGTGATGAATGCACTCCAACGTTTCTGTTTCTATCACTGTAGTACATAACTACTTGCCTTGTTCGTGACTGAATTCGGTTCTGTGTCCCGAAAACCTTGTGTTTTTCATCCAATGACATTAGCGTATTGTGTCGTTGCGTGATCAACTTTTGACATTCTTCGGGATCTGGAATTACAGCAAGAATGTTTAACAAAAAAGGACTTCAATTTGATATTTTATAATAAGTTTACAGTGGTTTAGAACAGTCTCAAACTGTCCACTTCTCTAGAAATTATCTACCCTACCAGAAGATAAGAAAACTGTAAAATCAAGTGCAATATTACATTCTCTTTTCTCAACTCACATGGAGTGCACTTCTGTACCAACTCTTCGTTTTCGACACAGTATCCTGTCTGGGGATCACATTCGATTGAACAGACATCTAGCACGGGGATCCATATTGGGTCGGAGAACGGGTCACCGCCTGAGGGCATAAGGACATTGATTTAATTACCACTCAATTTCTGTTGGATTACTACCACATGTTTATTGTAGTGAGAAGTGAGCTCGCCCCTTTTTTTGAGGGGTTTCCAAATTGTACTACCGATCGGCAAAGAATAACACAGTTCTAATAAGTATTCGTTTATATAGGGAAAAGTGGATTAGACAAGTAAATATGGTTTGATCTGGCTGATCAATATATCACGAACGGCTATATTCGGTTATCCTTAATGTCACTAACATAGTTTAGCGTTCTCGAATAGGAATTCAGAGTAATCTTCTGTGGGTTCTTTTCTCCTCGATTGAGTCAACGCAGACGGGATAGCAACGAGTAGCAGAAGGGAAATAGGGCTCATCTGAAAAAAGGTGTTCTTTGCTAAATTGCACGGTCACGGAAATTGAAGGATTGAAAAAGCAGATGAGATAGAGAAAATACAATCAGAAGCACATGAATGGAACGACTTACGAATTAGAATAAGGTTTTTTCGTAGAGTACTGGTCTTCAGTGCATTCAATATTGCCGAACAGGCAATTATGCAAAGTAGGTAATAACATTCATCGGTTTAACTACTGTTTGAGTAATAATAGTTATTTTCAGTCACTGTTAAAGTAATTAGACATTTGGAGTTTAGGTTTTTGGCAGTAGCTAGGCATCCGCAACAACAGAAAGGTGTTCAATGGGAATGGCAGATTAGGACAATGAGAGAAAGGGAAATAGGGAACTATGGGGGAGAACCGGTATGAGAATGACGGTAGGCGAGAACGCCTCGGGCAATGTTGTAACACGCATTGTTGTGTAGATGGGTGGCAGCTAAGAACCGGTAGAACACGGGGAGAATGGATAGATAGCGGACCTTTTTACATTTAGTTATAGTTTTGTAACCTTGAATTTTCAAAAGTGCGTTGATAAACATATTTGGGGTGTTCTTAAGTAATTACAATAGTTTTAGAATAGAGGTTCAGAGGTATAAATTCGTTAATTCATTGAAAATGAGTTTTCCTGGAGAGTTCTGAATACCATTGATTAGATATGATAGTTTGGTGTTCATAGAGGATTATTATTACATCGTGTTAGTTTGTGAATTGTTGAGCAGGAAACGGGTGAAAACAGACTTTTCACTTGCCCAGTGTGTATTGGTGGGAGGGAAAGTGGTGCTTACAGTGGACTGTACAAATCAGTATAGATCATAAGAGAGATTGTGTGAAAGCTGAAAGTAGTCGCATAACTTGTTCGCACCACATGTTTGTCATAAACAACGAAACGACAAACAAATCGAAGACAGTTTCACTAGTACCTCTGTTGGTTCTCGTCAATTAACTAGTATATAGTAGATACATATATTATTGTGAATCGATTATAGATGCTAAGCTGGAACTTTAAATGAATGTTCTGCAGCTTGACTCATGTGTACGCAAGAAGTGGCGTTTTCGCTTCTATGATGTGTATTACCAATGTTTCAGTTGTTTCAAAAGCAGATAGTATATTGCAAACGAAATATGCACGATTATGAGATAATTAATAAACCTTCCAGATCACGTCGTTCTGTACGGCGGTTGGCAAGGGTCTGACAACTGTCACAGATGGGGACTCCATTCTCAAATTGGTGGAAGCCTTTGACAGAATTGGTTGGTATCTCGGTGACATAATAGTGCTTTCACTGCTAAAACTATAGCAACACCTATAGAAGTTTGTGTCGTCTTGAAGTTCCAAAAGAAATGGATAATATTCTTTATTATCGGTAATTGTTGAGTTCAATACTCAGTGAGAGTCTGTGCTGTGATAGGTTATAGGTTAGTAAAGCAAATCGTGATAGTTTGTTACTTTGCCTCTAGTTTCACGTCAAAAAATATGTAAATACCTTCTAATGTGAAGTGTGTTTTCAGGTAATTTCGATGCGCTCACGAACAGCCACCTGACCGCTCAGCTGATTGCTCGAATGGACGAGCCGACGGTCTCCAAATGGATTGAGGTGAGTGTAAAACAGAAAGAGGTTAAAAAAATAAAATTCATTCCGAATAGTTTTCGGATAGCTATTCAGAAAGTAATCGAGTATTCATTGAATCACAAGTGAGTTTAATACGAAAAGAGACCAGAAAGAATTGAGGAACCTAGAACTAGAATTATGCTGTTTTTAACATAAAATTGTAAAACACCCTCTTTTTCAGTCGTGTCCGTCTACCTCCATCCGCCGTGCCTGTGGTGCCTTTTCCGAGTGGAGCGACGCGTCACGCGAGGCGGCTCTTTTGAACATGGTTGGGCGGGAGAAGAAGTCGGACGATGTGCTTTACACGGTTGCCAATTGCGTGGATTCGGTGTTCAGAATGAAGGTTGGTAAGCGGGTTCTAGAGTTTCAGTTTGGTTGTTTGACATCCAGATCCAACCGGTTGTCAACCAAAATTTCGTAGTTTAGTTTGGTTGGTGAATTCTGATGAGTAAGCGCGGAGTTTCATCTTCTTTTCAAAATTGATTTTTTGCTCAATGGCAACCCAGTTCGGTAGTTCGGTTCGAATTGTGAATTATCGACAGGTACATATTATCTGATTTATCTGAAAATTTGTAAGGTCAAGGTGGAATAGGTTAACCGAGTTTCACTAACAACTTAGCGGGTTGATTTGTATCGCTTGATGGATTATTACTGATTGCCTATTTATTATTATTTTTTTCTTCTCCAGGTGCGTTCGGGTGAGCAGGTCAGTGTGGTTCTTTCCCCGGAATTCGAGGCTGTTCTCAAGAAGGTTGTGACGTCATTCGCCGGAAACGAGGTCAAAAAGACGTTGAAGGGCTTCACCAACGAGACCATGAAGAGGTGGGTGTTGAATATTGATTGTCATTGTAGGATAGGTTTGTAGTTTGTAGTGTGATGTGGTTCAGCCGACAGCTTTGAACTGTATTAACTACCACTCTGGAAAGAAGTGTTTTGGTTTTTTTTTTTTTCGAAAGTTGTGGTTTCTACATGCTTGTCCTATGATTGTGACACTTCACTCCATAAAATTATAATTGTTCATCTGGAAATATCAGCCTAAATACGCACCCGTTCGTCGCTATTGCTCATATTTTCTGTCTGTGCAGACCGCTGTCCGTGCTGTGGTTGTGTCTTCGACTATGGAAACAGCTGACGTCATCGAAAGAAGAGGAAACCATCTATGAAGAAAATATGAAGGAGGTGGAGACTATCGCCAAGGACACCGGAAAGATAAATAACCAGGTAGGTTGCGAAAATGATTTTTTAGACGTATTTGTCATCTAGCTGGTACTAGTACAAGACAGACATGGCCGATATCATCTGAATTTTAGGAGACTATGGATGTTGTTAAGTTAAGAGAGTCTCGAAATATTGAGCTTATTCTGAACATATAATTGTAATTGAATTAAGGAATTGTTCTTTCACTGACTGACCACTGCTCAGTCTTCTGTGGCTCTATTTTGTTTGTAGTATGCTTTATTTCGGCCACCAACCGCCTTGTATTGTTTGTATTGTAATTTAAAACCCAATTTTGCTTCAGGTGTTGGTTGATCTTCTGATCTCCCTTCTCGGTCAACCCCAGAAGTTCCATCGTACCGTCGTCTACTTTGTCTACATTCACATGCTGCCCTCTATCACCAAAGAGGATGTATCGCATATTATCGATGTTAGTTTGATTGTAATTTAAACGAAAAGGACATTTTTTTGAAAGATGAAGGAAAAACAATCATATAACTATCTCTGACTACTGTTTAGACCGAATGTTCCTGGCTAATCAGAGATTGGTCATTTTCCATTTGAAAAGTATGAAACTGGTTTAGTAACTAGTTCGAAATTCATTTACTAAAGTTCTTTTGAAATTAAAGTATTTGTTTCAGTCGCTAATGATGGATGACGCGGAGTTGAGTGGAAACGGCGCTGGAGACGCAGGCGGCAGTGACGCCGAAGCAGGTACGGTACCAGGCAAATTACTCAGACCATAGGCTGTTAATTACAAATTCGCTTTTTGGTTTGGTCGAAACTGTATTGCAACAAATCTAGAGACAATGCGGGCGCCGGAGAGTCAGACAACGAGAGGAAAAATCAATATCTATGACAGCCAGGCTGTATAAACAGTATTTTACTGTTTTGCAACGACGCTTGTTCTGAGTACCGGCATTGCGAGGTCATGTCTACCAGAGAGGCCCAGGGGTGACTACAATGTTCCCCATGTTCACGCTTACGGCCACTACGAAAAAATAGTATATACCGAACAACGCGATGTGTTGTTAAATTTTTGAGAGAAACACTCAAACACCAGTAAGATCCGACTTAGCGACAAAAAGTAGTCCGTTTTGGATGTCAACACGTGAAAATTTATGATTTTTCCATCGAAAGTGGACCAATTTCCTTATTTTCGGCAAAAAAAGTAGTCCGTTTCTCGATGTTTTCTGAGTAATCGGACAACTTTACTTATATATGGAAACACTTGAAAAATTCCCAAAAGTTAGTCTGATTTTGGAGTTGTTTACTCATGCGGGACATTTCATATTTGCGAGGATCAGCTGTACAGGGTACAGCCTGGTGTTTGATTGAGATACAGTTGTTAGTCAATGTTACCACCAGGAACCCGGCTAATGTCTACTGTGTTCATGACTTTCTTCTGGGTCGTTCAGGTTCAGCATCGGAAGACGAGGGGGCGGAGTCAGGCGAAGATGAGGAGGAAGAGGAAAAGGATGATGACGAATTATCGATCGACAGCGAGTCGGAGGCCGGAGAAGAGGTACGGGTTGTGGTATAATAATAATCATTCACGGGAACTTTTTCAGTCGTGTCTCGTGTGATAATGTATTCATACTGTAACAACCAAGAAATTGATTACATTGCACTATCCGTAGAGGGGTGGGGTCCGTAGAGAGAAACTAGGCATGGGTGAGCTTAATTACCAGCTCATGCGGTCCGCCATGAAGATACCGCTTTTATCGCTTTTTATCGCCCCGGAGGTGTTTCACGTAATCTGCCAACTTTGGCTTAAAACCAGAAAAGAAGAGAATAGCATTTTTCATTGACACATTCGCGAAAAAACGCTACAATGTTATTATTATAATTATCAATTGTTCAGGTTGATCCCCAACTGGTGTCTCGTCTTCAAAATGCCCTGGGAACCTCGGGTGGAAAAGTGGATTCGAATGCGGATTCTGACAGTGAGGTAGGGAAAATGTTGTTAAGTTTACGAACGTTGATTCCACATTGAGAAATTACATAAATCTACAAACTACAACACAATTAGGGTACTAAACAAGAATTTAAAAGTAGATGTATTTTGAAAGTGGCTCGAAAATGCTATTTCATTGATTTTTTATATTGTAACCATAGTTTTTGGAATAACAATCCTTCATTTGTAGTTGTGTTTGCAGGCGAGTCTGTCTGACATGGACGATGAGGCCATGTTCGCGATGGACGAAAAACTGACGGCCGCCTTCCAGTCAATCGCCTCCCAGCAGCCAAAGACCAAGTGAGAAAGTTGCTTGTTTGTTGTGGTTTATTGACAGTCTGGTCTGCAGCATCTTTATAGGTTGGACCAAATCATAGTTGTAGTTTGGTCTTTAAAGAGCACTATTCACAGCCCAGTAACAGCGATGAAAGAAGAGGCATCTGCCTGCTTTTTCTACAGCGAGAATTTGTACTGGTAGTTTTGATTATGTTATGAGATACTATTGATTATGTTTTCTTTGTTCAATTATCAATGTTTCCAGGAAGCAGTCTGCTGTAGCGATGCAGTCCTTCCGCAGCAAGGTCACTGATCTGCTGTTGTTCACCGTCTCAGCTGTCGAGACACCTGCCGATGTTAAACTGGTACGCATTTAAAATTCAATCGACCATGTTTGAATAGTTCCAGCTTTACGTTGTTTTTCTGGGATTGCCGTTGCCGGTGAAATTGCCAGAAGAAATGCCACACTGACCAGGTTTCATATTCATGCCATAGTTATTCGTTAGTGTAGTGAGGCAATGCGTTTTCATCTCTTTTGGTCAATTGCATCTTGTCATCTGTCCTTCTTGCTAACTATAAGCATAATTGATAGTAGGTAATTGTAAAATGTTCCATAATAAAGTGACAAACGGAGGAACTAAACCGTACACCAATTTATTTATCTCTGGTTTCAGTCGATGATCATCCCTCTGCTGAGCCTGGCCAAAGTGCAGCTGAAGCGCAGTTCCGATGGGCCGTGCACGAAAAAGACGACCGAGCTGCTGGAAATCATTTCCAAGCTGAAGAAGGTGGAGTCTATTTCTTCTGCAAACTGTATTTCGATGAATTCTTGAAATTGTATTCCGTTGTGCAGGTAGTTGCTAGTTGCAGTCGATGGTTTGCAAGAGTTGTATTTGGTATTTATCTTTCTAACTCTTGGCCGTGGTCCCCAAATAGATTCAACAGAAAATGTAGTTCCAGGATCTTGAGTTTGATTGGAGCATTTTGAAGCACTAAGAAGAGCGATGACATTTTTGACCTAGAAATGACTGGTTATTGGTTTGTTTTCAGCTGTCCGTTTCGGAGAAGAGAGTCTCGAAATTGCTGTCCAAGCTGGTCTCCGAGTCGATTGGAGTCTCGAATCCAGTTCTTCTCAACACGATTGCCTCTCTCGCAGTCTTCCTGGTAGGTATTTCTTTCTTTTCTGTTTCCACCGTAAACCTTAAAAGCAGTTCTTGATGATGTGTTTATGGTTTTATTTTGTTCTCTGACACGTCAAGTTATGGAGTCACACTCTTTTTGTTTTGTGTGACTGGTTGTCTGCTGTCATATTGAAAACGAGCTTCGTACACGTACTGAATGGAACGTGTTTTTCAAATCGAATTTTTGCGGTATTCTGAAGCAAATCCGAACGTATACCTGCTACCTGCTGTTTCAAACCGTACCCCATGATGATTTATTTCCGTACCCCTTCCATTCATATTGCTGATACCATTTGACCCATTCCAGTTGTCGGTCTCATCCGTGGAGGGGGCGTGGCCTGAGTCTATCCGGGCAGCTTTCTTCGATGTTTTCCGTCAGTTCATGCAACAGGAAGACGGACAAGTGGCCTGCCAGCTGGCCACCGCACCCATCTACAAGTTCCCGGTGGGTAAACATACTGTTTGTATTTGAATACATACAATTGTGTGAATTTCCACCAAATTGTTTAAGTTTTGCGATATTAGCGAAAAAGGAGGCAGTATTTCCACAATTCCTGTAACTCTTTCTACAGAAGGGTCCCGATGGATTGGCGGGGGACAATCGACAAAAAGAGTCTTGTACTTTTTTTGTCCACTTGGTTCGCAACCTTTGCTGAATAACTGGAAACGAAAAACGTGAAATTGAGCGGTTACTGAGACAAAGTTTCTTCCAGACTGCCTTTGTGTCTGATCTGCCCGCCATGCTGGAGTTGGCCTTCGATGAGCAATATCGAGTGTTCCGACGGGTTCGTTTTACCTCTTTTTTGATAATGTAAAGCAGATGTGGGAATTGTTCCCATTATGGTTGGGCTTTCGAGCGCGAGCTCGTTCCGATCGTGTTTTGGTGGACGAGGCAGTATTACATGTCTATGCCTACCATACTCAACTACGAATAATGGGTGGCGCCTATTATCCCGCGGAATTTAATCGAAGCTCGAGATATTCCATCTTGAAACAACATTAAACTTTTTTCGTAGTTTCTTCATCTATCGGATAGGCTATGTGCCGGTTTATTGTGCGTAAGTGTGTCAACGCCTGTTTCCATGTCATTTCTATAGTAATAGTACATTTGCATAGGTGTGAAACTGTGCGAAATCCAAAAGTATAATGAACACTCCTGAATAATCATTGGCGAATACGAGTAATGTCATTTCTTTGCTATTCCAGACCGAGGCCGTTCTGTGTGTTGCCTCCATTTTCACGAAGCCCGTCACCGCTACCGTATCGATCAATAAGTCGATTGTGAAGGAGGTTGCCAGCAAGTGTGTCGCCTACCTGACAGCCGCCACCAGTGAAGGATCCGAAGAGGTGCGCATAGTTATTGATTGATTTTTGTTGATTATCTGTGATCTTAGGTATTAATAACAATACTTGTAAAGTTTGCATTGTTTCTTAATGTCTATGTGTTTCTTGGACTTAATTGTAATACTTATGAATTTGGCATTTGTCCGCAGTTTCCTAACGAAAGTACCATGAGTCCATGAGTTCTCTGTAAGTGTAAGATGATGCGTTTTGACATGAGAAATTGTTGAATATTAAAAATCAGACACGATCGTAGGAAAATAATAGGTTTGGTGTCGTTTTCTCCACAATCGAACGCTATTCCTCATTCTACAATCATTTGTTTAGGTGAAACCTCGTTTCTTCGCCGCCGTTCTGAAGTTGGTCCTGAATGCTGCTAATTCGGCTGACGAGAAAACAAAGGTATCGAATCATTGATTGATTTGTAAGATTGACAGAATTTAAAGTTCAGGAACGTTAATCAATTGTGGTATGACCATTCTGCCTGAATCTGTTTTTTTCCTCTATGCTTGTTTCAAACTAGACTGGTCAATGGTCATTAGAACAAACAATACATCTCTCAGTTTTAATCGATTCCTTGCAGGTAATTCTGTCCAAGAATCTGCTTCCCTGTGTAGAGCAGTTGACAGCCAATGAAGAACTTTGGAAGAAGCAGATGAAGAAATGCAATTCGGCCTCGTCTCAGGTTTGTTCTACTTTTTGTTCATTTTTCTAATGGTTTTTTATCGCTATTGTAATAAGTTTCAATAGTTGTTGCTTTGGTTAGGGTTGAATGTTGGATTGAAGTTTGTAGTATTGTACTTATTGAACCGCGAAGCATTTATTTCGTGAATTCGAATCGTTTGGTAGGACAGCCGGCTGTCTTACCTTTTCACCACATTTCCTTGAATATTAAACAGGTTTTGTTCAATCTTGACAACATTTCAGATTTGTGGCAAACTTCCTCTTCACGTGCTGAAAGCTGTTGACAAGGCTCTTGCTTAAAGGGATCCTATTATTGTTAGAGAAGTTGTTAAGTTCAAAATTAATTTCTGTTACAATCACCATTTCATTGTTAGCTAACTGTTTGTTTTTGGTTTGTTTGCGTTTCTGTTTGAACTATTGTTACAATGTGGAAATAAATGGAATTCGAGTTTTGTTCGCTTTATTGTAGCAAATTATGGAGAGGGCTTAGGTAAATATAGGAGATCGTATTAGACCAGGTAGAAAACGTGGTCCAGGGCGCCCACTGGTTAGATGGAGAGATGAGTTGGTCCTTGCCGGGCAAAATCACAGCCGTTCAATGAGAAGAGGCCGTGTCTGACCGCCCAACGTCAGAGGCGGAGAGATATTAAGGTTGTGCAGAGATAAAAATGTGTGGAAAGTTATAAAGGAACACCATATTGCAGGAATATTACATGAATGAACATTCTCGAAATCTTCATATCTTGAATATGGTCGAAACCGTAAGCTCCCAAGTATTCATTCAAATGTGCAAACGACTGTTTTTAGCTGAGAAACGTAGTTTTCCGGTAATGTTCGAAGTTTGTTTGTAAGTTTCGATATCGTTATGTTTCAAGTTAGTACCAGATGCTGTCAGGTTGGCGTCAAGGAAGGCGTATTCACCTAAGTTAACCAATGAGTAAGACGTCATTCAATGACGTAATTGCATATTTCAGTTAGTTATCATTGATCTAATATGAATCATTACAGAGGCCTACAAGCTCCGCCCGAGACCAGAGAGAGATCTCGACTGTGACGACAAGCGATACTCGCCTTTCCTTTCTGCCGTTACTTCACCTTTATGTTCTCAATTTAGTTTGTCTCCAATAAACTCTATTTCTGTCTTTTGTTGTTGTTGGTCTTTCTCGCTTCCCTGTCGTTGGAAACAGTTATAATCATTCTCTTCACGATAACCCCAACTTGCTCATCCTGCGAAAATCTCGAGAAGCGATCAGACAAAAACACATTCGAAAACCCATTTATTCATAATCCAAACCATTTATACAATACACGATTGCAGGAGAACTATGCAATCTAGTACAATTTCGATACAATTGTATGACCTATGGTCTGAAGGGCGGGCGAAGTGGCTCGCGGCAAGTAGACAGGGGGCGGGGCATCGAGAAAGCGGTGCCAGAAAGAGGGCGGGGCATCGAGGAGGCAGTGCCAGAAAGTGGGCGGGACATCGGAAGACCAGACGGCCGGGCGGAAGTCAAATGAATTCCTGAAAGAGAAGACTGACTAAAATATTCATCCATGCAACCTTATCCCAAGACCTTGGCGCTCAGTTCCCACTGAATCTCTACCCTCTAAGATAATTCCCTGCCAATTAGAACGCCACTCATGTGGCGCCTTCGATGAGAGAGTGTACAGGTCAGTACAGGTCACAGAAATGCAGAGGTCTTCAGACTCAGCACCTATCGTGTTTGTTGAGAAAACTCAGCTGAAATGTATCTAAATATAGAGAATGTCAGAAAAATGTATGACTGCACACTTACCAGATTCAAAATGATGTTTCTGTGTTTCAGGAAGAGCTGGGCACATGCCGACGCCACCTCCACGTCGCGATCTGTCAAGAGCTCGACTCCCAGCTTTGACCAGTCGATGGGGCAGACGTTAGCATGCGATCTCAGCCCCGATTGAATCAGTTTGAGGTTCTGAAAAACCGTTCAACGTTCGACTCAACGCAACTCAAAAAATATCCCGTTAGAGTGTGCAATGTTTTTCGCGCGTTTTCGGTCCACAACTTTTTATGGTGTTATGAGGAACCTTCTATAAGAGTCATTTCTTTAAAGGATACAAAACAGTTGATGCAAAAGCATTGTATACTAACAATGCAAAAATGCTGAACTGTCAGTATGATATAACTAACACGTTAGTGAAATATCACTAAACTGTCACTGAAAAGTTACTTTATTGTCACCAAAATATTACTGAAATGTTATGGAAAGAATGTCGATAGCTTAGTGATAACTTGGTTACTTTTATCTGGAGTTCGCCGGCCACTTCTACAACTAACCGGGTTTTTAGGTAACCTAACCGGTTTTTGACAACCCTTTCTCAGATTTACCTATCAAAGTGACCGGAAAAAAAATTTACCGAGAAAAAAAAAGATTACCTGTTGAAACTAGTACAATTGTAAGACCTAAGGTCTGGAGGGAGGATGAGTATTGATGGGGCGGGGCGGCTGATGACGAGTGTCCAGATAGCGGGGCATCGAGGCGGTGGTAGAAATGGGGCGAGGAATCACAAGACCAGACGGCCGGGCGGAACTCTGAAAATCAATGCAATATATAATACCAACAAAAAATGTATGATTATTAGACCAGAAAAAATGAACCAAACTCGAAAATTATATCCAATACCAATATCAATCCCTTTCTGTTATTTGCATAGGGGACACTCAGTAACGTTTGCGCCAATTTTGGCCAATTATCAAATTACACAGTTGAGACATCATTGAAAGTAGTAACATAGCGGACCGTCTGACAATGGTTTGCGTCTCTCTGATCTGCACGATCCCTTGTCGGGGCGACTTGACAACGAGAATTGAGAAAAGCTGAGAATTGTCTAGAAACATACCCTGAAGGAGGATGGTGCCACCATTCCGCGCGGCGCCGGTGGTCTGGAAGGAACAGGTTCGGCTGGTGGACGATGCACACGGTTTGCAGTAGGACCTGGAGAGAAACAAAAAGTAATCGCATTTTTTTTTCTTCTTTAGAAATAGTGTGAATGGACAAAACGAAGCGTTACATTTTTTGTATTGAATAATTACATATTTTTTAAAACGATCAGGTAGAATTGTAACATTCGAGTGGAAAATTAAAAGTTAAACTTTTCCAACACTTGATTCACAACTTCAATACACAGTCAGGAAAAACGATCACCAATTGTGTGACCATACTCCGGAAAACAATTCATAAAAAAGCTTAACTGACCAAATGTCATAACTCAAGTGAAAAACTACCGAAATTGCCTAGGTTTTGTTGAAAAGGAGTCCGTAGTAAGGATGTGAGAAGGTACTCACAAGAGGGTGTTGCGGGTCGCGAGGTGGTGGGGCGTCTCAACGAGGCTGGAGCAGCTGCGCGAGGATCGGTCGGACGAGTGTTGGCTGAAGCATCTCCGCGACGAGCGGTCTGACGAGTGGTGGCTGGGACAACTGCGGTACGTGACACCTTCGGGGGTACGGTAACGGGCCGTCGCGCGGGGGCGGTAGTCGGCTGGGAACTGAAAATAACATGACACTTTGGGTGAACTTCAACGGTGGGGGGTCAAACTTGAACGAGCGGGGGGGGGCTGAACTTCCATACCGGAAGTGCTTACTTTTCACCCCCACCCTCAAATTTTTGTATTGCAGGCGATAAATTGAATTATCACCCCCGGTCAAACTACAATTCCTCAAACGCAATACAAATTCAGAAAGGTGGGGGGGGGAGGTAAAAATCAATGTTGCCCAACACGCTAGTAGCGGTGCATTACATTATTAACTTCTCGGTATTTAAGAAAAATTTAATTTCTGATGAATAACAGAAATTGAAAGCTAAAAAACTAACTAGTTTCATAAACAAAAATTTCCCTTAAAACAAAGTTTTTATATTAAATTTCGAAAATTAATATCACTACACTTACGCGGGAGGTGTGGGACGATTGGCGGAGACGCTAGTCGTCGGCCGCGACGCAACACGCGACGCCGGACGAACGGCAACACGAACCGAGGTTCCGGAGGGACGGGTGGCACTGAGCGGACGAGGGGCGCCGGACGACTTGGCGACAGATTTAGACAGCATCTGTAAGAGATAAGACAATTCCCTGCCAATTAGCATGCCACACACAAGGACGCAGAGGTCTTCAGACTCAGCACCTATCGTGTTTGTTGAGAAAACTCAGCTGAAATGTATCTAAATATAGAGAATGTCAGAAAAATGTATGACTGCACACTTACCAGATTCAAAATGATGTTTCCGTGCTCCAGGATGAGCTGGGCACAAGCTGACGCCACCTCCACATCGCGATCTGTCAAGAGCTCGACTCCCAGCTTTGACCAGTCGATGGGGCAGACGTTAGCATGCGATCTCAGCCCCGATTGAATCAGTTTGAGGTTCTGAAAAACCGTTCAACGTTCGACTCAACACAACTCAAAAAATATCCTGTTAGAGTGTGCAATGTTTTTCGCGCGTTTTCGGTCTACAACTTTTTATGGTGTTATGAGGAACCTTCTATAAGAGTCATTTCTTTAAAGGATACAAAACAGTTGATGCAAAAGCATTGTATACTAACAATGCAAAAATGCTGAACTGTCAGTATGATATAACTAACACGTTAGTGAAATATCACTAAAATGTCACTGAAAAGTTACTTTATTGTCACCAAAATATTACTGAAATGTTATGGAAAGAATGTCGATACCTTAGTGATAACTTGGTAACTTTTATCTGGAGTTCGCCGGCCAATTCCACAACTAACCGGGTTTTTAGGTAACCTAACCGGTTTTTGACAACCCTTGTTCAGGTTTACCTATCGAAGTGACCGGAAAAAAGGTTACCGAAAAACCGTTAGGTTACCAAAAAACGCGGTTACATATAGTTGTTAGCCAGTATTCTCGAAAAACCGCGCCCATATTTGTCAGTTCTCAGTCCTGTGTTGTGATTAGGGATGGAAACATTGGAAGAGAAAAACTCACCTCTCGTTCACAAGCCGAGACACCCTCGCAGCTTGCACGATGTCGATCAGCCTTTTCTGAATGTCGCTTTCGACAAGCGAAACAGAACGATGTGTTCTGCGAGTTGCGCAACCCAAAAAAAACCCCTGTAAAAACACAACGTAACAAAACGAAGTAAAAACAAAAACAACGACAAATTACAGTATTAAACACTAACGAAGACAAACGGGGTGTTCATAGAGGTATAATGAAATTACTGTTAATATTGTTCTATCATCCCATACATTCTTACTCACCTCCGTTGATAGAAATTGACGTGTGTATCTTATCTCCATATTGAAGATAAACATCGGCGAGCGTCTGCAAGAATTAATTCATAATTGCTAAATTACTTCATGAATTTTCGAGATGCTATACTACACGTCCTACCTACGAAGACTTCTACCGTACCGTTTTCGTGTACTTTTCACAATTTTGCGCGATACAAATTGAATTCGCACTCTCTCTAAGTGGATTAACTGTTTTTCCTGCGGCGACAGTTACACGGAATGTGAGTTCCGTGTTCGTAATCTTTGACTGTACCTCGGCAGCAAACAAATTGGGTTGGCCATGCTCATCATAAAAGTAGACTCACAGTTGATTGTGATCAAAGCCACGATCCAATGGCGATCTCGAGCGTCTAATCATGGTTATTGTTTGATGGCTTGTCGTCGCCAAAACATTTACTGCGCAGCCGCAAGCAGGAAGAACGGAACCGTGAATGGGACTTACCTTATTCACAACTACAGTTCTTCTTCTGTCTTCTCTCTGATCTCGTTCTCCATCACTTCCGATTGAAACCTGAAAAGAAGAAGTTCGTTCACAGCCAATAGTCAATCTACCAACCTATTTAACATTAATTGAAAGTTTTTGAAATACTGCAACGTTTCAGTTGCCCAGTTAGTGCCTAAACACTTACGTTGCATTGAGATGTAAATAAAGCTGGATATGACAGTGCCCAAAACACATACTATTTAGTCACTATAGGAGCACTTTCCTGAGGAACCGTTTGATAATTAGCACAGGTTTTCCCCACTGTACCAACCTATTTCCCACGAAAGTTTGTTTGTGGTGAGAGCAGCCTCTAACCGATAATTTTTTCTTCAACCCGGAATCCCTTTGGTAACTCACACCTTCATCCAAGCGGAAGAAAACCCAAAGTGGTTAGAGCAGAAAGAGGTTTTACACATGCAACCGGGTTGCATTCAAGCAAGAAGAAAATATCCGTTTCTTAAGAAAATGTTAACTGGGAACCGTCGATAGCTGGTGTGGTTAACAGAATAACAGGTTCTTTAAGGAATTCGCCGGTCTAGTAATGCACTAAACAATACAATAAAGTAGACCTATAAAAATCTAACGAAACCAAAGAGCTATGCAGGAATAAGAATGTGGAAAAAACTCAACTTGATTCAACCTAACCGGCCGTCGCTCGAGTAGAAACGGGCTAAAAAGCCGAGAAAACCTGGAAATGTGCACTTGTTCAACGGCGAAAATCTGGAAACACGTCCGAACCAGGAAAAATGTTCACTCAGGTTTGATGGAGCTCGATGAAAAACATATATCTATCACTTAGTGACAGTCACAGAAACGTATTTGCACACATGTGAGAAAGTATACATTCAAATTAAGCTGAATAATAGGAGTTGAAATTCTTTTAATTAATGTCAACGACACCTGAATCAAGAGGGAGTTGAAAATCAATGAGCGATTAGTGACTGATATTGTGCCAGACACGTTCACGTTCACGTTAATCAGTTTTGAGACGGCAGACAACAATACACGTGAGAAACATGGGATCGAGGCAGATATGCAAATCAAGACTATTCCATCAGACCGAAACAAACAATAAGAATTTTGGGAACTTTATTCTTACTTAGTTCTTCAATGAAAATTGGAACAGAAGACCTTGACGTAGTACTCCTTCCAGCTGGAATTAAATAAGGGGCGGGGTGAAAAAAAATGAGAAACCGACCATCGATTTGCTGTGTTTATATATACTTCATCAAGACCAGGAGCCAGATTAACAATTTCTAGTAATTGTATACTCGTTTTCGTACGCTCGGTTGAGATAAAGAGGCCAGGATGCTATTGAACACATCTGTATAGTTTCTGTCATCTGTCACTTCCCCCGTGATTTTCCTATGATGGATGTTTTTACAGATTGTAAATTCCGGTCGGCAATTTTCTTCTCCATTAAAACAAGTGAATTAAAACAAAATTATCGGAAATGTCAAAATTGCTCAAATTAATAGTTATTCGAAAATTAAGTGTCAGCGGGAATAAAAATCCTAAAGTTCCTCTCTAAATGGTGAATTCAAATGATTTCTTCTCAGAGCCAGTAAAGGTATTCCACATACAACAAAAAAAATTGAGCTTCAAATGTTGGGAAGTAATGTACAATTACCCGCCACCCTGACCGGAAACAGGTTCAGAAGAGCCCGTAGTAGAATCCCCCCCCCTCCTTTGTGGCGAAATTTTACACTCTACTGATTCATTTCAGATTCAAGTTTTGGGGAAGTGAGGTTGTAAATCAGTTTCGGATATGTATTATCACCCGTTATCCCCATTATCCCTCAACTTTTCTAGGATTCCAGTTAAGAGGGGGGGGGGGGAATAGTATCACGAGGGGACAATCATTAGAGAGCTTGTACATTTTCCGCCCATGTTGTTATAAAACTAAAAACCGCCAAAAGAAGTTTGCACCATTTTGGAGAACTGAAAATCGGCGAAAACAAACTTTTTCATTGGCTTGCCACCAAATTCTCAACGGGAAATGCGAGTTCATTGGCAATCTCACTGGAAGTAACGAACGTTTGTTTACGGTTTACCCGTCTGCTTACGTGCCAGCGCGTTTGCTTGGAAATTTAACGAGAGAAACAGTGCACATTTCTCTCGAGTTTTCGTTGGCAGACGGTCAGTTGGTCTTGTCATTCTGTTTTCAGTTCTCTAACTAACTCATAGGTCTGGTAACAATTTCGAGTACACCTTTTCCTGAGCACATTCGTTTACGTACACCATCTGAAAACTGGTAGTTACAGTATATTCGTGCGAAAAACTTCTCCGTAGTTTCGAGTATTTCGCATTATTCACATCTGTACTTCCTAACTCAGTAGCTATATATAGCGTCTTCCATTCCTACTGAGACCCCTACAGTAAGATTTTGAAACTTCCAAGCCGTTTTGCTGGCTTACTTTTGATCGGAGAAGTTGAGGATTTTACAACCTCACTATCCTTCTCAGGTAGTGTGAATATACGAGAGCATTTTCCATGAACCACATTTTGAGCTTCACAACAGCCTTCGGAATGTTTGTAATGTTACTGTAGGAGTCTCAGTAGGAATGGAAAAGACTATACAACTGTAGCTTATTTGCAGATTGATCTCGATACACGCCATAATTTGCATTTTTCTACCAAACATCAACGAGATCAATCTATAAACAGAATGGAATGTGTTTGTAGTTCGATCCTATGTGTGAAGTGTTTTCAGGCCGATGTCTCGCAACCGGAAAAAGGTTGTAGTTGCCACCATGCGCCCCCCCCCCCTGTGTCGCAACATGTAGCAGCCACCCAAACTGAACCAGCTGCGCCGGCCCTTTCGAAAATCGCCACCTTCAACCGAAATACGAGTGATTCGGCAATGTTGGATGTGACGCTAGTGGCCACCCGTGTGGAGAATGAAATCTCATACAGTGTGCGAAACAACGAACTTTTTGAGTTCTCAAAGGCCGGCATGACTTGGTTAGTTTGCGATCTTTCCTTCAGTACTTATGAACATTCCGGTCATAGCTCATCTCACCTCTACCTCTAGGTCATCTCGACGCACGCTCGTTCGCTGCTATCCCATAATTCTCTAGCTTTTCAGTATCAGAAAAATGTAATTGTGGAAGTTCCCACTTACTAAAGTTTGTGAACTTGTGCACTTGCAGGAGCGAAACAAAAAAACGCAAAACAATGTGAGTTGGCGAATCTTTCCAACTCTATTCTTTTCTCTTCTTTTTCCCCCCTCTCTCTCTCTCTCTCTCCATCTCTGTCCCTTTCCTCTCTTCCTCTCTTAATTCACTTTCACCTCTTTAAGTTGTTCAAAGAGCTGTGTACTATGACAACGAAGTTCTCTCAAATCTAGTCATTTCATTACATTCACCGAGAATACCTTTTCTGTTGTACACAAATATATAAAAACATCATCTCTGAGACTTCATAGTTTTCGAATGCAAACTCCCGCTTTAGTTTTACTCTTCATGTTTCGGGAAATTACGAGATATACTCAAAACAGAAGTTTTATAATCATACTGTAAGAGACTAAGTTTTGAGTATCAATGAAAACGACTATAATTCATTCTGTTTTCAGTTGCTCGTGAACCAGTGGAAACTGGACTACGACCTTTGTGTGCGGTTTTCCTTGCAGGAGAACCACCCCGACCCGCCTCTATGTGTGAGTTCAACTGTTTGGCGATGGTTACGGAACGTTCATGGTTATTCAGTGGTGTGTGAACAAATCTCCATTGTAGTTTGCTCTTGGAACATGTCAAAACTTATGAGTTTAGACCAACAAGACACGCGATCAAACTACAGACCAGTAGAACTAGGCAACATACGAATACACTTTCTTTCGGAACAGCCAGTCCTATACATAGGTGTAGCGTTTTTCATTAGTTCCCTCTGGAACGGTTTTGGGGTGGTGGAGTTAAGTTAGGATCCGGATGTAGTAAAACGGTAAATGTTCATGAAGGCATACTATTTTCGTGAAATAAGTACAGTTTTCTATTTTTCTCCCAATTTAACGAATATTTTACAGCCTGAACTCTCATTGTCGGGCAGGTGTACCACTGTCGACGAGAATGCCATTGAGATACCCATCGAAGACGAAGTTTGGAAGTCGTTGGTCGCTTTGCCTTCAGAAGAAGAAATTTCTGTGGAAACAGCTGTCTGGGCCGAGTTGGACTTCACCTTCAGGAAGATCTCTGGTTTCAGGTAGGCATTTAATGGAAATCACTTGTATTAGTTGCAGTTTGACCAGCCCTAGATCATTCTTTTTAAATAAGTAGTGCAATATCACACGCTTAAAGAGGGACAATTATGTGGTCTAAACCCAACGCTTCAGTCCTTTAAACTGCAATACATTGTTCAATTGCGCCTTAAAGGACCGTTGACACGGGATTGGTCCACATAATCGTCCTTCTTTAAAGTAATCAAACTAAAAAAAGGTTTATAAAATGTCAGACTCTTCAAGCCCTCAACCCGATATCTTGACCAAATTTCGTTTTCATTCTTTGATAACGTGTTTTATTTGTAGTTTAACCACACCGAATCATCTTTTCAAATTAGTAGTGGTATGTGACGGGACGAGGGATCAAACTACAAAAAGAGAGTTTGTCGAACTACTCCAATCCTCTAACAGATATCTCATCATAAATGCTGTTTTTTTTGTTGTTTTATACTCAGCTAAAAATTTGAATTTAAGATCTCTCAGTCGCTTCTCCTACGACTTCACCCAAGCCAGCCGCGATTCCGATGCCGTTTTCAAGTTTGGAAAAGAGAACGTTTTTGTCAACTGCACTGTGGGTTAATTCACAAAACACGGGGCATCGAATGTATAGTGAACTAATGGGCGTAGTTTGATCTCGATGAATGTCATATTTCACGAATCCGGACTTATTAGTAACGGGATCAGGGAAAATTGTACAATTGCCCCCCCCCCCCTCACCTTAAGTCCCCCCCGTAGTACTATCACCCCCCTTCCAATACGATTTCCTATAGAGAGGGGGGTGATTGTAAATGGGGGGTGATTGTTAATGGGGGGTAATTGTACAATGTCGACGTTTAACAATCACCCCCCACAATACAAAATAGGGGGTAATAGTACAACCCCGGACCTGTTTAACAATCGCCCCCCCCCCCCCACTCAATCCAAACCTGCAGTAAAGAAGGACGTTGTACAATCACCCCCCCTAGGGGTGGGGGGCGATTGTACTACGGGTCGGATTCCAACCTATTTCGGCTCAAGGGGGGGGGGGGGACGATTGTACAATAAACCCCGGGATCAAATTACAAACACAACTGGAAACGTAGTTTAGGCAGTCTGTGGTTCGTATTATACTGTAGCAGTCTCAGTAGGAAAATGACGAGAAGGTTCTTTTTCTTGCAAGCAAGCATATACGGAGTATGTTGCTCTCCCAATGCTTTTATAGTTTGATCCCGTTGTTCAGTTGAACTTTGCGAAACTTGGTGTTCACAGAGATCAAACTACAAGAATGGTTTGATCATTTCCTGATTGGGATATCTTTCAGATGCGAATATCGGTCATGTTCTTGAACTGGCCGATCGATTTGGGTTCGAGGCTGTTTTGGAGGATTGCGAGAAGTTTCTCTTGTCTGGAGAATCGGATATTGACTTGACGACTATTTTGCACTGGTCAACTCAGTACGACATGAAAGCGCTTCAGGTCAGCTTTTTTTTTTATAGAAAGTGAGATATAGTCGTCGCCAACGGAAAGGCGGGAGGTACTGTATATCTCACTTTCCGCTGTGTACGCACGCATGTATTCGATTCCAAGGCTCACCGGCTATGTTCTCTAATGGCGCAGTGGTTCGCGCCCTGCAACGAATCTTTTGCTCGCAGGTTCGATTCCGGCGAGAGACAGAAATGTATAAATTTGGCACCCACTATAATCTTGTATTTTGATCTCGATACCAGTCACCTTCGACGTATTTCATCTAAAACAACGAGATACGATATCCAACTACAAACAAATAGGCGTAGAGCAACTCACACCGCATCGTTTCTCTTTGAGATGAGCTAACCTCACGTGGGTCATTTCGAATATTTCGGTATCGTGCCAATGAACTTTTCCGTCAAGTTTTTAAGCTAGTTCATCAACTAACCCGTTTTGGCAATCTTATCTATTTCTCCGTTTAACCTGGATGTAACCGGAAAGCAAAGTAGCCGGTTTTCGACTTTAGTGCGTAATTGCTCGAACATCGTTTTTTTAAAGTGTCCGGATACCGAATAAACCCAAAAATTACCAATAACACGGAAATAGCGTTTAAAAGTCCTTTCATTTTGGATTTTTAGGAGTGGTGTTTCGGGCAGTTTACCACCCGAGAGGACTTCGACGGAATGATGTGGTCTGACGCCTACTCTCAGCTCACCGCTGATGTTACGAGGATTCTCATGCAAAAGTTGCACCAAATCATTATGGATAGTTAAATATTCCATTTTAAAGGTTTTCTGGCAGGTATTTATTCGAAATTTCAATCTTGCATGAGTTTTTCCACAAATTCGGTCATAGAACACAGTATACAAGCATATTTCCGGTTAATTATTAGAAATTTGACCAAAATAGCCAGATAGAATCGAATGTGCGTAAGAATTGGGTTACAATAAAAATATTGAATTCCTGCCAGACCACCTATAACTTCATGCCAATACTTTGTCCCAACTATACCGTACGTAGTTAACAGAGACTTGCCTTGTTCTGGTTTTCTTTTGTGGTTTCATCTGATGTCTTTTCTGAATGTATCGTGCACAGTTAGCTAATCTTGTAGTGGAACTGCGTTTCTAGTATATTGTATGCATTTCTTTTTCTAGCATAACTTGAAATGATACCTTTTTGATACTCGACTGCTGTGTTTCACTGATATCAAGTATTTCATGTGTTTTTTGAACAACGATTTTGTCGTTGTGTCCAATGTTTTTTGTAGCTCTGTCGATAATAAACAACTTTCTGATCATTTCTTGAATGAAACATTTTCTTTTATGAATATATATATCATTGAAGTTTTCAATACAATCATATGTTTTAGTTCCCCTCAAAACTGATTGTATGTGTTTGGACCACGGGTTAGACAGGAAAGATTGCGATAGCAGAGACTCCTATTCTGGCATACCATATTTTCAAATTGCAGGTTTTTCAAACTACGCCCAACCATAACAACGGGCGCGCCAATTTGAAGAATTTGAACTCAGACGTCTTATAAGCTTATCGATCGATCGAAAATTTCCTGCTCTCGTTGAAATATGATTTTATCGTTGTTTGCTCATTGTTTACTTAGTTTTTCTTCCAATATATATTATAAAATAATGATCCAGAAGTATATATATATAGAAACATCATCGAGAGCAAGTTGTTGAAATCATTTCCAGTTACAAACGATCGATTTACGTTGAATCGAAAAACAGTTACCTTGTGCTACCATTTATACATTACTGAGTTAATCGAATATTAATTAGGTGTAAATGTAATTTAGTTCCAGACCTCACCGACTGTAAATCGAATAATAATTAGGTGTAAATGTAATATAGTTCCAGACCTCACCGACTGTAAAAGTGTGGAAGAAAAAGGATGAAAAGGAACAACAGAAAAAGGATGAATTCGCCCAGTGACAGTGAAGGGGACGAGGTAAATTTTATATGTGGTTCTTGGTTCTTTCTGTTTTTTCTCACTCTTTTTCTACTTCTGTTTTGTCCTTCTTTGTGAATGAAAGGCAAAGAGGCAGATACACGAAATCCATGTTTTATTCGAAATTATGCAAAAAATATAGGTTTTCGCATCATACTCGCAGTCTGTTCAGTTTTCATAAAAAAAGGGCGAATTCCACACCAGTAAGGTGCAAATATTGTAGATAAATGAACCCGTATTTCGACTTGAATACGTGAAACCGTGTGCGTTTTGCGTTCAAATTAGCGTTTTCCGAATATGCATTTGAAAGAAGTTCATTTTTGCGGACAACGTAACGATAGCTGATGTATGAATGGGTAATATTTTGTTTACAGGAACCGTCGTCACCCGTTCCCTCGAAAAAGACGTCCGTTCCTACCAGGCAAGTGGCAACTTCTCTCGATCCACCCGTAGTGCTCCCGAAGATAGGCATCGTGAAGAAGAATCCTACGAAACACACCCGCGTAGAGATGAAGCTCGTGGCGACTCGGCGCGAGAATGGCGTCATTATCCGCGGTGATAGGTCTGATATCGAATTTTCGCTGGAAAACATGGATTGGTTGGTTTTCGGTTTGTTAATTATTAGCTCGTTTTAAATGGTAATAGCAGATTTGTAGTTCGAATTTAGTTAATGAATTTCGCGTGTAAAGTGGCTGGTTCAAACTTCCAACTAAAAACACTGTGTATTAGAGCATCAAACAAAACACGAGTCCTATAAATATTGGGGAAGATGGGCTGCATCAATGACTATATTTGATGGGAGAGTTATAGTTAGTTGTTAAGAATTTTTTCTGTCATACTCCCGATGTCGAATGTCTAATTTTCTTACGTCGCTAAGTTCTCCCCATGGCTTTGAAAGGTCGTGAGTCTCCTTAGGTTTGTGCGGCGGTCAACCAAAACCACAGTGTTTACAACGTTATAAGTTTCTAGGAAATGCCGCATCATTGTCTTGACGTTCTTGGATTCTACTTTATTCGATTCTACTTGCTTCAGAATGCGATTTATCACCGGAAACAAGGTGGGAGTGCACATGTACAATAAGCACCGGAACTAGAAAAATTGGAGTCTGACCTCTCTGTTTACTTTTGTTTGTTGTTCGTTGTCTTTCGCTTCCGTACCGTAAACAGGAAAGATCAGCATTCATTTTTTTCTGGCTCGCTACTGGTTCATGTAAATTGGTTCCGGAAATGTTTTCTATTTTTTGGACCAAGAAGACTGTAGAATAGGCACACTACTGGTGTATGACAGCTTCTCACGCAGCCAGTGATTCGAGTATATTGAGATTGAGAATATAACTTATATACGCATAATAAAAACAAGATTATCATATTTTTTTCAGTCGTACAGCTCTCAATGGAAGATTGACTACAATGTTGGCTTAACATTTTCGTCGGCCCCCGAGGAATCTGGGGAGGCCGAAGCAGACACTGTGAGTTGACGTTGAATCTTGATTCTTGAATCGGAGAGAATTCTTGAATTAACCGCGTTATTCGTTAACCGCGTCAGTTAACTGTAAACTGCGTTAATGATTATTTCTATCATTGGTTGAGATTTTGATTTTGAAGCAAAATGAGTAATTCATTTAATTATTCAATATTCAACGAATTGCCCACAGGGAAATAAAAACCGCTAATTGACAGCAAAGTTACTGCAGTTCTACCCCGGTTTGACTGCCGATTTACCGCTGGTAGTACCGCGGTACTACCAGGGGTAAATCTGCAGTAAACCTGCAGTAAACCCGCAGTAACTGCCCAGTAAACTAATTGATATTCAAATCTACCACAAATAATCTAAAATAATACTTTTTCAAAAAATTGTTTTATTTAACGCAATAGGAGCGCTCCATGCATCCTATCAACATCAAAGGAAAATAGGATACCTCTCTGTTCTCGAAAAGTACCTCAAACTTGGGTAATTGAACCGAAGTCAACTCAAACCTCAACGACTAGTGATGGAGAAGTCCGTACTTAAGTAAGGGCGGAAAATATTTTTTTCAAAATTCGTTTTTAAGGGTGAAAATGCATTCAATTTTCCAATATGCATGAATATTAATTGCACATCAGGATATCGGAACAAATTTTTGGACAGTCATGATTTGGTGAAGAAATTGAAGTTATGAGCCATAACTATGGAAGTTCGTCTCGTAAATTTCCATTATATGGTTCTCCATCATGATTTGCTAAGTAAAATGTCAATTCGTTGATTTCAAACGATTGAATACTCATATTGTAGAAATGCAGTTGTCAGGAACTCATCATAACGATGGAAAAAAGTTGAACTGTCAGACTTGCAAAAATTTATCTGCTCATTTTCTCGAAACTGATTTGTATAATTTCCGATACGTTTATCTCTTCAGTTTTTGCGTTATAATATTGCATTTCCACACGAAGCACGCACTTTTGAATAGTTTACTATGAATCTACTGCGGGTTTACTGCACGTTTACTGCGGATCTACCACGGGTACGCCTTACTACGGGTTCACTGCGGATTTAACCCTGGTCACGAAATTCCTATGGCCTGTATGTTTCTGAGTTGACGTTGAATCGGAATTCGTTATTTTTTCGTTTGTTGATTTCTTATCAGAAAAGTTGGCGCTAATTAGCCGGAGTTGGCCGCGAATTTTAGAAACTACCGTAACCCAAAAATTCAAATTCGAGCGTTTTGATCTAAAAATCATCTTTATCCACAACCAAATTTGCTACTTTGCTTGTAGACATTCAATTTAAACATGGAAAACCTCTATTTGTTCGCTTAAAGAAGCAAAAAGAGGTATTAGCTGTAATTCAAGAAATCACGATTTCAAGCACTGAACACACGATTTTTCGACGTTCTTTTACTTTGAACTTTTTCAAATTACCGTGAAGAACAGTGAATGCATGTTCCCGAAACTCTATTGCACCCACTAAGGGAGATTGGCGCTAGTTGTTCAGAGTTAGCAACGAAGAGGCAAACCGGAATTCGTAATTCGACGTTATGACCACAGATTCGTGTTTTTAAGAACTTACATCGCTTATAACAATGAAATACATCCAATTCAGACAAAACACATGTTAATTCGTTGTGCTAAAGAAGCAAGAGAGATGGTTTCCCGTGCAAATCCCACAAACACGATTGGAAGCAATCATTGAGTAATTTTCGGCTTTCGTCCAGTTTCTGAATTTTTTGTCGACTGTCACAACACTGAATATACATCTGTAGGCTTCATTCCACCCGAAAAACGCAGAAAACCGGTCAAAAAAAGCTTCTTCGGATTACGGTATGCGCCCGTTTTTAGCGGCTAATTGGCTGCAATTGAAAAAATTGGCTGGGCCCTGTCTGAGTTGTCTGCAGACGTGAGAGTAAGAAATAAATTCGATAAGAAATAAATTCGCCCCTATCAAGTTGACCGTACGGCGTACGCTGTCCGCAGCGGTTTGAGAAAACGTATATTCCAGTCTCTCCCTCCTCTCTCGCTGTCGGGTACATGTAGCCAGAAGGAAAGTCAGAGGATTTTTGTCCAAAATGAGTCGTGGAAGCCGCTTGTGCGATTGCCAGCCGAGGGTCAGGAGTCGGTAAAGACTTCTGTTTTCGTTGATATCCACTTCACCATCACGAAGATGTTCGGTTTCAGGTGGGTAGAGCGGTTATAATCCAACAAGATGCAGAAAACGCGCACCTGTTGCGCGTACTCTTCCAATATAAAGAATATGTGCTTGTTTTTGATGCAAAATCATAAATATGCACGTTTTTAAAGAAAAATGGCTACCTTTTAAGAGATATTCGAACCTTCTGGTGTGTTAGTGTGTGATAGTACAAGTATACAAACCTCCTAGTTTCTGAATTTCGACCGAATATAAACGAGGTCAAACTATAAACACAGCAACATACATCGTATAGGCTTTTCTTGGAAAGTGCGAATCCGATGAGTTTGCGACGAACAAATCCTGTTTACACGTAGAAGTCGCCAATTTCGTACAAAACTGCTCAAAATTGTTTCATCCCTCACAAGAAAGACGTCTTCTCTTGTTCAGTGTGATCTAGTCATATTCTTAGGCCAATAGTAAAGGAACGCGGACTGCATAAAACTATCGATGGTAAATGGTTAGTCACCCATACCACTATAGTCGCTAGCACTACGATATAAAATGTTTCAGTTAGCAATATTAGCTGTATAACCGAATTATGTTTCACCAGATCCATTAGTCAAAGCCTTGTCTTCCACCCTCCAGCCACGTCCCATCTTTTCCTTTTTAGCCACCCTATTTGTACCACACGAGACGAAACTTTTGTTGTTCCAAGGGAACTAGTGAAAAATTGTGGGAAACTGTCGCTTTACCTATTCGGATGAAAATCTGCTTTTCAGGTCTCACAATCGATTTTCCTACAACTTCACTCAAGCCAATCGGGACTCTGATGTGGTGTTCAAGTTCGGGAATGACAGTGTTTTCCTCAACTGCAGTGTACGTTGTTTCTATTTTTATCTCTTTCAAAACGGTGATTAGGCCGAGAGATGGTATAGAACCGTTTACTGCCTGAATAGAAAACGTGTTCATCTAACAGAACGATTACAAACCCATATATTGCTGCCATCGGTGGGATAGTGTCGGTACGAGGTTTGACATTTTAACATCCAAAGCGAGAAGTTTAGGTCGCTTCTAGGTATCACCCAATTAACCTAGATTTTACTAATGCAACCGCTTGTAGAGGGTGAACAAGTTATTGAGTTATTGTTGTAGTTTGATCTCGAAAAACGTCGCTGTTCATGAATTTCGACCGAATTGCAACGGGGTCAAACTACAAACAGAGAGAGATGTGGCAAGACTCACCGTATTTTTGTCAAACTTCTTTGCTTTTCAGTTGCTGTCGTTTCACTCGGAATATTTCGCGGCCACGAAGGATCGTCTCTCTGACATGAAGCGAGATTCGAATGGATTTCCTATCGTGGAAGTGGAGGGAGTTGAGGTCAAGGAGTTCATTGAATTGATGCAAATCGTCTATCCATCGAAGCATGAAATTACAGGTATGGTGTTTTAAAAATACTACTTTTAGTTTAGGTTGACCGTTGACTAGATTGATAAAGTAATATAGCTAACAGAATTTTGGAACGCAAACTGAAGATTCCGAAACCGATTCGCAAGCTGAATTGTGCACTCACGAGAGTTGATGGTAATTAGAACCGCGCTCGTAACAAATTATTTCAGTACAGCGTGTGAGTGATCCAGTGAACTTCACTCGAAAATGACCTCATGGGATGCTCATGAGATATACAAAGAGCTGCTAGGAGGGGGGGGGGGGGGCGAGCGACAGATATATTCTTACGGTGCTGGAACGAAAACAGATGAAACAACAAAAACTGTCCCAAAAAGTGCCTCTGAGAGAGGGCCGTTTGTTCATACTTTTTCACTTTCAGATGAGAATGTTGAGTACATTCTGGTGTTGGCTGATCGATACGGCTTTGAGGGTGTTCTGGAGAATTGTGAGAAGTTTCTGATGTCCACTGAATCGGTAATCGAGGTCATCACAAAGTTGCACTGGTCTTCGCAGTACAGCATGACGGAACTGCAGGTTAGTTTAGAGTACAATAATATTGATTCTCCAATATATACGCTCTTCTTCATACCTTTTTCTGACTTCTCGACATAAATCTGATGGAATTACAGAATTCCATGAATTAGAAACAAAATTCCATGAATTATAGTGTTTGTGCCGAAATATTGGAGGCTGTATAGTATTGTAAGGCCCGCATACTCTTCATGTTTTCTTCACTAAAAACCTGAGCCTAATATGATCCCAATCGGGATTGAGGGGGGGGGGGTTATTGTTTGCACTTCCGCATGCATCATTTTCGCATTCCTTAAGAAGAAAGATAGTATTAAGCTATTAGATTAATTTCATTCATTTTCTCAGAGTGATAGTCCTTCAAATGCTCCATGCTGTTGGGCAACTGTTTCCTAAAGACGGCTGGTTGTGATTGGTTCACTACTTTGTGCTTCGTGTCCAAAACAGTTTCTATCATCAAACTCCGTTGTAGTTTGATCAATCACATTGATTGATTGATTGTAGTTTGAGTCACAAAATCAAACAGATCTCCGTTGTAGTTTGATCTCGGTACATTCAAGAGGCAACCGAAATTCAAAGAGATCAAACTACAAATACAGCGATTTAGCGTAACATACACCGTGAAGGCATACTTTGGGGAGGGTGAATCCTATACTGTGTACTGTCTAATCGCGCTGTTTTACCATACTTATAACTTATTGCTTGAATTTCAGGGGTGGTGTTTGGCGCAGTTCAAAACTCGAGCCGATTTCGATAGGATGAGACGATCCAACATCTACAGAAACTCTCATCTCTCGGCTGATGTGTTGAAGGCTCTCTGGGATAGATCTTTCGATCTACCTAGGTGATTCTCATCTACCCTTTGTTTATATTATTCTCTCTCTTTGTCTTCTTTTCACGCTACACGTCTTTTTTTACGCTATGTTCGACTCAAGTTTTCGAAAATTGGTCGAAAGTTCGCATGTTGCCTTGTTGATTTCTATTGGTTCTAGCGTTTTCCACATATTTTTATTTGTTGAAGTGTCTTCAAACAGTGTAGTTTATCATTTTCTTACCTAGTTTACCAGTTTACTGACTTCCTATGGTCTACGTATTAACTTTGAAAATTGCATTTTGGAAGATCTCAAATAGTAGTACTGTTTTTGACAGTTTGGCCACGTTTACATATATTTGTCATTTGGTTTAGTTTCGAAATTTTCAATAAATTCATCCAATATTTTTTTTCTTAAAAGTGATGCGTTCCGTTTATAGAAATGCTCTTCCAGGAAATGCTGGGATGTATTCAAAGCTTATAGAATGACATTGCAGTCTGTGGCATTTTGACAAATTCCGTCTCTCATTTCTGGTGCAAGCTGAATTTTACGCACCAACCTAAATATATAATTGACAGTCAGTTTTGAATCTTCCATTTTCCGGAATAGATTTGATCACTATGCTTTCATTAAAAAAATGACGCATTCAATTTTTCCGCGACTATGGTTTTTCGGGCTGCCAGAAGGTTCATTTGAAATCACCTCACATTTTGGTCAGAATGTTAAAAAATTTCAGTTGTACTTTGGTCTCCAGACACAGCATAAATTTTGGGATTGTGAAATTCAGCGGGATCAAACTACAAAATGAGCTGAACGGAACGAAGACCTCTTTGGGTGGCACCAACCGTACTGGCAGAATCATTACGGGTCCGACGCTTGATTGGACTGAGCTAACCATTTAACAACTTTTGAAATGAAATTATACACTTCTGAATGAGCGCAAATAGCTCAAAACCTCAACTGTCTTGATCGAGTGAGATGTTATCCCACATCTCCGTTTGCAGTTACGTCTCTATTGACCAAAAAAAGCAAAAATTGTTGTTCAAAGGCGGCGGTTTACACATGCAACCGGGTTGCATGCAAACAAAATGCAACCAGGTTGCATGTGTAAAGAAGTTTTGGTTGCTTTTCAAATGCAACCGGGTTGCTTTCTAAATGCAGCCAGGTTGATTCTCAAATGCAACCCGGTTGCTTTCAAGATGCAACCAAAAGTTGGCCTTCAAAGGCAACCAGAATGAGTCATTCAAAATTAAAAGTCATTAGAAAGTGAACGTCATTAAGTACAGAAACAGTTGAGAATCAGAAATAAAGTTTACATTTTTTTCTTTTGTTCAAACCCTGACTATAAAGTGAATTAAAGAAGGACGATTATGTGGACCAATCCCGTTACATCGGTCCTTTAAACTGCAATTGAAAAATATATTGCGGTTTAAAGGACTGAAGCGTTGCGATTGGACCACATAATCGTCCTTCTTTAATGACTTTTACTTTTAAATGACTTTTACTCCAATGTCTTTCAAGTTTGAATGACTTATTCCAGGTACCTTGTTGAAAACCAGTTCGAAAAATAACAGCGGATATGTTATCGACGCAGAATTTTTCTCCCTATTAATTAAAACCATTTATATCCAAATATTTAGTGGTGAAAATGGGGTTTTTCGGCGTTTTTGTCGTCATTTTCACTGAATCGTGGCGGGACCATTGCACCGCGCAAGCTGTTCCAGACCTTTAATTGTGAGAATTGCCGCATTTTCTATCGTGTGGTCCCGAACGTTTCTTTTTCCTTTTTTCATAAATTTGCTCTCAAAATCCAGGTATATTTCGGTGATTGAACATTATTTAGCAAAATTACATGTTTAATAACCAATAAACGTCCGCGGGGTTATATATGACGGTGTTTTAATGAAATTTCCGTCTCTTTTGCGAAAAATTGATGCAAGTTCGAAACCGTGCCCTAAAATGAGTGATTGACCAATGAGAGAGCATATACATCACGTTTCGGCATATTCTCCGATAACTGACCACTTTTTACGGTTTTTACACCACCTCTCAACTTTGTGACTGTATTTTTCAGTGTATTCTTCCTGTCTGTGCGTTTCCGGTTAACTCACTCAATTTAGTGTTTCCAGGCGGTACAGAGGCGCGCTGGTCGGTTTCCGTAGATCCTTAGTGAAATCTACAACAGGTCGGTGTTTTTATATGTTTTAATAGGTTTAAATTGTTTTAATAGGCTTATGCATGATTCCCATGAGTTCGAACCGCGTCCTTTCATGGTCAATGAGGCCAGCGAGCCCGCGCAGTTCGTTCTCTGTCCCTTTTCTTTCTCTCTCTTTTTGTCTATTCCGCCGAGTCTCACCGATGCGCTTATGCCAGCGCTGTTACTATGATCTCTAGATCGGTACGAGATCGCACCCAGACCGCTACCACTGAGTATATCGCCACTCCGGTAGCCCTATATGAGAAGACCTGAATGGTGGGGGCACCCGCCGAAGCTTGTCACTTCCTCAGATGCACTGGGTGCAAGGCGGAACAGATTCTAATTCTAGTTAACATCTCAAAGTATTCATATTTTTGTGACTAACTGCTTACATAACGCACATTATTGACTAAAACTTTATTTGTGAATCTGGCTTTACACAGCATCTGCGAACGATTGCTCGCTTCTCATAGTTTCAGGTTAGTGTGGTTCGATCGTCCTGTCTGAAGATCGGAGGTGATCTTCTGAATCTGTTCTGACGTTCTTGACCTCCTGCATTCATTGGCCAAGATGACGTGGGATGAAAAAAAGAGAAGCCAGGAAAGGAAGCAGAGGTCTACTTTTCGTCTTCGTGGTTCGGCTGGCAGCTATTCTTCACTTGTCTCCCGCTCAGGTAACTTACATTTTCTGTTGTGCCAATTTGGCTGTGAATATAGGGGCTATACCCTGATCAGCTCTTAGTTGACCGGGACCGGGTGATATTGATTTTTTGAATGTGTTGGGGGAACAGGATTCATAGGAGTTCCAAATTTGCTGCGATTATAAGAAAATTTCAAGAAGTGATCTGAAAGTTCAAAAGTTTGGTCTTGTTCATGGATGCATTGAGCATGCCTAATTCTTCGATCTCCCAAATATAAACTATTTTTCGAGTAGTGTTTCAATCTAAGCTCTAGCTGCAATCAAATTTTCTGTTAGCGTATCGTATTCAAGGTGTGCGTAAAGAGTTAGATAGATTTTACATCCAATAACCATTCATGTGTTCAAGACGTGAATTGAACATGTAAATTTCCAATTTTTCAGAGCTTCCAATAAGCTGATCATTTTTTGCCTTGTTTTTCAGTATTCCGCTTGCTAGATGTTGGATTACCATTGAATAAATTTGATCTTTGCAGTAGTAAGGACGCACTATATGATCCTCATTAGTTTTCTCTTGCCGGAATGCCGTAATCTAGTAAAATAACAAAAATGGCTTGTATTCGCCTAATCTTTCGATCCAGAATTATTTAACATGGGGTATTTGGTTAGAAAGGCGGGGGTTTCTTTGCTTGAGCCTCAAGTGGACAGTCACCCCCTGCTCGTCAATGCTGGAAACGCGGGTTCCGTCAAATAAATAAGACTTTTCAAATTGCGCTTTTTTTTGTATCTACAGTCTCAGCTCACTTTTTCAGTTCAACTTGACCACCTATATGGCTATTTGGTAGACATAGTTCTGTCTCAAACACGAGTAAAATACCCCGTCCAAAAGGCCGTTTGCTGAAACTTGCACTCATTTTTGAAAGCAGAAACTATGAGAAACGCGATGAGCGAGGGAAAAAAGCACTTTTGCGGCTGCGGGGGTATCATGTCCGTTTTCTGAGTTACGTTCATTGCAGTTGCACTGGCACTTAACTATTTCAACTCGGTTGTCAAACCTAAGTAGCTGTCTGAACCGTAACATTTTTGAGCTTCAACGTATACGCTTATTCATGTGTTCGAGGTTCTCATTTGAGTTCTGTCTGTATTAGCTCTGATCATCTAATTAATAGGGCGTCGTGAATAACGATGTGACGAGCCTTGAATTTCACGATTTCAGTATAGTAACACTCCAGATGGTTTCTGATTCTAGTAACACTCCAGTGTGAGCCATCTATACGGTGAGGGGATCAACCATTCATCCGAAACACCAAACACCATTTTGGAACAACCGCGACATTCACAGCCTGGTTCTCTGAAACGATGTGAGTAGCAAAAACGCAAGGACTTTCGAGTCCTGGAAATGTCCTACTTTTTTTGCTACTCAAAGTTCTGGCATTTTTGCTAGATTTCGGTTCTGGCACTTTAAGTAGACGAATAGCGCGCCTACCAGGAAACCGCTGCTCGTAAATCTGCTATATTTCTATCTTTTTGTTTTTTGAAAAATAGACTAAACACACTATTCACGAAATTTCATATACATATAAAAACATAACAATTTTGGTTCTACATAAAAGTTAATATTAACAGTTATGGTACAGCTATAATGGTTTGAAGGGGATAAATAATACAAACATCAACTACAATAATAAATACAAATATCAATTGTGATAATAAATACAAACATCAATTGTAATATATATATATATATATCGATATTGTAAATATACTATTCATTTCATTGTTAATATAGTAAATATACTATGTTTATATATATATATATATATATATATATATATATATATATATATATATATATATATATATATATATATATATATATATATATAAACATTGAAATGAGGCCACCAGAATGAATAACTATTAATATTACAAGCGTGAATCTGAATAAATCTTCACATTGCAATATTCCAATTAGTACCGAAGAAATACAAATAAGTTTAACCTATTGCGAAAAGTGAACACAATTAAAGAATTGAACCAAATTACAGTGAACTATTGTATACACCAGTTTACTGCGCACGATATTACCTCGCTCGCAATAAAAAAACAGTGTTTCAACTACTGACCTACATAACATATTCAAATGAATAGTGAATACCGGAAACCGGAACCTAAACGGAACCGCTGGCAAAGTAGAGGTTTCTCAGCTTCTACTCGACGCCATCTTGCTCCCGACCGAGTGCGGCAACCTTTCGGAGGCACCTGAAAATCCCCGCTCCTATATACAATGCAGTAAGCAACATTGTGTCACGCCCGAATTGTGTCACGCTCGAATTGTGTCACGCTCGAATTGTGTCACGCCCGAATCGCAACAAATGGACGAAACATGCTTCAAAATTAATATTTTTCAGAAAAGTTTTTTCGATTCGTATCTACGTTGACAGATCTATTCGAATATCATAATTATATTTTCATGTGAAAGATTTATACTTGATTTCGAGGTCAGCATGGTATTTGACGCGCTAATCACAGCTCTGTTTGATTATAAAAAATAGTATTAGAACATTTGTAATATCAAAATAATTCGAGAGACTACTACGTAAAAAGGTCTTTTCTTTCGAATGAAAAAACTCTTAAAGTCTGAAACTTTGTAGTTTTCAAGTTACTAAGCGTGTATTGAAATTTTCCCGTTTTACCATTTTGACACGCCGTGTAACTTGAGTCGTAACTCATGCCAATTGTGACCTTATCAGTGACAATTTGTTTCTCCCCTTTTCCTAAAACCTCTTCTTTCTGAAAATGTTAACAAATTTTTGTTATAATCTTTGAGTCGTGCGTAGGAAGCTGTTTTTCACGAGAAAGGCCACAATTTTTCACTAATAATGCTCGTGTTCAGTCAGTTTTCAATATTTTTTCATATACTGAACGGCATATTACTCAGAACTGAATTTAAAATAAGAAAATAACACTAATCACTCGTAACAGTCAACAGAAAAAATGTTAGTACCTTATTGTTCAGGCCGGACTGCACCAAACAGTTTTGACTCAAATACAACAAATAAAACATTATCTGATAGAGAAAATTATCATGTGTGTCTCTGTAGAATTTGATGGAATTATCTTCATGAAGAGTCCATCAAGATCGTGAAACTTGGCGTAACCAAATGTAGGTGTGCATAGCTTGCGTTTACTGTGCCATAGGCAAAATGGGGCAGCGTAATTAGCAATTGAAATAACTACCACATCCGTGCTATGTAAAACACAAATCATAGTCAACCATGTTTGGCAGCTTGTAACGATAACGCATGTTTTACAACCTCAGCGAAATACGTTGGCAGGCCTTACAAAAACGTCAAAAAAAGGATGGTGTAGGCCTCGCATATACGTGTAAACTTTTTGACAGTACAATGACACGCGTTTTTATCAACAAAATACGTTCGCAGTCCCCACAAAAACAGTTAACTCTTTAGTGGTAAGTTGGCAAGCGTTAAATTTAACAAAATACATTGGCAGGCCTTACAACTACGTGAACTTTTTTTGCAGGATAACATAAGTTCGCAGGCCTTACAACTACGTGAACATTTTTCGCAGAATAACATAAGTTCGCAGGCCTTACAACTACGTGAACTTTTTTCGCAGGATAACATAAGTTCGCAGGCCTTACAACTACGTGAAACTTTTTCGCAGGCCTCACAACTACGTGAACATTTTTCGCAGGTCTTACAACTACATGAACATTTTTCGCTGGATAACATAAGTTCGCAGGCCTCACAACTACGTGAACATTTTTCGCAGGATAACATAAGTTCGCTGGCCTTACAACTACGTGAACATTTTTCGCAGGATAACATAGGTTGGCAGGCTTTACAACTACGCGGACATTTTTCGCAGGATAACATAGGTTGGCAGGCCTTACAACTACGTGAACATTTTTCGCAGGATAACATAAGTTCGCAGGCCTTACAACTACGTGAACATTTTTTGCAGAGTAACATAAGTTCGCAGGCCTTACAACTACGTGAACATTTTTCGCAGGATAACATAAGTTCGCAGGCCTTACAACTACGTGAACATTTTTTGCAGAGTAACATAAGTTCGCAGGCCTTACAACTACGTGAACATTTTTCGCAGGATAACATAGGTTGGCAGGCTTTACAACTACGCGGACATTTTTCGCAGGATAACATAGGTTGGCAGGCCTTACAACTACGTGAACATTTTTCGCAGGATAACATAAGTTCGCAGGCCTTACAACTACGTGAACATTTTTTGCAGAGTAACATAAGTTCGCAGGCCTTACAACTACGTGAACATTTTTCGCAGGATAACATAAGTTCGCAGGCCTTACAACTACGTGAACATTTTTTGCAGAGTAACATAAGTTCGCAGGCCTTACAACTACGTGAACATTTTTCGCAGGATAACATAGGTTGGCAGGCTTTACAACTACGCGGACATTTTTTGCAGGATAACATAGGTTGGCAGGCCTTACAACTACGTGAACATTTTTCGCAGGATAACATAAGTTCGCAGGCCTTACAACTACATGAACATTTTTCGCAAGCCTTACAACTACGTGATCATTTTTCGCAGGCCTTACAACTACGTGAACATTTTTTGCAGGATAACATAAGTTCGCAGGCCTTACAACTACGTGAACATTTTTCGCAGGATAACATAAGTTCGCAGGCCTTACAACTACATGAACATTTTTCGCAGGCCTTACAACTACGTGATCATTTTTCGCAGGATAACATAAGTTCGCAGGCCTTACAACTACATGAACATTTTTCGCAGGCCTTACAACTACGTGATCATTTTTCGCAGGATAACATAAGTTCGCAGGCCTTACAACTACATGAACATTTTTCGCAGGCCTTACAACTACGTGATCATTTTTCGCAGGCCTTACACCTACGTGAACATTTTTCGCAGGATAACATAAGTTCGCAGGCCTTACAACTACATGAACATTTTTCGCAGGTCTTACAACTACGTGAACATTTTTCGCAGGATAACATAAGTTTGCAGGCCTTACAACTTCATGAACATTTTTCGCAGGCCTTACAACTACGTGATCATTTTTCGCAGGCCTTACACCTACGTGAACATTTTTTGCAGGATAACATAAGTTCGCAGGCCTTACAACTACGTGAACATTTTTCGCAGGATAACATAAGTTCGCAGGCCTTACAACTACATGAACATTTTTCGCAGGCCTTACAACTACGTGATCATTTTTCGCAGGCCTTACAACTACGTGAACATTTTTCGCAGGATAACATAGGTTGGCAGGCCTTACAACTACGTGAACATTTTTCGCAGGATAACATAAGTTCGCAGGCCTTACAACTACGTGAACATTTTTCGCAGGATAACATAGGTTGGCAGGCTTTACAACTACGCGGACATTTTTCGCAGGATAACATAGGTTGGCAGGCCTTACAACTACGTGAACATTTTTCGCAGGATAACATAGATTGGCAGGCTTTACAACTACGCGTACATTTTTCGCAGGATAACATAGGTTGGCAGGCCTTACAACTACGTGAACATTTTTCGCAGGATAACATAAGTTCGCAGGCCTTACAACTACATGAACATTTTTCGCTGGCCTTACAACTACGTGATCATTTTTCGCAGGCCTTACAACTACGTGAACATTTTTTGCAGGATAACATAAGGTCGCAGGCCTTACAACTACGTGAACATTTTTCGCAGGATAACATGAGTTCGCAGGCCTTACAACTACGTGAACATTTTTTGCAGGATAACATAAGTTCGCAGGCCTTACAACTACGTGAACATTTTTCGCAGGATAACATAAGTTCGCAGGCCTTACAACTACGTGAACATTTTTTGCAGGATAACATAAGTTCGCAGGCCTTACAACTACGTGAACATTTTTCGCAGGATAACATAAGTTCGCAGGCCTTACAACTATGTGAACATTTTTTGCAGGATAACATAAGGTCGCAGGCCTTACAACTACGCGGACATTTTTTGCAGGATAACATAGGTTGGCAGGCCTTACAACTATGTGAACATTTTTTGCAGGATAACATAAGGTCGCAGGCCTTACAACTACGTGAACATTTTTCGCAGGCCTTACAACTACGTGATCGTTTTTCGCAGGTCTTACAACTACGTGAACATTTTTCGCAGGATAACATAAGTTCGCAGGCCTTACAACTACGTGAACATTTTTCGCAGGCCTTACAACTACGTGAACATTTTTTTGCAGGATAACATAAGTTCGCCGGCCTTACAACTACGTGAAAATTTTTCGCAGGCCTTACAACTACGTGAACATTTTTCGCAGGCCTTACAACTACGTGAAAATTTTTCGCAGGCCTTACAACTACATAAGTTCGCAGGCTGTTAATGTTAATGCTTCTAACTCGCTTCATATTGAACGTTTTCCCATTATGTTTTTCATATCGATTAAAATTTAACAGGAATGCAGAATGTACTAATTATTGGAACGCGCGCGCGCGTGCACGCGACGCGGTAAAAAAAGTTCAGATTAGGTTTAACAGTACAAAAATTAGCAAACGAATATAATCGTATTTGCTCATGCTGAACACAATTATGAATTATGCCACAACGCGCGCGCGTGCACGCAACGCGACAAAAAATTCAAATTATGTTTTGCAATACGAAAATTGGCAAACGAATGTAATTGTACCTGCTCATGCTGAACACAATTATGAATTATGCCACAACGCGCGCGCGTGCACGCGACGCGACAAAAAAGTTTCAAATTTGGTTTTATAGTACGAAAACTGGCAAACAAATGCAATTGTCCCTGCTCATGCAAAACACAACCACAAATTCTGAAAAGACGCGCGCGCGTGCACGCAACGCGACAGAAAAATTTCAAAGTAGATTGTACAGTACGAAAATTGGCAAACGAATGTAATTGTACCTGCTCATGCTGAAGACAATCATACATTTCAACAAACCTCGCGCGTGTGCACGCGACGCGACAGAAAAACTTCAAATTGGGTGTGAACGTACAAAAGGAAAACGAAAGTGTAAGAGCATGCCGAATGATATATATTGCCAGGCCGCGCAGCAACCATGGGAAAAAGTCAATTTTTTGCAAACTCATGGCACGGGCTTGGTATAACGGAGAGTAGTCATGTTTAGTATCGTTTTATATAGAATTTTACAAGTAATATACAAGATTTACAACTGCTAGACGCCGCAGGCGTCTAGTTCCAATCAATTAAGAATGCACATTGAACTTAGAATACGCAACTGTTTGTGATGGTGAACGGTAGTTTTCGCAATATGTCGTGGTTTCGCTTTTGAAATGTCCACCGTCAACATGTTCGGACGGGAAACAGGGGTTTCTCAGTCTCAACAGTCGAAATTTCCCAATCCCGGGTTACAGAAAATCGTATCACTTTTCCACTTTCTTACATAATCAAGAATATGCTAATTAATGCAAAAAAAAGGTGATTGGAAAGTAGTAAGAGAACTTCTACTCATTTATAGACAAGTACATTAGTTAAAAGAGAGAAAGAAAATTCAGAGTCAAAAAATTGCGATAATTGTAGCAAAATACTATTCACCGGTCTTATTCCAGCTGTTATCTACATTCTCTATTAACTGGGCCAAACTGGGCCAATTCCTGACTAGGCAACCAGAAAAACTCATTCAGAAATGAAACTCATTAAAGTATATCTCATTCAAAAATAAATCTCATTAAGTACATGAACGTAGAGAAAAGCAAAAATCAACTTTCACATTTTTTGGCATTTTTGAATTCCTGACTAAAAATAAGTTAATGAGTTTCAATTCTCAATGAGTTTTCTAGTAATGAGTTTTATTTCTGAATGAGTTTTCCCTGGTGCCCCTGACTATGAGAATCTGAAAACGTGATATTTCTGAGAAAATGAACTCATACCCCTAAAATTGTGGTCTACGACTTCAAGAGTTACTAACCTGGCCACGCTTCTAGCTTTCATATCAATCACTAAAGAAGACTTGAAAATTATCATAGCAACTCACAAATCATTGACAACGGGACATGATGTTATTGTCTCTCCCCAACTATGGACTTGACAATGATCAATGACATCTTAGAGGTCTGAAAATAACTGGTAAGCACTAGAATGTACGTAAATAAAGGAAAAACAAAATACAAAAATGTACATGATGTGAATGAGTTTTACGTGAGTTATTCTTATAAAACAATCAGTGCGGTTCATTTCTACATAAAGAGTAGAAATTTTTGACCAATATGAGTAAAACAGATAATAGATTACGTCGAAATTCAGAAATCAAAACGAAAATGAAAATAATTCGAAAAATAGTTTGGCGGCGGCTCTCCAAGTTTGCGCCATGTTTGTACGCGCGCCAGCCAGCAACAGTTTGCGCAATCTTGGTGTCGCCGCCTGCTGGTTGGAAGTCCTGGAACTTTTGCTACACGAAATTCAAGTTCTGGTAAAATTGCGAAAATTTTCGAAAGTTCCGGCGTTTTTGCTAGTGACATTGTTTCAGAGTTACATACAAACTGCTACTAATCCATTTTGGTCGAGACAATATAAAAATCTTTTATATTAATGCGAATCTGGTTCTAGGCGCGTAATTTACTGGATTTTTCTTCTTTCTTCTATCATGTATTTATAGACACTTTTGGTCTATGACATTTCGTTTGCGTATTGCGTTGCACCTTCATACATGGGCGAAAACAGTTTTTTTCTTAGAAAACCACTGAAACTTTACAATCAGCTGCCGGAAACATCAGACAGTAATTTCAACCAGCCAGAACGGGACCCACAATACAGTTTTGATTTTAGAAAGTGATTTTTTGCATCAAGTCTTATTGAAGTCAAGTTTTACATTTTTTCAATGAACTGGCAAGTTTACCGGAGTGTGAACTTACACTTCAGTGTTCAGGCTCAGACAACCGTAGCTTACAACTTTACCAAATGAAGTTATAGCTTTTCCGTTTAAAACGCATTGTTTCTCGTCAACAAGTTCATGTATCATGTATGTTGAGCCTTTTGCCTAAAACATGTTCAGTTACTTTCCTTTCGACCAATCTTATAGCTACATCACGCATGATTGGTAATTCACACAGTCGGGAAAAAGATAATTTTCAGCAAAACTTGGTGGCTACGCTATTTACATTCGAAACCTCGACAAATAAACGGTTTCCCTTGTTGTTGTTTCAGCTTGTTTAATAACTGCGAATTTGTATCACACGCGTCAAAAAGGGCGGGTGGCATATTTTCTGCCTGCTTTTTATTTATATTCAGAATTTCATGCCTATGTGGGTACAACTATACTCTAATGTCGGTTAAAGTAGCTTTTCTGCGCAACGCTATGACGAGGAACGAATAACGTTGAGGGTGTGTATAACTCAATGACGTAGTTTGAAAAAATTTCACTAAACTCGAACAGAATAGTGAAAACTATATTATATTGTCTTGTTTTCAGACATTCCGTTCCTATGATTGTGAAGACAGCCGGCTGGCCAAGACGATTGAAGGTTGTTGGAAGACCTCTCATTTATTGTGCACTCTCTTGTGTTTTTCCGTGTCGTATTTTGCCTCATGCCTCGCAAGAAGGGCATGAGAAGTGATGTTTTTATTTTTGGATTGGTTCAACATTGTGAACCATGCGGGAACACTATTAGGGTCCAAACTACAGTTGGTTGGTTGTACATCGCAATCTGAGGTAAAAGTATAATAATAATAATAAACTTTATCAGTATAGTGATGGGCAAACAAAGAATTACGAGTTTAAACCATATGAACTGATACTTGAGAAAATAAAGAAAAAGAAAAACTAGTACATACGCAAGTTGCTAATTTGTTGATACTACTGAGACTCAGTGAGAAGACCTAGATGGAAAGGGTGCCCATGATTGATTGATGTTGAACCGGAAACCATAGCGATCAAAGTACACGTCAGATACAATTGGGGCCAGATGAGGGGTCAATTGATAGCAACCATGGAAACAGCTGTAACGTTCACGCATGGAAACTCCACTCAGGTGCATATTATACAACATGTCAACATTGTCATTTACACATTTCAAAGAAAAATCATCAAGAGCATTAGGGTTGTTAATCGAGTTGAAAATTTCGAGTTTCGAGTTTTCGAAAATTCGAGTTTTTCGAGTTTCGAGTTTTTCGAGTTTCCGAAAATTCGAGTTTTTCGAGTTTCGAGTTTTTCGAGTTTTCGATATTTCGAGTTTTTCGAGTTTCGAGTTTTTCGAGTTCTGAAAATTTCGAGTTTTTCGAGTTTCGAGTTTTTCGAGTTCGGAAATTTTCGAGTTTTTCGAGTTTCGAGTTGAACTCAGAACTCGAAATTTCGAGTTTTTCGAGTTTTCTTGTTGAACATTTCGAGTTTTTCGAGTTTCAATCTCAAAAAATTCGAGTTTTTCGAGTTTCGAGTTTTTCGAGTTTCAGAAAATTGGAGTTTTTCGAGTTTCGAGTTTCAGAAAATTCGAGTTTTTCGAGTTTCGAGTTTTTCGAGTTTTCGAAATTTCGAGTTTTTCGAGTTTCGAGTTTTTCGAGTTTTCGAAATTTCGAGTTTTTCGAGTTTCGAGTTGAACTCGAAACTCGAAATTTCGAGTTTTTCGAGTTCGAGTTTATTTTTAACAACCCTAAAGAGCATCATGGAACGATGGAGGGTCGATTATGGATGGTGTATCACACACATGAGAAGGATCATCAGATATTTGTGTAACTTCAACAGGGACGGGACTTTGGATAGCAGGTTGATCATCAAAATGGGTTGAACGAGGAGATATAGAGTTTGGAGATGGAAATGCTGAGACAAGATTGGAAACGACATTTCTAGTTTGTTCAACTAACTCCATTTCAATTGGCAGAATAGGATCGGCAGACGGTGTTGGTGTTGTAGTTTGGTCGGTGACCTCAGCTCGGGCGGCGTCTCGTTTCGATTGTCTGGCGAGGAATCCAGCCTTCCGCTGTTCCGGAGTCTCGAACTTTCGAACATGAAAAGTTGACATAGAAGCATCAGATTTCATAGCAGTAGATAGATCTATTAGACGAGGAAACGGAACACCATCTTTGATAGATACTTTGAGTGGGCGAGGTAAACCATCTTGACGAGGCTTACCCAAACGGTGAAGAATGGAAATATTAGACGGAGAGACGGATACCAAATTGAAAACTGCGTTCACCTTTTTCTTTGTTGAAGAATCCTCTGGTAGACCATAAATAGTGAGACAGCGACGATCATTGAAGTGGTGGAGTTGGGATTGAATAATAGTGGGTAGAGATTGGGTCAGAGAGTCGAGTTTGGAATTGAGTGTTTTGATTTCACTCAAAATGGTGGAAAAATGGGTTCGAAGTGGTACCATTTTTGGACGAGGCGATGGCATAATAATCAATCGAGAGGGGTCACCTTACACGACCGACACAAATGGTGGAAAAAAGACACAAATGGTGGAAAAAAGACTCTCGATTGATTATTATGCCATCGCCTCGTCCAAAAATGGTACCACTTCGAACCCATTTTTCTCCTCTGCACTATTCGGTTATAGCAAAAAACTATATTCTGCACTATTCGGTTATAGCAAAAAACTGGCGTACAACTGTCAGTGAGGTGTGGATGTCTGAGTTGGTAGTGTTGTGTAATAGGTTGGACAGTTGTAGTTTGAACTAAACTGACTGCCCTTTTGTTGGTTCGGAAAAATTATTTTGTTTGGAGAGTCATCAGCGATTACTTGTCACAAACGACTGTTCGCTTTGAATTGCAAGTGGGCCTTTCTAGTGATGTGTTTTCATTCAAATTTTTGAAAAGCTACGTTTAATCGATTTTTCTGCGCCGCATTTACAGTACACAGCCGTTTTCTCAATGACATGTGCAAAACTCCAGAAAAATTTGGCTTAGGGTTCTTGCCTGCCAACGTTTTTACCTATCAACCTCAAACTCAAAATGCGGTCAGGACAGGGATCGAACTCCCGTATTTTTATAGACAAAGTTAATGGCAACCAGAATAAGTCATTCAAAATTAAAAGTCATTCAAAAGTAAAGGTCATTAAGTACAGAAACAGTTGAGAATCAAAAATAGAGTTTTCGAAAATTTTGAAATTTTCAAATCCTGACTAAAAATGAATTAATGACTTTTACTTTTGAATGACTTTTACTTTAATGACTTTTAATTTTGAATGACTTATTCCTGGTACCAAAGTTAATTTGTAGCAATAAGCCTTGAGAACCAAATACCGAATAGTCGGTGGCGTTGCAAGTATTTTCACATCTCAAAGAACTTCATTTTAGTTTGAACCGTATACGGTAGAGGATACATACAAATACAGGAGAAGACATTAAATTCATAGTTACTGTGCAAGTCTGTAGGAATGATGAAGACTATACGCGATTAGTATTTACAGAAGTTCGATTATGTGGACCAATCCCGTGTCAACGGTTCTTCAAACTGCAATTGAAAAATGTATTGCAGTTTAAAGGCCTGAAGCGTTGCGATGGGATCATGAAGTCGTGCTTCTTTAATATGAGTACGTGTACATAAATACAAGTACATCATAAAAGCACATAACACAAGAACATTCTCGATGCTTTATTCACTGAACGACGAGAATCAGCATTGCAACTAAGAGAGCGGTGATTGTCTTCGGTCTAGCGGACGATGATTCGGGTTTCAAGTATTCGGCAAGTTTCTTGCATTCGGGAGCTTTCTCAGACTTACTGAAAATATTAGTTGAGATTAGGTTCTCTCCAGTCGCACCAACTTTTAGAGATAGTTTCTAGATAATAGCAAAAACTATAGCATAGAACAAAATGGTTTATTTGCCGTTGCTTCCCACATTCTTAGATGTGGCACTTCACACGCGCACAATTTCTTTCAGTGTGTAGAGTACAGACTAAAACGTAGCAATTAACTTGTCCTACAAGAGAAAGTCACAGTGATTCTATAACGACTAGTAAACTACTAGTGAACTCTTACCACACCCCTATTCTACTACTAGAAAACTACTAGTTTTCTTGTAGTAATGTAGGCGTAGGGGAGGAGTTAAACTATAGTTCTACTCCTACCTAACTACTAGTGAGATGGTAGTCAGCTACTAGTTTATCTGTGGTAAAAGTCAATTTTGAAAAATAAAAAAATAAAATAAAAAAGATTATATTTTTTAGGATAATATATCTTCTATAAGTAGTTACGCTATCCTCTATCGCATCACTCTGCTGTTTACCATGTTTTGCACCATCCGGGACTCGAACTCTCGAGCTCTCGCTTCTGAAGCGAGACACTTACCACCGCGCCACGCTGCTGATGTCTGAAGGCGCGCCACAATCGTATACGATTACAGGCGCACTTCACTGTTCAGCGCTCACTATGGAATAACGTGAATGCGCCACGAGCCCTAACAAAAAACATTATACTTAAGCTCGTTCTACAGTAGCACTAATTCGATAGAAATTTTCCCATATTATGAGTGTTCAGCACTTTCCTGCCTAGTTAGCGTACTACAGGTTTCTACTAGCCTACGAGTAAGTTACTACTAGCCTACGAGTAAGTTACTACTAACTGTCTACGTGCTCATAGTGCCTACAAATCACTGTGATTTAAATTCTGTGGAGATAATGTATCGTAAAAAGACTAGTTTCTGCCAAAATGCATTTTTTAATTTGACGTCTGTATTTACTACTAGTTTTCTACCAGGATACCCCTACTCTACTACGAGAGTACTCCTCCTTTACTACTACCACTAGTTTACTACGAGTTTACCAGTAGTCCCAGATTTCCTATGGTGTAAAGATGAAAGTTCGAGTTCAAACTACAACCTACGTTCAAGCACTGAAACGTTGTTACCGGTCTATACTATAACTGAATAGAGAAAAGACTACTAGACTATATCACATGCTTGCATGTAAATAAATAAATCAATCAAACTACTTCTATCTTCTTAGCTATCTATACTATATATATTTTATCTATTTATTTATTTTATCTATTCTGTCTTCTTATCTTCTACTTCTTAGACTTCTTCACTAAAAGAAACTTACAATTGCCCCAGTCGCTCAGAGGCTTTTATTGCACCAGTAGATATCAGGGCCAGCGCTTTGGCAAACTTAGCAATCTTTTTACACTCGTTCTTGTAAGGTTCACTGCATTTGTTCAATTCCAGCGTCAACCTATAAATGAATGATATTAAAGCAGAGAATGTCTACGGCGAATTTTTTTTCAAAAGCAAACTCCAATTTATGTCAATAAAACCAAACACGATTCGTTACCGAACCAGAATTCTTCACCTTTTCTATGAAAAATACGGAAACCACACATCAACTTACTCGCAACTAAAATCCATAAGTTCCATAGTTGAGTTTTCAGAAGGTGTGGATTTTAGGGTGTCTTGTAGGGTCTCTACACATGATTCTCTCAGTTTCTCCATAACTTCGGGCGAGTCGCAGACTGGCTCCGGGGGCGGCGCCGCAGATTTTTCTCCACTAGATGGAGGTCCCGAAGGATGTCTGTAAAAGAAAAGTAGTATATTCTGTTCAGATAATTCATATCGAGTCCGGTAGTCGATAATCCATTATACTGTTAGTCATTTGCACAGTCACGTGAAAAATGTTAAACACAGCAGAATTCAGAAACGTGCAATGACAAAGTGCGCCTCATTAGAATGCTACTGCTACGTGACTATTGATTTTACTTATAGTTTAGCAGCCCGTTACCAATTAGTACTAAGTGCGAACGTAGTCCAAGTGTAAGCGGTAGTCGACAATCGTATAACCCATTTTCTTGCACCAATAACTATGAGCGCGTAACAGGGTCAATATACCCTTTTTCATCGTCTCAATTTCTCTTTTTTCTATTTCTCCAGTTAGAGTGTCACATCCAACAATGTAGAAGGTCACGTGTTAAATCTCGAATGGATCTATTCTTTTCTACAAACTGAAATACTCAAGTACTGCTAGCGGTTGTAGATTTTGGCCCAGCAAATTAGAGACTGCGCAGCTGCGTAGATAGTTGGAAATTCCGCCGCAAGTTGCATAGATAGTTGGAGATTGCGCCGCAAGCTCTCTCCATGAGACCGATGCCGTTATGGGTAAAGAGAATTCATGGAACGTTAATCAGATGTTGTTCATGAGGTGATCTGATGAGTTTCAGCAGGTCGCAAAGATGGTCTACCGCGCCAGAACTACCAAAGTGTGAGCTCACCGTTTATTGTGGACTTCGATATCGATATGACCCGGTTGCTGTACCCGCGGTTGCTCTTCTTGTGGCTGGGTTCGCTGTCCGAAGATCCCGCCGAGAATAGTCATTCCTCCAAGGGTAATCTGACCGCTGGGCGACTGGCGATAACGGTCTCTTGCTGTAATGGAACGTTTATTGAGCAGAGTCCGTATGCTAGAAGATTCCGGCCTTTTCATCTCAACCTGCGTCTCTTGCTCTGCCTCACTATTTCTCGTCTCCTAAATCCCGGCGGGATGTAAAAACAGAGAAACAGCGTATGTTTGAGGAGACACAGGATGAGATGAAGGTGGCCGGAGCTCCCAGCATACGTACTTGGTACTCGTAGAGTGTGTGGTAGATCCACTTTATTACTCAGAACATGCCTGGTTGTATTACAGTATTTCACTATAAATACATCATTATGGGTATGCAAATCGATGTTTTGGCGTTTCGACTAAAAATACAGTATTTTCCGAACCGTTATGTTTTTGAACTGTTTCAACTAAGAGCGATTTCGTGAAGTACATAGCATGTTCGAAATGAGACCGAAACAGTACAGTTCCAGAAACATTCCGACTCAGTCGAAAATGCACCGGAAATCGGAACAGAGAAGAAAGAAAACCCTCATTATCATACTTATAACCCAGTTTTTATAAGAAAAATAGTGCAGAACGCAAGATGAACACCAATTATTCAATTTTTCTTTTACAAATACTCTTTGTACTAGGTGAGCAGAATAAAGTTTTTGTTATCATACTGTGGAAGACGAGGATTCTATCATACTTCATTATACAGTTTTCTACTGCTATCATGATGTTGTCATACTGTGAATGAAACGACAATATTCAAATGAATATACCTGTATTCACGACACGTCCTCCAATATCCTTGCTTGCATCGTAGACCTTCCCTGCTACATCCCCGCCCGCGTCAACGACACGACCTCCAACATTCTTGCCTCCTCCAATGATAACGTCTGCTACATCCCCTCCTGCACTCCAGGTCCGATGTCCGACATCCTTGCCTCCATTGACTACATCTTTTACTCCTTTCTTCGCTCCATCGTAGACTCGGCCTGCTCGATGTTTGGCTTCGTTAACAATTTTGCCCACAGCTTTGGCTCCAGACTTTGCTGTGTTCACAACTGAGTCAGTGAGCGAGCCGGCAGCGCCTTTGATTGAACCCATCAAATCCCAGCTCACGACACCACCAACCAACAGCAGGAAGAAGATAACTCTGGAAGATGGTCAATCCGAAAAGGAACACCGGGTAGAAAGTCAGGCAAATTCTTTGTTTAACCCGTTATTCCGTTAACCTTAGCAGTTAGAGTTAACCATTAACCGGGTTACCTGGGGAACCCCTGTGTTTTCCCCAAAACACGTTGTGAAGGAGGGTTACAAATGGGTTAACAAAATGGTCAACCCGGTGAATGGTTATTGGTTAACTGAGAGGATTAATGAAATACCGGGTTCCTTGTGGAATCGGCCTTCAAGTCCCCCAATTGAAGCAGGACGATTATGGGAACCAACCCGGTCACATCGGTCCTTCAAACTGCATTTGCGAAAAGCATTCAGTCTAAAGTACTGAAACGCTAGAATCGGTCTACATAATCGTCCTCCTTTGAGTAATACCTCTGAAAGATGATGAAGAGAACATAGAGAGAGAGGAGTTGAAAAAGAAAGAAAGTGGGAGGGGAGACGACAAAGAAGAGAAAGATGGGAAAGCTCTTAAAGGAGGTGGAAAGAGAAAAGAATTGAGCGAGTAAAAAGAAAAAGAGGGAAGAAAAGAGGAAAGAGAAATTACAGGGTATCAAGACTCTGAACAAACTCTTCCTGACTTTGTGTAGCGGCTTTGATAAGCGGGAACAACTAGAGAGTATAGATGAATGTTCATTCGTAACTATGATAATGAAGGTACATAATAAATATAGTTACAATTATAAGAACCCTAGAGTGGCAACCTTTACACAGTGCTACATAACAACTACTGCCGTTTTCATGGCACCGCCTCTTCATGATGTCGTAGTTGCTCTCGCCTTCTGGTGACTCTTCTTCTGTGCGCTCTCTTGTTTCAGTGCCTCTCTTCGTAATTCGATATGATCATACAGGAACGATTGATTACATATGGGGGAAGTATATATGAAGATTACGGAGTAAGTCTTTAACGAGCCTACAACATCCCCCTTTCTACAATTAAGCTCGTCCTCGAGCGGTGATAAAATAGTACAATAGAAATACCCTTCTTGAAACCTGTGCGGTCACGACCGGAGTCGATGTACCTGAGGTCAAGGAAGACGAAAGTAACCTGGTATGTAGGTGTGAATAATGTACATTATACCCTTCTTTGAACCTGTACGGCAAAGACCGGAGTCTTGTTACCTGAGGCAAAGGCAGAAAGTAATATTTGGTATTTATAGGTATCTGACTCGAGGACTCGCTCATGATGTCTGATTGATGGGGATTATCATATCAGTGAAAGCCGTTACGAACAAGTGGAAAACATAAATGACAACAATTTCTACTGGAGAAAGTCTACTCTGTCATCAAAATATTGTACAATATGGATAATTGTTACTTATGAAAAACGTGAAGGAATATCAAAATATGTATATGTATAATGATTATAGGATGAATTCAAAAAGTTTGTGAAGAAATTCTAATTACAAAAACACATTCTAGAGACAAGTGAAACTATCAATGTTAAGGAAAAAGGTTGAATCCAATTCAAACTAGTTTCTTTCTCATATCGTCCTCCCTTTTCTCTCTCAACTCTTTTATGACTTCTTCATCTCCTAACTCATCACTTTCATCCCCGCTACTATTATCACTCTCACTCCTAACCTTATCTTTTTCAGGTTCTACTGGAAAATATTTCTTGAGACGGTTGATATGTACCGTTTGTATTTTCTTTCTACCCCCCAAAAGTTGAATAGTGACATTAGGACGTTCGATCTTAATTACCTCATAGGGTCCTGTCCATTTTAGACTGAGTTTGGGTAAGTTTGCTTCAATTCGTAACATTACCTGTTGACCTACCTTCAGCTCCTTCAAACAAACTTTGTTTTCTTTGTCATATGTCTGTTTCTGTAGAAAACTGTTTCTTTCAATCATTTGTTTGGCTACTTGTTTTGATCTTTCAAGGGCGTTCAATAAATTGGTTTGGAAATTGATGTCATAAAAGGATTGGTGTGGGAAATTGTGTATGACGTGTGCAAAAGTTTGAGGTTCTCTCCCGTGAGCAAGAAAGAATGGTACAGTGTTTGTTGTGGTTTGAACACTGGTGTTATATGCAAAAACGACGAGCTGAAGAAAGTTTGACCATTCTTCTTTTGTGTCGTGAACAAATGATGTTAGCGAGTCTGTAATGACTTTTACAATACGTTCGGCCTGTCCGTTTGCTTTGTGGTTATAAGCTGTGGTTGGAGTATGCTCAATTCCAATAATTTTACAAATTTCTTGGAACATTTCACTACAATAATTAGTTCCTCTATCGCTCACGAGTTGTTTTACGACTCCATGCTTGCAAAATACGTCATTCAAAAGTGCCTTGGCAACTGTTTCTGTGCGTTGGTCTGGTAACGCTGTGCAAATCACGTACTTGGTGAAGGAGCAAACAGTTATTGAGATAAACTTGTTGCCATTCATACATATCTGAAAGGGTCCTATGATGTCAGTATGAACTCTCTCAAACGGATATGCGGGAGTTGGAAACGTTCCCAATGGTTCTGCAAAAGTGTAATTCCATGTCTTTTTGATGGTTTGGCAAGTATGACAAGTTTTCAAAACATCTGAGACCATATTTTTGATATTTGGCCAGTGATAGTTATTTTTGATGGTTCTGGTGGTTTTCATAATTCCCAAATGTGCCCCTTCAAAAGGATTCGTATGGAAGTAATTAATGATCTGTTTTTGCTGATTTTCGTCAGTGATGATCATTTTCCTTTTTCCATGAATTTTCAAATAAATTACCCCATCATGCATGCAGTAGTGCTTGTAATAGTCCGGTGTTTTTTCATTCAAACATTCGCTGTTTTCGCCTTCTAAGTACTTTATGATGTCCTGAAAATCCGACTTGCGCTGTGCTTCACGGATACTTTCCACTTTTGGCAGCTGGTGTGACAATTTTGCTGTGTTACCAATGGTCGAGATATTTTGAAGTATAAGATTTAAACCGAGTCACACAGCAGTAAAAAATATCAAGGTGTACATGGGTCTGAAACTACATGCGGTGTTCACTTAGAAAAACTGAATCGTGCGGTTCCTGTGTTTCTCTCTTTCTGTATTTTCTCAGTGGCCAACCCAGCTGAGAACTTTAAATTTCAGGGGAGTTGATGAGAAGATCGGGACGGGTTGACCTATATGTTGAGCAGACTGTTAGTATCGGGCTAGTAAATGATAACGGCTCAACGATTAAAGGTATGTGACTATTGTAACATTGTCTTCAGTTGTACATTCTCTATTTTCGCGTTAAATCGGGAATCGCAAAACGGATTGATTACTTCCTCCTCAAAAATAGTGCGCTTTGAAATGTGAAGCGTATTTCGGAATGAAGCGCACAATTGGTGATGTCTTTCCTTGTTTCACGCGAGTCTTCTATTCACTTCCGCTACACTACTCACTTCACTACCTAGCATTTCTCGTCAACTTGCCCGTCAAACGTATTAGTGTAGTGAACACTTTTGAGTGGGTATCAAATTTGCAAATTTCTGTTTTCCGCCGGAATCGAACCTGCGAGCAAGGGACTCGTAGCGGGCCGCTAACTACTGCACTATCGGAGAACATAACCAGCAATCGTTGGATGCGTGCGTAATAATAATAATAATAATAATGTTTATCAGTATAATAATAGACCAATATGAAATCACGAAATGTAAACTATTCAAACTGACATTTGAGAAAACAAAAGAAAAAACAGGTACATGAAGAAAGTTGCTAATAGCATTTGTTGTTGATGTCATTGAGGCTCAGTTAGAAGATAGAGATGGAAGAGGTACCCAAGATTGATTGATGTTGAAACGGAAACCATAGCGATCAAAGTACACGTCAGAAACAATTGGGGCTAGATGAGGGGTCAATTGATAGCACCCATGGAAACAGCTGTAACGTTCACGTATAGAAACTCCACTCAGCTGCATATTATACAATATGTCAACATTGTCATTTACACATTTCAAAGAAGCATCATCAAGAGCATCATGGAACGATGGAGGGTCGATTATGGATGGTGTATCACACATAGGAGAAGGATCATCAGATATTTGTGTAACTTCAACAGGAACGGGACTTTGGAGAGCAGGTTGATCATCAAAATGAACAGGGGTTGTACGGGTAGATATAGAATTTGGAGATGGAAATGCGGACACAAGATTGGAAACGACATTCCTAGTTTGTTCAACTAACTCCATTTCAATTGGCAGAATAGGATCGGCAGACGGTGTTGATGTTGTAGTTTGGTCGGTGACCTCAGCTCGGGCGGCGTCTCGTTTCGATTGTCTGGCGAGGAATCCGGCCTTCCGCTGTTCCGGGGTCTCGAACATCCGAACATGAAAAGTTGACATAGAAGCATCAGACTTCATAGCAGTAGAAAGATCAATAAGACGAGGAAACGGAATACCATCTTTGATAGATACTTTGAGTGGACGAGGTAAACCATCTTGACGAGGTTTACCCAAACGGTGAAGAATAGAAATATTAGATGGAGAAACGGAGACCAAATTGAAAACTGCATTCACCTTTTTCTTTGTTGAAGTATCCTCTGGTAGGCCATAAATAGTGAGACAGCGACGATCATTGAAGTGGTGAAGTTGGGATTGAATAATAGTGGGTAGAGATTGGGTCAGAGAGTCGAGTTTGTCGTTGAGAGTTTTGATTTCACTCAAAAGGGTGGAAAAATGGGTTCGAAATGGTACCATTTTTGGACGAGGCGATGGCATAGTAATCAATCGAGAGGGGTCACCTCACACGACCGACACAAATGGTGGAAAATGAAAATGGTACACAGTAGAAAGTAGGGAATACAGTGACCTCTCGCCTTTTCGTTGGTGACGATTATACAAGTATTTCATAACTATATTTCAGTCCACTTGACGAGTCAAGGAGGACCGGTACGTCCGGATCGAGCGTGGGACGGAGAATGCTTTTCATCGTATTTCCGATTCCGTTCACTACGTATTCTCATTTATCCCAACGCAGTTGTTCCGCTCTCCACAATTCGCTCTTTGATCAATTGCCCCAGCATAGACAATTTACAACTTTATGGACTAACTGCCCAATCCGATCTAAATACCCATGTTCTGGAAAAAGTTAACAACGCTTCAATGTACTTATTCATAACGCCAAACTGCAGGTTCAACAGACCCGAAGGCCCCACATTCACTACATTCGCGCCATGAAAAAAAATTCCCCTTTTCTTGAGCAGTCGTGAGTAATTCTTGAGTAATCGCTTGTATGTACCTACCCAGTATAACCATTGTTTTCGCAATTAAACTACTATAACCATGATTTAACCTAGCATATCCATGATATTCACAACTATACTACTATAACCATGATTCTACCCAGTATAACCACGATTCTCACATTTATACTCTGACCTCTCCAAAGTTATTCTACAATTATATTGATATAAAGTATGTTGCTTTTGTTTCGTTCTGTGTAGGGTTGTTAAAGCCAAACTCGAATTTCGAAAAAACTCGAAATAACTCGAAATTTCGAGTTTCGAGTTCGACTCGAAACTCGAAAAACTCGAAATCTCCAAAACTCGAGTAACTCGAAACTCGAAAAACTCGGTTTTTCTCCAAACTCGAAAAACTCGAAACTCGAAAAACTCGAAATTTTTGAAACTCGAAAAGTTCGAGTTTTCGAGTTTCGAGTTTGGCCTCGTCCCAAGTCAGAAATATTGGACGAATGAGCGTTTTACATCATCTTTTTTGCTATTTCAAACATAAAATGCTTCTTTTTTCACGATTCTCGCATAATCACGAGAAAAAAATCGAATTTCTCGAAAAATTCTTATTTGTTCAGCTCGATAAAATCCTAAAACTTAACGACCAAACTCGAAACTCGAAAATCGAGTTTTTCGAGTTCAACTCGAAACTCGAAAACTCGGTTTTTTTTGAAACGCTGAAAACTCGAACTCGAAAAACTCGAAGTTCCCAAAACTCGAATAACTCGAAACTCGAAAAACTCGTTTTTTCCCAAAACTCGAAAAACTCGAAACTCGAAAACTCGAAATTTCAAACTCGATTAACAACCCTAGTTCTGTGCTACAACTAGTGGTATTTCACCGCTCAATATCTATATGTCTTCGATTTCATCTGTTCTGTGAATGCTTCAATCGTAGCTTTTTTATTTTCAGTTATTCTTCCAGTTCAACGAGTTATGACTGACGTCAAGCTAGAAGTCATGGAGTGCTCTCTCTGCCTGGAGGTGTATGACGATGGTATGTGCAAAATTTCTTATTCGGCGGCTTTCATTCCCTTTTTACCTATCTGGTTTTTATTCTAAAACATTTTCGGGATCATCTTCCTGCCTTTTTTTTTCAGGTTTCCTTCAACTCTTGTTTCCAAACTCCTTAGTTCTACATTTCCTATTCCAGGTGCCGTGAAACCCTCCATTCTATCTTGCGGACATACGTATTGCACTAGTTGTGTCAATAAGGCGTAAGTTCACTTCTGTGTGTTGTTTCGAATTGGTCAATAAGAAATCTAAATACGACATTCTGATAAACTTAGAGACTTGATTATTTTTCCTTAAGACACTAAAAGTTGAAGTTTTGAGGCTGACCTAAAAATTTTCGCAACCTGATTGATGACGCTAATGTTTATAAAACACTCCTTTCAGGGTACAGCACGGACATGCCAGTCCCACCATTGTAAGAGGAGCGGACAACCGCGAAACTAATACACGGTTCGCGTGTCCTAGCTGTCGCAGAACCGACGCCATGCTGCATCATACACCGAACCACGCTCTGCGAGGTATGTTCTCCTGCTATATTACTGAATGTAAAAAAAATGAAACAATTTGACTGTCCTCCTAGCTTCCCGTCTTAGTGTTCGCCTAGTCCTAATTGTAATGCATAAATTGTTTTCAATCAGCTTCGGTAAGTGTATGTGGTAAGGGGAAGAAAAAGAAATTCAATACTCAATTCGTCTTTCTTTCTTTTCAGCGGTTGCGATGCATCTCTCGATGATTCAAAAGGCCAGAGTACATCTGGAGCAAAAAGAGGTATAGTGTGTGCCGAATTTAGAAGTTTCTGTCTCTCGCGAGAATCGAACATGCGGGCAAAAGAAATCAAGAAGCACTTTTGTAATTTGTTTCCTGTTTTGTTTTGTTTCCAAAAGGTTTTTACCTAAACGGGGAGTGGTTTAACAACTTTTCGTGCGATAAAGTTAGCTTTGGGAAACGCTCAGAAAAGATAGTTGTATATCATAGTTTTTAGTTTTAGCCAGCACAATATGTAAATGGCCGGCTGTTTGTGGGCGTCGCGCCACCTATCACAGCTGAGTTCAGTATTCAGCTGATGCAAAAACTTCGATTAGGCTGGTTACTATTGGGATATAATTGATTCCGCTCACTAAAATCTAGTGTAACTGGTTCCTATCGATGGTTGAGAGGGAACTACAATTGTTTCTCATGTGCCCAAAGAGCAAAACTATCTTCTGTGTCTTTCAGAAGTTACACGAGCGGAACAGAGCCGACGAGATCATCCGCCGCAATCATTGGCACGGCTGGAGGGACGTCCAAGAGAAAAAATTGGAAGATGTTCGTCTTTCACTTGATGTTCGTGAGGCAGAGCTCAACCTTGTTGAGCTGAAGCTCAAACAGCGAGAGCGAAAGCTCGACCAAAACTAAATGTTTAGGCTACGTTCCTACTTTCTTTTACGCTGCATCTGGCTGCAATTCTACGCAGCGTGACTTCTAACGCGGTTCAAGATAATTCAAAATTCACTTGTAAATAGTGAATCTGTATCTCAATTTTGAGTATTCAACATCTTGAAAAAATTTCATTGACGACAGCTGACACTTTACTGAACTTGGCGCCAACTGGACTTTTTTTCTATCTTTAGACCAATCAACTCCCAGTTAACCACTACTACCTATTGGATTCTAATTATGCCACGCCTAGAGCAGTGAGAAATAACTGATAACGACAAAAATTCACCAAAAGGGCAAGTACACTGTAGTGTAGTATGGTCATGTCAATACTGTCATTTACACTGCATCCAGCTGCAACTGCAAAAAGTATGAACGAAGCCCATTTTGATTCGTAACTATGACTTACTTCATATGCACGCCTTAACGTGTTTATTCGTAACTAGCAATTTTGTGATCTGTATTTTTGTTTTGTTTTGTGATCTAATGAGTGATGTGATTTTGAGTTGCCTCTGTTGTAATGTATGTTCCAATCCCATTTGTCACTGTGGATCTAAGATCAACTACGACTTGAAGTGTATAAATATTATTTTGTTTTCGTTGCTTAGTCACTAGTTTTCATTCATAGTTAGTTTGTTGTTCAACAGGAGGAGTAAAAGTACGGTATTTGTAGCTGCCCCCTGGATTCGGGCTAGCTATATATTCAATGTGGGTGGTTCCTATTTTGTGTGTGGTACTCTCTCGCTGAGAGAGCACAGACAGCTCGTCGCCTACTAGAACAGCTGATCTCGAGGGGAGTCTAGAGATGATCTTATTGTCGGATATATATACCGTATAATCCGCAACAATGTTAACGGAAACTTTTCAGTTTGAGAATGTGAACTAAAAAAAACTCTCAAAAGCTTCCTATTGAAGTTTTGGACCGGTTGGACCATCATTTTACGTAATCCCAAATTAGCGTAATATTGAGCCATTCGAACTGTTTCTTCAAAACAGGATTGCTCATGATTAACTCAATGGTTGAGTATAGAAAGTTAGAGTCCATTGTTCATCACAATACTTTCGGACAATTTGTGTGAATTCGAGTTTTCGCACAAGAAAATTGTAATAATTATGGAATCTCTTGTTTCATCTCTCTTCAGTACTCATCACAGTACCGAGTGAGATTTTTCAAAAGAAAGAAGAATGTATAGTTCAACAACGAAAACCATTCGTTTCGTTGCCGATTATAATTTGCGTGTTGTTCGAACTGAACTCAAAGTATACTCTATCTACAAAACTCTCCCTATCTGTAGTAGTCCTATCCGTTGTTTGATAGCTACATTATGGAATAAATCTCAGGGTTTATTCACCTGATACGCGGATCTAACACGTTGACCCACTGTCTTGCTCAGATCAAAACTTATTTTTGGTGTGAAATAACTAAGTACTAGACGTCTCCAGTTAAGATATTCACTTTTTCTTTTTGTGCACTTTTCTCAATTAGTTTCTCTAACTGATCGTAATTAGAGGGGTACCCGATGGCGACTTGAGTTCCTATACATTGGGCAGTTTAAGTTTCGCGAACTACTAAATTCTCAAAATAATACTTAACTAGTTTCTCGGAATCACGGAACTCACGGAAATCACGGTAAATCACGGTAAATCACGGAAAACTACAATACTTAATAACCATCAACTAGTTTCTCGGAATCACGGAAATCACGGTAATTCACGGAAATCACGGAAATCACGGAAAACTACAATACTTAATAACCATCACTAGTTTCTCGGAATCACGGAAATCACGGTAATTCACGGAAATCACGGAAATTCTCGGAAAACTACAATACCTAATAACCATTAACTAGTTTCTCGGAATCACGGCATTCACGGTAACTCACGGGAATCACGGTAAATCACGGAAAACTATATTACTTAATAACCACTAACTAGTTTCTCGGAATCACGGCATTCACGGTAACTCACGGGAATCACGGTAAATCACGGAAAACTATATTACTTAATAACCACTAACTAGTTTCTCGGAATCACGGCATTCACGGTAATTCACGGAAATCACGGTAATTCACGGAAATCACGGAAATTCTCGGAAAACTACAATACCTAATAACCATTAACTAGTTTCTCGGAATCACGGCATTCACGGTAACTCACGGGAATCACGGTAAATCACGGAAAACTATATTACTTAATAACCACTAACTAGTTTCTCGGAATCACGGCATTCACGGTAATTCACGGAAATCACGGTAAATCACGGAAATCACGGTAAATTTCGGAAAACTACAAGCCTTGAATGTATAAGGAACTAGAACTCGTCGCCTGCCATTTTAAAAACTAAAACACGTACCTGTCATTGCATGAAGGTTGCTCTCTCTCTCTCTCTCACTTTCTTCTCCATTGGTTTTTGCTTTTTCGAATACATCCGATATCTAGCAAACTTGTGCTAGAAAATACTGTAAGGGAGCTAGTGATATTACTTAGAAGTCTACTTCGAGCTCTGAAGAGACCTCCAAAACTTTAGTTCCCTGTATATTCTCTACAAGTCTGCCTCTTATGGCCACTTTTGATATCTTAGTACTCGGAATCGCAATGATCAAATATGTACTAACTGAAGATCAGAGATAACTACGCTTCAAAGACGTTCTCAACTTACTGAACTCACTATACAACTTTATACTTTTTTTTAAAACTATGAAGTAACTGAATAGAAGAATCTAACTCGAGAGCACACTTTACTTTTCGACAGTTTTTTTTCGTTTTCTTACATGCAATTATTAACACAGTATTAATAAACTCTATTTTTTTGGTTTTCCATTTTCTAACACACTCAATTTTGATATTCACATGCAGTTAACTTAACCTAGTAAAAACGTACTCTTCTCATGTAATTAACTAACACTATAAAAATACACTCCATTTGTTGGTTTTTCCATTTTTTTTTCAACACACTCGATTTTTATACTAATCTTACATGCAATAGCTAACATAGTCAAATTTCTATTCATTTTCAACTCTTCGATTTTCATTTTCACACACACTCGTTTTCTCACTAATCTCAAATGCAAATAACTAACATACTTAAAATTCTAATAATTTTCAACTCTTCGATTTTCATTTTCAGACACACTCGTTTTCTTACTTACTAATCTCACATGCAAATAACTAACATACTTAAAATTCTAATCATTTTCAACTCTTCGATTTTCATTTTCAGACACACTCGTTTTCTTACTTACTAATCTCACATGCAAATAACTAACATAGTTAAAATTTCTATTCATTTTCAACTCTTCGATTTTCATTTTCTTTCACACAATTTCCCTATTCTTACAAACGCACACTTAACTTATGATACACTTGATAATTTATTTTTTGATGCAAGCCAATACTAATAAAGCACTCGATAGATATTTTCGTTACATGCATTTTCTAGTAAGACACTTGGTATTTTTGGGTGTATGAGAATATATGAGGTGCAGTATTGCGAGTGGAAATGTGCAATGAATGGGCAAATTAAAAATGAGTAGTTTGAACACTATGTCAGTTGCCACACTAACTTATACTATTCATGTATGTATTTAAAAAAATCTCCCTAAGACCTCCATATCAAGACTCTGAACAAACTCTTCCTGACTTTGTGTAGCGGCTTTGATAAGCGGGAACAACTAGAGAGTATAGATGAATGTTCATTCGTAACTATGATAATGAAGGTACATAATAAATATAGTTACAATTATAAGAACCCTAGAGTGGCAACCTTTACACAGTGCTACATAACAACTACTGCCGTTTTCATGGCACCGCCTCTTCATGATGTCGTAGTTGCTCTCGCCTTCTGGTGACCCTTCTTCTGTGCGCTCTCTTGTTTCAGTGCCTCTCTTCGTAATTCGATATGATCATACAGGAACGATTGATTACATATGGGGGAAGTATATATGAAGATTACGGAGTAAGTCTTTAACGAGCCTACAACAAGGGAAAGAAAAAAGAGGGGGGAGTAGGAAGAGAAGAGAGAATGAACGAACAGGAAAACGGGAGAGAAATAATTAATAAAAAGGAAAAAAGAGAGATCGAGATCAAGAAAGACAAGGACAGACAGAAAAAAGAGAAAAGAGAAGAAGAAAAGAGAGAAAGAGGTCAGAAAACGAAGAGTGAGGAAGGAGAACTGGAGGAGAGAGATGAAAATGATAGAGAGAAAGAAGAAGAGATAGGACGAGAACGAAAGAGAATAAAAATAACAGAGAAGGAGAAGAAACAGGGCACAGAGAAAGAGGAGACAAAGATTATTGGAGAAAGAAGAGAGAGAAGAGAGAAAGAGAAAATAGATGAAAGAGCGCAGAAGAAGAGATGGACAGAGAAGAGGAAAGCAGAAAAGAAAAAGGAAGCAGAAAAATGATGGGAGGGAAAAAAAGAGAAAATAGTTCGAAAGAGAGAGAGAAAAAGGAACAGAGAATGAAAGATTGTAGAAAACAGGAAGAATATGAAAAGGAGGAAGCAGAGACAGAGAGAGAGAGAGAGAAAGAGCAGGAAGCGAGAAGAGAAGAATGAGATGGACAGAGATAATGAGTCAAAGCAAGAAAGGATCAAGAGAAGAAGATGGAGAGAGAAAGAGTGAGAGAGAGAGAACAAGTGAGAGAGAAGGTAAGGGAAAAGGGAGAGAGGGAGAAAGAGAGCCCCACCTCATCTGAATCGTGTCGACCACCATTAAGAAGTTATAGATATCTCTCTCCCCTCGTCTCCCCCAACTTTTGTACCCTCCACTTTTTTCCGCGCCCACGCGTTTGAAAAGGACAAATTTTCTCGGAAACCCGTGAACGAAGAGGTTTTCGAACCGTTTTCGCATCGCCATGAAGAAATTTTTCGAAAAAGTTATAATATTGAAAGGTTACGGTAATCTCGCTAGAAGATCCCGGCACTTCCGTCCCATCCTGCGTCTCTGGCCAGTTGAACAAGCAAATCAGTTCGGTTGCTTTTGAAAGAGAAAACTTTTAGAAAGCCAAATTGCTTTCCAGAACCAACTAGCCTCTCTTTAAGAAGGTCTATTTTTATTGATATTATCAACCCGGTCCTCAGAACGATTGGCGCCAATTTTCTGCAATTGGCCAGCTACAAAAACGAGAGAGCATGCAGGTCAATGGCGCACAGGCAGGCTAGGACAGTCTGCGTTTCTCTGACCTGCACACTCTCTCGTTCAGCCAATGAAAAAGTGGCCGGCCAATTGGCTGGGAATTGTATGAGTCATTCCTACTGAGCTTTTTCCGAGCTATCTTTGACCACTTCGGAGCTTTCCAATAAACGACAAGAAGACTTTGGTGGAAAAGACAAAGACTTTGGAAAACCTATATCTGGTTTCAGAAATAGCCGTACAAGAATCATGGCACGATGCCAATGGGTCTCAGTGGAATAAAACCAACTATAATCCGCCTGCGTCTCTTCCCTTCCCTCATTATTTCACCGCACTCCCGATGGGAGGTTAGAGCAGAGAAATAGCGTATGTTCAAGGAGACGCAGGGTGAGATTGGCAACTCTGTGGCCAGAATGTGATCGGGTTCAAAGATCAGATTGAGCCCTCTATTAATATGAACTTTGTACGGTACCTGACCTGTGACTTTCCATTTTACAAACTTCGGAAAACTCGGCCGTAAAAAACTCAATATCTCGTGAAAACTAATAAGAAAACAGTTACGAAAACGGTCCAAACCAATAAAGTTATATGTTTTACTGAAATAGAACTCCTACGTAAATGTTTTGTTGTACGTCGCGTAACGCAAATTTGGAGAGAGTATCCCTCTTTCCATAGGTAAGATGTCTCCAGTGTCAACCCATTACTAGAACCGAACCCTTAATAAGGCCTTAACAACGTCTTATTATTAAAAATGAACACTTCAGTCATAAATATGGTGGCTTTCCGGTCTCTTGCCTAAGTAAATAGTGAGAATTGTATCGTTTCGAGCGACATAAAACAGGCATTTCGAGTTTGTAGAGAATCGAGACCTCCATGTTGTGGCTGACTTCTTCTGGTTGCCATCTATTTCACTGATAGTATGACGCCCATCCGCAGTGCTTGAAACGAAACATAAAGTAATGTAGGTGAAATTCTCTATCTCTCTCTTTCTCTCCTTCTCTTTCTCTTTTATTCCCCCTCTCTCTGTTTCTACCTTTCTCTCTCTCTCTCTCTCTCTCTCTCTCTCTCTCTCTCTCTCTCTCTCTCTCTCTCTCTCTCTCTCTCTCTCTCTCTCTCCCTCTCTCTCTCTCTCTCTCGCTCTCTCACTCTCTATCTCTCTCTCTTTCTCTCTCTCTCTCTCTCTCTCTCTCTCTCTCTCTCTCTCTCTCTCGCCCTTTCTCTCTATGTCTTCCCCGTTCCAAACGCGTTTGCCAATGAGCCAGGATATTCCTTCCTCGAAATAAACCCGTGAGTCCAAAATATCAAGAAAGCCATCCATCCTATGAACCAGTTTGAATAAAAAGTGGACTTTGAAAACGAAGTTGAATTGATAAAGAGAGAGAGAGAGAGAGAGAGAGAGAGAGAGAAAGAGAGGAAGAGAGAGAGACAGAGAGACAGAGAGAGAGAGACAGAGAGAGAGAGACAGAGAGACAGAGAGAGGAAGAGAGAGAGACAGAAAGACAGAGAGAGAGATAGAGATAGCGAGAGCGATAGAGAGAGAGAGAGAGAGAGAGAGAGAGAGAGAGAGAGAGAGAGAGAGCGAGAGAGAGAGAGAGAGAGAAGAGAGAGAGAGAGAGAAGAGAAAGAGAGACAGACAGACAGAGAGACAGAGAGAGGAAGAGAGAGAGACAGAGAGACAGAAAGAGAGAGAGCGAGAGAGAGAGAGAGAGAAGAGAGAGAGACTCATGAGCAGAGAACGGTTTTCACCTCCACTCCAAAATGTATTTGTGGTAGAGACTGTGGATGGAAGGGGAGTTATACTAATAGTAAAATAGGTTGCGACCAAAAGAGAAACAGAAGTCGTTCAAATGCAAGATGGAGGACTCGAATTTCGCCAAACTCGAAAAAGTTCCGCAGCTCGCACCGAAAAATGCATACAACTCCTCATAGTTACTATTCATGATTCCTCTTCCGATTCCTGGTTTACAATCTGTCTGAGTGGCGCAGCGAGTAGTATGCTCGCCTCTCACCCAGTCGCTCACGGTTTCGATCTCGCCCAGAGGCATGTGCGATATTTATAGTGAGAGCCAAACTTGCAAGTTTATGTCTCTCGCCGGAATCGAACCTGCGAGCAAAAGTTCCGTAGCAGAGTGCTCACCATTGCGCTATTAGAGCACATAACGTGAACTTTTGGAATCGAAGACATGTGTGCGTACACAGCGCGAAGTGAGATATACAGTACCCTCTCGTCTTTCCGTTGGCAACGATTATATGTATATACCGACCGGACATTCTAGTTAGTCGAACACTATTGTTGAACAGCGAAGAGTTCTTCGTTGTGAGATAGAAACTTATTCCTAACTTGGGTTATGGCGACCCCGAGATATCGGGGTTGGTCACTTATAGAATCCCTCCCGCTTCAATTATGGCTTTTGAGTTAACAATCCAACCCTATGGCAAATGAAAGACCATTATCAAAAATATATACTTTTATAGTTGTCGCCCACGGAAAAGTGGGAGGGTACTGTATATCTCAATTTCCGCTGTGTACGGAGACACGTCTCCGATTGCGAGGTTTGCTAGTTGTTGGCTCTTGTAGTGCAGTGGTTACCGCCTGGCTTACGAATCTTTTGCTCGCAGGTTCGATTGCGGTGAGAGGCAGCAATTCATAAATTTGGCACCCACTATATATCCCTATCTTGCTTCGTTTTCTCAGAAAAGCACGTAATGGCTTACGTAATGACACCGATAGGGGGGTTGCGTACGAGGTATGCTCAAAATAGCCTATAGAAATGCAAAAATGGTTATAAAACACTGTAGCACATACGAACGAGCAGAACGATTATGTGGACCAATCCCGTCTCAATGGTCCTTTAGACTGAAATTGAAAAATGTATTGCAGTTTAAAGGACTGAAGCGTTGCGATTGGACCACATAATCGGCCTTCTTCAAATCAAGATCTCTACTCAGTGCTCTAGTTTTGTGGAAGAAAAGTCAAGAGAGAGTGGTACGTTTAGCTTCTACTCCCAATCGATTGAAAATGCTCGTCAGCGATGACAAGGCCTATAGTCGTCGCCAACGGAAAGACGGGAGGGTACTGTATATCTCACTTTCCACTGTGTACACACACACATGTCTTTTATTCCAAAGTTTGTCGGTTATGTGCTGTTATGTGCTCGAATAGCGCAGTGGTTAGCGCCCTGCTACAAATATTTTGCTCACAGGCTCGATTCCGGCGAGAGAAAGAAGTTAATGAATTTGGCACTCACTATAGCGAGATTACCGTAACCTCCCCTATCTTTTCGATTTTCGTTT